>OZ005650.1:143026311-144226311 GCA_963930645.1 Salticus scenicus | reverse complement strand
TTGAAGTCGGCGCAAAATTAAATTAAATTAAATTAGTTTTTAAAGGTTTGTTTTTAGATCGGTAGCAACAAATACTGTTGTCTCGAATGATCCATTTTCACGTTTCCTTTATTATTTTATCACTGTATACAATTGGTCCATTAATAGCATCTACATAGAAGAGTGAACATTCTTTACAATGCGGTATTTATGTTTCTATGAAGTTAGAGTTCCCTTTGCAAATTTGGTATAACTTTGATAACTATCATCCTTGGTGGCTTTTGGAATTGGCGATCAAAACATACACGCAAGATGTATATCTTCATAATATATATTGTACGATGAATTGTTTCATATTCTTGATTACTCTGTTAATATACCTTATCAGACTAATCATGATATCCCAAAGAAATTAAATATGTTTGCCAGATAATTTTGCGATTTTTTTTTCACCAAGGACGTCAGATACCAGCATCTTCGCCAACTTTTGCTGCTTACGAAATCTTATTTGTTTTCTTGAATCAAAGTAGTTTTCGGCTGCGTTGTGCAGGTGACAATGTGAGATGTTATATTGAATAGGATTCGATTTTGTATTGAATAAAGTTATCAATTTTTATTTAATTTTGCGCCGACTTCAAAAGTTATGATTAATTGTAGTGTTATAGGTTATTTGGCGAAGGAAATTATTTTATACTTTTAGGCGCAATTTACAGTTTCATTCATACCCATTTCTTTTTTTTAGTTGCTTGAATAGTAGTTCATTTTTGGAGTCGGTTCTATTTTTTTTACAAAAAGATTTTATTTTTCTCTTTTCAGTGAAAACTTATTCATATAGCAGAATATCAAAAGACGTTCGACGGCAGCTTCACAAATCACAACTTCCAAGAAAAGTGACATAACTCAAAAAATGGTTTATGTCACTGAAAAATACATGAAATGCACCCAATGTGAACAATAAAGTTACATCTCCACCTAGAAAGTTATCCACTCGAAAGACAGTTGTGCCCGTTTTATTCTAGTCAAGTTATTTTTAAGTTGATTTTTCTCAAATGCTGCATTTTTAAATTGTGTCACTTTTCTTGCCTTTATCGGTTATGAGCAAAAAACTATCTGTTGAATGAGCATACGTTAAGTTAAAAAGTCTTTAGAAATGTAAAGAACGGATACGCTGTATTCGTAACCAAAAATTCTGTTAGGCATATATATTGAACATTACAGTGAATACGTGTCACCCGCTGCGCTGGAAATTGCGCAGCGTAAAGTTCAAACAAAGAGCAAAATATGCATTGCAGCTGACGGACAGAAGTTTCAACATCGATACTTACATACTGCCTTTACCAGTGTAGCTGCATGCGTTCAGCAGTTAGAGCGAGAACAGACATTTGTGAGTATCAATACAACAAAAAAAGTATTTAATTAAATCATCTCTTACGAAGTTAAAAGCTAACGAATTTCAACAACAACAACAATGAGAAGCATGGTTTATATTCAATTTAATAAATAAAACACTTTGAGACACGTATAAAAGTTTTAAAAACATATTTAATTAAAAACTAGTATGTTGTGGCCACCACAAGACTTTCTTCTATATTTTCCTATACAAATTCACGCATTAACAATATTTAAAAAATATATATACGATTTTTTTTTCAAAGTTTTTTTTTTTTTTCGTTAAAAGTAAAAAAAATCGATAACTTTGTTTTAATTTTCTATATTTATAGTTCAACCATTCGTTTTAAAGGTATTGACGAGACCTTTTGAAAGATACCGATCTTGAAAATTTACAACCCCCGGGAGGGGGGACTTCCCCTAGGAAGGGGGGGGGGGAAAGCGATACCCCAAATTTTTTTTCCTAATTAACTACTACTATAATCAATGATTCATATTAATTTCACAATCACAGGTTAAGAATAACTCTCATTATGTATATTTACACGAAATTTTTTCCTATACTGCCATGTTAAAAATTTAGAAAAAATACGATCACAGAACCACCTGTTGAGCGATTGATCCCCAAATCTAATCAGCCTCAGTTTATGTCAGGGGCCAACTAAATACCAAGTCTTGTTAAATTTCATTAAAAAAAAAAAAAAAAATCGATTTTTTTTAAAGTTTTTTTTTCGTTAAAAGTAAAAAAAATCGATAACTTTGCTTTAAATTATCACAGATTTATAGTTCAACCACTCGTTTTAAAGGTATTGACGAGACCTTTCGAAAGATACCCATCTTGAAAATTTACTCCCCTCGAGGGAGGACTTCCCCCTCAGGGGGGGGTGGCGCAGCACCTACGCATACAAATTTTTTTTCTCAGTTGACTATCTCTATTATAAATAATTCTTGTAAATTTCATAACGATTACTAAAAAACAATTCTCTTTATGCACATTTATACAAAATTTTGTCCTATATCACCATGTTAAAAATTTAGAAAAAGCCGGATGGCAACGCAACCTGTAAGACAATTTTTACCAAAAGTTTATAGGCACTAATTTATGTCAAGGTGCAACTACATACCAATTTGTATGAAATTCTGCGCAGTAGTTCTTGAGATACAGTTGCCACAAAATTTTGTCACACACACACACACACACACACACACACACACACACAGACAGACAGACAGACAGACAGACAGACAGACAGACAGACATTTTCTAAAAATGGTCAAATCGTGTTCTACAGCTCTCAAAACGTGTAAATTCATCAAAAACCCGAGGTCGAAAATTTTTACGAATCCAATAATTTCTCTATATTACATATAGAAGAAAGTAAAAATCACATATTTCTAAGCTTTTCGCCCTGAAAAGTAGGGCATCATCAGGAAAACTACATGTTTGTTTCTAAGCTTTTCGCCCTGCTTTTCAGGGCGAAAAGCTTAGAAATATGTGATTTTTTTAATTAAATATATGTTTTTAAAACTTTTATACGTGTCTCAAAGTGTTTTATTTATTAAATTGGAAACAGTACACGTGTCTTTTTTTAAAGGTGTCTCTAAATGGGATTTATTTTTTCTGCATGGTTTGTATTGAGAACCTCTTAAGTCGGTTTAAAACGTTTATGCGTTAATCGATGTGACCGCTTACATTAACCATACTTTGAATTTTACATAGCATAAATGTCACCCGCTACGCCACAACAGATGCAATGTCGTTCAAGTGTGCACAAAATAGGAAATTGTGAACAAACAAATGCACGTTTTAAGCGTTCTGTTTTAGCATTAAAGTCTGAACTATCTTTTCGTACTAAATCGATGATGCTCTGCAATTTTATAATTCACTTTTTCCCCTGTCTTGAACCTTTTCCGAGATAGGAACGCTAAATCCACTGTTTACCACCAGCTGGCGCTGCAGGCGGTTGAATCGCGTAGCACATGTCCACTTTACTATACCTATATACCACTTTTATGACACTTTTATGACTGCAGCTGTTCAGCAGTTAGAGTCGGGACCGACTTTTGGGCACCCTGTATTTTCTTTTGATTGTAACGATTTTACAATGGGACCTAATTGAGACCAAGACCTTTACAATAAAACAAAAAGTATCAAAATCGGATCATCCGTTCAGAAGTTATGAGTTAACAAACAAAACAAGTAATCTGGTGTGTCACTCACACTGCTTTCTCTTACCTGGAAATTAAGAGGTAAGATAACGAGTACTGTTATGTAAACCTATGTTAAACAATTCAAATTAGGCTTAGGAAGAGTTTTATATGATAATTAGTTCTGTGAGAGGGGGGGCTACCGCCCCCCTTGAAACGTTTTCGAGATAGGAAAGCTAGCATGAATGTCTAAATTATCTTTTTGTACTAAATCGATGATACTTTTCAACTTTGTAATTCAGTTTTTTCTTTAGAACCGTTTTCGAGATAGGAAAACTAACTCCGCTATTTTCCACCAGGTGGCGCTGCAAGCGGTTAAACCTTGTGCTGCATGGCCACTTTGCTATACTTACATACCATTTTTATCACTATAGCTGCAGCCATTTAGCAGTTAAAAGAGTTGGGACTGAATTTTTTGGGCACCCTGTATTTTCTTTAGATCGTAAAGATATTACAATGGGACCTAATTCAGACCAAGACCTTTTCAACAAAACAAAAATTATCAAAATCGGAGCATCCGTTCAGAAGTTATGAGCTAACAAACATAAAAAAAACATACGGTTTGAATTGAGAACCTTCCTTCTTTTTTGAAGTCGGTTAATAAAAATCGCTAAAAACCAAAACAAAACCACGTGATCTGAAAACGCTCCGTGCTTGGGTTGACGTCACAGTTCATGAAGTGCAAATGTTTACCGTTCGTACATTCTTTTACCTATTGCTTTTTTTGTTTGCTCTGTTCTAATCTGGATTTTATATTTTATTTTTTATATTTTATTTTGTGAAGGCGCAGGAAATGGGTCCTGCTATGAAATTGTTTTTCTGCCTGTACTTACTATTAAAAAAAAAAAAAAAAAAAAGATAGGTAACTAAACTGGTGCTTCGAACATTTGTATGGCGGGTGCACTTCATGAGGATTTGAAATGGGTATGCATACTATTAAATTAAATCATATTGCATATGTTTAGTATATTTAAACATCTGTTATAAATTATTTAAAGATATTTTAAACCAGCGCTTTTAAAAAGAGGATAATCGGTGCTTTTAGAAAAATTTTAAACTGATGTTTTAAAAAAGTTTTAACTGATGTTTTTGTATAATTTATAACAAGTACTTTAAAAAAGTTTTAAACCAATGGTGACATTTAAAGAAAAAGTGGTAACTGGAGCATTTAAGAATATTTATTTAAACTGCCGTTAAAAAAAAAAAAAAAAAAATTAAGCTAGTTCTTAAAAAAGAAATATTTAAACTGGTGTTTTTAGAAAGTTTTAAACCAATGCTTTGTTTTTTCATGTGCATGAACCATTCATGCATGTCGTAGAGATACAAAATTTCCTGAAATTTTGAGGTGGTGAAAAAAGAAAAAAAAAAAAAAGAAAAAAAAAAAAAGGAAAAAATGGGAATGCATAGTGTTTTCTTTTTCTTTTTTTTTTTTTTATCAAAACTATTTTTTCATTTCCGAATTTTTTTTTTTTTGTTTTGTACTTTTCCCATTAACTACACCCATTTCCCAGTTGATTTCAAGTGTTACTTATTAAAAATAAAAATTCATGCATTTAAGTGTTAAATGTTAATATAATATAGGATCAATTTTGTCTTCCTGTGATATGTTTGAAAAGGTTTTCATACCAATATTTATAACATAGTTTATAATATATATATATATGTATATTTTAATTGAAAGTTTTGATGAAGTTATTTTTAAAAAATTCCATCAGCATTCATAATGAAATATTCTGAAACTTGAGTGGATAACAGTATAGTTTATTTTTTTTCAGTGGAATAATAATTTTTAACTATATTTATGTCATATAATATAGATTGTGCCAGAAAAGCTTCTAACTTTTAATTTTCTCACAATACCATGTTACAAGTCAGTTTTGGTTTTATAAACAATTAGTCATGCACTTTGTTTAATATATTAATATTACATTAAATTTTATGTTAAAAGGTGCGGGGAAAAAAAAAAAAAAAGATAAATATTAAGAAAGACCTGCTTGAAACTTTTTTAATGTTAGAAAACTCTTTACTTATCATCGCCAGAAGCCAAAGCCAATATTGTATGGGGAATTTTGCCCTATTATAATTCAATAACTAATACATATTTTTAAATTCTCTTTTCACATCTTAAAAATTTAAAAATTTTAAATTGATTATCATTATCTGAAATTTATTTTTTATTGTTATTTTTATATTTTATTTTGAAGCTGTAAAATGCAAAATATCAGTCAAAATTTGCAATATACTTGCAATAGATTTTATTTTTTAACTTATAACAGAACTTACAATTACAATATATGTAACTATAAATATTTTAAATGTAGACCATTTTCTTTTAAATGTTATTTTAGAATTATTTTAACAGGATTGTACACAATCCTGTAATAATTTTAAAGATTTTTTAAATTAGTATCATAATTCCCCTGCAATCGTATTTAGCTAACTTTTTTTCTTCTCTTTTTTTTCTTTTTTTTTTTTTTTCCCCACTATTAGTGTTCTTAAAAAAAAAAAAAAATTCCTTTTAGTTTAAATTAAAGTGCTCTTAAAAATCAGCACCTATATTATGACTTAAAAATGGCTGATATTTAAATTTACTCTTAATTTTCACCAATTTTGTAATTGGTAGTATGTTTATACATATTTTTATTAGTTTACGTGAGACAATCTCTGTATTACCTATTTTGAATCACCTGGTACAGTGAAACTTGAATAATTCGAACTTGTTTAATTCGAAATTCTGGATAATTCGAATTCTTTAGTCAGTCCCTTGAATTTTGTATTAAAATAATTTTAAAAAATCATGGATAATTCAAATTCGATTTTGGATAATTCGAATTTTTCATACGATTACTTTTAAAATATTACAGTAAAATTTGTTCCCGAGATTTTTCTCAGCTAAAGTGCATTATTTTTTTTAACAGTCTTTCAAAAGAAGGATAAGGAAATACAAGAGTATTTCCTACCTACACTGTAAAAAATATGTCCTATTTACTGCCAGAAATTCTCTGTAATTTGAGAAAATACGCGTAATTTACAAAAAAGTTACGTTGTCAGAACGTATTTTCTCAAATTACAGAGAATTTCTGGCAGCAAATAGGACATATTTTTTACAGTGTAGTGCATCACAAGATATGGTCCATATACAGGAACTTCGAGGGTTTTTTTTTAATTGAAAGTCATGTCTATTGTAGGAGATTCTGTTATTGTATCGATTGATGGGTTGAAGTAATGTGCTACAACACAAAAATTGTACTTAAAGAAGCAATAAAAAATATGTGACTATTTAAAAAATGTGTTGAATAATTAAGCTCGTAAAAAAATATTGATTTAATGGGAGGGGCTTAATGATGCAGTATTCTTAGATATAAAATTTATATGTTAAATCTTTGATCGTAGAGTTTCATATTTTTAATTTATCTCTTCTTTTTGACAAAATAGTATATGTAATTCGAATTTTTGGATATTTCGAATTTTTCTCTGGTCCCTTCAACTTCGAATTATCCAAGTTCTACTGTATATACTGTCTGCAAGCCGTTTTTCTGTGTCCGCGACTATGTCGCCGTGTTTCTGCCACTGGGCAACAAATTTGATTACAGGGGTAGTAGTTGTCCTGATATTCCTGAAATTCCTTAAGAAAATTTTTTTGTCCTGAAATGTCCTGAATTTTCACTTAATGTCCTGAATTTCCTGAAATTTCAGTGCATTTCAAAAAATTTTCATCTCTCCTTTACTTTTCAATGAGAAAGGTAATCTCAGTATGGTAATTTCAAAGTTTACCATTTAGTCAAGTTTATAAAAATTTGTTTGACTGTATCTCACAGTAATACAGTGCCTGAGAGAGGATTTTTTATAAGTAATATTGTCACAAAAGAGAGTAGCAGCATATCAGAAATTGTAATTTATTTTTTATGCTTCTGCAGTTGTTATTTGAGAAAGCAGACCTCAATTACTCCTCTTTGTATCAAAAGAGATGATTTGATATATAGATCAGTCACATGCTGAATTTAGACCAAATAAAGACAACAAGCTCAAAAATGGAAGCATGATAAAGATACTGCTGCTTTCAAAGTAAAAGAAAAGGAAGAATTACAAGATAAATTTAAACAATTAATTTTAGAAGAAGCTGATTTAAAGTGTGAAGGAAAAGCTGCTCATGCTTTGTCTATAATGAAGCATCATAATAGTGCAGTATGGCATAAAAAACAGTCAAACTGTTAAAGTTGGATAGATGATGCTAAAAACTGCTAATGCTACAGTTAAGACTACAGGGAAAATTTATTTGTTTTTTTAACCAAAAAAAAAAAAAGATGAAAATAATTTTATCGGAAGTTTTTAAAAACGTTTGTGTATATAGCTTTTGAATTCCTGCCTTTTTTGCTTAGGAATTTTTATTAACACGTTGAGTGCCATGTCAGCCATTCTAGATTCTAGACATTTTGTCAATCTCTTAAGTACTGAAGGAATCATCTTGAAACTTTAGGAGTGTGCAGAACATGTTATACCTACTTCAAACATTGCAGTGAAAGTTTTACCTCAAAAGTAAAAGCAGTACCAATAAAAAATTAAACCATTGCGCTCCCTGTCAGCCATTGGTGGCTGACAGTGTCAAATATGATATAAGACCTCATCAACCATCGATGGCGGATATAAAATGGGATATAAAACTAAAAATATTTCATTTAATGATTGAAAATTTATTAAAAATTTGCTTAATTTTTATTTATTACAGGAGGAATCATTATGGAATTTTAATGGATTTTTAAATTTGCATGGCGTTCAACATGTTAATTATATATATATTTTTTATATATTTATTATGTACATGTATATATGTTTTAAACTATATACTTTGTTTAAAGACTTAATATAGTTAGATATAAAAAGCACTAAATCTGATGTCACTTTGATACTGTATATTCAAGTTTATGTAAAAAAAATTATTTGCCATATGAATGCATGATTTTTAAATACTCCTGAGAAATTTCAATATTTATAACTGGTATGTTGTGGTCATCACAAGACTTTCTTCTGTGTTATCTTAGACACATTCAGCCAGTAAAAATTGTTTATTAAAGTTATTTTTCATGCTGAATGCAGATGATTTTTATCTCTGAGAAATATAACTCCAAATGCTGAACGAAACTAAATTTTGTGACATCAGAAGAAATGCGCTCCCCCCCCCCCCCCATTAAAAATGAAAAAAATGAATGACTTTGTTTTAAATTATCACAGATCTATGGTTCAACTATTCATTTTAAAGGTGTTGGTGAGTTCTTTTGAAAGATACCTGTCTTAAAAATTTACACCCACTGGAGAGGATACTTCCCGATGATGCTCGTATATCACACAACTTTTTTCCTAATTTACTACTACTATTATCAATAATTTATATTAATTTTACAATCATTTGCTATAAATATCTCTCATTTTCTACATTTATACGAAATTTTGTCCTATTATGCCGTATTAAAAATTATGAGAAGGTGGGAGACAGCACCACCTGTTGAGCAATTGATCACCAAATGTAATCAGCACCAATTTAGGTCATCATCAACAAAATACCAAGTTTTTGTTGAATTTCGTTCATTTTTTTGTGAGATACTGCGTCTACAAAATTTTTGATACACACATAGATGGAGATTTTTAAAAAATAGTCAGTGTTCAGAACATCTCAAAACATATAAGTACGTCAAAGACAGGAATTGAAATTTTTCATGAATCCAATACTTTCTCCTTATATATTTAGAATAAAGTAATGAAAGCAGGTCAAAATTCACACCAGACATGGTAAATAAAAACTTCTGTAATGAATTGATTTATAAGTTAATAAATTTAAACATAATTTATACGTCTCATTAATATATTAAAACCAATGTAACATTTGAATGAATGAATTATAAGTGGGTGGTTTACAAGAAACCAAGCACTGCGACCAGAGGTCTATTGTACTAACCCACAAAACCTAATCTTTAAAAAGACCTGTGGCAGAAAGAAAACCCAGCAGACATCTAACCGGAATATCCTGAAGCTCCCAAGGCTCAATTATATGCCGCCCCAAGTGCTCAAACCTATAGGCAGAGAAGACTTCACATTCACATAAAATATGTGTTATGTAACATTTAAAATGAGATAAAAATTATTCTAATTTGATATATATTTTTTAAGCAAGTATTTAGTGTAATTTTTTTTATTTTTTATTTTTTATTTTTTTTGTAATTTATCAATTAACTTATTAAGTTAATATTTTTTCCATATTAAGTAATTTATATAATTAAATTTCAGTTAAATTATAGCTGATATATTCTGAAAAAGGGCAATTTTTAGCATGTGTGTCCTGAAATTGTCCTGAAATTTTTTTTGAAGCCACTACTACCCCTGTGATTATTAAAATATATTTTTAATAACATTTCAGTGTATTTACCTTTTTCATAATTATTATTTTTTAAATTAAAAATCAATCTTTTCTTACAGTTTAAAAAGTGTTTTACTTTTTATTTGCACAAATATATAACTAATGTTTTATCTACTTATTTTAGTATTATATAAGGGTTCTTTTTTCTAAAATATTTTATTTTTGTCTGTTTTACAGATACAATTTTATGTACTAAGTTTTTATTTAAAAAATTGCATATTACACACATACAAGATGGTTATACTTAAATTCTTGTAACTAAAAGGGATAAGCTCATACCATGAATTGTCGCTATACCGAGTTTGGTGGCATACTCGCCCGTTTTAACTGCGAAAACTGTTTGCAGCAAAAGTTTAATGACTTTATATTTATATTTTCATAATTTTTTAGTTTAGTTATTAATAAACAACTCTTATGAATGTTACATTTCTTTCAATAATATATAAAAATATGAAATTCTTACAACTACTCGGTATTGGCCGAATACTTAGTCCAAATTCGGCCGAGTAACGAACATTATTCTTCTTTAATAACTCTGAAAAAAAAAAAAAAAAAAAAAAAATACCTGTCTTTTTCTTATCAGCTTTATGTACGTCTGTATGTGTAATTGAGTGATATAAAAATTTTTAGTCTTTTAACTTTTATTTAATAATTTATCTGAGATTTATTGTGAAAATTTAAAATAACATTGGATATGTTTAGTAAATTTTAATATATGCAAAATGTAATTAAACAGTGTACACTAGTACACAGTATTAACTTCCCAACTAGCTAGACATTTGAAACTTCCAGGACAGCTCCAGTGGTCGATCCAGGCAAAATTTGGGTCCCTTTTGTGGCCCCCTTCACAAAATTCAACATAGTAAAAAGGGACCCTTCACAAAATTCAAATCCATACAAAGTGACCCTTCACAAAATTCAAATTTATAAAATGAGTCCCTTCACAAGATTTTGTTTTATAAATATGATCCTTTTATTAAATGTTTTCATATTTTCAGTATTATTTTTAATTTATGCCTTAATTTGGCTTAACGAAATTCTATTAACTTGATATTAAACATTACATAAAGTGATTGTAAAAACTGAAGATTTTACACAATATTTTACTTTTTCACAAAAATATTTTATATTTCACAAAAATAAATAAAAATTTCACAAAAGTATTTTGTTTTTCACAAAAAAGGGACCCAAAAATTAAAACCTGGATCGACCCCTGAGCTCAGAATACGGTGACAATACATTTTTTATACTAAAACTGTTTCAGGTCCCTACTGCCTTCAGCAAAGTTTATGTGATTCCAGAGCTGCCTACTTTCAACCAAAGCAATCAGGAATCAGCAAGAGACGCACCCACTATCAGTAGTGTTTATATGATGCAACAGAAAATTTAAGAACATGGTACATAAAAAGTTCTTTTTATCTTGTAATTATTTCCAATTTTAATGTTATCTTTCAGTGCATATTTACACAAATTTTTGCTAGTCTAAGACAGTAATATATATATATGTATGATCAAAGTCCCCTGTAAGGTTAATTTAGAGACAATGTTGTTATGCCTCTAATAATAATAAAAAAGCTTCTGTTTTTGAGGTTATAATGAATTAAAATTTAATAGATACATTTCTTTTTGGGGATTTTCCTGGTAATTATCTATTAGGAGAGATATGTGCATCACATAAAAAATGATGATTTAATAGGTTAAAAATAATAATTGATGTTTAAATGTTATGGTTATGCAACTTATTAAAAAGCTGCCACTTGCTCTTTATTTAGCATATCATTCTATTTAAAAGATAATTATAATGTAAATATAAAAGTAATTATAAATTAAATAAAAAATAACTTATAATAATAATAACTGCTATTTTTCAGTAAAAAAAAAAAAAAGTTTTAATAAACAGAACCAGAAGCCAGTTGCCATAAGGCTAGAAAAATATAAAATGAAAACAGAATCCACTCCTCTCAACACAGATATGACATATGTGGACCAAACTCTAACGAATATGTGATCGTCAGAATACAGGAATTCATACATGATGGTAGTTATTTAACCACTTTTCCTAGCATGGATATGTCAAGCCTAAACTAATCACTAGCATCTCCATTTTTGCCCAAGTAGATACACAATCTGAAAGTATTTTTACCTCTAGCTGATGTAAATTTCTGATGTCTGCAGTGAGACAGCTTAGAGGTCTGCACGGGCCGGTCTTTCGGCACAGGCCGAAATTTTCAATTTGCTCTCGGGCCGGGCTCGGGCTTAAAATTTTTTTGTAGGCTTGGGCCCAATATTTTTGTGTGTAGCCGGGCCGGGCCTGGAAGAAATTTTAAGCCCGAGCCTAGCCCGAATCTTTTTCTAGATTCCTCGTTAATCAACGAAAAAGGAAAATAATAAAATACTTTTTCAGTCATTTATTTTACATAATTTTACAGTCTGACATGTCACATAAAAATTTATTTTGTTAAAAGGTGTTTGTAACTTCAATTTAATTGTCTATCAGCTTGTCTGTTCGTGATCTGATTTTCCGCAAATATTTTAAACATGTCTCGAAATTAATATATTTTATTTAAAGTAATATTAGATGGTTTCATTTCAAAATAATATGCATGTTACTACCAGTTTGCGTACATGTAACAAACAAAAGAAATTAGATACGTTACTGTATATAACCCTTTGTTTTCTATGGTTTGTAGTGTTTAGGTGGTATGAAGGCTATAAAAATCCTTCCGCGGTAACTTTTCCTCTAAGGCTTCTTTTTCTTTTCTCCGGGGCACTGTATGAAAGTACTAGTATCATTTTTAGCATGTGCAAAAGCATCTTTTCTATTGAATATGGTTGGATTAGCATTAAAGTTTTTTTTTTTTTTTTGCCGGATCACAGGAAAGATTTAGATAAAATACGGTATATAACCGGAAGTGGTTGAAAGTGTATTTTTAGTACTATTAACCATTTTTAATATCTTCCTATATTGTTTGAGAATGCTAATATTTTCTGTTTGACTTTCTGTCTGTCTTTGTGCCTTCTGTACATCTGTAATAATGAAATACTGTTTATATATAAATATCTTGTAAATATTCAGCAGTTTTGTTGTTAAAGAACATTCTATTTCTTAGCTATATAAAACCTCTGCAAAACACATACTAAAAATCTTTTTTGTTGAAAGGCTTTTTTTTTTTGTAATTTTACTTATTTTTGTATCGGGTCAGGTCGAGCCTGATTTTATTGCTTTTTGTCCGGGCCGGGCCGTACACTAGTAAAAAAGAAATGGGCCGGGCCCGGGAATGAAAATTTCGGCCCGTTCAGACCTCTAAGACAGCTGCTTTAAAAAAAAAAAAGATTATTTGCTATGGGAAATAATCCACACTAACATTTTTTTAAGTTTTTTAACAGATAATCTGCAGAAAAGTACAGTGTACTTAATTTTTGTGTTTCTATACTGATGAAACTTACCGTAAAATCCTGAAAATAACTCCTCCCTTGAATGTAACCCTCCCCTTTCTTGCTGAAAGGGAAATTATTCCATTTTCTTAAATACAACCCACCCCCACCTTTTGTCACCGGGCGCACATACATAGCGCCAGTAAATCTATCTTTCACCATTTCATCCAAACCTACTTTCAATCTTCAAGTTTTCTAGATTAGCGCCTCTGCACTTTTGGAAAACGGAGTTTCTTTCAAGATTTTACGGTACATAATATTTATGCAATATATAAATATTTTATTTATTTTTAACAGGATGCTTTGATATAATTCCTGAAAGAATCCAATGAAATGCACAGAAGTCAAAAATTAATTGTAAAAAGTTTTCATTTATAAAAATTCTGTATATTTATTTTGTTTTAATATCTGTTTTGTATTTTTAATAAAACTATATTTAATAAATGTATATTAAAATTCACATTTTCCTTTTTTCTTTGTTGAAAGAAAACAGCAGGCGGCCTACCCTAGTGCCTTTTTCTAATGAAATTTGGCCTTCCTTTATCCAGTTGTTAGATTCCCACATTTTTTTATATTTTTTTTCCCCAGTACTAATATTTTTGTTTACATTTCATGTTAAAAAATTCTTAAATACCCATTCTACATCCATTTCCTTTTGCTGTTCTATTTTGTTCAGAAAATGTAAGATTTGTTAAAGTGTGAATAATACTCTTTCAATGATGTCACAATCAGGGTTGTAGTAAATTGCTGATATTGATTTTTTTGAAAAAAATCACTTATTTAAATCATTTATTTTAAATATCAAAGTTATTGGCTTTAATGGAAATGTAATTGATAATCTAACTTTAAAAAATGAGATATTTAATTATTTCTTATGTAAATTTAAAAATACAATTCGTAAAATATAACAAAATATTTCATTAGACAAGCTAATATTTCTCATTTCTTGACTTTAGATTCATCTCTACAAAGCAGCATTAATAAACACAAAAATGAGTTATATCTTAACTTTCTTAATTATGTATAAATTTTATTATATATTTTAATAACTTATTATATTTTAACCCGTTAATGCCTGAAATAATTTTGAAAAATGTATTTTGATGAATACTTCAATTTTAAACTAATATGGACAGCTGAGAATGAAATATCTTAAATTTAAAAAACTCTTCTAATAGTTTTAAATTAACAACCTATCCTCATTTGAGGACATTTAGTGTTCTATCGAAAAATCTTCGAGATAAAAAAAACTTTGAGATAACAGATTAATTTTCTATTATATGCTGACAAAGATCTCGAAAGTAAAGTATTATAATATATATTATTCAACTTGATTTAAGTTAATATATCTGCGCAAAAAGCAAATATATGTGTGACGAATGAAAAATCATAAAATAACTATCCGAATTACTTAATAGTAATTAATAGTAGACACATAAAACTTTCTGGGATCATTCGGAGTGATGCTATAAACTGTCACTAAAAAGCAAAAATCATTCCAACAAACCCCCAAAAATATACATGCCATTTTATTAGCTGTCCTCAAATGAGGACGCTGGGCGTTAATGGGTTAATTATTTATGCAAGTACAGCCTTATGACTGGTGTATGAATTGTAAATATTTAATTAGTGTATAATTCATTGATTAATATTATATGCATATTCTAGTTCGCCTTTACCCACCTAGCGGTTGATATTTCAAAAA
Source organism: Salticus scenicus (assembly GCA_963930645.1). NCBI lineage: Eukaryota > Metazoa > Arthropoda > Arachnida > Araneae > Salticidae > Salticus > Salticus scenicus. The sequence continues at coordinate 144,211,186 of OZ005650.1, read as the reverse complement.
GAAAATATTTCCTTGTTTATTTAGCTCTCATACCAGTTTATGTCATTTAGCATTGGCTCATATGATATTTAAAAAATAATAGCATAGTTTACATTGTACTGCTTAAAAAGCCCTGAAGGCTCTAAAAAATTTTTTAAAAATAACATTTTAATTTAACTACATATAATCAGTTAAATACAGTTCGAGGCTGCTGTCACTGCTTGTTTTAATGAATTGTACCCACTAAATGTAAAAAAAAAAAAAAAAAAGATAAAAAAATAAGTGAAATTATTAAAATGATAATGAAAATATGAATTTTGTTAATGTGTGAAAAAAATTTTCTTGATTCAAATGATTTGTTAAACCTAAGTAAAAATTTTTTAGGATATCACCTTTTTTTTTTTTTTTTTTTTTTTTTTTTTATCTTCCCTAATTCCTTATTTTTTTTTTTTTTTTTAAATTTGATTAGAAACTATGAGTAAAGTTTTCTCTCCCTTAATACATTGCTTCAGTTATATGTCATATTTCCTATTAAATTATCCTTTTCCAAAATTATTTTATGTGTTCAATACCGTGAGTAAAATTTTGCTTTATTTCAATACATTATTGTAGCTACAAAGTCAAAGTCTGAAGTTGAGTGGCTCATACTACCGCATTTATGATTGTTATAAAATTATTTCTTATTATGAAGATACTATGTTGAATAAAAATGTTGGTAATAAATGCCTACATGGATTTTTTCTATAGAAATAGAATATTATTTATATTTTTATAATTTAAGTAAAATGATTCATAGTGTGGATATTGTGCATATATATACACACACATACACATAATAAAAAACAAATGTTGTACAATAATGTATGAATATATAATAAAATCATTAAAATCAAATAAATCGTGATTAAAAAAAAAAAAAAAAATCAGATTTAAATAAAAAAAAATCGATTTTTTTTTTTTTTTTTTTGAAAAAAAAATCAACAACCCTGGTCACAGTTACGTGCATTCACTTAAGCAATATGTGCAGGCAAGTTGATTATGGATAATTTCTGGTGCTGATTCTAAAAAACAAGCCACCGAGGGTGATTCAATAAAGTCATTTTGCTTTCAAAATGGTATTTCCTAATTTGTTGTCCTTTGGGTTGCAATTTCTGTACATGATAAAAGTAAAAAAAAAAAAAAAAAATCTTATATCTACTATGAATTTTTTCTTGCAAAAATGCTCTAAAAGAATTACAGTGAAACTTGAATAATTCGAACTTGTTTAATTCGAAATTCTGGATAATTCGAATTTTTTACTCGGTCCCTTGAATTTTGTATCAAAATAATGTTAAAAAATCAAAAGTGTTGAATAATTAAGCTCGTAAAAAATATTGATGTAAGGGGAAGGGGAAGAGGATGTAGCAGTTTTCTTAGATATAAAGTTTATATGTTAAATCTTTGATCATACAGTTTTAATTTTTTTAATTTATCTCTTCTTTTTGACAAAATAGCGTGCTTGCCAACATCCTAATTAATATTCTGTAGTGTTGATAGTCCCGCCCTTTTTTTTCACACCAGTAAATTTTTAAAGTAATATTTTGCAAATGCAATTACGATTAAAAAAGAAGAAAAGTACTCTAAAATGGATACTGGTGTGAAAAAGAAGGGTTAACAATACTACGGAATTTTAATTAGTATGTTGGCAAGTATGAAATAGTATATGTAATTCGAATTTTTGGATATTTCGAATTTTTCTCAGGTGCCTTCAACTTCGAATTATCCAAGTTCTACTGTACTAGAAAACTGCATTACCGTGGGATCTTTCTATGGGGTCCTAGCCCATATTTATGCTAGTTTTTGAGAAACCCACAGAAAACTCCTAACAGTTAAGCCAACGAGGGCTACCGGGTATCGAACAAAGCACCTCAAGTATACCAGCTTCAGGGACAGAACCTCTTGGTCACTGGTGGGCCTATTTTTATGAGGAATATTATTCATGCAAAAGTGCGAATACACGTCAACCCACCGCATATCAACTGGAGCACCACCTTCTTAATGATTTCATGACAATTTCCATAGTGATTCTATATTCTGGATCAAAGAACCGTACAAATATCGGGAATACTTTTATTTCTTTGGGATTTGAAGAATCTGAACAGACATAAACCATAATATACTTTGGTAAGTTTATTGGAAAGTTGTTATTTTCTGAATCTAACACAGAGAAAAGTTAGTGGTCACCGTTAGATACAACCAACAGCCAACTGAGCTTCCTCGTTTTTCGAAAATTGTTAAATTACGGACTAAATCCTTTTCATTTGAAAAAGAGGACCAGAGGACGAAAAACATAAAAAAAAAAAAAAAAGGAGTTTTTAGTCCTGTATTTTTTAAAAAAAAATTTCGTTTTGTTTAAGAGAGCAGAGCGTTGAAAAAGAAGACTGTCCTCTTAAAAAGAGTATGTCTGGTCACCTTACCTAAGATTAGCATGATTTTACGTTTTTAAATTGATAATCTTTTTTTTTTTTTTTTTTTTTTTTTCTTAGTAACACCGTATACTGTAAGAATTCTATCTACATTTAGACTGAAAATTTACTCCCCACAGTAAAATTTCCACTCGCCAATGGCGAGCTGGTGAGCGGAAATTTCACGCCCTGATCTATTTGATATATAACATATAACATTTTTAATATAAAAATGTAAAACAAATGAATAAGAATCAAAGATCTACTCTTCCTCAACCCTACAATTAATATGAAATATTAATTTTACCAATTAAGATGAACACTGAATATGCTTGTCCTTGTCATAGCTATATTATATATAACAATAGTTTACCTTTTCAATATTTTATTATTATTATTATTATCCACAAAACTTCATTAAAAATTGTAAACTTAATGCATTTCAATACTCAACTAAGAATATATTTAGAAGATTTTTAGCCCTTTCAGCATTATCTATTTTTTGGTATATCTGTTTAATGATTCGTAAAATTAATACTTTGAACAGTATAAATATGAGAATTTAATACAGTATACTACACATGCATATTAATCTCATTTTCTTGAAAGAAGCAACATATATTTCAAAGTTTAGCTACGCTAGCCATTTTGACTATGCATGCCAGAAAAAGACAGGCTTAACACTTATAGGATTAATTGCACATTTAATTGAACTATCTATTTGTTTTCTACATTTCTTTGAAAAAGATTTGCAAATGTATATTGCATGAATTTTTACTAGTTCTTTTTTTCTTTTCTGAGCAAAACTTTTACTGAATATGAAGCATAAGATGTTCTGTATAATCCTAAAAATTCTACATAATTTACGAATTTTTTTTTTCTAGATATTTGACAAAACTTGTAATTATAAGAATGCCAAAATGTTTATTGGTAGATAGAGCATACAAAAAACATGGCTCTGCTGGGGGAAAGAAAAATTACAGGATATTTAAAGAAGAAAAAAAATCACTCTTAGATATCAATTAAAAACATGGGATATTTTTAATAAATACCGTTATGTATTTATAAATAGCATGCAAAGTGTTAAAAAAAGAAAAAAAACAATAGGTTATTTGATACCTACATCAGTGTTTTATAAATACCTTTTGATATCTATAAAAAACCTGCAAATTTTCTTAAAAGTACTTCAAGGTATTTGAAAAGAAACTAAAAAAAAAAAAAAAAAAACCCTTCAAAAAACATTTGGAGAGGTATTAAAAGAAAGCTTTGAAGGTTTTTCAAAATATCTAAATGATTCATGGTATTTTATAAAAACCTTTATGTATTTATAAAAATCTGCAATAAGTTTCTTACAAATACCTTAAAAGTATTTCTGAGAAACCTATATAGGTATTAATGGAGGTTTTATTATGGCTTTATTTTGCACCATTAAAGCCTTGATAATACCTTATTTTAAATACCTCTAAAACCTATAAAATACCTGTGTAAAGAAACCTTTATAAAACCTTCAAAAAACATCGAAGAGGTATTTTAAAAAAGCTTTGTAGGTATATTAAAAATACCTACATGAGTCATTGTATTTTAGAAAAACCTTTTGGTATTTATAAAAAACCTGCAATAACTTTCTGAAAATACCTAAAAGTTTTCTTGAGAAACCTATGGAGGTATTAATAGAGCTTTTATTATGGCTTTATTTTGCACCATTAAAGCCTTGATAATACCTTATTTTAAATACCTCTAAAACCTGTAAAATACCTGTGTAAAGAAACCTTTATAAAACCTTCAAAAAACATCGAAGAGGTATTTAAAAAAAGCTTTGTAGGTATATAAAAATACCTACATGAGTCATGGTATTTTAGAAAAACCTTTTAGTATTTATAAAAAACCTGCAATAACTTTCTGAAAAATACCTAAAGGTTTTCGTGAGAAACCTATGGAGGTATTAATAGAGCTTTTATTATGGCTTTATTTTGCACCATTAAAGCCTTGATAATACCTTATTTTAAATACCTCTAAAACCTGTAAAATACCTGTTTAAAGAAACCTAAAAAAAACTTAAATAAAACCTTAAAATTTTAGTAAGGGAAACCAGAAGGACTGAATGCAGCGGAATCTCAAGAATGGGATCTGAAAAACTCCGATGCAGTCGCCTATATGAAGCTTTCTCTATCCGACGAACACGCTCTTCAATTTTCTAATGAAGAAAATGCCAAAATCTTATGGGAAAATATAAAGAACACTTTTACTGGGCAATTAGAGGATAGAAGAATAGACGCCGGAAATGAACTAAAAAACTTACTGATGAAACCGAATGAACCTGTAAATGATTATATAGCACGTTCAAAAGGACTAGCTGTAAAATGTCAATCGTTAGGATGGGAAATTTCTACAAGAGAGCTGGTCTATCACACAGTAAGAGGACTATCGGGAAATTTTAGCAAAATCAGAGATGTGTTGAAAACACAAAGGGAAAAATCTATGGAGGAAGTTTTAGAAATTTTAAGAGAGGAAGAATCAAGCTTGAATCCGCATAATGAACAAAATAAACCCGAAGCGTTCTTTGCAAAAAAGGACAAGAACAAAAAACTTTGTTATATCTGTAGAAGGAGTAATCATCTTGCCAAGGACTGTTTTTATAAAAACAATTCACAAAAGACATTTAACTCTTATGGCTATAAAGGACATAAAAATAGAAAAAACAATTCTCGCTTTGATAAGAAAGAAGAAAAAAAATAATTCTGTTTTTAGTGCTTCTACTATTGATTCATTGTGTGACAATGTTTTCGTTTTAGATTCCGGGGCGAGCGACCATATGATAAAAGATAAAATTTGGTTTGATAAATTTAAAACAGAAAATAAAGATATCTACTTGGCAGGTAAGGATGCAAAAATTAAGTGCTATGGCACCGGAAGCGTCAAAGCAAAAACCGTAAGTAAAAATCCTATTTATTTAACTATCAAAAATGTGTTATTTGTCCCTGATCTTAGATATAATCTTTTGTCGGTAACTTCATTAATGGAAAAAGGATGTAGTATAAAATCTACTAAAATTTCTGTACTAATTTTTGATAGTAATAATAAGTTGGTTACTAAAGCATATAGAAATAATAACAAACTTGAAATTAATTTAGAACCAATTACTAGTAAAGAATGTAATGTTGTGATGAATGATATTAATTATGAAACCTGCCATAGTAGATTATGCCATTTAAATCCTAACTATATGCTTAAAATGAGTGATTATATAAACATAGATATCATAAATGATTTTAATTGTGAAATTTGTGATATAAGTAAGGTAACTAGAAAAAATCATCCACCTGTTAATACGGAACAAAGTTCCGAAATTCTAGAATTGAATCATATAGATTTGTGTGGTCCTATTAATCCTGTGTCGTTAGGGGGTGCTAAATACTTTATGATTTTAGTGGATGATTTTTCTGGTATGTACTTTACTTATTTTTTGAAAAATAAAAGTGAGGTATATGAAACATTCTGTAACTTTAAAAGTAAACATGAAAATTTAACTGGTAAAAAAATCAAAAGGCTCAGGTCAGGTCAGATAATGGCCTGAAGTTTGTAAATGAAAAATTGGACGATTATTTAATTAATTCCGGTATATCTCACGAAAAAACGGTTCCTTATAATAGCGAATCGAACGGTAAAGCGGAACGTGGAAACAGAGTATTACTAGAAAGAACTAGGACTATATTATACGAAAGTCAGTTACCATTATATTTTTGGGCAGAAGGTATAAACTTTAGTACACGAGTTTCTAATGTAACACCACGTAAACGGAAAAGTAAAATACCCCTAGAAATTTGGACCGGTAAAAAACCTAAATTAAATTACTTAAGAAAATTTGGTTGTGTAGCATATTTTCATATCCCTAAAGTATTGAGAAATAAATTTGAAATTCCAGGGAAGAGGGGAGTTTTTCTAGGGTATAGCCGTGAACGTAGAGCGTATAGAATTTATGATCTAGAAAGTAAAAAAGTAATTGAGGAAAGATCGGTCAAATTCAACGAATCATTAAAAGGCAGTTCATTTTTTGAGAAAAATAATAATGTCTGGGATATTCAATCATTCTATAATTCATCCCCAAATCAAACCGAAACTCAAACAACAGAGAACAAAATTCCGCATTTAGAACTCTCTGATGACAAAACGAAAGAAAGTAGCATATTGAAACCCTCTACTTCTGACGACGAAGAGGGGAGCGCCTGAGACAAGGGGGGGAAGCAAATTGAGCAGAGTAGATTCGAAACCGGAAGTAATTTGGAATTACGAAGAAGCGAAAGAATAATAAATAAACAGATAGTGAGTAATTTTACGGAAAGTGTCCCAAATAATTATTTAGAAGCAAAAACTGATATTAATTGGGAAAATTGGGAAATTGCGATGCAAAATGAAATGGATTCATTAAATAAACATAATGTTTGGGAGATCGTTGATAAACCAGATGACGCGAAATTAATAAAAAGCAAATGGGTTTATACTAAGAAAGAAAATGATTCAGGTAACATAATTTTTAAGGCAAGGCTATGTGCAGCGGGTCATAATCAAATTAAAAACGTCGATTATTCGGAATCTTTCTCACCTGTTCTGTGCATGGAAACATTCCGTTTGCTAATTGCAATTGCCGCTAAATTAAATTTAATTGTAAAATTCTTTGATGTTAAAACTGCGTATTTATACAGTAATTTAGAGGAAAATGTATACATGTTACCACCGCAGGGTTTTGAAGGGTCTATAGGTACAGGAAAAGTATGTAAATTAAAGAAAAGCATCTATGGCTTAAAACAAAGTGGGAGAAACTGGTATTTGAAAATAAAATTTGAATTAGAAAAATTAGGATTAGTACAAACAGCTTCAGATAATTGCATATTCATTAAAACTGATAATGATAAATTTCTTATTATGAGCATCTATGTGGACGATTTCTGAATTTTAAGTAATAATCAAGAAATGTATGAAGATATAATCTCCAAAATTAGAGTAACATTTGAGTTACATGAAAATAATAAATAGAAATTTCTAGGTATAGAAATATTACAAAATAATAATGGTATCTATTTGTCACAGACACAATACATTGAGTCATTACTAGCTAAACACAATCTAAATGATTGTAAAACAGTACAAACCCCAATTGTTAAAGGAGAAGATAAAAGCTTACCACTTACAAATGAAATTATTGATGTAAACATGTATCAGGAAATTATAGGTGAACTATTATATTTATCTAATAGAACGCGTCCAGACATAGCTTTTGCAATTACTTATTTGTCACAATTTAATCATAAGCCTGAAAAAAGGCATTTTTCACTCGCAAAAAGGGTTTTAAGATATTTAAAGGGAACTAAAGATAAAAAATTATTCTATAGTACAGAATTTGGGTATTTAAATGCAAGTTCAGATGCAAGTTGGGGAACGCAGAAAATGGAAAATCATTTTCTGGTGGTGTAATTTTGTTGGGTAATTCATTAATATCATGGAAGTGTCATAAACAAAAAAGTGTAAGTTTATCAACTTGTGAAGCCGAGTTGTTTGCTATTTCAGAAATCTCTAAGGACATAACATGGATAATAAATTTATTATCGGAATTAAACTTTAAAAATTTTATAAATAATACTGTGTCACTGAGTTCAGATAGTCAAGCAGCCATACAATGGGCTAATTGTACAAGATCATCCAACAAGTCCAGACACATAAATCTTAGGTTACATTTTGTAAAGGACTTGATCAGAGACAAAATAATTGATCTATATTATACTCCAAGTGAAGCCCTAATATCAGATTTCTTGACAAAGGCTGTAAACGAAGAAAAACTATTATATTCAATGGAAAATATTTCTTTAATTTCTTAATTTTATATATTTTTATTTTTATGTGTTCATCCTGTATTATGTTATACTTGTATTTATATTTTTTATTTTTGTGTAGATTAAAATGCGTCGCTCGCAGGGGGGGGGTGTTGGAGTAGCGAACAATTCATTTTAATAAATAAAACAGATGCGCCTTTATTTGCGCATGCGCGTGAAAGAGAGCTCTCCAACTGCTCCCGGCGAAGCACGCCAGTGTTGAAAAAGGAATGTAGCTGTGTGCACCGGCCTTGGTGGCCATTATTACCTGTGTGGTTAAACAACTAAAAGTACAAAGATAATCTGCATTTAAATATGTTTAATTCTACTTATTTTGAATGTGTGTAATGTAAATCGTCTTGTTTATCGTCTTTAATAAATGTCAGCTTTATATATTCAAGAATTTCGATTTAATGGAACTCATATTACAACAGATTTACATAATAGAAGATAATTATTTTAAAATATGTAATTATTTTGTATGATGACGAAATAGATGTATTTCAATTTTGTTACTTTTTAATTCCAAAAATATATGATATAATATTTTTATTAAATTCACATCTGTCTAAGAAAAAATCATTAAATTCAAAATGCATTAATTCTAAATGCTTTTTCTGGACCTTATTTTAAAAATAAATCCATTCTACATAATATTATTTAGTTCATATAAATACTTCGCTTTTAAAAACTAATTTTTTAACGATATCTGCTAATTATTTTGTAAACGAACAAACCGTTCTCATTTAAAAATGAATGTAACATATTTTATGATTCATTTATTTCAAAAATTGGTTATGCTTAATTAAAATTTCAATTTTAACTCTGTTGTATTCAATTAGAAAGAAAATACAACCAAGTTTTAGTAAACTAACAAAATGCTCTCGGGCGGATATCGGTATTAGCTTAATTACAGATAATGTTTTAATTTAAACAACAATGTATTTCGAAAGGGACATTTTCGAAATTTAATATTTTTATTTACTATATTAGTAAAACGATTCATATACATTAGTAGTTTACTTAATGGTAAAAGTATTTGTTTTCTTAAATGGCATAATTATTTTCACGTACATAATTAACTATTTAAATTAACTTTACGTTAAACAAGAATATCGTTCACAGCTTGTTTTTAATTAAGCACATGGCCACGTAAATCTAGAGTCTTTTTTTTTTTTTTTTTTTTTTTTTGTACATTAGTCATTTAACTTGCTTTAAAATTTTTGTTATTTACAATTAAAAAAAAAAAAAATCTTAACTATGACTATTAAGAAAAGACCAGTTACGAATGAACTATCGTAATTTCCAGAATGACCTATATATATATATATATATATATATATATATATATATATATATATATATAATGTAATATGTATTCACAGTAAAACAATTGCACAGTAGATTAGGATCAGTGACTGGAGTTACTGACCGTAAAAAAAAAAAATCATGCCCGTAAATTTGTCATGAAGAAAGTAAATGAAGTTCAATAAACTGTCAATAATCCGAATGTTACTGAAATATGCTAGAAATATGGGCACAAGACATTTTTCTTGAAAAAGGGAGCTAGCCGTATTTTTTTACGGTCGATTTACCGAATTTTACAGAAATTCCTTAGAGCGTATATCAAATGAAATGAAATGAAATAATCAAAACATTGTTCATCCATTTCAATTATAGATTATGTAGTATGGGATCTAACCCTTTAAGGCCGGAAATATTTTCATTTTTGTATTACATTGTTCTTATTTTATAGATATCTCTTAATCTTATTAGCAACTCTTAAAATTTTGTAGCTATTGATTTCAGGAATTATGTACAATTCCTTTTATCGGCGTTTAGTAATACTCAGATACCCTGAAAGCAGAAATATAATTAAACGTCTACATATGAAAGTTATGTGCTTAAAATTACTTAGCAATAAATTTACAGGGTTTCACAAAGATTTGCGATATGTTACATAATCATATGATAAATTGGAAATATGATGCAAATATTTCTGAATATGAATAGAAATTAATCGTATAGTTTTTGGTGTATAACGTGGTTGTCGCTAGTTTACAGGAATGCGGGAGGAAAGTAATATATATATACCCAGGTAGCAAAAATGTAAGTTACTGTCTACGCTTAGAGTATATATCTTACTAGATTACGCATTCGATATTGATGTTCTTATCTAAAAATTGAGAGTGATTTTCGTCGCGTAACATGACGAGTGTAACGGTCAGATTCCTTCGGTTTTCCACATATGGATGGCTCTTCCCCCCCCCCTTTTTTTTTCTTTCTTTTTGGCTACAGGAGATAATTCTCCCTATCTCTCTTTCTCTTGTTAAGTTTAAGGTGAAATATTTTCCATAAACGGAAAGTGGATTGATTTGTCCTTAAAAGTAAGAATAATCTATTAATAATTGCAATTTTTCATACAATTTAAATATAATAAATTTTCAAATAAATTTTTACTATTATTTATCGGCAGTTATATTAGCAATCACAGATGCAATGAAAAAATAATTATTTTGTTTTAAAACTATTTTATTGAGTATTATATTATGTTTCAGTAAAATTTAAAAATATATATAGTTACTTATAAAATTATAAGAGTCCTTTTTGACATTTATTTTTCATTCAAATGTATAACGATATTTCGGAATTTTTTTTCGGGCAAATGGATAACATGGTGAAAAATCTTCCTCATCACTTGTACGAGGAGGAGAGCGACCTCGTGACCTTTTCGGCTGAAAACTGAAAAGAGCTCATCAGGTGATTTCGATGTTGGTTATTTGCCTCGATGAGGAATGCTTGTGTACAGGGACATAGAAAAAAGTAACATACAGGAAGTATAAATATAAGTTAATGTCTACAGAAAAAAAAAACTGCTTTGTTGAAACAACGAAATTTTGTTAAGATTTTTCTTTTTTGCCTAAAGAACAGTTTCTGCAGAAAATTGTGGGTTTAGAATTATCATTTATTTTACAGTGTTCCACAAAGAATTGCGATACGATACAAAATCATTATGATACAAAATTATTTATGAGTATCAATAGAAAACAATCGTACATTTTTTGTTGTATATCATGTTTGTCGCTTGTACAGACGGACATACAAAAAAAGTAATACATAGATAAACAGGAAGCAGAAATATATATTAATGTCTACGGAGAAAAAAACGTTTTGTTAAACAACAAAAAATTGTTGAGATTTTTCATTTTGTGTAAAGAACACATTGTAGAAAATTGTGTGCTTAAAATCATCATTTAATTTACAGTGTTGCCCAAAGAGTTTTGATACTATATATAACCATCCGATATACTGGAAATTTGGTACAAATATTTATCTGTACGAATAGAAAGTAATCGTACATTTTTTATGCATATCGCATTTGTCGCTTCTGTACAGGGACAGAGAAAAGAAAATCTTATATCAGTACGGTGTATTGGAAGACATTCAGTGCGTTTTAGAAGGTTATATTTTATTGAACATTAAAAAATAATATACATTCTAAAAATATATAAAAGTTCCATTTTTGTTGAAAGAAATTTTTCTCAGGGATAAAAAATCATTAATTATACAAACCTACAAAAATAATGTTGCAAAATTTGATTTGATAATTTTATTTGATACATATAAATTTGGTGTGCAGAAACCGAAAATGAAGCCAATTTTTCTCTATCGCGAATATATTTTTAACAATACAGGTTGTCTCTTGACACAATTTTTTCCATTAGTTTTCCGCCAATAAAATTATATGACAGTTTTTATAGTCTGTTTCCACGATTAATTAATTATGGAATAATTAATTATAATTAATTATGCAAACATACCATGAAAGCTACTAAGCTACAAAGACAATTGCTTCTCCTCTCAGGACAAAGAATGTTAAATATTCTGAAATATTCTTCATTGGGGTGGTCTCTACGCCCCTAACAACTTCTGTTGATTTAAAAACACCATGCGGTCTTAAGGAAAGGACTGCTGAGAACCGAGATTAGAGGTAACGTGATTGGAGTCAAGTTCTGTTTACAGGTGAGTCCCGATTCGGTCTTGAATGTACCATTCGATGTGTATTGTTATGGAGCTAAAAAAGCATTGGAAATAACCCACATTCATTCACGAAAGGTCACATTACAGAAGAAATTGGTTGATGGTAAGAGTTAGAATCAGCATAGACAGACGTAGAGACCTGCATAACATTCGGAATGGAAATTTGTTGGTCAAAAGATACGCACATAAGATCGTGAGATATCATGTCGTATCTTACATTGCAGCTATTGTTTATTCTTTTCTTTTAACCCTTTCATTCCCAACTTTTTCCTTCCATGAAACAATAAATCTTATATTTAGTCATAATTTTTTTCAAAAGTAATATATATAATTTTTTTTTAAATAGGAGTAATAGCAGAGTACGAATTAATATAGCTAACAAGGCAACTGATAGATGTTTATTTATATTTAATATAACCACTGATGCCATTAAAAATCATAACTTTTCAATAAATAAAAATATCAAAATTTTGGAAGAAATACATATTGCAATTAATTAAAATACATATTATAAACATTAAAGAATAAAATAAAAAATATTTCAAACAGTTAATTTACTTAAATTGCCCAAAACAGGAAACTGATTCCGATATTATTATCAGAATAGTGTAAAATATACTTTCAATTATCAACAAAGATAGTGAAATCATCTATAATAGGTATTTTTCGGTGGGAAAATGTATATAGTTTTTAATAGTTCATTTTCAATCAGCGGGAGTGTTAGATGGTAAGAAAGAAAATCTCAATTGTTAAGATTCCAAATGGAATCACGGGAAAGGAAAGGGTTAATACATGATAATGTCAGAGCTAGTACAGCTTGTCGTGGGAACAGCATGCATGAAGATGAAACAATACTGCGTAAGGAATGACTAGCATGCACTCCTGACTTAAATCCGAACGAGCATGTTTGGGACGCACACAAATGACCCATACAACGAGAATACGGCCTTTTTCTACTGACTTGGAGATTGCAATTCCTGAGAAGCGAAACAGTATTCCCAAAAGTTTTTTCTGTAACGTCACCGTATCCGCAGAAAATATGTATATTGCAGTCTTAACTTTCGAGAGATCCAAACACCATATTACACATTTAAAAAAAAAAAAAAAAAAAAAAAAAAAAATTAAACAGTCAAATAAAGAAAAAAAAAAATCATTAATTCCTTAGGAATAATAAATTCTACCCCTACATTTGAAAGAAGAACCCTTCAATTACGGGACCTCTTTAATTAATTTGCTAACCTAATAAAACCTCAGCTTAAACTTTTTTTTGTCAAATATTTCTAAATAGCGACTGAATCATTTTTATGTCACTGGTTAAAAAATTTGATATGTAAGGTTTGGCCTTTTAACCCTTTATCTATTGATGTTAATGCAATGTATCATTAGATTAAAAAGCGTACAAAATGGAATTTCTTGAAGAAATGTCAAAGGTAAATTATATTATTTTATTTTATCTATATTAACCCCTTAACCTACAATGACGGGCATAGCCCGCGTACGATGGTCGGGCCAGAAGTGAATATTACGGGCATAGCCCGCGTACGCAGAGCCTGATTAAGGGCGAAGCACACATTATTTATACTTACACCGTTATTTTTTAACAAATACTTTCCTCCTATAATAAACAGAAAATTCTCATTAAAAATTATTTTAAAAGAATTCTGGTGTCTAATAACGGTGAGTAAATTGGATTGTTTTACACCGTTCATTTTTTATAAAAAATATTTCCTCGTCAAAGCGTGGAATTTCTATGACATGAAGTAAAAAATAATTGTAAAAATATTCCGGCGAGAGCGGAGATAATGTGTGCTTCCCCCTTAATCAGGCTCAGCGCGTACGATGGTCGAGCTTGTATACGATTTCGGCCCAACATCTTCGAATCTAAATCGTAGGTTAAGGGGTTAATAAAATCAGACTTTTGTCTGTAAATTTGCCGGAATCGAAAAATTTTGCGATATCTTCACGTTTCACACCCCATGAGAGCCGAAAATGACTTCAGAAAATTTTGCCTGCGTGTGTGTGTCTCATCGTGTCTGTATGTCGCTTTTTTTGTCCGGACATCACTCGAGAACTGCTGGATAGAATTCAACGGCACTTGGCAGAAACTTAGGCCTTCACCCAACTTAAAATTATATCTATGGAAATTTAAAAAAAAAAAATTAGTTTTTAAATTGTGGGTAAAAAAAGCCTGCGCATGTGCCATAAATATATTTTCAATAAAACGCTTTGAATGGAAAAATAAAATATAAAAATAAATTTTTAAGTTAAAGAATTTTTTATTCGCGTGATTCGCACTACGAATTATGAAAAGATTGAAATGAAGTGTATCCATCTAAATTTCATACTTTAGTTAATTAAAAAAAATCTAATTGTCGTATCGAAAAACAGTTTACACCCCAGGATTCAGAAAAATCACCCCTATTATTTGGTACTGAATTTGTAACAATAGGTATGATATTTCTAATTTATTTTTCCCTTTTTCCGTTTTTCCGTTGCCACTTAAATTTCATACTTTAGTTATTTTTTTAAAATCTAATTGTCGCATCGAAAAACTGTTTACACCCCTGGATTCAGAAAAATAGCCCCTTTCATTTGGTATCAGATTTATAAATATAGGTCAGATATTTCTAATTTATTCTACCCTTTCTCCGTTTTTAACCCAGATTCGGTAGAAGGTTTTATATTTATATATACGCATTTATATATTTTATTATTTTCCAGAAATAAAATGAAATATTTTTAATTTTACGTGAATAATAATAAAAATTAGAGATAAAAATATATAACTGATCTACAAAAGTTGGTGATTCTTTTTTTTTAATCTGGAATTTGTATGTGGATAAATATTTTTATAGAGATATTTGGCATTAGTTTAATATTTTTATTTAATTAAGCAGTACTTTTCTTTCCTGCAGTAAAACAAAATTTTTTGTTGTTATTATGTACCTTATGAGGTTCTTTTATGTTCTCCCCTTAATTGTAAACGATTATAATTTGGATTTTATTATGATTTTTCATTTTTATTTTGTAAATATCAGAAAAGAGTTTTTATTTTATTTTATTTTATTTTATTTTGTGTATGGAACTTCTTTAATATCGGATCCCTTTGACAAAATTTGAAATTTGGCACCGAAGTAGCTCGGACGTTTCTCGCCAAGATCTTTAATTGCACAACTGAGATAGCCAATTCAATTCATAGCAAAAATGGCTTAAAACATTTAAAGTCACCAAAGGGGTCCCATACTAAAGCTGTGCTTTTTGTATTTATTTATTTATAATATTTTCTATTAAACACTTCTGTAGTCACGAAATTTGGTGCGTAAATTGTATGTACGCATATGTGTAAAAACATGTTTTTTCCGTTTGAATTCGCTTTTAATTACCTTAGAATGGCGAATTTTGGTGTGTGGATATTGATTAAGTGTACGCATTATGTACATTAGGGGGATTTTGCAAAACTCACCTTCTGAGGAAGGGGAAGTAAGAAGTCGGTAAGTTGATGCCGAAGGCAGTGAGGACCTAGACTCCTCACGTTGCGAGCGAGAAAAACCTCTACCAATCACAGCGAGAACTTAGGTTATTAATAAAGATATGGAATTTTGACAACTCATTTAAGTTTAATGTCCAGCGAAGCGGGCAAAGCCTGCTAGTAATATATATTTATAAGAACAGAACGTTTTATTATATTTATAAGAATAAAACGTAAATACCCCACTTTAATTTCATTACAAGGCATCCGACGCAAGATGTAGACTTTTTGCTTGAGAAAGGATTTAAGACTAGGGATTAAAGGATAAGAAGAGAGGATAAGAGAAAGGATTAAAGGATAAGAAGGAAAATTTTTGTTTAAGAAAGGGTTGCTGTTTTGTTTAACATTTTTCACGATCTCTTTCACGGGGTCAAAATTAATTTATATATCAATTCAAGAATTGACTATCAATCTTAGAAAAAATGTTAAGAACATAAAATTTAAGCACTTTTTACACATTTTGTTTACATATCATATCATGATCTTTTTTAGACCTCGATGTACCAATGGTACGCTAAAGTACCACCTTACAAAATTCTGATGAAGTACTATTATAAGGTGATGTTCATAATTTTTATTACGTATATCTTAAAAAACTGCTTTGAAATAATTAGATATAAATATTATACTTCAAACATCTTTTTGTTTATTTAATAATGCAGAAAGTAAAGGGTTAAAATAAATATAACTAAGGCAATTTTTCAATGAAAAGTTTTCTAATGAACTCTTGATATAGAAAGAAAAAAAAAAATAAGTTTCTTCATTTTCTTTTTTTTTTTTTTCAATTTACTAGCATTGCAATCCTTTTTTACCATGTTTTTATTAACTTCGATTCTTGTTTGTTTGTTTGTTTGTCCAGTACAAATCTTGAAATTGATTTTTAGCTAACTTCCCGATTAGCTAGACATTTAAAACTTTCAGGACAGCTGAGAACTTTGTGACAATACATTTTTTTTAATACTTTTAGTTAACAGTTTCAAGTCTCTACTGCTTTCGGCAGCATTTATATGATTTGACAGAAAATTTATTTAACTATCTTCCCGACTTTCTAGACATTTGAAACTTTCAGAATAGTTCAGAACACGGTGAAAATGCATTTTTTAATACTTTTAGCCAACTTTTTCGGGTTCCTGCTGAATTCGACAGAGTTACCAGTACAAAGCTTGCAATCAATTTTTCACTAACTTCCCGACAAGCTAGACATTTGAAACTTTCAGGATAGTTCAGAACATGTTGAAAATGCATTTTAAATATTTTAAACCAACTGTTTCGGGTTCCTGCTGCCTTCGGCAGCATTACCAGTACAAAGCTTGCTATAGATTTTTCCCTAACTTCCCGACTAACTAGACATTTAAAATTTTCAGGATAACTCAGAACAAGGCGACAAGATATTTTTTAGATACTTTTAGTCAATTGTTTCAGCTCCCTACTGTTTTCGGCAGCGTTTATATGATTCAACAGAATTTTTTTTTTTTTTTACTAACTTCCCGATTAGTTAGACATTTGTACATGAAACTTTTGTAATAATGAAACATGTACATGAAACTTTTGAAATTTTTTAATACTTTTAGCCAATTGTTCCGGGTCCTCGCTGACTTCGGTAGCGGTTATATGATTCAACAGAGAATTAAAAACACGGTATATAAAAAGTTCTTTTTATCTTGTAATTATTGCTATTATAGATTAAAGAATAAAGCTCAGAAATGAAATCTGCATAATGAGGAGACTGTGTAATATTCTTTGACTACCTAGTATTCTTTTCATTGGAGCTGTTTTGTATAAAAATAACAAAGAATCAAAGAATTTTTATGCATAACTTTGATGGTATTCAAATTTATATAGGTTTATATATCAATATATACCAATTAATTCCTATTAAATTATACTGCATAGCAAAATTTTTCATAAGAATACAGCAAAATTGTCTAATAAGACTTTAAGATATAATTATCTCACATGAATTACTCTTTCTTTTTCACTTGTTCCCTGTGTAGCGAAAAGACAGGGGGGAGGGGGGGGTTACGTTTCACTTTAAACAAACAGAACTTAGCTTTTCTTTGATCTATATGATTAATTAAAAAAAATGCATTGATAAAAAACATTTTAGTTAAATTTAAAAATCATGCAATTTAGTCTAAAACAATGTCCCTAATCCATAATATTTGCTGTGTAAATATACATTTTTCTTTTGCGAGGAAAAATATAATGGTATATCAATGTATCTTTCTCAAAAGTTAAAATCCCAAACTAAATTAAAAAAACAAAAATGTGAATAAGTGTAATAAAAAAGCTATTATATAGATTAAATTGAATAAAGAATTAAAAAGAATTCTACTTCCGATTATTTTTTCTTAATTCACAGACTAAGATAAAGGGCTATAATAGAAGTTACTTTTAATGCAAAAACAAATACATTACTGGTTGTTAATTGATTTTTAATTATCTTACGTTTATATACATTTTATTAGTTGCACACTGCTCGTAATTGAATATGCTACATGAATTAGAAATGCAAATTGCAGAATCTTATTTAACATAGATATACAGTGTAATGAGGATATTACATAATTAAATTTACTGATGTTTTCGGATAGATCAAGTTATCTCTACTTACTTCGTGTCTTTAAGCTGAAATACTAATCATTACCATATTCCAGAATTCGATAGAGATATGATATTTATTTTATATCTGTCTTCAGTGTAATTGATTATTAATTACTACAGATGTATACAGACATAAACTGTTGATTTTTGTTTTAGTTTATCATTCAGAAAATAATAAAAATTGAATTAGAAATAAAAGAGCTATACAAAAATTATTCCTGAAGAAAATCTTAAGGAAACTTTTCTAAACTTACTTTGAATTTTATATATGCATTAAAAAAATAAATAAATAAAAGAAAGAATTAATGAAATAAAAGAAATTAAAAAAATTATATTTTACATTTTGGATAACTTTAGTTTTTTTTCCCCACACAGACAGGCATAAATTGAATTGTTACAGTTATCAGAAGTCATTTGGATATTGGTAGTTTATTTTTCTTTTATTATATATTTGATAATTTCAAAATATTAAATAGCTTTTGAACGAGATGAAGCCAAACATAACTAGGAGGAATAAGAATCAATAGTTTATTAGTGCATTAATATCTGTAACCAGACGTCAATTCCCAAACTGTGATTCCAAATCTGCGTTGCACTTCAAAGTATTCCTTCAATTTACAAAGGTATTCATTCACTTGATGACCACTTGTCGCTTTAATATAGAAAATATCATACAGTACATTATAGAACGACATGCATTATAATCATCAATGCACGATATGTGATATAACAAATTATATTGGTTGGGTTTTACGTCGCACTAGCGCTGCGCAATGACCAATGATATAGAAAAGTAAATATCAAATTCAGTATTTCAAATTCATAAATTTTATTAATTTATCACATAATATATTCCTAGTAATACGTACGTAAATTATATGTCTTATATCTTATAAGACACAGAATTTTACATGAATGCCAATAAATGTCTAATGAAAATTATATTTATGTCAATAATTAACTTCAATTATTAAAAAGAAAAAAATGTCAATTCTGTTGATTAATAAAACATTTTAATGGTTTTGATTTTAACCTTAAAAGACTAAGGCCGTTATTCACCAATAACTTCAACTCCCGTTTGAACATGAAAATTTGAAAAGCGTATAAAGTCGGGGTACAAATTTTCAGCAAATTTTGCCGTGTTGTTGCTGCCATCTATCGGTATAATTATTTTCAGAATTTTTAGGTGAAAGAAACCAATCAAAGATTATATGAAATCATCGACGCTAGATGGCAGAAACAGCATGCCAAAATTTGATGGAAAGCTTGAACCTTGCCTTTAGATGCTTTTCAAATTTTTGCGTTGAACCGGGAGTTGAAGTTAATGGTGAATACGTCCATTAGCTTTATACATTTCGTAGATTAATAATAACAATACATAAAAATTACTCATTTAATGTTTTAAATATATTTAAGACATAATTTGAAAATTAATTCTTATATATGGGCATGCATTTTAATTTTATCCAGAAATCTGCGTATGCAGTTTGACCTTTTTTCACTATATGAGTAAAATTTCCTCAGTTAGCATTCTGGGTTTAAAAAATAAATATTTCTTTATTACGATTTGCAAGAGGAAAAAAAAAAGATTCGAAATGTTTTTAATAAATAAACATTATTAATATATTATAAGCTAATATGTATTTAGTGAATAATATCAAAATTAAAATTACTTTATTCCAAAATTTATATTTAAAAAAGTGCTTAAGGATTAAATTTGTCAAAAATATTCTGTAAATTTTAATCTTCTGGTTTTTGTTGGAAAAAAAAAAAAAAAAGGATTTACTATTTATGTAATACCTTGTATTCTTCATGTAAAAACATATAAATCACAATTTTCAGATCTGTTAAAAAGAGAACTTTTAAAAGAAGAAACATCTTTTAGCACTGGAGAAAAAACAGAACGTAGCTCATCCATCATCTAATTATGGAATGAAACGAAAAAAAAAATGTCGATAAGAAACATTTTTTAGATTAGTTGCAAAGTATTTTGATGAATGGAAAGAATTTTTTCTCTTCAAAGATGTTTGATATGTAAGTCAGTCTTTATTTTTTTCAGGACGAAAAAGAGTGGCTTAAAACTGTTTTTAAAAGATAAATTTCAAATTCCCCTGAAAAGATATTTGAAAAAAAAATCTTACTAGATGCGTTATGATGATTTGGGTCATTTTCAAATTTTGATTATAATATATTGTTATAGGCGAAAAAAAAACTTGAGTAGTTCCACTCGACTTTCTGAAATTAAGTAATTAGCGATTGTATAAATAAAGTAAGAAAAGTCCTTAAATAAACAAAAAAGAAAATGGCAATAGGATGTATGAATATTTTTCTCTATATAGTATGTTGTTTCAATTAATGCCATTGCTCTTCAAATAATTTGAGTCCAGAGATGATAACAATAAAGAAATTTTCGTTGCGTCCCATAAAAATCTATAAATGGGATCACCAAAATCTATACAGTTCGTGTGACTGTGACCTTTAATATTTATGTAAATTTTCAGCTCAGTCAGATGAGGCCTTTAGCTGCTATTGCATTTTAAATAATTTGAGGCTATAGCCACAACGATAAAGAATTTTTCTTTTTGTCACTGTGAAATAAACTATAAGGGCTAGATTCTCCAAAATTCATAGAGTTTCTGTATCGATAATCTATAATATGTATATACATTTTAAGCTCAATCAGATATGGCGTTTAGACGTTATCATACTTTAAACAATTTAGGCCCTTAGAGGATAATAATAAAGAATTTTTCACTGTGTCCCTGTAAAAAAACACTATACGTGCTAGATTCATGCTGTTTGTACAACTGTGACTTATAACATGTGTATAAAGTTTCAGCTTAATAGAAGAAGGCGTTTAGATGCTATTGCACTTTAAAAAATTTGGGTCCGTATACCATAATGATAAATAATGTTTTTTTCTGTCCTTGTAAAAACACTACTAGCGTTCGATTCACTAAAATCAATAGGGTTCGTGCTATGGTGACCTATAACACACATACCAAATTTCATCTCATTTAAACAAAGCGTTTAGACGATATCGAGTTCACTCACATAAACAAACACATACATACATACATCATCATAAATATAATAAAAAAATAATTCAGGGAATGTTAAAACGTGTAGAAACACGTGGTAATCAACTTGGTCTCTACCGCTCACTAATGGGTGTTCCAGCTTTTATAGTGGGCGAAGAGTTTTGTCCTACATTGAAGCAATTTTCTTTAAAAAAAAATGATAGTAATAGTTGACTTTTTAAAAACATTGAAATAGAAAAATGCTTCAGTATTAAATACTTTAGCTTACTACAACTCTATTTTATAAATTTTATATTTTAAAGTTGCCTTTCTACTTAATTAACCACCATTTTTTAGGAACCGGTGGGCAATTAAAAATTTTTATTACTAGCAGACATACAAAATTGGGCGGTAGGTATAAGAAGTTTGACTATACCTGCTATTGAGTGTGATGCGGGTGACAATTCTTGCAAGTCAAGCGAAATAATTTACATATTGTTACCTTCTCGGGGTTCGTGAATTGTTTCTGACTGAAAGGCAAATCCTGCAGAAAGTAAAAAATTTATTTATAAGAAATTCCAGACGATTACAGGTCTGTAAACTAATTACCAACTTCAGTTTCACCAGAAAACACAGCTTAAATAACAGCTGACAGTATCAAATTTATAGTATAAACTATAGCATAGCATTACCCCACAGAGAGAGAGAATGTAATCAAAGAGGATCAGTGCTCTTTACACAGCAATGCCTTGGTAAAAACTGACGTTCTTGGCTGCAATTGGGCTTCCTTTTATAGCATCCTACAAACACAGTATTTTTTGGTAACTTCTAAAGAAATCAAGTTAGAGCTTAGATGTTCGAGATATCGATAATAAGAACTTTTTCGCCAAGGTCACCAAAAACTCGCCAAGGAGCGAAAAATTCGCCAAATTTCTTGCAAAGGCCATTACCCGCCTTGGTGAAGCTTTTCACGGGCTTTTGAAGGAAAATGAGCTATTTTAATGCGAAACAAACTAGAAAAGCAGAAAATTAACATTTTATAATCTGACTAAGCCTTTTTGTAAGAAATTATGGAAAAATAACTACAATTGTTTAAAATTCTGTAATGTATATATATAACGTGTGTGTGTGTGTATAATTCCAGTTTTTTTTTTTTTTTTTTTTTTTTTTTTTTTTTGTTCATGACAGATTTCAATGTTTGTTCATGACAGTAGTACAATAAAAAAAAAGAAAAGGAAGAAAAAGTAAATAAATAAATAATACTGATTTCTTAATTTGTAAGCAACGCAATTTGAGAACCTTCATTGGAGTTCATTCCACAGTTTATAAACTATGATTAAATTTGTATATTTTATTAACAACTTACGTATAAATAATATCGATTTCTTAATTTTTAATTAAATATGTATCGTATGTGAGTATATATTTTAACAAAATAAACTCTATTCATTTGAGAAAACTTTGTGAAACACATTAGCTAACTGCAGGATGTGTTTTAACACAACCTCAACAGGAAACGACAGTTTACGAAAGCATTCATTATAAATATTTGCAACTCTTGTATTACCTTTGATGGCAATGTATTCTGAAATCAAGGATAGCTGTTTAAATTACTCTATGCATCTCTGACATATTAGAAAGGCAAGTATTCTACTAAGACACTTACATCAAGGGGATTACGTAATCAGGTAAATTAAAATTTTATAAAGTTACATTTAGAATTATTATTTTGACAATAATACAGTTATTCCTCTATTTAAATAACCTGGATCCAATTAAATTCTCCATTTCATAAAATTTCATTTTAAAGAAAGTTTTTTTTTTTATTTACTTATTTATTTATTTCCACGTAAATTAACTTTCAATAGCAAAGTTTGTGAAATAGTCTTCATTTAACGATTTATTTATTTATTTTTTAATAATCTAAAAATATTTCCTACCATTTTTCTCAAGATATCTCAAAACTTTCCACACTATTAAAACTAAAAGAACTATTCTCAATTTAACTATTCTGAACTACTCTGAAGAACTATTCTGAAATTCAGATCTCGCAATTACTTAGAGAACCAGATTTCTTTTTAGGGAATAAAACCAATGCAGCAAAAGTTTGCAATGGAAATGAAAAGTCAAACTATCAAGTTACTTAAATTCACAAATCTTCATCTATAATAAAATATTTTAAACAATCCTATGTGGATTTCTAAAACACCCATGAAGAGATTTTAAAGGCATTGCGAAGTTGCGTTACATATTATTAAACGAAAAAAATTTCAATCAAATTTCTCTAACAAAATTAACTGACTTCTTCGGCAATTAAATAAAAGGATGTATATGCTATATATATATATATATATTCATAAAACATATTCAGCTCCTAAGTACATGATAATATCATAATCATTGGAAAATTGTAACTTCGACTACACTGTAGCTTTAAATAATAATAATAAATGCAATAATAACAAATTATATTTAAAAGTCATGAATAAATGTGTTTCTAAATAGTAAAGTTTTTATTTATTTATTTATTTATTTATTTGTTAATATTTTTGATCGTCATTCTAAGACAAACACACATGTATATACATGTAAGTATATGTATGTATTTAGATAGTTTTATTCATTTTAAAGTATAGAGTTTAAAAATAGATTAAAAGTAAGTATTTATTAAACGAAATTTCCATATAAAAAATATTTTGCTGCATTTAAGGGACTCGTTAAATAGAGGTCCGACTGTATTCATAAAAAATGCGCTTAAAGTTTATTTACTTATTTCTTTATTTTTCTAAAAAGAATATGACTCAGTTAAATTCTTTGTAAATATGCATTAATTTAATTGATATAAAAAGTATCAGACACATGAAAGGCTTATCTTTCAAATTTATTTTAAATTAAATCAAATAACTAAATTATTAGATATAAATAAAATTTCCCTAAATTTATTCCTGAAATTTAACAGAAAAAAAAAGAAGAAGAAAAAGACGCCTATGTTTATCTTAATCGAATATCAAATCTCTAGAGGCAATATAACACATTCTTACCTGATTTTGTTGACACTACCATTAACTTGAGAGCTCGTGAAGGAGGCTCTGGAACGCTGGTTAGATTTCCATGTAAGACAGCGTCCAAGATGCTGTCTGGTGAATCAGCCATTTTTTTAATGGAATAAGTAAATATAGATTACAATATTTTATGTATCATTCTTCTGTGCGTATTGATCATGGCTGAAAAATAAAAAAAAATTAATATTAGAAACAAAAAATATTTTCAGCTTCTAAATTAAGAAATAAATTTAAAAGAACAACGACAAATTTAATATAGTTGTCATATACATATGCATATGTATTACATTAATACAATAATCTTCGTAAAAAATACGAGAAGTAATTTTTTCGTACAGTACACTGGAAACGTAAATGTCTTAAATTCTGTTTAAAAAGTGTCTTATATGGATGATCATATTTTAAGCGAAAATAAAATGTCTTACTTTTTAAGACACCTTTTTGCATCTGAAACTAAGACATTGCAAGTGTCTTAAAACGCCGCTATGTTTTAGGCTTAAAAACATTACCGTTTTTAAAACTTTTTTTAGTAAATAAAATAAGTATGTATGCGTGCGATTTTGTTTTTCTATTAAAAATAGATTTTAGAATTGTTATAAATAAATTATTTTTATTCAAAAAAAAAAAAAAAAAAAAAAAAAAAACCTTATACCCGACGTTAGGATTCGAACTCACACTGTCTATGGAAACCAAAACCTGGAGCCAAGCGTTTACCAATCACGCCCCAGTCAAATACAGTTAAACGTATTTTTATAATAAAATATACTTAAGTATTCGGGAAACAAATCGCCGTGTTATGTTTTATTCCTATATTTTTGCCATAAAACTATTGTTAATATGTTATCTTAAAGTTAATAATTATTATTATCCTAAATTTCATATCTAGAGTCTAGATTTTGTTAATAATGCATAAAATGTATGTGAATGTATCAGCCCTAGATGTTTGCATAACAATTTCTTTCCTTAAAGTGATACTTAAATGAAAACAAACTATAATAATGAATAACAGAATTTTTTTTTTTTTTACCTTTTATTTTACGTTTAGATGCAGGTAAATAAGTCAAAGAAAAAAGTTTTAAATGAATAATAATAAGAAGAAAGAAAGAAAAAAGTTATGCACAAATTATTCGTGACTGTTCACCTATAAATTCACTTTCTTCTCTACAAATTACTTGCTACGCCTATCTTCATACCTTTTCTTTTAATATGAGAAAGCTTTAAAGTCAAAGATTTTTTTTTTTTTATGAAATAAGCTTTGTGTCTAAACATGTTGTTTATGAGTTTTGTTAAAGATAATTGCATGAAAGTATCATTCACATCTCTAGAGTATTATTCCATGAAAATTTAATTCATAAAACTACCATAGTTTAGGTAGCTTAAGTGCTTATTATATAAAATGATAGTATATTTATTGAATGAGGACAGCAGTAGGATAAACATATTAAAATAGTCATACATTTATAATAACTCCCAAATAATATAATAATTAAGGAGTTTACAAATAAGTTTATATCTTATAACTTACAATATTGCATCATGTTTTTAATTTATGTTAATATTTAAATCGAATATAGATGGAGATAATGACAACACTTTTAATATTTCGCAAAATTTGAAGTACTGTTTCAAAAAGCCTTTTCTATAATGTGTATATATATATATATATGTGTGTGTGTGTGTGTGTGTATGCAGAAAGAGAGAGAGATTATTCAAAATCTTATGAACGTTTCAATATTATTTGATTAGGAAAGTTCAAAATATCAATAATTTTTCAATGTGGTGTTGCTTTCGTCTGTATTCGATACAAAAAAATATTGAATTCGTAAAAAAATTTGACTTTAAGTTTTCTATAGACTTGCATGTTTTGAGAATTTCAGAGCATGATTTAACTATTTTTAGAAATAGTTTGTGTGTTAGTTTGCGATAAAAATTTTCTTCCAGTTCCAGCTCAAGAATGAAAATAGTCAGTAACAAAAGTGTCCGAATACTAGCAAAAATTCCTATGTAAAAAAAGTACACTTCATACGGTTTTGTTAAATAAATCCTTATCGAATCACGTTCTTACATTAACTAAGAACATCATTCGTAAAGGATTTATTTAACAAAACCCTATGAAGTGTACTTTTTTTTACATAGGAATTTTTGCTAATGTTCGGACACTTTTGTTACCCACTGTATATTCTATTCAATTTGTTTGTTTCGGTGTAAAATTCTGCTGATTACTAGTAGAAAAAAGTTGTAGCATGGAAATTTAAAGATAATTTAAAGAAATTTCCTTGAAAAACTAATTTAAAGCAGTAACAGACGAATGACCAATAAACTTTAAATAAAACTGAAAAATATCGTATTTTTGCTGAAAACTTAGAAATAAGACCCAAAGTGAAATATTTTTATGAGAATATTTTTGAGTGAAATATTTTTGAAATATATTTTTTTGACCCAAAGTGAATTGCAACGAAGAATATGGATAATAAAAAATGTAAATTAAAGCTTAATAACATAACTGTTAATCAATTAATATAATCTTTAGTTGGAAAATTGGTTTAAAAATAGTTTTACAGATGAAATTGTGGGATTTTAGACATCAGGATTCATGAACAATGACCTACTTTTATAATTTAAGGGAAGTGTATGGCTCAAATATTAGGTGTAGGTAAAAACTATAAATATAATAGTACACCATGAAATATGTCATTATAATATAATACCAATTAAAAAATTAAATGAACAGCTAAATACATATATATATATTTATATGTACTAAATGTATCTGTATTTAAAAAAAAAAGTAATTTAATGTAATTATAATAATAAGTTTTAATAAATATAATCCTTACATAGCACTTCTATAAAAAATGTAATGTATGCGGTAGAAGTTAAATTTATTTACACACATATGTATATATCTTTGCATATATAATTATGTTACGTATTAATATGGAAACAATAGTCAACTCGTTAAACCGTTGAATTTTATAGAATTCTATTAATGATATTAGAAAAGCGAAATATCATTCTAAAAAATAAATAAACTTTTAAAGATTGAAAATATAAACACGCATTTAGCTAAACATATCTGTCATCGGTAATTTATAAATGTGAATAATTTTTAAGTTATTCTAAAAAAAAAAAAAAAAAAAAAAAAAAAAAAAAAAAAAAAAAAAAGTGGTCACATTTAACTGTATACTTTAAAAGCATTCTAAAAGGAATATATATATATATATATATATATTTTTGTGTACTTTCTGACTAATACAATTTCTTTTTGGAATTTCTTAGAAGAAAAGCTATAGATGTACAAAAAGTATGTATATTTGTTTAAATTTCTATCAGTTTTACATTAATTTCCTTTGTGAAAATGTTACTTACATGTTATACAACATTTTATTTGAATAATTTATTATCATCTTCAAATGTAATCTTCCCAGTTAGACAGGAATTAATTTAACGTTAGTAAACCTGATTCATTTACGAATTTAATTCCCTTGTTAAAAGTTTTAGGAGTGATTTAAACAATCTCGTCCTTATTTCAACTCCTTAAGCTTATCCGGTTTATGTCTAAGTCTGTTCGTTATTTGCTTTCCTAATTAAAACAAATTCAGCATTTTTCCGACGCTGACGGATTTGAATCTAAATAATAAATTATTCTTTATACGTTTTGTTTTAGAGAAGCGACTTTTTGAAAAATCGCCTTTTTTTGCAGTGAACATTTTTCAACTAATTTAAACTCCTAATAATGATATATGGAATATTGCAAAAATCTTAAAGGCACAAAAAATATGTATAATTAATTCATTATGTAAGAAGAAAAGTATAATTATTGTATTAATTATAAACAACTAATGTAAAATGTTTAAATCATATTAAAAAATAATTTAACTCTTTGACATTATATATATATATATATATATATATATATATGGGAAATTGTATTTCTCGGCTATCATCTCCGTTGTGTGATGCCACTGTCCACGCAGCTATCACGTGTTACTGCGGCACTGTTTGTCTCATCCTTTCACTGTATGCGCGCGCACCTGACGCGCACCTCTTAATTGGTTAGTTGACGTCGAGCTGTTGTGTGGGATAAGACGGTATCTCCTCTCGTAAAATGTATCTATGTTTAGTGTTATGTATTGACCCTTTTCTTTATTTAATAAATGTCTTTCATGTTATCATGGTCTGTAGCCGTTTCCCTATATATATACATATATATATATATATATATATATATACATTTATATTTAAATGTACACCATTATTTAAGAATGGTTACATTCGGATTATTTAAATTATGAAAACTGAAAAGTGCCCAAGTGCTGTTAGACTAAAATTGTTAAGTGGCTATTTAATCTAAGAAGAAACTGGTAACTATTTTAGAGTAATGTTTAACCATCAATTTGAAAATTGACCTTGTAAATCTCAAATCTTAAGTTCTCTATAGAATCTCGTAAAATACTTATTAAAGAAATATCCATTATCTAATAAACATTTATATATTTAAAATAATCGTAATATGTTAATAAATATATAATAAATTATAATCAAACAAACAAATTAATTTACATTTTTTATGTAGATTTATCTGATTATCTTTTCATCAACACAAAATAATAAAACGAAATATGCTATTAAGAAATACACTAACACATATTACTAACATACAGGATGATTATTATAAAAGTTTCGCTTTGAAATGGATATAAAAGGAAAACTATGCTGCGAGAAAGAAAAACAAATCTCATTATATTACAGAAAATATTTCGAAGCAAATTTACTGAAAAATATAAGTATGTTATTAGAAAAGTAAGTTGTCATGAACATTCTGTAACAGAACAATGCCAAAACATTTGTATAAAACAGAAATTTTTCATAGGGCTAACTAAAAAAATAATTACGAGATAAAAATTACTTTTTATATACCATGTTTTTAAATTTCCTGTTGAATCATATGAACGCTACCTAAAGCAGCGAGAACCCGGAACAATTGGCTAAAAGTATTAAAAAAATTCATAGCTATCGTGTTTTGAGCTATTATAAAAGTTTCAAATGGTAGCCGGTAAATTAGTGAAAAATCGATTGCAAGCTTTGTACTGGTAACGCTGCCGAAGGCAGCAGGAACTTGAAACAGTTGGCTAAAAGTATTTAAAAAATTTATTCTTACTGTGTTCTGAACTATTCTGAAAGTTTCAAATGTCTAGCTAGTCGGTAAGTTAGTTAAATAAATTTTCTGTCGAATCATATAATGCTGCCGAAGGCAGTAGGGACATGGAACAGTTGACTAAAAGTATTAAAAAATGTATTGTCACCGTGTTCTGAGCTATCCTGATATTTCCAAATGTCTGGCTAGTTGGAAAGTGAGTTAAAAATCAATTGCAAGATTTGTACTGGACAAACATACGAACAAACAAAAATTGAAGTTAATAAAAACAGGGTAAAAAAGTGTTAAATATAGTTCTTTAGCTCTCCCCATCCCTGTTTGAACCAGGGTCAGTCATACACTAGACGACGGAGATACATCTCAGCCATAGAACTACATTTTACTTTGTTTATTAGGACTTCCAATTCTTGTTTCGATAAAAAGTTTCAAAAGTTCAAAATACAAAATAAAAGTTCAAAATACAAAAAAAAAAAAAAAAAGTACCTACCAGATAAAATCTGTATCAATGGTAATAGATTTTATCTCTTTAGAAAGTGGGCCATATTTACATATTAAGGTATTGCAGTAGATTAAAATTTCATATACTAATGTTACAAAATTTTTCTATTTGTTTATAAGCTTTAGAAATTCAACACTACAGGGGAAATGCCACTCCATATAATATTGTTTAACGAAATAAGGGTTGGATTAAAAATTAAAATCATAAATTAGCAATCACAAAATTTGAGATTGCAAATCTCTTTCAAATATAAGCGCATTCTAGGAATCGCTTTTTTACTGTTTGCTAATTTGTAATTTTAGGGGAATGTATTCGTCCCTAAGACTTGAAAAAATTGGTTTAAAAACATTCTTAATCGTTCATAAAACGAAACTGTTTGTGCTATTCTGCAAAACTTCAATAGCTTGAATTGCACTGTAGTAGGTTGAAAGCAAATTTGATATATGCAAATTCGCTTTATAAGTCATTCGATTTTTCAGCTATAATTCAACCACTTTTTCAGAGTTCTCATTGTTACGAATCAAAAATGTGTCAAACGGTGCATGACAGTACTTTTTTCGTTGATTATCATTACTAATGTGATAGCAATGAATGACATTCTTCGCAAAGGTATCGTGCGATAAGTGAAATACGCAGAGAACCAGTGTCACTGCAAGGTTTGAGGGAAATGATGACAAAGTTAGAAGCCACAAGTGTGTTGCTTCTTGCACTTTAGCGTAGAAGAAAACCTGCTTTGGGCAAAATCGAGGATGTTGTTTCATTAGCAGTAGAGGAATCAACCATGTGCGTTAGCAGTAGGGGAATCAACAATGTAAAGCACACACGTAATGTGCAATGTACGTAGAAAAAGTGTATCATGGTGTACGGTGGGGAAAGTTATCCGAAAATGCTGCAGTTTTGTCCAAGAAAAACCAAACATGTTCAAGAACTTGAATACTGAAAAATATTAGTAATTTACACAACGTTGTTAACGCTAATGTAAAAAATATTACAAGAAAACTGCAGTTTCGGTAATCACCTTGTCATTCATGACGGTACTTTAACGATACCAAAATTGTAGTTTGCTTTTATTATTTTTTACATTGGCGTTTTCAACGTTTTGTAAATACTCACATTTCTGTTCAGCGTCAAGTCTTGTTATAAATAAATAATATTGTCATTTGTTCAGCTATTGACAAAAAATCGCACTCTCGACTAACTGTAGTTTTCCAGATCGATTGATTATGAATAAAAAATAAATAAATGAAATAAATGGATGAATATATTACAACTCCTTTATTTTATTTGTTACAGATATATACATAGTTTTTAAAAAACCTCAAACTTTGCTTTATTTTCTTAAAAATAGCGTTCCTACATAATTTTTCTTTAATAATTTAAACTTTAAAATAACTTCTCATTCCTTTTTTGTAGTTACATGCTTTTAGTTTTCAATAAAAAATATAAATGTTTGAACAAATTAAAAGAAAATCTATACCAGTAAAATATGTTAGATCTATTCAAATTTACCGAGAAATGCCACCTCATTTACAGTAATAGCAATTAATTATGATAATACTTACTCATCTATTCAAGATACGCGCTTGTTTATTTCTTAATATAATTAAATGCGTATTAAATATGGCATTTATAGAAAGCTTATATCGTTGAAAGATTTCAATTAAAGGCGATATAATATATTTTGATACGATAAGAATATAATTATACCAGCTCTTTTCACTTAATTACTTAGGAGAAAATAATGAGATTGTTTGGGCCTTTCGACAGTATTTTAATTCATAATTATTATAAAATGTAATTTTTAATAGTAAACTCTTTATTATAATACAATATATTCAAACATCAGTAATACAACATCGATTGTTCAATAATACGATTTTTTATCTACGAAAATTCAATACTTATAAAAAAGAAATATTATTAAATCAAAAGAAAAAGGGGGGGGGGGAGAAGAAAATAACGTTTTAATTTGTAGGTAAGGTTACTGTCCCAATAGTGGACATTTTAAGGACATATTCTGGCTATTCTTTTGTGCAACGTTCTTAAAATTAGAGGCTGCAATTATAACCAGTGCGTAATACCACAAATAATTCTTTCTATACATGACTCTACTGTGAAAAATAATTGTTGTATCATATTTGTACTCGAAAAAGGAATTTTCCAGAAAGTTTAAAGTGCACAATAGCGGACACAACTGGCTTTTTTTCTTTTCAGAAAATGTGAAACAAAAGGCGAACTGATTCAAAATAAATATTTAATTAATGATTATATATATATATATTGTATATTTTATAAGTTTTCAAAAAAAAAAAAAAAATGAACTAGTATCATACTTTAAAAACAGTTTATCTGTGAAACATTTAACGTCTTTTAATAATACATTTTTACTTTCCGAACACTATAGTGAGGAAAGTATTGTAATCATGTCAAAAATCCGAATTCGAGATTTTGATGTTTCTGTACGTTTCGAGGTACACTGAGTCCGTTTTCACTATTTTTACGATGATGTAAGTATGTGTGTGTGTATGTGTGTGTGTATGTATGTGTGTGTGTGTATGAATGTGAGTGAACACGCTACAGTCTAAACGCTTTGTTCGAATAAGCTGAAAGTTGGTGCGTATATTGTAAGTCACCATAGTACAAACCCTATAGATTTTGGTGAATCTAGCACTTATAGTTCTTTTACAGGGACACAAAGAAAAATTCTTTATCATTATGGTCTATGGGACCAAAATCTTAAAAGTGCAATAGCATCTAAACGCCTTATTCAATTGAGCAAAAAAATTATACACATATTATAGGTCACAGTTACTCAATCTGTATAGAGTTTGGAGAATCTCGCACTTACAGTTTTTTTACAGGGGCACAAAGAAAATTTCTTTATCATTATGGCCTATGGGGCTAAATTTTTAAAAGTGCGATAGCGTCTAAACGCTTATTTAATCTGAACAAAAAAATTTTACACATAGGTCAGAATTGCACGAACTGTATAGATTTTGGTGAATTTAGCACTTACAGTTTTTTTACAGGGACAAAAAGAAAATTCTTTATCATTATGGCCTCTGGGACCCAATTTTTTAAATGTGCGATAGCATCTAAACGCCTTATTCAATTGAGCTGAAAATTTATACGAATATTATAAATCACTGTTGCACTAACTATAAGCATTTTGGTGAATCTAGCATTTATAGGTTTTTTATAGGGACACAACGAAAAATTCTTTATCATTAGAATCTATGGGCTCAAAGTTCAGTAGCATTAAATAAAACATCGTGTTATATATTTAGAAAACAACTCAAACACTCTATTATGGTTTTCTCTCGTTTATTTGTTTAACAACTCCTCTTTCTTTACTTTATCTACAAAACTGTTAATTACTCAATGTTCGGAAAGTCGAGTGGATTCACTCCAGATTTTTTTTTATTTTAAATGAGTCTAAATTAAGACATAATATTTTAATTTCTCCACCGCACCCCCATGTGCGATAATTTTATCAATATGAAGGCTATCTGGTCTTTCTTTCACATATTTATTTAGATTCTACGTGTTACGTCTAAAAATTGCAAACTTTATTTAAATATTTTAAAAAAAATAATGTGTTATGAATATCTTCAAGCATTCCGACAAAATTTTAAATGAAATGAATTGATACTCATGTGAAATTCCAAATTTGAAAGAATACTGAGCTGATAGTTATTGAACTTTGAATAAACACCATAAATGAAAGAAACTCGCAACAATTATTTCGAGTCGAAAATACACGCAACCCTTTGTCAGGCGAACAAAGTAGGTACGAAAGGTGCAGTCTAAGCGGCAACCCACAAAACTGTTTTAAAATAAGAGCAAAAATGTATAAAGACGAATCTATGAGGCATGTCCGTAAAATAAGGTTCCAAATGATTTGCAGACGCTAGGAACCGTGTTACGCGGGTTTTGGCGACACCGGCGTGTAGCTTAGCTCCCTTTCTCCCAGTCTCCGCCCCGGCGAGCTGTCTGCGATGTTCATTCTTTTCTTGGTGGCCGTGAGAGATGGAGCTCCCACTCGCTTCTCACGCCAGCTGGGAATGACGCTCTGTGATTCGTTGTTTGTGTGCAAGAAACGCTGCACCGGTGGACATTCATTCCCAGCTGTGTGACGTGTATGGGAAAAAGTGTATGAGCGTGCAACATGTACGCAAATGGTGCAGAGAATTCAAGGAAGGACGTGTCCATGACAAAAACATTCTGGCCGGCCATCGATTTCGGACGAAACGATTGCGAAAGTGGAAGAAGCAATGCTAAAATATCGAAGGGTGACGGTTCGGAACCTCAGCGAGATAATCCCTAATGTCAGCTAGTCCTGCGTTCACAAAACTTTGACAGACCGTTAGGACCGCGGTGGCAGAGTTCTATGATTCAGGCATAAAGAAGATGGTACACTGCATGCAAAAATGCATTGATCTTAACGGGGATTATGTCGAAAAATAGGGGAAAGGCTAAGCTTTCCAAATATGCGTTATTCAATGCCAATAAACATGTTTTTCATTGTGAAAATTCGTTGGGAATCTTATTGTACGGACAACCCTCATAAATATAAATACTGGTATAGTCAGAATTATGAAATACATGAAAAAAAAAAAAAAATAAGATTAAAACATGTCACAAAATCTAAAAATATCAAAAATATCAAAATTAAACAGAAATCGAACTTATGTGAGTAATTTCCAGGCATCGGACAAGAATGGAGAGAAAGAAATATCATTAACAAGATTTTCCGAATTTTTAAATACTTAAATAAATTTTTAATTCTGCTCACACAAGTGTTTATATTTACATTCGTCTTTATATATTTTTGCTTTCCCCTTAAAACGGTTTTGTGCGTTACCGCTTTGACTGCAGCACTCGTGCCTACTTTGTTCGCCTGATGAAGGGTTGTGTGTTCTTTTGACCAGAAACAATTGTTGAGAGTTTATTGTATTTTATGGTGTTTATTTAAAGTTTTGTGACTATTTATTACTTTAAAACGCCTGTTCTGTGGTGCTTTCTTATCATAATACTTAACTGACTTCTCTACAGAATCTTGATTTAAATGTCAAATGAATAAATTGTTAACAGGGATGTCCACCACTAGTTAGGATAACATTTTATGGTGCCAGTGGTTAACATCTATAATAAAAAAAAAAAAAAAAAAAAAAAAAATGGTCAACAAATGGTTTCTGCATGCTTATTTTAATCTCATGATAGCAAAGGGTACAAGAAACCATATAAATATATGCAGCGAGTAAGCAAATATTTTTTTTTCAAAACTGAGAGAAAAATCAACAAAATTAGAGAGTGCGTTTTTTTTTTTTTTTTTTTTTTTTCTTTCTTTCTTACTTTTTTTGATTAAACTAGTCTCGTTGGAAAATCTTTGGAAATTCTTTGGAGTTCAAGATATTAAAAGTACAGGATTTTATCAACAGCACTAAATGTTGTTTAATCCTATGCAATAATTTAAAAAAAATGTTTTTAGGGTTCAAATTTTAAAATGACCGCTACTGTAGCTCATTTTTTTCTTCTTAAACTTGCAATTTTAGAGATAAAATAAAAATCAAGGTTCACATCATCCTTCAAATTTTTAATAGCAGTTTATGTTTCAAAATAAGATTGCTTTTTAAGAAGAATTTTATAGTTAGAGAGCACTGATTAAAAAAAAAAAAAAAATCTGGAGTGACACCACTCGACTTTCCGAACATTGAGTAATTAACAGTTTTGTAGATAAAGTAAAGAAAGAGGACTTGTTAAACAAACAAAAGAGAGAAAACCATAATAGATTGTTTGAGTATTTTTCTCCATGTATAACACGATGTTTTATTTACCGCTACTGAACTTTGAGCTCATAAGATCATAATGATAAAGAATTTTTCGTTGTGTCCCTGTAATAGCCTATAAATGCTAGATTCAGCAAAATACTTATATTTAGTGCAACAGTAATTTATAATATTCATATAAATTTTGAGCTCATTTGAATAAGGCGTTTAGATGCTATCGCACTTTTAAAAATTTGGCCCCATAGGCCATAATGATAAAGAATTTTTCTTTGTGTCCCTGTAAAAAAACTGTAAGTGTTAAATTCACCAGAATCTATACATTTGGTGCAACTGTGACCTACAACATGTGTAAAAAATTTTTGCTCAGATTAATAAGGCGTTTAGACGCTATCGCACTTTTAAAAATTTGGCCCCATGGGCCATAATGATAAAGAATTCTTCCTGGTGTCCCTGTAAAAAAAACTATAAGTGCTAGATTCACCAAAATCTATAGGGCTCGTACTATGGTGACTTACAATATACGTACCAACTTTCAGCTTATTTGAACAAAGCGTTTAGACGCCAGCGTGTTCAATCACAGACATACACACATACATACACACACACATACTTACATCATCTTAAAAATAGTGGAAACGGACTCAGGGGACCTCGAAACGTATAGAAATATCAAAATCTCAAATTCGGATTTTTGACATGACTACAATACTTTCCTCAGTGTAGTGTTCGGAAAGTAAAAAATTAAAAAAGACAGGTTAGTACTAATCCTGGTATACAATTAACAAGAAATAAAAACTTTTACGCATTTTATTAAACACTTTCGGGTCTGAGCAATTTCAACCGTATGTCTCTTACTGGACTGAAAGTTTTTGGTACTTTTCATATAATTTAAGTACTTTGAAGATATATATCTGAATATAATTTTATTAGAAATTTTAAACTAACTTTATTCATAATATAGAAACTATTTAAATTTACTATGAATTAATAATTAATAAAAAATTATGGGGAAAAAAACAAGTTCTAAAATTAAAATAAAAGTTCCGTACGAGAAAACAATATTTTAAACATAAAAGTTTCAATAAAATCGAATGAAAACTTATCCTATTGGTTTACAAAATTCTAAAAATAGATTTTATTGGTAAATAGAATCTTTTAATGAAACACTCAAAATAATTCTGCCTCTCATTTCAATTTTGATTCTGGATCGTTTCATAAATTTATATCTGTTAGGTGCTGCTATCTATCTATCTATATCTATCTGCATCTATTATCTATCTACATCTATATATATATATATGTATATTCAGGAGGATTTGCTTTAGCCTCATTCAAAGGAGAAGGATTGCAACAAGCTCGATGATTGCAACCCTTTCCTTTGACGGACATAGCGTTTTGTTCTGTTCTGTACAGGTGTTCAAAGTTTCAAAATAAACGGGTGCAATTGAAAATAAAATAATAGCTTTGATTTTATTATATTGGAATAATGTCTGTAGAAATAAAATATTTACACTTTTT
Organism: Salticus scenicus; assembly: GCA_963930645.1. Classification (NCBI taxonomy): domain Eukaryota; kingdom Metazoa; phylum Arthropoda; class Arachnida; order Araneae; family Salticidae; genus Salticus; species Salticus scenicus. The sequence goes on along the minus strand of OZ005650.1, from coordinate 144,173,679 downwards.
TATATTATTTTATTTATTTATTTTACATAAAAAGTAATATATACTTTTTTGCACGTGAATTGAAATAATACTTTGTAAAAAATTATGATATATATAAATTAAGTAAATTAATCAATAAATAAAATTTTTATACTATCATTGTTTTGCATAGAAAAAAAAAAGAAATGCAAGTAATTTTTTTTTGTACAAATATATTTTTATTTTCATGAGAGTAATAAAATCCTGAAGTTGTTCTGAATTATGCATTGCTTTATATTTCTGCATTTTCATTGTAATACCCTATCATGTGTATTCTTAGAACTAGTGTTTAGTGTTTAGATAACGTGTGGTTGTAATGAGTATCTACTTATTGCTTTAATTTCTGAATAATCGAAAATTGGAGACTATGGGTTATACACTTCTCATACAAGTAAGTACTCCCCAAAAAAAATAATTTGCATTTAGATCTGGACTGATGGCTGGACATTCTATAATCTGCTGTCTTGATTGTGCATAAACAAAGCTTTTGTTGTATAGAAGGTTTGAATCAAAGGATCGTTTTGTTAGATTTTCCACTTCCCCCACACCCCACCCCCAACGTGTTTCCAATTAGAAATAGATTTACGACACTTTAATAAACCTTATAGTAATGTCGGCCATTAATAAAAGGAATATATGTTATTCAATTGCAAGAAAACGTCTCCCATACCATGAGAGAACTCCTTCTTTATGTCGACTAAAGAACTTATGATGTTCTCGTCATAGATCATGAAAATGGTATGCCGAACCATTAAGTTCAACGAAATTGAATATTTTTTTCGTCACTGAAGAAAACATTAAACCATTCATAAGTCACAAGAATGTGTTTTGTAGCCCTAATAACGTGATTCTTTCTTTTCTGTAATTTCAGCATAGGTGTCCAACTCATTTTGCGATATTTATGAAATTTGCTTGCATGTATTCGGAGGTGAGCAGTTGATCTCGAAACAGAAAACGATAAAATAATCGCAATTTCTAGAACAGACCTTTTTGGTGTTTAAACAGCTCTCAAAATCTCTCTAGGTGTCCAATGAATACTGGGATGTTCATGAAATTTGCTTGCATCTATGCGAAGATGATCAGTAGATCTTAAAATAGGAAATGGTAAAATACTCGCAATTTTAAGAACAGACATTTTTGAGGTTGAAACAGTTCTCAAAATCTTTCTAGCTGATCAACGTATTCTGCGATATTTTTGAAATTTGTTTACATGTATGCGAAGGTGAACAGTAGATCTCGAGATAGAAAACGGTAAAATACTCGCAATTTCAAGAACACATGTTTTTGGTGTTGACATTTCTCTCATAATCTCTCTAGGTGTCTAGCGCTTTCTGCGATATTTGTGAAATGTGCTTGTTTCTATGCAAAGGTTAACAACAGATCTCGAAATACGAAACTCTAAAATCCTCGCAATTTCACAAACAGACATTTTTTGGGTTGCAACTGCCAGCAAACTCTTTTTTTTTTTTTTTTTCAATCGTATTGGCATTTTTTGACAGAATTTTATAAATTCCAGATATCATATGATATATTTATTTATCAATATCAGAAAGTTTAAAATTTTGAGTCTTTAAATACTGATTTTTAGCTATATCAACTGAATAGAATTAGCAGTTGTGAGGCATTTTCCAAGAATTCGAAAATGGAAGAACAAGCTGTTGTTTCATATTTCGAAGTTATGGTATATGTACAGAACGCAGAACATGGAACTTTTTTGATTCAGTTATTACAAAAGCGATACGTTTTATTGTCTATATATTTTTGAACCAGATTATTTGGAATTTTATTGTTATTATTATATTTTTTTACAAGATATCAGTAATATAAAGATGATATCTCTGTATTTTAACAAACTTTTTGAAATGATTCTGTATTCTAATTATTATTATTATTATTATTATTATTAATATTTTGAAATTATTGTTTCATTTTTTGGAATGTGTATTTAAAAAAATCCCATATCCATATAATTTTGAGACGCACTGTAACTTTTAAATCTCCTTAAATTAAAACATAGCTAATATTTAAATTTTAATATAATTCTCAGATTATTTTAAACCTTAAATTTAACTGCAGGAATATGATGCAATTTTCAGAAAAAAAAGACAGAATCTGAATTAAACTCAGTGTGAGCAAAAGATAACCAGCTCGGGAAATGAAACTGGATATTTTTGACATAACGCACCATAATATACACTGGCGTAAAAGATGCGATTATTAGTAGAGCAATTTTGAACATCAAGTAATTAAAAAAAATAGATTGAATCATGGCATAGTCAGTTTTCATAGGGGCTAATTTGTACTTTTTTTTTCTTTTTTTTTTTTCATGACTCTATTTGTTTGAAGAAAAAAAAAATCATGCTTCATCGCAGAAAACTGCTAAAACGATTATTAAAATTTTCAATTGAAAATTCCCGGAAGCAGAAAAACCTACAAGTTGGCAGCTATACTTTTTGCTTCAACATAAATTCGAATTTTCCTCTAAAGAACTTTGCAATTCCTACATTTATTTAAATAATGTTATTTAAATACTTTAACTATAATTTATAAGCGAATTTTTTCAATGGTATTTTCTTTACAGTTTCTTTATTAGAAAAATATATTAAGTTAACAAGTTAAATTGTTATAATAGATTACTTCATTCTTATATTAAAATTAAGTTTTAAGTCATGGTTTCATTCTTATTTCAAAATTTAAAACATCGTTCTTATAGATATTTTAAAATAAAAAAAAAATTATTAATATATATATTCGTTTTTAAATTTGAATGTTAATTTGGATTAACAAATTAAAGTGACACTTAAAATAGAAAACTTTCTTTTAAAAATGGCTACTAACTGTTTTTGCATCAAAATTTGGTCAGACAATTTTCAGTCAAAAAAAAAAAAAAAATTAATCTGCTATCTTTAATAAAAGTAAAACGGAAACATGAAAGATATAAAATCCTATTAAAAATAACTAGTTATTTTTGTTTTATTTCCACGGATGTGAGAGATTATGAAACTATTTTTGTTTCAGTAAAACACAAGATCTACTGATCTTCTTTTAAAGGATTTTACATTTATATTCTTCAACTTAACGGTATTAAATAACAATTTAATTAAGAATTTTAATAATTAAAAATAGCGTTTTTCGAAAATTTTGTTAATCCTTATTTTAAATCAAATTTCTAAATGAAAGAAAAAATCGTTTTCATATCTTAAGTCTTTAAAAATTATATGGAAAAATCATATATTATATATGCAAAAGCTAAAGAAAATCTAAGAGAAAAATGTATGTAAGAGAAAAATATTTCACTACAATAAAATGTACTCAGAATGTATGAAACAATTTTCTCTTTCATTCCCCCCCCCCTTACAGTTTTTATTCTTTATTGTAATAAAAATCATCAATTTATTACAACATAATATGTGAAATAAAATCCCGCTTATGAAAGCATAATCTAATTAACTGTTTCAAGATCATTTTGTTTATTATATTCCGGAAAATTTAAAGTAAACTTTTGATTTGAACATCTAAATATTAACCAGACTAATCTCATATTATAGTTTATCTAATTAATCAATAATTTTTTATATAATCACTACGCATTGCAAAAGCTATTTTAAGCAAAAAATAATAGCATGACCTATTATAAAAGTGGAGAAGTATTTGATTATTACGGAAGTATAAGAAAGTGTGGTAGAAAGGTTACCTTTTTTGGCATTTATCCCGTTATTGGCGATTTTTTGTTTTGAATATAAATATATTTTTTAAATTATTGCTATTAAAAGCTACAGCAAGCAAAACTTGTGTAAAACATTAGAGCTGTTGAAATTTATTCTTACTTTGTTACCAACATTTTCCAGCAAAGTTCAAAAGTGTTTATGACTTCGGTTTGTCAGTCTGTACTCGCTATTAACTCTCATAAATAATCATGATTTTTTTTTTAAATTAATATATTGTATAACATATTCAAACTAATTTAATTTAAAGAATTAAATATGGCAATTATAAGCATTTTATAAAAATAATTACTTACAAAGTACGAAAAAAAAAAATTGCCTGTGAAATATAATTCTTATTTTACATAACTATTGGCGCATTTTACAATACATCTAATCTCTATTTCTTGCGATATAATTGCTTTTAGATTTAAAACAATCTAACTCAATCTAACTTTTAAAAGGAAATACAAAATTTCAAAAGAAATTTCAAAGAAAAAGGAAAGATATCGTTTGCGTAAGAGAAAGCAGAGTTTTGAGCTTGGCGAGAAAATTTCAATGCTGGCTAGTTTGGCTTACTATAGTTCATGGCGTCACGCGACTTTTTATGAGTGATCTTTGCCCTTTGATAAATAATGAACAAGATGTAGCATATGTCTTTTGTCTTTGGTTTGTTAAATCAAGGAATGCCGGGTATTGGGGTTGTAACAATACTTCAATCTGATTGGTTGGCGACTTGTTGGCAAGATTTTAAAATTGTCTCGTCTCTCTGTCAATCAATCAGCGAGGCAACACCCACATCAAACAGCACCAAAGAGGGATACCCAACTTCAAAAAAGTTAGGAGCTTAGGTGCAAGCGCTGGCAATTCGCTATTCGGAATTGTAAGCATTTGAGTATTGACACGCACCAACTTGTTCCTTGTTTATCTAAGTCTTTGCCACACAAATTGGCTGCCATTGTCCCGTCCACTGTTATAATAGGTCTATGATGACACTATGAGGACTATGATAACACAAAACCGCATGGTACAATCGCGTCTGCTACAAAATCAGTGACTTCTGCTTTCTCTGAAAAATCATGTCCTAAATTTTAAGTAGTGCCGCTATGAGCCGATTAGGTAGGGGTCAAAAGTTTAAAATCGATTAAAACAAAGAAAAATTATTTCAAAAATTCCTGAAAATATGTTAAATGTTTGGTTTCAGTGCAAAATTGATGAAAGTTAAGGATTTTTGTCCTTAAATTACTCATTTATCCCATAAACGCAATTTATTTAAATTTGTTATTAAAGCGTTGTAAAAAATTATTTGTGCTACTGGAATATAATGCTTTCTCTTTTTTCAGGATATTTGCAATTCTTGGAGAGTGAAAATCAAGATATTAATTTATTATTTATTAATTACATGTAGCTAAACCAAATCTGTATTACAGAGAAAACAATTATTCTTCACAACTAAATTATTAACTTGCTTATGCGTCGTACGGTATATAATTATAGTATCAGCGAGAGTGATTCAGACAATGATTCAGTAAATCTTATTCAATAAACAACAATGTAAAATCATACGGAAATCATGAGATTTGAATCATTTCTCGTTTATGTAAAAAAAAAAAAAAAAAAAAAAAAAAAAAATATGGTGATATTACTAAAATCTCTAAAACGCAGATCTTGACTTAACTCAATCGCACACATTCACATTTCTTTTATGTATATTTTTCCATATTTTTATTAATATTTTTCCAAATTTAGTACAAGTGATGTTCACTGAACTGAATACAAAATTAGACTACTGGTGTGCAATAGATATTTAAACTTAAAAACTTCTTCACGTACCATAAAAATAATGTAAGCACAACCTGTTTCGAAAGGATGTGGCAAAACACGTGTTACTTACTACATTGGAGCAAAAAGCAAGACATGCTTTTACCTCCAAGTAGTTTCAAGTGTTTTGCACCTGAAGAAGAAAGGCCACGTCCTTTCGAAACACATAGTACGAGGGTTGCTATTTATATTTCCTGACTTGGCAAGAGTGAATGTTGACACCGCTGATGTTTCCAATCGAAAGTTTGATACATTTAACAGTAACTTCTTCAGAACGTTTTGCGATTTTAGAGGGATTTGTGTTGTTTACAGTAAATTGAAAAATACATCTGGAGCAAAAAATGGAATTGACTCTTAAAAGTTTTCATGCGATTATTTTTCATTACTTTCGACGTGTATTAGCAAGACAAGAGTGCCTCGATGAACTTAATTCTTAATGTTATTTAAGCGTACAAAAAGAAAGTTATTTTAACTCTCTAGCTTACTAGTTATAATCGCGGACGCCAAATAAATTTAAAGCATACAGAAGAAGTTATTTTAAACTTCTAAGCTTTCTAAAAAACTAAATAAATTCTAACAACAAAATCTATTTGCTGCTTTTATTCCATTGAAAAATTTGAATACTCAGAAAAAACAAATTAGATGCACGCGCACGAGCATCATCTGAATAATCTTTTCTTTTTTTTTACAATAACAAAAATACATCACGTGAGTTAAAAAAATAAAAATGAAAGAATAAAATAATACATGGACAATATCTAACATCCTCCCACCTTTTGATTATATCTTATAATCAAAACTCTTCATTTTGATATCTCTAGAAGATTTCATAAACTTCATAAAATCAGTCTGTCTGGTATTTTAATTAGTCTTCCAGATCTAGTCTTTCTAATTTTCCTGTAGGACTTATCCTCCAAAGGCTTTTCAATTTGTGCTTCCTTCACAGATGGACTAGGAAACGTATATTCAGCACCGTCACTAGATGATACTTCTAGAGGATAGATTCTTTGGTCGAAGTATCTCTGAATGAGATGTTTGTAACTTTACGAGGCGCACTTTTCCATCTTTGCCATGAATAAGCTCTATGATGCGTCCTAATGGCCAGTGCATCCTTTTTTTATTGTCCGCTCCCACCAATACAATGTCTCCTACAGAAACTGTCTGTTGGCTTCTTCTCACATTCGGTCGCTGAATAAGTAAACCCAAATACTCTGATCTAAATCGATTTCTTAAACTTTTCTGCAATGCTTGTCTGTATTTAAGCCTTCGTTTGAAAGAGTTTCCCTCGACTGCATCAATGTCTGGCACAATATATTCATGAATATCTTTCAAAAACATGGCAGGAGAAATTGGTTTAAGAGATTCTTGCTCTGACATGTAAGTCAAAGGTCGAGAATTGATAATGCTTTCGCAATCAGCCAATACAGTAATCATTTCTTCATAATTCAAGCACGCTCGCCCAAGGACTCTTCTTAATAGATCTTTCATCAGTCTGATGAGCCTCTCCCACCATCCGCCCCACCACGCCGCAGTTGGCGGATTGAATTTCCATTCAATTGAATTGGTTGCTCCATCCTTTTGTATATGATTCCAGTTCAGTCGTTTCAAATAGTTGGCTGCACCAACAAAATTAGAGCCATTATCGCAATATATAATGGAACATCTTCCTCTACGAGATATAAATCTTCTTAAAGCCAATTAAAAAACCTCGGTAGATGCTGATGTAACAAGCTCAAAATGTACTGCCCGATAGATAGCACATGTGAACAAGATAACCCAACTCTTTTGATTGTCTTTCAGAAACAAAGGACCAGCCACATCAATACCAATGATCTCAAACACAGCTGCATCTTTTACTCGATTTTCTGGTAGAGAAATAGGCGAAGATTCCACGTTCTTAGAGTTGAATCTTTTACAAGTAGTACATTTAGATAAAACAGATGTCACAGTTCTTCTTCCATTCAAAATCCAATATTTTTCTCTAATCAAATTTAAAAGTATCTGAGGACCTGCGTGACAATTTTTCAGATGAAAATATGAAATTAGTCGTTTAACAACTTCATGATTAGATGGTAGAACGATAGGTGTGAGAAAATCCTTCTTGTCTTGTCTGTACAAAATTTTAGTTTTCACGCGTATTATATCTTCCTCATCTTTGAAAGTCTCAAGAGTTTTCAATTTCTCATAATCTTTAGAGGAAAAAGCTTCTTTCTGAATCATCCACGCTATTTTCATTTCTGCTTTGTGAAATTCCTGACTTGTCAATTCTCCTTTCACTTTATCCTTTGTATTACAAGTAGTATGTTTAAAACGGAGAATCCATCCCATAAGGCGAACGATTTTCTCATAACATGAAAAATAGTGATAGTACCAAGTATTCTGTGAATTTTCATCTACATTTATCAGTAATTTTGTAGATTTTAACTTTTCTCTTTCAACGTCTTCTTCATTTATATTCTGGCAGATGAAATTCATATGTTTATTATACTCATATGGATTCTTAAGCCACGATGGACCCTCCCACCATTTGAGAGAGACAAGTTGTTTGGCTTTACAACCTCTAGAGGGTAGATCCGATGGGTTAATTTCACTGGGAATATATTTCCATAAAGAAGGATCAGTCAAACTCCTTATTTCTTGAACTCGGTTCCTGACGAAAACTGACCAGTTCTCTTCTCTGATTATCCATGCAAGAACTGTCGTGGAATCACTCCAAAAATATCTTTCCATATTTTCTCAACTGAATGCATCTGTTACTGATTTCGATAATCTAGCACCAATCAAAGCCGCTAAAAGCTCCATTCGAGGTATAGTTGGGCACTTTAAAGGACTGATGCGGGATTTGGCAGCCAGAAGGAATAATTTCACTTGATCAGCTTTTTCTATTCTCAAAAATACAACAGCAGCATAAGCCTGATTACTAGCATCACAAAATGTATGAAGAGTACATTTTTTTAAATTATCTGGAGTGACTTGAATGTAACGCGGAATCTCAATTTCTTCCAATATATTTAATTCACGAAACCATCCGATAAACTCGTTTTTTAGATCCCCGGTAATTTCTTCATCCCAGGTTAAACCAATTTTCCAGGTTTTCTGTAACATCATCTTGGGGCAAATCATGACAGGTGAAGTAAAACCAATTGGATCAAAAACTTTATGTGCCACTGATAACATAGTACGTTTTGTTATTTTCTCCAGATTTCCATCTTTCGTCCAGGATACATTGACCTTTAAAATGTCCGAAAATCTGTTCCAGTGTAATCCAAGTACAACAGCTTCTTTACCGTGTTCCGTGTCCTTTCTCTCTTCTGTATGTTCCCATCCTCTTAGGTCGAATCCGCCTTTAGACATTAGGTTTTTAGAGCAAGTAATAAATCTCTTTAACTCCTCCTCTGTACGGACACTCGTAACAACATTGTCAACATAGAAGCTTCTCAACAATCTTTGCTTAAGTTCTGGGTCGTATTCTTCATCATTTTTAATATGGTATTCTATTACTGAAGCTAGCAAAAAAGGTGAACTCTTGACTCCAAAAACGACTCTAGCATGACGAAATATTCTAAGCTCACTTTGTTCTGGATTGCTCCACCAGAGGAAACGTAAAAAATCCCGATCTTCTTTTCGGATGCTTATTTGCAAAAACGCTTTCTTGATATCAGCTAAGACACCGAATTTATTTTCTCTAAATCGCAAAAGTATGTCAGGAATTAATTCAATGAGATTTGGACCGCAGTGTAGACATTGATTCAAAGATGGATGGTTTTGGATTCTTGCTGATGCGTCAAATACTGGACGAATTGGAGTAGTGCTATTCTCCTTTATATCTGGTCGATGAGGTAAGTAGTGTCCATAAAAGGACCTTTCACATTCAGGGACCTCTTCAATAATTTTGTCGCCAAGCCATCCTAAAAGTACTTCCTCATATTTTTCATAAATATTACACGCAAGTAGTTTTTGTGTGACATTGGTTAACCTTTTCTTGGCTAAACACAAATTATCAGGTAAAGGTGGTTTATCTTCAGCCCATGGCAAGGATATTTCATAACGACCGTCTTTATTCCGTGTTACTGTATGTAGAAAGTGTTCTTTCACTTGACGATCTATTTCCATCTTAGATAGCTTTTCGATTGGATCACTTATTCCAAGTAAATCTAATCTCCATAAGTCGGAAATTTCTACTTCTTTTACAAACATGGAAGTAACTGATAGCGCTAAATTTTCTTTAGATGAACTTTCTTGAGGAACTTTTCCCATTAATGTCCAGCCAAAAAGTGTTTCCATTGCAACTAGCCCAGAAGACAACACTTCTCTTCGACCTGTCAATAGTTTACCGATTATATCGGCTCCAATCAGTACTTGAATAGACTCATCTGCATCGCCAACATCTGTCAAAACAATGCCTTTCTCGGCCAATTCTTTCAGCCAAGAACCTTTTCCCACAGGCTTAACATTTTCACATATATTTTGATCCAAAACTTCAAAAATGCATCTGAATTTCCCTGTCAAATCTCTTAATCTTATTTTATTAAAGCTATGTTTATATTCTTTGGTTGAGACTCCGCCAAAAAGTGAATGTACAACCTTTTCTTTTTTAATGGCTGCATATTTCATTTCTTCTGCTAATTTCTTCAAAATATACGATCTTTGTGAACCAGTATCTAAAATTAGACGAATATCCTTTTCTTTATTATCAGAGACGACTTTTGCTTTGAGAGTTTGAAGAAATACCCTTGGATTTTTATTGAAATTTGCCATATTTACTTCACTTTCATTTGACTTTTCTTTCTCTTCTCGTTCATTTGTTTTGCCTTTATCAAGACTTTGGCACATCACGGTGGAATGTTTTCTATCACAGATAAAACACTTCAGGACAGCTTTACACTGTTTGGTAGTGTGACCTGACCCCAAACAGAGGAAACAGCACTTCTCATCCTTTAGAACATTCTGTTTCTCATTAAAACTCATCTTTCGTGCCGTAAAACAGTCTGAACTCATATGCTTTCCATCACAAAACACACAATTTTTCTTTAGATCCTGTTTAAAAGAAGTCGTTAATAAAGTAGAGGCAGTGGGTATAGGCTTAACAACATCAGTATAAGTCCTTCTTTTTCTATAATTTCGGTCATCATTTTTCCTTGCCAGACCAAAACCGGCGACCGCCAAATTTATTCTTTCATCTCCTTCAACTTCACATTTGAGAAATTGCATCAAATTGTCCAACCGTTCTTTCGCATCAGAACTAGTAGAAACAATGTTACTTCTATTCCAAGCTTTCAAAAATTCAGCTGGAAAACAGGAATCTACCATAGGATATAATATAGAAGCGCATTTATTAGTAGTGACACCCAACGTTTCAAGAGCCCTTAAATATGATTCAAGTTTATCGTACAATGAAGTAAGAGAAAATTTTTCTCTTGTATGAGCAACTATAATAAATTTTAATAATTCTCTAACGTACACTTCAACTAGAAGATCATCTCTTCCATAACGAGCTTTTAGACTCTCTATAACTTTGGCATAGTTGGTGCCAGTTGGCGGAAAACTGTCTACAACTTCTCGTGCTCTGGAACCAGCGACCGTTGCTTGAATGAGGTACTAGAATTTGTTTTCTGGAGGAATATCGTTATCTTTATCTATCTGCTCAAACTGACTCCAGAATGGTAGCCATTCTTTTAAATCCCCATCAAATTGTCGGAATTGTAACTTGGGTAAGGAAATTTTTCTTCTAGATGAATTATTTTCACTAACAGTTAAAATTGACTCCCCCTGAATGTGTGCCTGGGACTGCATTCTAGCCAATTCCAACTGTTGGTCTAATTCCATCTTCTTTATCTCTAATTCTTGATTAAGCTTTTCTAATTGAATTTTTCCTTCTTGTTCAAGTTTAAGTTTTTGTTGTTCAAGCTTTGTTGTTTTTGTTGTTTGCTTTTTTGTTGTTTTTGTTGTTAAGTTTCTCCTCTTGTTCAAATTTAAATTTTTGTTGCTGTAGATCTTTTTCTTGCTCGACTTTCAATTTTTCTTTTTCTTGCCTCTCAACAACAGCCGTTGATAGAATTTCTTGCACAAAACTGGGATCATTTTTATATTCGTTGCTATTCAAAATAATTTCCTTCAAAGTAGAAATAGTACATTCAGGAGGAATTATTTCGCCAAGCTCTTCCGCTACAAACTTCAGATCGGCTTTTCTAAAACCTTTAATTACTTGAAACATATTGTTTTACTTCGTCCTGTCGCGTAGACGTCACAAAATGTTATTTAAGCGTACAAAAAGAAAGTTATTTTAACTCTCTAGCTTACTAGTTATAATCGCGGACGCCAAATAAATTTAAAGCATACAGAAGAAGTTATTTTAAACTTCTAAGCTTTCTAAAAAACTAAATAAATTCTAACAACAAAATCTATTTACTGCTTTTATTCCATTGAAAAATTTGAATACTCAGAAAAAACAAATTAGATGCACGCGCACGAGCATCATCTGAATAATCTTTTCTTTTTTTTTACAATAACAAAAATACATCACGTGAGTTAAAAATATAAAAATGAGAGAATAAAATAATACATGGACAATATCTAACACTTAATACAGCGATAAAGCAGCATCCTACAGCACTGTAAAAAACTGGTTTAACGAATCCAATCATGGTCGACGTTCGATCATGGACGAATTCCGTAAAGATCGTCCAAAATCGGTTGTTTTGTCAGAAAATATCGATGCTGCGCGCGAACTGTTAAAGCAAGATGCTCATGTGACATACCGTGACATTAAAGCATGTTTGGGCGATAGTATGACAATCATCAATAAGATATTACATGAACATTTGGCCGTAAAAATGATTTGTTCGCGTTGGATCCCGCATAACCTGACAAACGCTCAAAAGAAGGCTTGTGCAGATTTCTTCAAGGAAGTATTGAAAAAATACGTTCAAGTTGTATCAAAGGCTGTATATAACATCTACACAGGTGACGAATCATGGGTCTACGCATATGAGCCTGAAAAAAAGCAGCAATCGACCGTATGTGTCTTCCAAGGTGAACCGAATACAGCAAAAGTTCACGGAAGAAGTACATCGAAACAAGCGGTTGCCTGTTTCTTCGGTATTACCGGTCACATGGCAACAGCGGCGGTCAATTAAGACGGTCAATTTTAAACGGTATACGATCATTTGTTTGCCAGAAGTCATCAGAGAAATTCGAAAAAAGCAGAAGAGAAGGCGAATCATTCTTCATCATGACAAAGAGCTCGCTCACACATCGGCTCAAAAAAAAAAAGAATTTTTGACCGGCCAAAACATAGAATTGATGATCCGTCCGCCATACAACCCTGATTTGGCACACAATAACTTTTTTTATCCCCGCACTAAATTACGTTTTCAATGATTTCCGACACCCGAAGAAGCGGTTGATGCATTCAAAATGCCTATTTTGGAATTACCTCAATCGGAGTGGCAAAAGTGCTTCGAAAATTGGTTCAAACGCATGCAAAAATACATTGATCTTCACGGAGGATATTTCGAAAAAATAAAACCAATTTCGATAATAAATATTTGTTTTTTCATTATTAATGCCAGAAATATAAATAGAAACCCTCGTACTTACGTTAATTTTATGGTATGGGAAGAAATTTTTAAGTTTAAATATCACTGAAATAAATCACTAAAACTGCTCATTTTTGACTAATATTATATAATAAAATAATAATAAAATATATAATAATAAAAATAAATAAATAAATATAAAAAAAATGATTTCTTTTATCTGGGCTTGCTAGATTATTAACGCGTGATGTGCTTTCCTACTTTTTTCTATATTCAATAGAAGGAAGTATTGGAGTTGTGAAAAATTTCGAGTTCTGGTTTTTGATCAATTTATATGTTTTGAGGGGGCCATAATATGGTTTGACCATTTTTAGAAAACGTTTGTCTGTGTTGAATAGAAATTTTGTCTTAACTAAATCTCAAAAGCTGTTCCACAGAATTTCATATAAATTTAGATGTAGCGTCACCTTGACATAAATTAGTGCCTATCAACTTTTGATTCAAATTGCTATATGGGTGGCGCTGCTATATTGCCATTTTTCCCATTTAAGGGAAGGGTACATCTCAGGTTATAATGTGTATAATTGAACAAAGCTCGATATTTGAGAGAGCCATTATGAAACAGTTTTCTGATTCATTTTGGGTATATAACGGCCGATACGTGGTGCTACAAAATTGCAATTTCCTCGTGAATGGGAAGGTTATATCTCATATTCTATTGTATATAATTGTATAAATCTTGGTATATGAGAGGAACATTATAAAATAGTATGCTTATTTAGTTTGGATGCAGATCGACTGATAGGTGGCGCTGTTTTGCCGAAATATTCCCCGTGAAGGTGAATGATATATCTTAGATTCTATTGTATATATTTGAACGAAACTTAAAATTTTAGAAGGAATAGTAAAAATATTATGCCAATTCAATTTGAATGCATATAGGCTGAAGGTATATTATCTCTGCAGCAATTTACCTCGCGAATAGTAAAGCTATATCTGATTCTATTGCATATAATTGCAGAAAATCAAGTATATGAGAGGGCCATCATAAAACACTATGCTTATTCAATTAGGGTGTATATCTATCGGCAGGCGGCACTCTTGTTACTTACCTTCTGTGATTTTCCACATGGTTGCATTTCAGTATCAGTTAATTGAAATTGTACCTAACACCAATCTCGTTGTTCCATTCTCCAAAAAGGAATTAACATCAGTTATCTTTGAAAAGGGTATGCAATCAATCAATGCAATGTCGCAAAATAACCTTGTCCACGCATATACTGATGGCTCAGCTGACAAAACTTTTCAAAAAGGCGGTGCGGGCGTACACTTTGTGCTACCCAACGACAGAACTACGAACCATTCATTGGGCACTGGTTCCATCGCCTCAAATTTCACCAGTGAACTCAAAGCAATACATAATGCATTGCATGACTACATCTCACTCAACAACACTGACAAAGCTAACGCGCTAGTCATCTTTTGTGACTCCAAAGCTGCCTTAGAAGCATTAAATAAAGGTCAATCAAAGCTAGCCCATGATATCCAACACCAATTGGAAGATATTGACAAACTATACAAGATATGTCTTCTGCAGTGGATTCCCGCGCATGTCGGCATCCCTGGAAACGAAGAGGCAGATCAACTTGCCGAGGATGGGAGAAATCTCAATAATGAAAATATCGCCAAGGTCTCTCTTGACGATGCTAATGCGATCGCAAGGTTCCGTTTGAGAGAAAACACCATTAAAAAAGACTCGCAGATTTGTGAAATAAACGCAAACAGAGACCTTATCAAAACTATCACCCGCCTTAGAACTGGTCACTATCGAGGTATGAAGATCCTCAGAGATGGCAATAGAACTTACCGTCTCTCCAGTAAACTGTGATGATGTTCCACTAACACCAAAACATATTTTTGACTGCCGTGCCATTTTAAGATCCCTGGCTCAGCTTGGGGAATTCTCCCCCTTTGACATCAAGAGTCTGTACTCCGATAACATCAAGGAGTTGGCCGGCTGTGTGTTGCACACGCATGGTTATCTATAGTTCTCCCCATGGATACGACACCAACCAACCAACCCAACACCACGTATAAAATCTTTATAGTGAGAAGCTACGATTAAATTGTATGTTGCACTGTTATACAGAATGATATAGAAGAAAATTTTATGGTGACTACAACACAATGGCTTCAAATTAAAGTTACTTAAAAGGTTAAGTTTTATGACCCGCAATCTATATTTAATAGTCGTTCAGATTTGATTTCGTGATTATTTATATAGTCAACAATAAAATATGTCATTTTTAACGGCTATATACACATATGTATATCTTTTATACCATATTACAATTTTTACTGCAGTGTCACTTTTCTTCTCGTTAGGTACTTCTTTGTTTTAATATTTGCCTTAATTAGGCACATTTTACCAAAATCAGCAAAGTACTTTCACGGAATTACGTAAGTAATTTATGTGAATTTTTCATGTATTCCTCTATAAATTATATCACAGAAATTCCTGAAAATTAATGTAAAATTGTATTAAAATTTATTAAATGAAAAAATAAATGCTGTGATTTATTTTCAAAAATTGATTTACTTACTAAATTTGATTTAAAGGAAGATATAAAAGGTTTAATTTAATGTATGAATTATGTTGAAGATCCGTATCTTAATTTGCATGATATTAAATTGATGTTATTATATCAATAAAATTACCAAACATAAGTAGTTTTCAGAAAAAAAAAAAAAAAAAATATATATATATATATATATATATATATATATATATATATAAAAGTTCTTTCAATACACAATTTAAAAATATTTCCTGAATATACTTATACATAAATTAAAATCTATAATGTATTGCTTCGACAAAACATTTAAAAAAAAGTTATATGAAAAAAAAAAAAAAAAAAAAAGAAAGAAAGAATGAAAGAAAGAAACTATAAAATTTACGAAGTATTTGGTTGGTATGTGTCTTTTATTGCCGAAACATTAGTGGAAGCTTCCGTGTGGAGAGTGGAGACTCAAAATGCTTTTGTCTGTTTGTCTGTGTACATATATGTATGTCTCACGATAGCGGCCGCAAAAATTATCCTATTTACTTGCAGTTTGGTACACATTTTCATGAGCCACATAGTTTTTGGTGTGTGTTCTATTTGCAGTTTTTCTTAACATTACGGCCAATGGACAGAGTTTATATTTACCGATATAGAGGAACAAAAAATTCCCCCGATTGACTTGCAAATTGTTACACATATTTAAGCACCACACAGAAATAGCTGCAGAATTTTCGATGTTTAGGGGAGACAGGGGTACAATTGATCATGGGGTAAAATGGACCACCTCTATTACTGATTTATTAATTTATCTTTGTGCTTGGTGTTTTGGAACATAGATAATAGCACTGCAGTGATAAAAAAACTTATCTAGCAACTTCCTGCTTAACCGAGAATTTAGCCGTTTTATTTCAGAAAATTAATTCGTAGTAGCCAAAATTAAATATTTTTAGGGTTTCTTATTGGTAACGCAGCTAGAAATTCGAATGAAACACAGGCAAAACTTCAAAATTCAATCTCATGACTGCGCTAGAAAGTTACAATAAGGAGATAAATAAACTGTAGAAAAAAATTCTGGTGTTCTGCTCTGCAAAATCATTTCTAGTAGCGATTTCCCAGAAAAACGAAACAAATGGGAAACTTCGTAACACATAGTTATTTTTGGTAACTTTTATTTTCCCGACAAGGACAATAACTCCATTTAATGTGACTCGAACTTTTTATTTCACTAAATACTATTTCCTTTCTTACCATATGCCCGTCTTTAAATTTTGGTGCCATTCATAGATCAAACTACAATACACTCTCTAAAATATCATTATAAAATAATAATACTCTGTAAAAATGTCATTTTTTTTCTTTCTTTTTTTTTTTCTTTTCTTTTCTTTTCTTTTTTTTTTTTTTTTTTTATAAAAGTCGTTATTACAACTTGGAATTTTCAAGTGCAATCAATTTAAAGGTATTTATACGTCTAAGTGATGAAAGGAGGGAAGTTAATTACCGTACATAAGTTTTGCCCCTGAAAATCTTAGAAAATAGAGCTACTGCACGAAATGTACAGAGGCTGTTCGCACATTTTTTAGACTATTTTATTTCGCAGTAACAAAAAATCGTTTGCATGGAGAATTTTATTTTTACAACAGTTATATTTTTGGAAGTTTTATTTATCTTCTGATATTTAGAATTTTTGTTTAGATGCAAAAATGAGCTTTTAAAAAGGCAGTGGATGGAAGGATAGGTTTCCGCTCTTTCCAAAGAGAGTTTTTAGTGAAATCTTTTTAAAAAGCATTTATCAGGAGAAAAATGGAAAAATGTCGCAACAAAAGATGAATTTTGGGTCTATTAAAGTGGTTGCAATAAAAAAAGATCAATTTATTATCACAAAAGTGGAGAAAAAAATTTTTGCTACATGGTTCAAAGCATCAAAAGAAAGTTTTTCTAAAAGATTTATGATTGCCACTGGTTTTTCATACAAGCGCAAGTTAAAAGCAAAAAAATTTGACAAAAATGTCAAAATCAGCTCTAAATACTATCAAGAACATATTTTAATTCCAATTTTTAAAAAAGAAAATCCAGATCTTTATCCACAATGCTATCAATCCGTTGAACTGTATCAAGACAAACAAGCAGCCACACATCGCAATCCGCAATTGATTTTCTAGAAAAAAATGGAACAAAAAACGGGAATTAAAACCATACCCTTCACTGATATTCCTGCTAAATCTCCTGATGTATCACTGTTGGATTTTTGTGTTTTTTGACTCTTAAAATCAACATTATCCAAACACCGACTACAATGCTTTGTGGACTTTGGAAAGCCGTTCAAGAGGAGTAGAAAAATATACCTCTTCCGATATTATAAAAAGCATTATTATCATAGAAATTACGATGTAGATTGATAGTAAAGAACAAGGGCTATCAATCTGAACAATTAAAACACGAAATATGAGTGAAGTTGCTTCAGTAAACTCCATCAAAATCGTCTAAAAAATGTGCGAACAGCCTCTGTATTTATCACTTTTTCTCAGAAATGTCACTGAAAAGACAAAATGGGGACTTTTGAAGAAAAAGAAAACAGACACAAATAAATTTGCAACTATTCTAAGTTTCAGATGTTTTTCGTTAATTTAAGAATTTTGATAAATTTGATAAATTTAAAGTATTTGCTATTTTAAAAGAAATACTGAATAACATTTGAAGGTCATAGCAACATTTTTATAATACAACATTTATCTAAAATAAAGGACAGTAGGTAATTAAACATATGAAAAGCACAGTACGACTTTAAAACTACTATATATATTTTTTTAAGAAAGTAAAATAAGTTTTTGTAAAATCGCCTAAATTATTTAATTTTAAACTTTAAGCACCAGAAATTTTTGCAAGAAAAAATAATCTGAAGAATATCTAATACTGTGTGCAATATTACTGTTCCATACGTGCCTTGACCTTTAAAATGGCTTTAAGTCCACTGACTACTTAAAGCAAATAATTTAGTAATAGAAGCGGAAATTAATTAAATTGCCCTTCATATTTCTGGACATTTAGTGTGTGTGCGCACAAATAAATATCCAAATGGTATGCAGTATAGAATTCTGTGTTGAATGTATATTGATCGAATTATTTAAAACAGTCTGGAATTGGAGATTAATGAACAATACGTTAAGCAAAAATCATTTCATTTGTTATGAAATAAGATAATGATTGAATGTTGCGTAAACTATTCAGATTAAATATATTCGATAAATTAGCTGGAGTTTGTTATTTGTCAACAACTATATAACAGTCTACATGTTTGTCATCTCATTAAAATTATATTTTGAAATCATTATGCAAATAATGAATTACACATTTTACACTCTTTTATATACATGATAAAAAAAAAATGGTATCGAGAATATATTAAACTTTGATTTACATGTTTTCTGATTTCTCGAACTGATATTGATTGGTTTTAGAAAAAGTCTGACAGTCTGTTTGACTTTTTGGTATATTACCCAATGCATTTTTTCCTGCGTGTTACCAAAAATTTTTGTACGTTGTAGTTCGATGGTAGATCGGGACATAATGATGTGTTGAACACATTTTGGCATACATCACCCAGCAAATAGAATTACGGTGCTGCAATTTTCTTTCATTTAGAAGAAGGTTGTATCTTATCTTCTATAATATACAGTCGGTAACAAAAGTGTCCGAACACTAGCAAAAATGCATATATAAAAATAGTACGCTTAATACAGTTTTGATAAACAAATCCTTGTCGAATCCTGTTCTTAGTCAGACTAAGAACATGATTCGAGAAGTATTTATTTAATAAAACTGTATTAAGTGTACTTTTTTTTTATAGAAAATTTGCTAGTGTTCGGAGATTTTTGTTACCGACTGTATAAGTGTGCAAAACCTAATCTACGAAAGGGCTTTTATGAAAATTTTCCTATTTTAATTAAGATGCATAACCACTGAAACGTAACGCTGGTATTCGGCAATTCCCCTTTTTATGGGTAGAATATAGCTTAGATTTTATGGTATACATGCAGTAAAGAGATATGAGATATATAACTATTAGGAGAAAAAGGCACTGGTTAATTGTGGATTATGTCAGGCGACAAGTGGCGCGCTGTTCAGCAACACGTTTTTTGATGCGCTTTATTTCTTAATATAAATGCCTAATAAAAATGAAATTTATGTATTTAAGTTAGTAATGGTACAGAGCAAGTCATATTTTTTGAGAAAGACACGAATAAAAATCAAAATATCAGTTTTTTTACAGCAACATATGTAAACATATGAATCATATACATAAAAGTTTATCATTTATTTTTTCGTAAAATAAATATCATTTAAATTTAAAATATATTTTAGCACAATAATATGATGCTACACATTTCTTTAATTTTCTTCTGCAAGAACAAACTTTTTGTATTTCAGTTCATAAAAATCGTAGTTCAAATAAGAGTAACCCCTAACAAAACTTTGTAGTAAGAAGAAAAATATTACAGTATGTTGTTTATAATCGCATTCTAACAGTTATCCTGTATGTTTTGGAGCATTGCAATTTTCGGAAACATAATTAGTTTTATAAAATGTTCTTTCATGTTTACTTTTATTCACTCTTTTATTTTCTTTCCTTTTTCCACATTTACTACTATTTTAAAGGTAAGAATATGTTTCTGCTTGTGTTTCTTGTGTAAACTACTCTTTAATTTTTTTTTTTTTTTTTTAGTTGTTGTTGTTGATGCAATTATAGGAAATAAAAATTTACATAAAATATAAATTGTTTAGAGATTTTTATTTTCCGCGCATTTTTTCCACAGGAGTATATTTAAAAATCTGGTGTGAAACAACCACACGACTTCCATTACCCACTATTACACGTATTATATGCATTTTGTGGAGATAATGTGATCCGAAAACATAAAATTGACATAAAGAAATGGACACCAAAAAAATTTCCAGTAAAAGAAACTTGATACATTTATAAAGATATAATAGTTTACATAGCCAGTTAAATAAATAAGAAAAAAACATTGTAGAGTTATTTCTTGAAACACCAATTTCCGAAATCAAAAACTGACCTATCTAATTAAGAGGACTGTTAATTTTCCTGTAATATCCACATAATACATGATAAAGGATATCTAAAATGCATTTATGTAACAGTTTCAAGAAAATCGTTAGAGCCGTTTTTGATATACCATCTTTTACGAAAACTTGGCATACTTAATTATTGACTGGAAAACAATAATTACGTACAAAAGAATATTTAAAAGGGAGTTAATATGGCGAGTTTGAAAAAAAAAAATCTTACACGCGTTTTTAAAGGAACGCACTTGTGAGACTTGAAATTGAGCTATTTATACAGGACGCCTATCAATTTCCCTGACCTAACCAACGTCTCTTAATGTTATATTAAACCTTAATTACATCAAAAACCGAGACAATATACATTAAAAATTTATACACATTCTAAAACATTAAAATACACAAAACAAAAATTTAGACGTTTCGAGCCTTTTACCGGCTCCTCATCAGTAAAACATCAAAAAGTAACGCTGAGAAGAACGAGAAAACTCTTTTAAAGTTCGAAATGCCTAAATTTATGTTTTGTATATTTTAATGTTTTAGAATGTGTAACAATTTTTAATGTATATTGTCTCGGCTTTTGATGTGATTAAGGTTTGACATCTAATAAAATTTTCATATAGCAACTTTGAAGAACATCGTTTGAGCCATGTTTTAGATATAGATTTACGGTCCTACTTCCGGTTTCCGATGACCAACTTCCAGTTTTCCAATTTTCACCAAAATTTGGAAAATTCATCTGTACACCAGACCTGCCTCAGTCGGAGATATGATATCCAGAAGATTGCCCACATACACACACACTGATCAATTGCCAAAAACTACGTTTTTAGACTCAGGAGACCTTAAAACATGTAAACCAGGTGAAAATTCGATATCGAATTTTTGGACCGAATGCAATACTTCCAGTACCTACGGTAGTCGGGTAATGGAAGTAAAAGTACATTAGAAGTTGATGATTTATCATAACAATTATATGAAAGAATTTAATTAATTTTTTAAGCAAAATTCAATCAGGATTCAAATTTAGAATATCGTAAATGGTTATAACAATATTCTTAACAACTCGAAACCTCATATGTTATTCAATGCAATGTTAATATCTTGTACATTTATTTAACGTGTCTGGAATGATTATCATACCGTATATTTTACACGAAACATGCTTTAATGCACATAAAAAAATCCCTTTTCGGCAAGCTTAAAGGCAAAGGTAGATTCCTTTACGTTAATGTTATAATTGTAAAGAAATTTTACATATGCATTAATACCTAGCCAGTGGCTTTGTTCCCACACATTGCATTATTTACGTCGCTATTCTGTTTTCAAGAAATTTCATTTTCAACTACAAAAGGGTTTTATTCATTCTACTTAAAATTTTAGGCTAGATTTATTGGTTTGTAAACGTTTCAATTTTTTTAAATTCAAGCTCATAATCATTCAACAAATAAAAGGGGGGCTACACCCCCCTCCATACCAAAGCTTAATCAAAATTATATTTTTTAATTAAATTCTATATAACTGTTGTTCAATATCTTTCTTTTAAAAGAAAAAGTAATAGAAACGTGAAAATGCACTTGTGATCTTACAAGTTCTGGTAAGCCTGGCGTTGCTATGGTCAAGTCAAATACAGATAAGTGGTAGCGGTTTTTGGATAGTTATTTCATTGTAATTTTTATTGAATTACTGAAAGTTTTGTATTGTGTTTTTGTGATTCTTATTGTCACATGAGTAAAAATTGTAAAGTGAAACTGTTTTGGTTCACATAAGCTGGAACATTAACATTAGTTAACATTTGACCATTTGGCACCGCTGAATTTCAATGTTAATTGTTATGAATTTAGTAAATTGTATGATTTGGCGAGATTTTGGTGGCAAAACTTGCGACTAGCAATGAAATTTGTGATTTGGCGGCAAAAGTTGATAGTTGACGACGAAATTTTGACTTGGCGACAAAATTTGGCGAGCTTGGAGATGGAGAAAGGCAGCTTTGGCGTCATTATATTTTTTTTCCACGCGAAAACCTCATATCTCTTCACAGACCAATATCTTGTTTCGACAAGATAAAAAGTCAAAGGAAGCTGTAACGTATTACTCTCAATCGTAAATTTTAAATTCTTGCCTAAACTGACATTCTAAACTATTCACCACAAACGATATTTGTATTAAGATTGACGTATTATTTTAATTTTATATTTTTAAATGATTAATTAAAGCGTTTAACAAGGTTTTTAATTAACACACTTTTATTAACTTGATATGATGCAACTATTAATGTATATAACGGAATTTTGCAATTCAATTTTCGGCAACTTCTTGTCGTCCAAATGACCTGAAATTTTGCACAGTACTTCATAATCAATGACAATACTAGATACAAGTGTTTCCTGGCACTTTCCCCATCAGGGGCAGGTTCCAAGGGCAAACAAAAAGTCTATAATACTTATACAAAACTATCGTATGTAACACAGAAGTTGGATGTATTTGTATAATGTCGAGTGGCAACAATTAATTTTTTTTTAATAAAGATTTAAAAGTATGTAATATGTAATAGTTTTCTAAAACCTTTATTAGTTCATTTTTCAATAAAAGAGTGTTCTTTATTTATTTTTATTTTTTTAATGGTATAATTTTATTTATCAAAATAAGGGAATTCGAGTAATGCAATACTTTAATTTAAATTTAAATTTTCATGAAAATAAACTTCAACGGAAAATTCATTAAAATTGTACCTAGTTCATTTGTTAAAGGGATACCTAAATGTCCCCAAATTTATTACCTTTTCTACCATGCCAGTTTAATTCGTTTAGCATAGATTTACAAGATTTTTTTTTTTTTTTTTCATTACGATGACATTTATCTTTTACATTACAGCATCTATGTCATAAAGCTAAATCTAAATCATAGAATAATAATAAAGGAAGAAGGAGCGTACGTGTTTTGGTTTCGGTTTGTAAAATCCAGGAATGCCGGGTAAACGGTTGTAACAGTGCTTCCATCTGATTGGTTGGCGACTTGTTGGCGAGATTTTTGAATCGTCTCGTCTCTCTCTCAATCAGTCTGTGAGGCAGCACCCACAACAAACAGCGATAAATGCGTGGAGGATGGGTGCCCTACTTCAAAGTTGAGAGGAGCAAAAGTAGCTTTCGCTGGCATTTCACTAGAAGGGGTTTGTAAGCATTAGAGTATTGGCATGCTCCTTCTTCCTTTATTATTATTCTATGGTCTAAATCTGCTTAGCCCTAAGATATATTGATTTTATTTACTTATTTTTTTTTTATTAACTTTTATTTTATTTGTTTAAAATCACGGATAAAATTTTATTTCATTTTTCTCAGTACATTGTTGTAATTGTGACGTCAGATTTTCTGTTAAATTAAACTTTTTTTTTTTTTAATCAGATTATTATATTGTTTAAAAACATGATTAAAATTTTATTATATTTTCAGTGATCTTTTTTATTATCATTTGCACGTGACATAAGCATCAGATTATAAATTTTTGCAATGAGAGCTATAGAAAATGTCGGCTTCATCACAAGAAAAATCACTTTTTAACTTGTAACTTTTAAGCAATTGAAGTTATCGAAAAAGTTTAAATGCAAAAGTTGTTCTTTAGGGTAAGGCGGTAATTCGCCTGAGTTGAAGTATTTTCCTATTTTCAATATTAAAGAAATTATGGGCAAATGAAAATTTCCACCCCCCACCATTTCCACACCCTTTGAGCAGGATACCCCATCTACGAACTCGACCGAGATTTTTACTGTCCTGACAACATATCCCGAGCTGGTTAAATTTAAATAAAAATTACTCCAGTTATCGTGTTCACAACTTAACATGGGAAAAAGCGTTATACATATATATATATATACCTATATATATATATATATAAACTTTTGAACGGAGGGTGGTTTTGGGTTCTAGGGGTTATGATCGGTGAAGATATGAAGAAATTTTCCAGAAGTCGTGTCATGAGAACCATTGCAATAGGTAGATCTCCTATAAGGAATCTACCTAAAATGTATGTTCATTTCACTTTGTTTATTTCAGCCTACAGATGTTCACTTGTACCTATCAAAAATTTCGTGACGATGTAATGTACTTTAATTCTCTTGGATATCCCTGTTCACGAACCATTTGCATGATCTGAACAAAATATTTAGAGTAGCATCCTTATATGATACAGATTTAGTATACCGATTTTGGGCTTCCTGCTATGATTTGTTCTTCAATTATTCTGACAAAAGCATACACACACAGATACAAAAACAAACACGCAATACAATCCCTAAATTATGTTTTTTGGATTCAGGGCATTTTTTTCAATTTTTTTTTTTTTTTTTTAATAAAAAAAAATCAATTTTAAAAGTTTTACCCCAAAACAATATTTTTTCTACCACGTACATGGATAAGTAAAAAAAAAAAAAAAAAAAAAAAAAAAACAGTTTTCACGAAATAATATTATGTAAACATCGCATATCTAATAAAAAAAAAAAAAAAAAAAAAAAAAACTACAGGTGTTTGTGGTTTTTAAACATTTATTTATCTACGTAAGAAAAAAAAACTTAGAGAGTTTTGTTAATGGACTCTTCCCACCTGACGTCAGAGGTCACATGATAGAGGAAAAACAAATAGCAGACGAAATCTTGTTTATCTAGAGCGATTGCTAAAATAACATATTTTCTATTCTTATTTTTGATCAATCGTATTTAATCTGTGTTATTTTTTACACATCATCATTTTTAATCAATTTTATACCATTATTCATCATCTTTTGTTTGCTGTATACATTTACAATCATCATTTAGTTTATACCTGTTATTGATGTTCATGAAGACATGTTTAAATACTCTGATTTTTGGTACTTAAATCAGTGACAGTGCAATATCGTACTACGTAAATCCATTTAGACCAGTAACTAAGTTAATTAACTTGTTGTAACACCTTTATGCAATTAAATTAAATGAAAACATTTTAAAATTTCAAATTATAATCCGTAAACATTCCACAAGAAGCTATTATTTATTGCTAGATCAGTTAATGGTACAGTTACACTACAATATACAAAAATCGAATCTTATAGGTAAAAATAAATAAACACATAAAATGTTTTTTAAAAATTATTAAATTTACAAATACAATTATTCTACTGTTTACAAATGCACAATATTACTTTTATTTTATTTTGTATTAAATATTAACATTTTTGTTCTTAAGAACAATATTTAATTGAATTCGATTCTCAGAATACGATTATTCGTTTTCCTCTATCACGTGATTGAGCAGACGACGCTGGGAAGAGCCCATTAATAAAAGA
This sequence comes from Salticus scenicus, assembly GCA_963930645.1. NCBI lineage: Eukaryota > Metazoa > Arthropoda > Arachnida > Araneae > Salticidae > Salticus > Salticus scenicus. Next base: position 144,147,636 of record OZ005650.1, on the reverse strand, counting down.
AAATTCTGGTGTGTAATAAGCGATTTCAGTTGTCCACAGCTATATATACCACAAATTCTTTTTAGTATGGAGTTAGTGTGGTCGGTATCAGTAGACATTAAATAACCTAACCAATGAGTCGCCTAACTATTTTTCTGAAGTAGCAATAAAACGTCGTCGTAAAAGACATATAGAAGAGAATTTATATAGCAAATTTAGAGAAAATTGGTAGAGACATTTTTTGAAATACCAGTTTCCGAGATCGAAATCTGATCTACCTGTAAAGACGCCTATCAAGTTTTCAGTAACAACCAAGTAACACCTACAAAACATACCCAACAACGAGTTTGTGAAATAAATTTATAGAAAATCGTTATAGCCGTTTCTGAGAATACATCTTTCAGTCTCAATTTCAAATTTCCCTCAAAGTTTCGAAAATTCATCTTTTCATAGAAAACCGAAAATTATAAACAAACTATCATCTAAAATGGAGTTGATAAGGCGAGTTTGAAGAAAATCCGTGAAGATGTGTTTTAAGAAACGACTTGCGAGACCTGGAGTTTATTAATTATCTCAGGGCGCCTATGGATTTTCCTGAAGTAACCATCTAATACATGATAAAGGATATCTAAAAAGGGATTTTTATAGCAAATTTTGAAAACACCCTAGGCCAATTGGGATCGACCATAATTTAATTTTAATAAAATTAAACAGCATAATAAATTTTTATCATTCAAAATTGAAAAATAAGTAAAGTAAAAAAAAAAGACACCAATAGCCGCAAAGGAACTATAGCTTCCAGAAAAGCATATTATCATGTATATTAAGGAACAACGTATGAAGAAATGTGATTTTAATTTAGAATAATTAAAATGGAGTTAAAAACTCCCATTAAATGACATACAATATATATGCAAGATTTATTTGTCTTTCACAGAAAAATTCATTGAGCATGCTAATCACTATTGTTAACTGAAATCTGGAAGCTGAAAAAATCACACACTCAATTGTTGAAAACTGTATACAGGTATACGACGGAATATTAGGCATAGTGTTCTATTTAGTTATTATTTAAGAAAGCAGATTTAGGGCTATGGTAAATTAAGTTTGAGGGTAATTTCATTGAAAGAAAAACTTGGAATTTAAGTCATATAGCAAAACTGATATTGATGAGAACTTTTTCGCAAATTGTACCTTGCGTTTTGCATCTTGTTAGTGCCAACAGGTTCAGGTTGCAATATGTAGTTCAAACAGAGGGTTGTTTATTCCTTCTAGCAGTGATGAATGACAACAGTTAAACGGCATAAACACAACTGGAGTGGCATAAACACAGTTTGTCTTATGAAGACTATCATCACATGGTCAACATCTCGCTTGCTATGTTGAGAATGCAATACATAGGGTCGGAATAGCGTACTTGTAATATTACAAGGCATTTTAAATATCTATTCATAAATATAAATAAGGACGTTGTGGTTCAGATTCTGCTGATATGCAATTCCCTCGCATTTCCTGCGCTATAATGTTAGTTACTGTACTACAGTGTGCGAAGACATTAAATCTCGTAGTGTATGCATTAAGAATAAAACATTCAATTCTTAATTTTGTTTTATACTATTTTTATATATTTTTTAAAGCTTTTCTGTGTTAAAACTCTGATTATAAATTGCGCATTATCAGAATAATGTATTAAAAATTCAAATTATATATATCCATTAAAAATAATTCATATATAATAAGCATAATTTTTTCTATGCATATATTTCTGAATATTATATAATTTTCAAAGTAGTTATATATATATTTTTTTTCTTTTAAAGCATAAAAAAATTAATAAGATTGTTTAAAATTTATAAATTATTTTGAAAAATTAACATAAATTTACATGGTATTCTCATTTAAATACTGGCTTACATATTGGGTCTTAACGACTCTAACAGCTTTATTGGTTTTATTTATATTCGCAATATGAAGCCTATTTTAAATTTCTTTACGACGTATGTATTAGTTAGTTACGATAGAAAAACTGGTAGGTATCCTTATTGGTTAAATCCTTTTCATACTTTTGAAGAAAATATTTTTAATAATCTGGTGTGTCACTCACACGACTTTCTCTAACCCTGAAATTTAATACTATAAATACAGATTGGAGATTAATAGGTAGGGTAACGAGTACTGTTATGCAAACCTGTGTTAAAAAACTGAAATTAGGCTTCGGAACACTTTTATATGATAATTAGTTCTGTGTGAAGGGGGCCTACCACCCCCCTCAAGCCCCCGTTTCATTAATGCACCTACATTTATATAGAATTTAATTCGGCTATTAAAAAATAATTCTGTTTTTAAAAAATAGTTTATTTAAATTATTATTTAAAAAAAATATCTTTTATGATAATGTAGACAATTTCTATATTAAAGAAGTTGTTTAACACTAAATATCCAAAATAAAAAGTCCATTTTTTTCTCAATATTAAAAAAAAGAAAAAAAAAAAAAAGATTTTTTTCTAAGTTTTTTTTCGTTAAAAGTAAAAAAAAAATATCGATAATTTTGTTTTAAATTATCGCAGATCGATGGTTCAACCATTCGTTTTAAAGGTATTGGCGAGCTCTTTTGAAAGATACCCATCATGAAGGGGGGGGGGAGGCGTGGGCTCCTACATACACAATTTTTTTTCCCTGTTGATTATCTCTATTACAAAAAATATATATTCGATTCATTCGTTTCATTCGTTTCAGTGCAGTCTATAGACGTAAAACTCTACTTACCTGCACGTTTCCCCATAGACGTAATGTATTAGAATTCTTTTGATTGTCCCTGTACACGAACCATTTGCTTGATCTTAACGAAACTGTAGCATCCTTATATGATACACATTTAGAATACCAAGTTTGAACTTTCTGCCATAATTTGTTTTTGAGATATGCTGATAACGGACAGACACACAGACACACAGACACACAGACATACACACAGACATACACACAGACATACACACAGACCATTTGCTAAAAACATGATTTTCGTATTCAGGGGACCTCAGAACATGTAAATATAACAAAAACTCGCGTTCGAAAATTTGACCCAAAAACAATACTTTCTCTACCTTATGGGTAAGAGAAAGTAAAAAGAGTTAATAGTATATAGAATAGTTGGTTTTCAAGTCCTATGGCTGTTAGACACTATACTTTATTATTATCTTTATATATATATTTCTTTTGTGCGTGTGTATGTCACTGAACTCCTCCTAAACGGCTGGACCGAGTTTAATGAAATTTTTTGTGTGTCTTCAGGTGGATTCGAGAATGGTTTAGTTTTACAATTCAGTTCAATCGGATAATTGGATCAAAAAATATTAAATAAAAACTCCATTTTAACTTTAAAATGATTAAAAAGAGAAATATATTTTATGTCAAAATAAACAAAATTCACGTTTATTTATTTTTTTCCGGAAATAAAATATTTCTAATTTCTCGTGATAAACAATCCGCGTTTGTAATGATCGATAGATGGAGCTTTCTCAACTGCAGTTGTTAGTAAATATATTAGCCACGTGTATTAATTTATTGTTCTTTCTTGTTGTTCTATCGTTGTTTGAGCGTGAAAGCTATCAGTGGTATGATATATTCACCTTAGCCCACCAGAGGGCGAGCATTTCATTACAATCGCGGATAAAAATTAGAAAAAAAAAAATTAATATACTATGAAAATATTCGCGTGTAAATGAATATTTTCATAGAGATACTTGGTATTAGCTTAAAATTTTTATTTAATTTAGTAGTACTTTTCTTTTCTACAGTAAAACAAAATTTTTCGTTTTAATTGATACTTTATATGTAACTTATAAAGGTTCTTTTATGTTTTCACCTTAATTGTAAATAGTAATAATTTCGAATTTATTAGAATTTTTTATTTTTATTTTGTATATATTATAAAACAGTTTTTTTTTTTTTTTTTTTTTTTTTTATGGAACAGCTTGGAAAATTTTGGAAAAATTTGAAATTTGGCACCGAAGTACTACGAACGTTTCTCACCAAGATTCTCAGTTACGCAATTGAGATAGCCATGTTAATTCATCGCAAAAATGGGCAAAAATATTTAAAGTCGACAAGGGGGTGGGAGGTCTATACTAAAGCTGTGCCTTTGTATTTATCTTTATATATATATTTCTTTTGTGCGTGTGTATGTCATTGAACTCCTCCTAAACGGCTGGACCGAGTTTAATGAAATTTTTTGTGTGTCTTCAGGTGGATTCGAGAATGGTGTAGATTTACAATTCAGTCCAATTTAAATTGTTTATTTAATTAATTTATCACTTATATATTGTTTTTGATTTTGGAATGTTTCACATTGGATCCGGCAGACTGCGCTACGATCGTAGTATCGAATATTCAATAATACGCAAGCGAAGTGATGACGTCACTGGCCGTCCGTGGATGCAAGAAAAATATTTCCTATGTTAATCGCCCATTGGATTTTTTGTAAAAAATTACTAAAAATCGAGGAAAATTATTTCCCGATTTTAATCCCCATATTTGGGTATAGATATGTATTAGTTATCATGTGCATGCGTTAGATTGAGTTGTTTTTGCTGTAAAATTGATAAAATTTGAATTTTTAATCTCAAAACTCTGTCATCCTTGGCGGAAAAAAAATATCGCCATATCATCTGGCGAACATATTTAATTTCTTTCAAAAATAATGGTTATTTCAACAACTTATATTAAGAGAGTAATGAATAATATGAAACAATTTCGTACAATACATATTACGAAAATATACATCTGGCATGTATATTTTCGTATTACGTTTTTGATCGCCAAATACAAAAAACGCCAAGGAAGACAGAGTTTTGAAATTTAAAATTAAAATTTTGTCAGTTTGAGAGCAAAATAACGCAATCTAACACATGCATACGATAACTAATACATATCTATACCCAAATACGGGGATTAAAATCGAGAAATAATTTTCCTCGATTTTTAATAATTTTTTATAAAAAATCCAATGGGAGATTAACATAGGAAATCTTTTTCTTGCATCCACTGACGGTCAGTGACGTCACACTTCGCTTGCGTATATTCTATTGTAATTCCAGTTTGTCCCGACAGTTGGTGCTGCGATCAAATTCAGGAAAATATTTTGTAACTCCGTGTTATTATTGTTATACAAAAAATTGTGTCCTAATTGAAATATTACATCAAGATGTAATTAGAGTTTGAAGAGTTTTGAAGTGTGCATAAAAAACTATACATTTTGCAAATTTAGTGCGGAATTGGAGTGAGTATTTTATATAATTTTCTATCAAATTTACATGCGCGTTGATTAACAACTACCCTAACCTACAAATTTATTTGTGTAGCTAATTTATTATTTTTTATTTATTTATTTTTTGGATGGAACACCTTTAGTTTCGGATCCCTTTGGCAAAATTTGAAATTTGGCACCGAAGAAGCTCGGACGCTTCTCGACAAGATCTTTAGTTCCACAATTGAGATAGCCATTTCAATTCATCGCAAAAATGGCTTAAAATATTTAAAGTCACCAATGGGGTCCCATACCTTTGTGCGTGTGATATTTTATTTATTTATTTTTTGTATGGAAAATTTGGCACCGAGGTAGCTCGGACGCTTCTCGCCAAGATCTTTAATTCCACAATTGAGATAGCCATTTCAATTCATCGCAAAAATGGCTTAAAATATTTAAAGTCACCAATGGGGTCCCATACTTTTGTGCGTGTGTATGTCACTGATATTTTATTTATTTATTTTTTGTATGGAACACCTTTAGTATCGGATCCCTTTGGCAAAATTTGAAATTTGGCACCGAAGTAGCTCGGACGCTTCTCGCCAAGATCTTTAGTTCCACAATTGAGATAGCCATTTCAATTCATCGCAAAAATGGCTTGAAATATTTAAAGTCACCAAAGTGGGTCCCAATTTGTGGCTTAGATTTAGAAAATCCGTGCTTTTCTCACGGCCAATTATATGTTGCGTGTTCCAGGAAAACCTTCGAATTTGTTTGTGTATACTCCTCAAGGATTAACCAAAAATATTGTACATCCAATGGCATTACGATAAATTAAGTTTTTGTAGATTAAAAAAATATACCTATTATAAAATAAATTGAGTTTCAACTTTTTCACCTTTAATTAAAACGAGTTTAAGTTTTTATTTAATACGAACTCTACATTTCACTTCGCTCATACTATACACATACTCACATGCATCGATTGATTGAATTGTGATAAATGTACATGTAATGATGTTAGATATTGTAATAATTTTTTGATAAAAATTTTCATCAAATCGGTCCAGATTGTTACAGCTTATTCAAAAAAGACGGAATTTTCATGTGAAATTCGTTGCTATCAGAGATTCTCTCATAAATTGAAATATTTGCCGTATGAAATAAAATTTTGTGCTGTTCGACATTCAGCGGAGGTTTTAAATAACAAGCAGCAAGTAGAAAGTACCAAGTAGCAAGAAGCAAGTTGCGAAAATTTCGGTAATTATGTCTTTTACGTTATAATCGGAATTCACAGTCACCGTTCACAGCGCTCCATACATGTTTCACTTATATACCACATCCTTACACACTTACAATAAGTTAGTTATTTTTTTCTAGCAAAATATTCTCTAGAAATAATTTATATGACAAAACAACGTTTGTCGGGTCAGCTAGTTATTATTATATTTTTTGAGTGTAGGATATGTATTTATCTTTTAATAAGTCAAATTATTTTTATATTTTAAAGCATGATTTAAAATCATTACATTAATATAGTAAAATTTATTTTCTAAAATATAGCTGCATAAATGATATAAACTGTTTTAATATACGCATACTCAATATACTTTAATAAAGTAAATTACACGTCGGAAATACCATACAACGAAGACCTCTGTTTAGTGAATATTTTTTACAATAAACAGTGTACATGACTCAGCTCATGCAGATAGACATCCAAACAGCTAACAAAATTCTCTCTAACTATTTACTAAAGTTGCCCTGTGTTTAAAGATTTTATAGCACGAAAATATAAATTCAGAAATAGATTTTTTCGTAAGAAAATATGATTAATTAGTCATATGATTTCCTTTGAAAATCACCAATACAGTTACTTCGTTTGATTATCTATTTATCTATATATAATACCTTACTAAAAAAGCAGGCTTTCCCCGCTTCGCTGGACACAATACTGAAATGAGTTGTCAAAATCCTGTATCATTATTAATTAACCTGAGTTAAAGTTCCCGCTGTGCTCGGAAGAGAATTTTCTCGCTCGCAACGTGAGGAGTCCGTGTTCCCACTGCCTTCGGCAGCAACTTACCCGATTCTTACTCCCCCTTCCCCAGTGGCTAAGTTCGAAGTTTTACCAAATCTCGACAAAGTACATAATGCGTACACCTAATCAACATCCACACACCTAAGTTCGCCAATCTAAGATAATTTAAGGCGAATTCAAACGGGAAAACGTGTTTTTACACGTGTTTATAGCCCTCTCGACACCAAGGGGGTAAAGGGGGGATTTCGTAAAATTCTGCTTCAATAAGGGTCGGATATATATAAACAATTTACGCACCAAATTTCGTCACCGCAGATCCCATAGATTACTCAGGACAAATTTAGCGCAAAAGGATGCGTCTAAAATTTGCCCCTTCGAAATCCCCCCTCTCCCCCCCCCCCCCCAAAAAAAAAAACCCGCAAACCCCCAAAAAACAAAAATGTGTTTTTGGAAATATCCTAAGGAAGTCGCCTTCGCCTTTTTTCAATATATTTTTCCATTTTTTGTAGAGGTCTACTGAAAAATCAGGATTTTTAATATTTTCCCCCTCCCTTCCCTTAAAAATCGAAAATTCCTAAATGCAGATAATGTATTATTTGTATTCATGTCTAGTCTCCCCATGTGCAATTTATTTAGTGTGAAGTGATTAGGAGCCGAGTTATGCTTACAAACGTGTTTTTGTTGATACGTATAATTTTATGTTGGGTAAAGACCTAAATTCCTGCGAAGGGCCGTTGAATTTTGTCCAGCCGTTTTCATGTGATACCCGGACAAACATGTTTTTGTATTTTGTCCCCCAGGGGGAACGTGGGGGAATTTCTGAAAAGTTGATAGATATAATTTTAAGCTGGGTAAAGACCTAAATTCCTGCGAAGACTCGTTGAATTCCGTCCAGCCGTTCTCAAGTGATGTCCGGTCAAACGTGTTTTTGTCTTTTGCCCCAGTGGGAACATGAGGGAATTTCTGAAAAGTTGATAGATATAATTTTAAGTTGGGTAAAGACCTAAATTTATGCGAAGCGCCGTTGAATTCTGTCCAGCTGTTCTCAAGTGATTCCCGGACAAACGTGTTTTTGTCTTTGCCCCCCCCCAGGGGGGAATGTGAGAGAAATTTTGAAAATTTGACAGATATAATTTTAAGTTAGATAAAGATCTAAGTTTCTGCCAAGCTCCGTTAAATTCCGTCCAGCCGTTCTCAAGTGATGCTCGGACAAAAAAAGCGACATAAAGACACGATGACACACACACACACAGGCAAAATTTTCTGAAGTCATTTTCGGCTTTCATGGTGTCTGAAATGTGAAGATATCGCAAAATTTTTCGATTCTGACAAATTTACAGACAAAAGTATGATTTTATTAATATAGATAGTGCTTTCTATAAAGTCATAGAAAATGTCTCGCACCAATAAGGGGAAATTGTTGCAGCATTATGTTTTTCTTAAAAGGTTAAAACGCTTTGCAGTATACGAATAGAAAATATTATAACATTGTAAAAACGTTTTATGTTTTGCATACGGTTTCAGATTTTATGCAGCGAAATGAATGAGATGAGTTATTCAACGATGAAAAAAACCTTTTTTTTTTTTTTTTTTTTTTTTTTTTTTTTTGGGGGGGGGGGGGGGGGTCTATTTTATTGAAACTTTTAAGAGAGAAGTTTTAAGATGATTTTGTTGAAGCTTAATATTTATGTGGAACTTTCTTGCAACGATTGATTCAGCACCTTGTTTTAAAAAACTCGTGAAAGTTTTAAATCAAAAATAAGTAAGAAGTGGAATAAGCAAATTAATCTATTTCCTTTCCAATAAAAAACAAGAAAAAGTATATTTTAATGGATAAATCTATAGTGGCATCTTACGTCTTTTATAACTGAAAGCTATTACTGTCATTTTAAATATTAGACACACAAAGATAGATAAATATGATATTCGCTGCATTATATGTATTTGTAACAGTCCATATTTTTGTAATGTAGTATTATACTTGATGAGTGAACAAAATCGTATATTATATTTTATGTATGCATTATACATCACTTCTCTCCGACCACTAAATTTTAAATGACTATACTAGCAAAACACATAATCACAAGAAAATTTTTAAACATGTGGAAACCCAAAAGGGAAATGCAATTGCAGACGGCCATATTTCGATAGCATTAAGCGTATCATCAGCAGTGTATAAAGAAACGAAAATAGAACCTACATGAACATTTCTTTAGGCACTGAGGATGATAAGCTCAGTGCTATCGAAACAGCTGTCTTCAACTGTACTTTCCTTTAGGCGTTCCTTGCCAAATCTCCTTTCAATATTTAGCACATCTACCTTTTCATTTTATAAAATATGTTCATGGTAACAATAATGTTTCTATATAATTGGTAGTAAATAATCAGCATTCAGTTGAGGATATTTATATGAATCAGAAGCTCAGAAATTTTGTTTACAGAATATTTACATTCAAATGTATCAATTTTAAATTAAACATTATCAAGTTTAAACAAACAAATAAATTTAGATCTTAAATTGTAAATTATAAAATAAGTTTTATTGTTATAAATAAGTTTCACTTCTCAAATATAAAGGATACAATTTATATCAGGCATAAAGTGTTATGTAAAGTGCTATTCTCAGATTTAAAAAAAAAAAAAAAAATATTATTAATTCTTTAAAATCTTTGATGATTAAATTATGTTATGAAACTTCTAAACTTCAAGGAGTGTAATATCATTTATCTATTTCTAGAAATTTAAAGCTATATTTAAATAATAAGTCTACATTCATCTTTTCAAGCATTTTCATGTTCATCTAAAATTTACTTCTATTTCTCCTGTATGTTTATTTTTGAAATTGTGATTGATTAATATTATTTGAAATCGAATATAAATAAATTATATGTATATATTTTAAATGATGATTACTTTTAACTATAAAAACATAAGCCAATTCTCAACAACATTTTAAGTTAAATAAATTTTTCGTGATCATGAACAGAGAAAGATTAAAATAAATATGAGAAAATTAAGGATAATCTTAAACTATTTTTTATTAAAATTCAAAATTATAAGCTTTAAATTTTGACTTTAAATTAAACACATAAATATAAATCAGATTAATTGTACTAAACATAAACAAAAATATATTTAACAATACTTACATCTGAACTCAGAGAGTCTGAGAAATTTGTTAGAAATTGATCAAACTATAAGCACGATTTCTCTCTTTATTTTAATTAGTTTAAAAGACCCCTACTGAATAAACTGTTTAGAAAATGCAACATAAATTTTCCGTAATTTACGATTGTTTTCTCAAATTACAGAGAATTTCTGGCAGCAAAGTTGCAATTTTTAACAGTGTATTTTAGAACATTATGATCTATATTAGTTATGACTTATTTGTTATAGTACTTTTTCTATTTAATTTCTTATATTATAGATAATAAGAATATAATATATTATATATACAGCAATCCTTAATTGCTATAAAAATCTTGGTAAAAAAGGAAACATATTGATTTTTAAAAGAGGACGAGAATTTACTAAGAATACTAAATGAAAAACAAATGTCAAAAAACATAAGAGTTGCAGATTAAAAAAAAAATAAATAAGTAAAATAAAAAATTCTGATACTCACTTAACTGCAAATATTTCTCTAACTAGTGCACAAGCCAAAAGATGTTTATGGTGGCATAGACGGCTAAATACAGAAAATAAGCATATAAGAATATAGAAAGATTTTTTTTTTTTTTTAACAGAAAGAATGTTACAGCAGAAAATATAAAAAAAAAATGAAGTGTAAAAGAATTATAACTGAAAAAAGTTTAAATGGGAATAGTTCATAAATATACTAACGTTATGAATTATGCAGAGAAAATGAAAAAAATAAAATAAAATACAAAACCTATGAATAAAATAATCTATATATGAAATTACTAATAAATTAATAAATTAATCTATATTGATTAGGTGATGAAGAGTATATAACCGACTCATATGTCACTTAAGTAGCGTATATTTATGTTTAGAGATTCAGCACATTATTACCAAAAAATTTTTACCATATTGCAATATATATATATATATATATCTTCTACTACAAAATGTAAAAAAAAAGTTTATGCATTGGCTTATCTTCCATTATTAAACAAACAATTTTTGTATATTTAAATTAGCGTTTTCAAAAGCGTACAGAATCATCTCAATCATCTCATATGCTAATTCGGGAGTGAAAGTCATTACGGAAAGTATGTAATTCGGAAAAAATCGTCTTAATTAGTTTAAACAATCTTAGAACTAAAAATATACTATAAATCGGAAACAGATCTAATAAATTTAAATAAATGTGCCATAGGTTTTTATTAGAAGCATAGAAAGAAATGTAAATGGGGTTTGATTCACAGTATAGACACAAAATAAGGATGGGGGGGGGGGATTTTTTTTTTTTTTTTTATGCTGTCTCTAATACTATATTTTTCATTTGAATAAGAATAAAGAAATAATATTATAGTAAAAAATAACGTTAAAATAATAATAATAATAATAATAATAATAATAATAATAATCAAATTACCTTTTTTTTAACGAGTTAGTAGTCGCATATCGGTCTATTTGCCGCCCATTGCTTATAAATTCCTCCTGCAGATCACCCTTTAAAAATAAAGTGGGGAAACTCTGTGTACCTGACCTTGGGTCAATTTCCTCTAACATAGTATGTTTTCAAGTCATTCCTGCTATTTTTTGGGCAGTTAAAATGATTTTACTTCTCAGATCTGTGTATTTGACCGCGACGCGACCACTAACGTTCATTCCTTTTTCTCCCCATTTCCGGTTTTTCAGACAGATTAGAGATTTGCGGAAAAACTTCGCGTGAATTAAAAGCACTTCATCGTCCTCTACTGGCTTTATTTCGGCTTTCCCCCAACACTAAACTGCGACGGCAAAAAGACCGACACGCGACTACTCTCGGTTTAAACATTATGTTATTTTCATATTTATATTTTACATAGAAATAATAGTGCTTAGTTTTCAAATGAAGAATTCTTGTCACACTTTGGAGCATCTCTAAGGAATTGTACTTTCGGAAACATTCAAGAAGACGCTACCATGGATATACTTTATTAAGCACACTGTTAAAAATTTCAGTTAAAGTTTGAATCAAAATTTGGTATTACGGTAGCTGCAAAATGCTGAATTGAACTTGTTACTACGGTAGTTGTAACCATGCGATGGTGAAGCCTTCTACCAAAAAGCAACAAATCATGGCAAAATTTCACCCCATCTTATGGTTACAACAACTATAATAGTACCAATATTTGGTAGAAACAAGTACCAAATTGTGGTAAAAGTTTTCACCATCGCATGATTGCAACTACTCTTGTATTGTGTTTTGGATTCAACCCAGGACAAAATTTTAACAGTGTATGGAAAAAATGTGATCGATGTTTTTTGCCGACATTCTAAAAAATTTACTACTAAGAATGAAGAGCAGAACCAAAGGCAAGACCTACAATCTAAAATATAATTCTATATTTTTACATGTAACATATGTCGGTTTTCCTGAATAAATTATATGTTATTGAAAAATCAGTGATCCTTATGTTTTCATATCATTATTCTTACACATCTTTTTATACTTCATATTTATTAATTAAAAATTAAAATATATTAATTAAATTACATTTTATTAAATTGAACTACACAAATAAAATTTTATTTTTAACTTTAGAATGGTGCGGAAACATTTATTTTCTTTCATAAGTATCAAACTTTAAAAAAAAAAAATGTGTAAAGCATACTTAATTATTTTTATCAGAAATAAAAATTCTTTACACTTTTATAATCTTGTTCCAATGTTACGTTCTTCAACACGTTTTTTCCTGTCCTTTTTTTTATGATGATTTATTTGAATATTTCTTTCTGGCGAAAAGAAAATGTGTTTGCAGTCAATTTCAATAAAACTTCGCAAAAAAGATTAAGAGGCTCTTAAACTTTTTAAATAAAAAAAGAAATTTCAGCAATGTTATTTGAATCTCGAAGACGTCATTTTTAAAATAAAAATTTCTAGAATATTCTTTTAAAGAAACCCAGCAATGCGTTTTTTTTTTTTTTTTTCACGTTTTTATAAAGATTTATTTAGTTGAAAATTGTGTGTCGCTGTATATATTTTAAAATATTTTGAATGTATTCTTTTCGTTGTTGCAAATTTCACTTAATTTGAACTGTGAGTAATTTGTCACGAAAAAACTGTAGACATATTTAAGACAAAAAAGGGCAATTTTAATAAATCAAGTGATAAAAAATATATTGATGCTTTCTTTGAAAAATAAAATATTACACTAAAGGAATAAAATTTAGTCCAGCACTTATAATTAAATGTGTTTAGCCGTAGAATTATAATTTTAATTCCAAACCCAGTATTCTTATATATTAATTTTAAAACATTAATAATTAAAAATATTAACATTATTATTATTATTATATTTTCCATGAAGCTTCTTTTACCATAGAGAGAATTTTAAATGCATATTATTTTTCTTTTTCTTTTCAAAAAATAACGATGTCTACACCAATAATTTGTTTATAAATTTTTATTGAATAATTAACCATGTTTATTCTAATCTCATCTTTATTCTAACAAAATTATGGTGTTTTCTATATAAGGATGTTTACCTATCCTATGTATTTTATGTTTAGAGACGAAATTAAAATATTAAAATACAGTGAATATAGAAGTAAATCTTTCAGACTTTGTTTTTATTTCAAAGAGAATCAGTGTTTTTGCAATGGATTAATTCTTTTCCCTGCCTCATTTTAAATGTTCAGAAAAAGTAGATGTACAGTCAAATTGAGGGGTAGGGAAGAGACTAAATTCATTGAAACATTACGAAAAATGTGCATGAAGAAGGTATTTCATAAAGAAATAGGCAGGTTCTAGTCGGTGAATGCACTTTATTTAGCATGGCTTCAATTAAACAGTCACTTATTCCACTAGAGTGAAGAAAAGATCTATAAATACTCCACAGAGTAGGGATTTCACGGATTCACGAAAAAAGGTCAGTCGCTTCGAACAAGGTCTCTAAACGCAATCTCTCAGAATAGGTTTCTGAACACAACTCACTCCCTGAAATGTGATCTCTACTTATTTATACGTTTTGCAGCAGAGTCAGGCGATGGTTCTGTGTTAAAATCTTAAGGAATACTCTAGAACTCCACTTCTATTGAATATAGATCTACTATCTTTATTGCCAAATTTTGTATATAAGTTTGTCGCCAAAGCCAACATTACTGGAAGTGAATTTCAAATTTCATTGTAATTCTACTTTTATTGTAATGGTCTAGTTGTGGCCAGGAAGAAAATTAATTCATTGCAGCAGTAACAAGGTATGATTATGAAAATTTTTAACAAGATAGTTGAAAGTATGTTGTAATAAAACTACTATTTCGATATATATGCGTAATCCAATGCGTTCAAAAATGCTTATTTGCAACAAATCTAAAACATCGTTTAGTTTCCCATTTTTATATTACTACATTTGTTATTTTTTGAAAATAACCATTGCATATGTCACTGTATATTTCATTGCTGCTAAGTGTTCCTTGTTTTGAATATTGGTATTTTTTACAAAAAAGAACTTACTTTATTTCATTATATAAAATTGCTTAAAAAATACTAATAAAAACATTGATAAAAAATAGTAGCAATTAAAAGGCTAGGCACAGTGAAGCCTCGACCCCTTAGCGCCCTATGCCCACCCTCCCCTTCCCCAGCTTGAGATTTTATTTCTCGTCTATTCTTCCTGCATTTTCTGACTGGCTTTTTTTCCCGCACTCTTGTGATTGTTCTTTTTTTTAAAAATGCTATTTTTTACGGATTTTTTACTTTTTTCTCTTTTATTCAATATGTATATATATGTGTGTATATATATGAATATATATATATTTAGCGACCGGTTAGATTTGATCCTGGATCCTTTGGATTAGAAATCAAATGATATACCTCTGGACAAAAGGTTAACCCATTGCCCATCGGTAAGATCTGATAATCTATCCTGAGAAATGGCGTTCGCTACACCACTCCCCCACCACCGAGTACGTGTATGAGCGTCATTTTCTCAGTACTGTTCGTTGCTGTATTTGTTGGTTGAATGATGCTGCCATCTATTGACCCAGGTTGAAGCTGTTTTTGTTGGTTGCGTGTTATTTTGCACGTCCAGGTCACCAATCTGGCGACCGGTTAGATTTGATCCTGGGTCCTTTGGATTAGAAATCATATGGCATATCTCTGGACAAAAGGTAAACCCATTGTCCATCGGTAAGATCTGATAATCTATCCTGAGAAATGGCGTCCGCTACATATATATATATATATATATATATATATATATATATATATATATATATATATATATATATATATATATATATATATATATATATATATATACATACACATTGACAGTGTATATATTGTTGATATATATATACTGTCGCATTGGTTTGGAAAAATAACGGAAGAAGTATTTTTGGTTTACAAAACATAAAAACGCAAATGGTTTAATTAGATTTATTTAAAGTTAAATGATGTTGTTTTAGTATGCAAATACTTATTTAATCAGCATACATTGAAAAACTTATTCTAACACTTAGGTAACTGTTATTTGCAAATGCAGTGAACTTTTCTAGTATTTTGAAGATCTTCCTACTTATTTAATAACGTTCTTTTTTTAAGCTACCAAAGAATACATTAGAACAAATGCCGGGAGAATTTCATTTCTTTAACAGCTCTCTAGATAAAAAGCTAGGAAACCGCGAATGTTTCTTGGGAATAGGTTTCATTTCAGAAGTGAAAAAAAAAGAAGAAAAAAGAAAGAAAGGAAAAGAAACTTGTAAGAAACAGAAATATTATCTTTGTGCAATAAAGATTAACCGTGAACGAGTTTCAAAATTTTGTTTGTCTATGCTCACATATATACAGTAGTTAGTTTTTACTTTAATATAACAAGAAAAAAGTGTTTGTACCAAATATTAATGACAAATTTGCATTTCCACTAGTTGAAAATACTTTTTTCTGTCTTAGGAAAATTATATGCCAAATTTTTAATTTTCTGTGCATTTTTGGCATTTTGCATTTCAATTTAATTTATATATTTTATAACAATAAAATTTATATTCCTAAAATTAAGCTTGAATCCAGATTAAAATAATAATTTATATAAATCCAGATTAAAATTTAAATTAACATGTATGTCTCTTTATTCTTATTTTATTTAAAATATGCTACTTATTTTATTTGTAACAGGCTTCCCATCTGCTAAGTTTAAGTTTTCTAGCTCTGAAATAAGTAGTCTGAGCACCAGAACGAATACAGACACACACACAGACACATAGATACCACAGATACACAGTCACTTCTCTTTATTTATATAGAATATTAACAATATTGATATTAAAGTTTATTACTTCGAACAAATGTCTTAGATAGAAAAGTCGAATTAACATTTAAAAAGAAAAAACATACAAGCGAAAAGTAAACGAGTACCAGGAATAAATTAATTTTTAATCTTTAAAGCAAGCAAATGAGTGCTGGTCACATTTCGACAATGCAGCTCATATCCCCACTTAAAAATTACCTATTTTTTATTCCATGAAGTTCAGCTTTATTACATTGTTGTGGTTATAACAAACCTGATATTCAAATAATTCTTCTACTTCAATAATATAAAGTCTCTTTTTTTGTTAAAAACGTAAAATATTTGTAAAATAAATTATAATGATGGAATTGATAAAGAACTGTTTTTTTTTTTTTTTTTTTTTTTATAGGTACATATTTTATATAGGTTAAATGTATTTACTATTGTTGTTTACCTAAGCAAAATAAGTGATAAATAGCTGTTTATAATTTTAGCTATTTTTAATTTCACTTTTTTAAGTAATATATCATTTGTGATCCTAAATGATAATTAAATTCACAAGTAAAAGTTTAATGTCAAAAAAAATTATCAAAATCCCTTTTGCCTTTTTCTGAATTTTATGAACATCCCGTGATAGCCATATAAAATATTATTAACATTTCTTGACATTTTTTAATTTCTGTTTATTAAACTGATATTTATCTTAGTAACATGAATTTTATTAAATCCTGTTTAAAGTAGATACGATAAATAATTTAATTTATTTGTAAAATTTTATCTTAGCTTTAATTTTTTCAATTTTTCAAATATTTCAGAAGAAAAACTGAAGCAAAAATATTTTTCTTAAAATCAAAATTAAAATTATATTTATATTTTGCACTTTAGAATTATTAATCATCTTGAAAAAAAAAAAAAAAAAAATGTTAAACAAATAAATATGTTATATTTTACTGTACAGAAAAAAAAAAAAAAAAAATTGGTTTTACGGGTTTTCATATTAACTAAAAAAGTTTCATTTTCATTTTTATTATATCTTTTATGAGGCACAGTTACATGTCTAGGAACATTACCAAACATTTAGCTATAGCTACAGCATACTCGATTCTCAAACCTGTTGAACTGAATGTGCATTTAAATTCTACCATTAACAGTAGGAGCATTATACAAATTTATCAGAAATACCTGATGGATCAGATTTCTGAGAAATTCAGTAAATGACACAATCCTTTTGAACGTAAATAATAAAAACACTGTTTGGGATTTTAAAAAACAAGCGCCGTTTTTGAACCTAGATATATATTTATTTAATATATTGTTTTTCTAAAAAACATGCTGTAAGCGAAACGTTTCTATCTCAAAACGTGTTTTAGTTATCAAGTTCCAAATGTTCATTTTTTGAACACCGTGTTATAATTACCAAGTTTATTTTTCTCATCACTACGTCAATACATAGAGATAATTAATTTCTGATAGAATGGAGTAGAAGACTGATTTTTACCAACTATGTGAAAAATACCAGAGCCGGGAATCGAACCCCGGGCCGGCCCGGGGTTCGATTCCCGGCTCTGGTATTTTTCACATAGTTGGTAAAAATCAGTCTTCTACTCCATTCTATCAGAAATTAATTTCCAGGTTGATGAATTAAATTTCTGAACATAGAGATAATATTCCCACTTCACATTTAATTGTAGTAAGAATAGGCAAACCTAATAAATAAATATGAAATTGAAAAGAAATTTTATTCTATTTCAGAATAGGATATGATTTTGCTTTTTTACTGGCATTCATCCTTTCTTTATTTTCAATCTAACCGCTCTTTTCGAGAAATCTATTTTATTTGGCAATAAATATCTAAACACTAATAATAATATGCATGTAGTATTCACTTGAAAACTTTTAAAATAAGTAAGTTATTGGGTGAGTGCAAAAGTTCTACCCGTTTTTATTACTCATAAAGAAGAGCAAATAAAAGCAAAATGAACAGTAATAATCCCCATTTCCTATCTATGACCTCTTGCTGCTTTTCTGGTAGGAGATGGATCCCACGGCGGTAAAATTCTGGCGGTTTCGTATCAAAAAAGTCTTGGATGACAGTTTTCACAGCATCAAGATCAACAAAGATTTTCTGACTGAAGGAATTGTTCAACGCACGAAATAGGTGATAGTCAGTCTGTGCCAAGTCAAGAGAATAGGGAGGGTGGGGTAAAATCTCCCAAACAAAGCCCAGTAACTTTTTACGAGTGATGACAACAGCCTGTGGCCTGGCGTTATCTTGATGAGGTATTTCTGCATTGAATATATAGATATTTGCATCAGTGATTGTTTTTGAAGTCGTCTGATTTTAACTTTAAAATGTCGCATGACTAACTAATTATAAAATAATGCACTAATAGCACTAATTATCAAATAATGCTAACAATTTGAAAAAGATATAACAAATAATGGCATTTTTATTTGAGGTATCATGCAGGTAGTTAAAACTTTTTGAGAAACGTATGGTGCGCATAAATTATAGAAAATGAATTAGCCTTGAAAGAGCGAAATACTGAGTGCAAAATAGAAAGTAGCCTTATTTCATGAAATTTAGTTTTTTACTTTATAACTAAATCAGTTTCAATTCCCTGTATATCTTAATATAAATAAAAGTCATTGTATACGTGTGAATGTTTCTTATATCTCAACACAAACCACTGAACCGACTTAAATCAAACATGGCACAGTTAGTACAGGGTGGCGATAATTAAATTTGGCCTACTCAGGGAATTCTGTATCAGTAACTAAACGCGGATTGAGTCGAAAATTTGTATATAGACCTTTTAAAAGATGCACTCAAAGGTACGAAAAAAAAAAAAAAAAATAATTAAAAAAATTTCCGCTTTGAGGGGACATTTATAAAAACAAGCTACAAATTTTAATGCAAACAGTTTTATTTATTACAGATTTAATTGTTATTTGTTACAATGGTTAGGTTTATCGATGGAGATCATATTGTTCAATGTGTGTCCCATCATTAAGTTGTAAAATCTGTAGCATAATAACAGTATGTTCAACAGCTGATCGTTGCTGGTCACCAGTGTTACTTCGCACATGCAACATTATACAGTCCTTCAAGTCAGCCAAAGTTACAACAGTTCTTTTAAAAGACTAATTCTTTACATGGCCTCATTACGAAAAATTCCACGGATTAAGGGCGGGGCAACGTGCCGGCCAAGGAGTGGAAAATGAACGGCTAATCACTCTGCCATCTGTAAAATTTTGCAACAAAAACCTTTGCAAAATGTAAAAATAACAGTTTTAAATGTCGTATGGTATTGAAGTATTGTGGATGTTTCTCATTTCTAATGCATGCATAGTGGGAGGGAGTAAAAACCCTCTAGAAAATCACATTTTATATAGTTTTTTTAGTAATATGACAACTAGAAATTTCAAATTTGATAAGTAAGGTATTTCAAACGTGAACATTTTTTTAAGCACAGGTTTTTTAAAATTCGAAATTAAATGTGATGAAAAAATAAAGAAAAAAAAAGTTCTAAAATTACGCTTTTGTTAAACTTTTATGTGTGCGAATGAAACATTTTATCTTATAGACGTCAAAATGACGAAATGTCTTAAAATAGTTAAAATTAATTCTTTTTTTTTTTAGATGTCACTTCCAAAAAATCTCCCAAATATGGAAAATCATCTTTGAAAATAATGTCATTTCCTAGAAGTAATTCGATGAAAAACATGCATTTTTATAGATAAAAACACTACACTTTACTATGACAGTTTGGGATTTTCATTTACTAGCTATAGAATAAATAGTAAGAAATATAGTCTTAACTAAAAATTATAATACAATATCAGGAGATATTGCTTGTTATAGATAAATATTTCATTCGTATCAAAAAAAGAAAAAAATCTTATAAAACAAATTTCTTTTTTTTTTAAGATTGTTGTAAATCGAGGGTATTATTTACAAGTAAAATATTTCAAAATTAATTCATTTATCAAATTAGCAATTTATTCAATTAATAAACGGTATCTGAACACATTTTCAAGGTGTATTAATAAATATAGAAGTTTATAAAATCAGACATTACTTTACATATGATACATTTAAATATACTAATAGGTATGCAGGCAAAGCTAATTTAACATATATTTTTAATTAGATAATTTAAAAATTAAATTAAATTTTCTCAAACATTTTATGAATTCGACAAATATTTTTAATTAATAGACGTGGTAAACAATTTTAATGAATGTCAAACACATATTGATAAATTCATAACAAACCTACACATCATTAAATAATAAAACTTACGTTCATTTTTTATTATTTCGTTAAAAATACAAACAGGTACGGATATTAAAATTTAATTAACTGATGCAAGCTTAAACGAAATATAAATATTGATCAATAATTTAAAAATTCCAGACGATAATTAGTATTTGCCATGAAAAATATTACACTAATAATACTTATCTCATTAATTGAAATAAATAAACATTTCTTCAATTGATTTTTAAATAGGTGTAGTTTTATGATTAGATTAAATGGTTAAATTCATGAAAAATAAATTGTAAATTTGCGTATAAATACAAATATAATTTTTTATAATGTATAATTCATATCAACTTCCTTCTTTTTTGGAAAAATATTGGAAATGTCAATATGAAGTTGTATATTAAGAAACATTAATTATTACTAAATCTTTATGGATGTATGAGATGTATGAGTCCATAGACTGATAAACACATGAAAATCATCAACCTCAGGAACGCCAAAAGGAATAATAAAATAGCAGACAGTTGTTTTAATACATAAAGAAATACATGAAGTCATCAATACAGAAAGAAGCGAAACGAACTTGTTCCTATCTGTAATAAAGGAAATGGTTCTAGGAATATTTAATCAACCAATAGAAATAGATGTTATGTGGGAGATTAACCCCACTCAATTTCCTCTTGGCTAATCCCCCGCATTTTGTCTATTTCTGTTGGTTGATTAAACAATCCTAGAATCCATTTTCTGTCTGATATATAGGAGCACGTTCGTTTCGTTTCTTTATGTACTGATGATGGTACGCTTAATGCTACCAAAATGGCTGTATTTGTTTTTATAACAAAATCCTTTTAGCTAACAAAATGTTGATCATTTTATATGTGATTATTTACGAGTCTTATTTTATTGTAATCATAAGTTTTTAAGAAGGTAAATATTAATTTAAAAAAAGTAATTTATAAAGCAGTTTGCAGCAAATCTGCTATTTAATTATTCAAAATGGCAATAAATGTACTAATAAGAAAATCTCCCAAGATTTTAATAACACAAATAATTTTATGTATTTATGGACATGTACTAATACTTCCTTTTCACACGACATTTCTGAAAAAAAGTTATATCTCGAAAAATGACAAATTTAGATAACACAGGCCTGTGAAATTTTGATCTGTTTTTGATCTGAAGTTTACATCTGAAGTTTTCGCTGATTTTTATGTTATTTTCTGATTTCGAAAATGATCTCCCTTTTTTCCCATCACGACAGGACTTTTAGTAAAATCGATATCGACACTTTTTTTTCTTGAACATTATTGTTTGTACTGTCTGGCATCAGTGGTTTTTATCCATTTAAATCTATGTAAAATGTTCGGTTCTGTATGTAAAATATTGATTTTTTAGCAATCTATGTATTTTTTATAGGCTTAAACAACAAACCACTGTTGCTAGATCGCACGATCCGTTAGCGCCCAGTGTCGTCATTTGAGGACAGCTGTTAAAATGGCCCGTATATTTTTTGTGGTTTCTTGGAATGACTTCTGCTTTTTAGTGACAGTTTATAGCGTTACTCTCAATGATCCCTGAAAATTTTATATGCCTACTATTAATTATTATTTCATAATTTGGATAGTCATTTTATGATTTTTCATTCGTCGCATATATCTTTGCTTTTTGCGCAGGTATACTAACTTAAATCAAGTTGAATAATAATATATATTATAATGCTTTACTTTCAAGATCTTTGTCAACATATAATAGGAAATTAATCTGTAATCTCAAAGTTTTTCTATCTCGAAGTTTTCTCGCTAGAGCACTAGACGTCAATAAATGAGGATAGGCTTTAAATTTAAAACTATCAGAAGAATTATTTAAGTTAATATATTTTACTGTCAGTTGTCTAAATTAATTTAAAAGTGAAGTAATCAGCTAAAAATATTTTGTAAAATTAATTAGGGAGTTATTGGGTTAACGTAACTTACATAAAATAAACGATTAATCGAGGGAAGCAAATATTATGTACGTATTAAAAATCGAAGTAAAATTTAATTTTTTAAGAAAACGTGACGTGATAGAAAGTTTTCGTTCTATACATTTTTTTTAATTAGTACCTAAAAATTCGCATAGTTAATCTACCAATTACCTTCTATTTTTTTCATCGCAGGCCCGTGTAATTATAATATCTAAACAATTGTTTTATCATCAATCTCTATATCTATATAAGTATCAGTTTAAATACTGACGTTAAAACAGAGTTTATTCTACTTTCTTCAAGCATCGTAAAGTATACCACTATTTCTTAAATTTAATCATATGAACATGACTTAATTTTTGAATAAAGAAACATAATCTGAATAAGTGCTGTTCATATCCATTTTCTATAAGATTCGACAGATTTTGCGTTAACTCTAAATATTTATTTACTCTAAATATGCCTTCATATATAAATTATAGTTAAATATTTTAATCTATACATCATACATAAATTATAATTTAATGTTTAATTTCGATAAAGATTATTAAAATAAAATTTTCTTTCATAAATAAAATGTATTTTAAAAAGAATTATTAATTTTACCTTTCAAATATATTGTTGCGATTGTAATATTGTTTTTAAATAAATTTTCTACATAAAACAAAAATTTAAATAGACAATAAATTAAAAATTTTATGAAATCATTGAATAAAATATTAATCTGGTGTATAATATTACTTAAACAAACAAATCTGAATTCAAAAATAGATACAAAATTATATTACAATTTATTTAAATTGCTAAAAAAGCAATATACGTAATTTTATCTACCTTAAGATTATGAGGTGACTCATAAATTGAAAGAAAATTTTCTTTGAAAATACCAAAATCTTTATTATATATACATATATGTAATATAATAACAAAAAATTAGGATGCAAAAATGCAAAAATAAAAACATGCTTATATTGCTCAAGAGCTTAAATAAATTACTAAAGTAGAAGTATAATTTTGATATATATATATAGAAACAATAATAATACTTAAATTAATTCCATTGATAACTTACCTTATGATTGCCAGAAATTATATACATAATATGTATGCGTGTAAAGTGGTGTGGTGTACAGTCCTTTAGGAAAGTTTTCAAATAAAATGACACTTACAGGAATCCTGTCAATATAAAGGAAAAAGTTTTTTTTTTTTTTTTTTTTTTAATAAAGGCAATTTTATTTATTTTTTAATGTATAAAGAAAATTTTATTTATCTATTTGTTAATATATAAAGATAATGGAAATGTACAGGGTTCTTCAACATATAAAGTTAACATTATTAATTCATTTTTAAAAAATATTTTTTAGATATTCATAACTAGTTAAAAACAAATAACATATTATTAAAATGACTTCTACTTAAAAATTTAAAATAAAAAATATAAAAAAAAAGATGGTTTATAACTTAAATAATCATAATTGTGATCCTTGCCTTAGATTATTAAACATTTTTTACATTAAAATGTCTTTACATTAAAAATTACAGCAATAAAAACATGAAATAATTATTGATTTTTTGTTGCACAAAAGTAAATCGTAAAAAATCGTATTTTTTGTATAATATTTTTCTAACGTAGATCAGCTACGATTAAATTTTGTTAACACGATATGATAATCGCGTAAAGTGCTATCTGATTCGTGAACTCAGATTAGAATGTTCAAAGCATAATATATTTGCTGCTATATATTTGGGCAGCAAACATTTAATTTAATACTCTTGAAAGGAATTTTTTTTAAACAAAGTGAAAATATATTAACATTTAATGCTGAAACATATGCTCAAAATCTCATATTTAGACGCATATTTGGAAGAATTTAAAACCAGCTTCGCCTCGCATTCATGGCACGCTAATTGGCGGAACAGTAGCGGTGCCCTCTATTGATCTCATTCGGAATCCTTTTTAACGTACAAATATTTGAAAGCCAAAATTATATATACATTTTCGTACAGTTTTTATTCATATAATGAACGTTATTTCTTTTTATTTATTTATTTTGTAGATACATTTATTATGTGTGGAATTTCTGTTATGTATGGCAATATATATATATGGTAATTCAATTTTATCAAATTTTATGAAATATTTATGAAATATTATAATTTAATATAACAATAACTTAATTTAATTCTAAGAATTTTTAACTTAAAAGCAGAAAAAATTGTTTTCTAAAAGTGAATTTATGATGCAACTATCATTTTTAGTTCTCCATCGTACTATAGGTATGGTGAACTTAGGTAATCGTGAAAATTTTCGACCTCGGTTTTTTTACTTTTCTACACGTTTTCAGGTGTGAGGAATCCGAAAATGACAAAATTTGTATGGTGTCTGTCTGTAGGGTGTCTGTTAGTGTGTTAGTCCGTTAGTCCGTTAGTTTGTTAGTCTGTGTACACGATATCTCAAGAACAAATTGTCGCAGAGAGGTCATATCAGTTTTAAAATATTACTTTCGACACTGGCAAGAACCCTATTCATTTGCAACATTCGAATTAAAAAACTTCGTAAGTTATTAGAAATTTACGATTTTCTTAACATGGGAGAATAGGACAAAAATTCACTTAAACGTGCATTAAATGGAAACTTTTTACTGTAAAAATGTCAGACCAATTTTAAAATATCAGTTTTGATTCCGGAATGACCATCAGTAACTATAAATATGCTACTTTGAAAATTTCGCAAGTTATTGCAAATTTACGAATTTCTTAACATGGCAGTATAGGGCAAAATTTCACATAAACGTCAATTTTTAGCAATATTTTCATCGTAAAGATGTCAGACTACTTTTGAAATATTATTTAGGACACTGGCATGAATATTAATGACTATGAATTTTCCAATATAAAAATTTCGTAAGTTATTGGAAATTTACGAATTTCTTAACATGGCACAATAGAGCAAAATTTCACATAAACGTCAATCTTGAGGGATATTTTCATCGTAAAGTTGTCAAACCACTTTCGAAATATTATTTAGGATACTGGCATGAATATCATAGGCTATGGTTTTTCCAATTTAAAAAATTCATAAGTTATTTGGAATTTACGATTTACTTAACATGTCAGAAAAAAGCAAATTTGAGCATAAACTTCCATTTTGAGGATCATAAATGCATTAGACAACTTCAAAATTACATTTATGATATTTGTTTGAACATGATTGAATACAAATATTCTAATAGGAAAATTTCTTAAGTTATTCGTAATTTACGATTTTACCAACATAGCGAAATTGTAAATTTTTCATATAAATATGAATTTTGAGGATTATTGCATTGGAAATAGTAGCATGAAAACTAAACAACGGAATTGACCCTGATAAAATAAATTAATAGATTAGAATAAGATAAATATTTGGAACGGTGGATAGCCTAATAGGCGGGGATTTCATTCTGTCACTGTATCAAGCTTATTTGGTCAAATTCATTTCTTTTAACATGATTAAAATATGTCTCGCACTAGAAATTTATGAGAATATAAATATGAGGGGGAACTGAGCAGAGTCCACCTATGCCAACTAGTTTTATTGGCATTTATTGATAACATATACATCAGATTTGTATGCTTGACTCTCGAAGCCCGTTTGTAAATCTTCGTCAGATGAAGACAGATAGCACATGACAGAATTACAGTACGAAGAATTGGGAAAACACCCAGGGCCAGCACGGGAATCAAACCCGCTCACCTACGCTCGAAGGCGATTAGCAGTGTGGTGGCATAACCACTCGGCCACGGAAGGCCCCAATTATTAAATATTTAAATCCATTTGTTGAAAAACAAACAAAGGAAAAAGGGAAATTTTTCAGCAATTTTATTTACGCGATTTTTCTGAAAATCGCATTAGGTATGTAAGTACTAACAAGCAGATTTTCTACACGAGATAGCCTAGTAATATATAATTTTTCGCTTATTATGCCAAACGCTAATTCTAAACAAATATTTGGAAATATGCCTGTTAAATTAAGGCACTATCTACACCATAAAAAATGATTTTTATTTGTTTTAAATTTTTTTATGTTTGTTACTCCTTATAAAAGTACGTCATTTATTGAAAAACAAAAACATATTTTCACAGTTTGCATTATTCCTCAAAATAATGCATTGTTAAAAAAGATACGTTTTTGGAGATAACAACTATTTTTGACAATAAAACAGTTGTTACATGAGCTACGAAGATATATGAAGTGAAAGAATCACTGACCGTAAAATAATGATCTGCCAAACATGCATGAATGCTATTTATAGACGCATTTGCCACCTTTTGACATATGATGCATATTTTATATGAATTCAAAAAAGAACGAGCTCAATCGATATTGAAGTTTCTTGTTTCGTAGTTTCTGGCAAACCAAATGTTATATATAAAAATTTTCTTTTTGATATTTGCTTGAAATCCATGATTTTTTCGAGTACCTTTAGGTTTTTACGATAAACTGAATTTTAATAAAATACCTGTAAAAATAAATTATTTATTGATTTATATATATAAATGTTTATTTAATTCTTACACACTCCTACAAATAAGCATTGACATAATATTAAACGAAAAGCTAATTTGTTTTTATTCTAACGCAAATTGAACTACTGACGCACTATATCTATATATTGTTACGAATTTGCAAATAATTCGTAGTTATTTTTATGTAATTCATTCAAAGAGGCTTAGACAGGCTATAAAGTGTTACTTTTCTTCATTTCTTGTTTGTTTTCGCATTAAAATTGATTAAAAATCCGTTAAAAAGCCGTTAAAAAGCCTCATTAAGGCCGGTAATAGATTTGGTGACTTTTTCGCTCCTTGGCGATTTTTTTGGCGACCTTGGCGAAAAAATCCTCATCAGCGATATACCAAATATTGAAGCTGTAACTTGATTGGCTGATGAGTTTTTGGAATTTTCTACATTTTTCTACACGAGTATTTAAGGAGTTGCTTTACGCCAAATCAGTCAGTCTCTGTAAGTCTCTCGCCAACCGCCTTACTATAAAGTGCCCCTAACTGCGCATCGTTGAATGAAGCTTATTGCTGTGTTTTAATTTCCCGATGCAGTTTGTAATGGGAATTTGCAGTTGATAGCTGTTGTTTAAGCTGTGTTTACTGGTGAAAGTGATGTTGATACTTGGTTTACTGGCCTGTATTATTCTAGAATTTTCTATAAATAATCTGTTCAGCTCCTTCAAGTTTCGCCTTTCATTCAGAGACAACTCACGAAACTCCAATTACGCAAAGTTACATATAAAGTTGATTGTTTCTCGGTTCTGATTTTAATTCGCTATGCAAAGATAGACCATTTAACTGACCGTTACTAAAAATTGTAAGCTTATTAATCAGGACAAAAGCTAGCTAATAACGTATTTTACAATGTTTATTTTAACTTGGATTCTTGTTTGTTTGTTTGTTCGTTTGTCCGGCACAAATCTTGCAATCGATTTTTTAACTAACTTCCCTAGTAGCTAGACATTTCAAACTTTCAGAATAGCTCAGAACCCGATGACAACACAATACTTCGAAGTTCGATTTTCGAATTTTTGATTAGTTTTCTTTTTATGAAAGTAATAAACTTCTAATAGCTTTAAAAATAGCTATTAAAATTTTAGCTATAATTTAATTGCTTAAAAAAAAAAAAAAAAAAAAAAAACGAGTTTATTTTCTTTCGACATCAAAATAAATACATTTAATTAAACTTGAACGTTAAAAAACTGTAAAAAGTTAAATTATGCATCTCACAAAAACTGACGTCATTATCACTTTAAAAATTTTACACGCATTGATAAATTGCTAATGTAGTTCTATAGCTATTATTCAACAGAAAATTTAAAAACATGGCATATATAAAGGTTTTTATCTTATAATTATTTTAGTTCAATCGGATATTTGGATCAAATATTTTAAATAAAAACCCCATCTTAGCTTTAAAATGATTATAAAGAAATAAATACTTGATGCTAAAATAAACAAAAAAAAAAAAAATGCACCTTTTCTTTTCTTTTCTTTTTTTTTTCCCCCGAAGATAAAATATTTTTAATTTCGCGTGAATAATAATTAAAATTAGAGGGAAAAAAAAACAAAAAACAAAAAATTAATTACGCTACAAAAATTGGTACACTTTTCTTATCGGAAATTCCCGTGTAAATAATTATTATCACAGAGATATTGAGCATGAGCTTGAATTTTTTATTTAATTAAATACTTTTCTTTTCTAGAGTAAAACAAAATTTATCGTTTTTATTGATACTTTATGTGTAACGTATGAGGTTGTTTTATGTCCTCACCTTAATTTTAAATAGTTGTAATTTGGATTTTATTAAAAAAAAAAAATTAATACCATAAAACTTCGATTTTTTTTTTTTTTTTTAACAGATTTAGTATCTCTTTTGGCAAGTTTAAAAATCTGACACCGTAATATCTCAGGCGTTTCTTTCCATAGTCTTTAGTTAAACATTCGCGATAGCATTAAGTCACCAAGAGGATCCCATAGCAAAGCTGTGCATTTTGTTTTTATTTATTTATTTATTTGTAATATATTCTATTAAAGACTTCGGAAAATTTTTCATGCATTTCTCTTTCTATTTTACATCTTTGCTCAGTATTTTCATTGATTTCAAATTTCCCTAAACACTGCTTACTCCTGGGCAACGCCAGGTAGACCTGTATCATTATATATATATATATATATATATATATATATATATATATATATATATATATATATATGTGTGTGTGTGTGTGTCTGTGTATGTGTGTGTGTGTGTGTGTGTGTATTTATTTGTAAAAATAATTACAACTAATAAATCTATAAATATACAAATATCTCATGTATTTAGTTCTTGTTTTATATTTGACCATAAAAATTTCAGTACTGAAATTTTAAACACATGATGAATCATTAAAAATCAAAAATGCATAAAATTATTTCAGTATTTTCATTCTTTTAAATTAAGAATAAAAAAGATAAAAAGATAAAAAAAAAGAAGTAAATAAACTTAATTATTCTTTATAAAATGATGTAGTATGTATATCAAGCGACATAGAAAATAACTTTTAGTATTTATTTTTAATTCCTTATTGTTTGACCTTTTTAATAAATATCGATTATTTATTGAACAGTAAAAAGTTTTTTTTTTTTTTTTTTTTTTTTCAATCAAAATAATACACTATTAAAAACATACATTCTAGGTCATAATAACCATTTTGTTTAGTACGACAGAACTATTTCTTTTTGAGACAGTGATTTTATGCTGTCGCCAGTCTGAAGAAACATATATTTGTATACCTTTATCCTATTTACTTCCTTACATTTATCCTTTATACTTTGTTTCTCCACTGAAGATCACTGTTCATATGGATTAACTAGAGACGGTATGTAGTTATATTTATCTGTAACAAGTCCATATGATGAATGAGAACATCATGGAAGAAATTAACAACCAAGTTAAACTTGCATGGAAAACATTTGGAAGAAATAGCGCTATATTCACAAACGACCTCCAAATTTGTTTGAAAGGAAAAGATTTTGATCAGAGTATTTGACCTCTTTAAACTTCAGAAACATGGACATTAACGTGTAAAACTATACAAAAATTTCAAAAAACTCAGAGAAGCAAGAAAAGATGCATGCTAGGATTCACCTGCAGAGACAAAAAGGGAAACACTTAAATTAGTGAACAAATCAAAGTTACTTATGTTATTTCTAGAGTTAAGAAGTTAAAATGAAGCTGGGCTGAACACTTTGGGAGAAGAAATGATGATAGATGGACCAACAAAGTCATATTTTGGATACCGAGAGAAAAGAAAAGACCAAGGAAGCGATCAGCGTGTCGTTGGAGAGATGAAATTGTGAAGCTTCGAAGAGCAGAAAGGAGAAGAATTGCAGAAAACAAGGCATATTGGAAGACAAATAGGTAAGGCTTTAATCCTGCAGTGGATTGATAATGGCTGAAACTGATGATGATGATACATTTATATAAAAAAAAAAAAGATCAAATCTAAAACACCTAAAAAAAATAATAATAATAATAATAATAATAAAAACCCCTTAAATATCATTTTTATGCGTGTTTTAAATTTGATTATAGTGAATCAATATTAATATTTCTCATATGCGAATATAAATTTCAAAAAATTAAAATAAAAAAAAAATAATTTAAGTATTCATATTTTCAAACCTGCTGATCTGTATTTGATTTATATGCATTTCTTTAGTAATTTCTTTAAAAAAAATATATATAGAAAAAATAATAGAAAAATTATTTATAGGTAAATAAAGTACGATCTTCCTAAACAAAATCAAAAAATGTCCAACAAATACTTCTATACTGTCGTTTCTTATGGGGTATTGAAATACGTTTCTTGCCACAGAGACCAGCAATGTTAAATTTTAATTAAAAACAATATTTTAAATTATGTTTTACAAATTCGTCTATTGCGTATAACCAAGAAACGTATTATTTCTCAAAATAATATTTTGTTAATAAGTGTACATTTTTGACGACGACAACTATTTTTGACAGAAAAACAGTTATTTTATGAGCTACAAAAGTATATGAAGTGAAAGATTCGCTGACCTGAAAATAATGATCTGCCAAAAACACATGAACGCTATTTATAGACACATTTGCCTCCATATGAGGCATATTTTGTTTCAAATTTAAAAAGGAACGAGATAATCGATACTGAAATATCTTCATTCCTTCTGACAAAGCAAAAGTTTCATTCAGGAATTTTCTTCCAAAAATTGATTTTGAACCATTGATATGCCCTGATAATTTTAAACTTTTACCAGTACATTTAATTTTGATAAATACAGTAATGTAAAAATTTGTCTTTTAAAAGGGTTTTTAAAAAATGAAATAAAATTGTTATGCTATTTATAATCAAATTCAGTGTTATTTGTTTCTTTATAATGAGCAGAATAAAAAGAGAAAAGGCATAAATTTTAAGATATACTACATAGGAATGTTGAAAAATAAATAAATAAATAAAAATTTTACGCTTAATCAAATTAAGGATTTATGATTTTTTTTTTTTTTTTAGAACTGAGGGCGTATTAGTCTCAATCTGGGATTTTTGCGTTGTCGTTTTCGATAATTGGACATTTGTCGAAATCTAAAATTTATCAAAAATATAATTGAATAATTTGAAAGCGATGTTATAATTTGAAAAAAGAAAAAAAAAAAAAAAAAAACAACTAATAGTCCTCCGTCCTAAACTAAATTCTGCTTTTGCCAGAATTTCATCAAAATCTTTTTTTTTATTATTATTATTATTATTGAAAGAAAAAGAAAAGAAAATTAATAATAATCAGTATCGTTACAAGAGATATCGAAAAAGTTTTTTTTTTTTTTTTTTTTTTTTTTTTTTTAATAATTTTGAATTAGGAAATAAGAAGTGCGCGAGCAATATGAAATAAAAATAAGTTAAAAAATGAATTTAATGGTTTAATTCTTATATACCTAAAACAAGATCGCATGCTATCTTAAAAAGTAGATGTAAAATTTAAAGTTTATTTTTTTTTTTTTTTAAGGATAAATATATTTAATATCAATAATGAAAAGCAATTTCATGATGTGGCTAATTAGGACAAGTACAATACCACCAAATGTACAATACATGTACAATTCGAGAGATGCGATAGAACAATTAAAAACAAGAGCTTTGTTGAAAAATATCCTTTAACTGAAACTTATATTGAAAAATGGAAATTAAAGTTCGAGAAATTTATCACACGAAATACATATGAGAAATCTAGCATTTATTAATAAGTTTTTGATTTTATGTGGATGAATCTATTTGTTAAATTTGTCATTCCACAATTTAAAATGCCACTATTTTTAATTGCCACTAAATATGATAAATGTGCGTACTAAATGTAATCTTATATTATATAGATTTATTTGTTCTGACTTATTTTTTACAACATATACACACATATGTATATATATATATATATATATATATATATATATGTATAGTTATATATATGGGGTGAGTATAGTAAAATTTCAAATTTAATTACTATCTTGTAGCTAAAATTGACGATGGAATTGACACCAAATTTGGTACGTAAGTGTTTCCTGAATGCATTCAAGGAAAAAAAATCCAAATTATCCTACAAGGTGGCATTTTGCATTGTGAAATAAAAAATTTAACAAATGGATTTTTTTTTTGGGGGGGTGGGGGTGGGGGGGGTGGGGGGGGGAGTGTTGTGTTAATCTTTTATAAAGTTCAGTAGTTTTTATGTATGTTGAGAATATTTTTTCTTGGAAATTAACTTATCAACAACACAGAAAAATATTTATCATATTTAACACAGTGTATCAAAAACTTTTCTTATGCATGCATACATAAGTATAATAATCTACATATAACTACATAACTGACGAAAGTATTTAAAAATACTTTCCAATGATTTAATATTTAATTTATACCATTTTCAAGGAAAAACTAAATAAAAACAAAATGTTTTAAGAAGTAAATATTGATGTGTATATGAGTACTTATTTTTTTTTTATTTATTTTTTTTTTAATAATTTTGAATTAGGAAATAAGAAGTGCGCGAGCAATATGAAATAAAAATAAGTTAAAAAATGAATTTAATGGTTTAATTCTTATATACCTAAAACAAGATCGCATGCTATCTTAAAAAGTAGATGTAAAATTTAAAGTTTATTATTTTTTTTTTTTAAGGATAAATATATTTAATATCAATAATAAAAAGCAATTTCATGATGTGGCTAATTAGGACAAGTACAATACCACCAAATGTACAATACATGTACAATTCGAGAGATGCGATAGAACAATTAAAAACAAGAGCTTTGTTGAAAAATATCCTTTAACTGAAACTTATATTGAAAAATGGAAATTAAAGTTCGAGAAATTTATCACACGAAATACATATGAGAAATCTAGCATTTATTAATAAGTTTTTGATTTTATGTGGATGAATCTATTTGTTAAATTTGTCATTCCACAATTTAAAATGCCACTATTTTTAATTGCCACTAAATATGATAAATGTGCGTACTAAATGTAATCTTATATTATATAGATTTATTTGTTCTGACTTATTTTTTACAACATATACACACATATGTATATATATATATATATATATGTATAGTTATATATATGGGGTGAGTATAGTAAAATTTCAAATTTAATTACTATCTTGTAGCTAAAATTGACGATGGAATTGACACCAAATTTGGTACGTAAGTGTTTCCTGAATGCATTCAAGGAAAAAAAATCCAAATTATCCTACAAGGTGGCATTTTGCATTGTGAAATAAAAAATTTAACAAATGGATTTTTTTTTTTTGGGGGGGGGGGTGGGGGGGGTGGGGGGGAGTGTTGTGTTAATCTTTTATAAAGTTCAGTAGTTTTTATGTATGTTGAGAATATTTTTTCTTGGAAATTAACTTATCAACAACACAGAAAAATATTTATCATATTTAACACAGTGTATCAAAAACTTTTCTTATGCATGCATACATAAGTATAATAATCTACATATAACTACATAACTGACGAAAGTATTTAAAAATACTTTCCAATGATTTAATATTTAATTTATACCATTTTCAAGGAAAAACTAAATAAAAACAAAATGTTTTAAGAAGTAAATATTGATGTGTATATGAGTACTTATTTATTTTTATTTTTTTTTTTTTGGGGGGGGGGGAGGAGGCGGGGTTGGAGGAAGATTAATCTTTTAAATAGTTGAGCAGTTTTTATGTATATTGAGATTTGAAGTTCAACAGTTTTAATGTATATTTATTTCCTTTTTTCTCGGAAATTAACTTGTCAACAGTACAGATTGTTTTTAAAACACACACACACAAAAAAAAAAAATTATCATATTTAACACAGTGTATCAAATACTTCTTTTATGCGTGGTTATATGAGTAAAATAATCTGTATAACTGCATATAACTATACAACTAAATTACTATTTTATACATAATATTACGAAATATTTTCATTGTGAGTTTTAATGGAGTGCTGTAAAAAAAAAAAAAAAAAAGAAGAACAGGAAGAGGAAATGTTACTAATACGAATTACCTTGACCCGTATTTAAAAACACATCCAATGATTTATTATTTTATTAATAACATTTTCAAGTAAAAAAATAAATAAAAGCAAAATGTTTCAAGAAGTAAATATTGATGAGTATGTGAGTGTTTTCTATTTCGAAAGCTAAGGACAAGAATAATAAAAAACCTGTTTTCACTATTTTTTTTTTTTTTTTCTATTAAAATGCACTTATTGAATTTATAAAGATTTTCGAGTATTTATAAGCGTGACAATTTAACTCTTTTTACATTTCTTAAATTATGTGACATTGAAAATATTCACTGCCTCATCTCTAAAAAAATATTTTGTGCTATAAATATATATACACACACAAATATATATATATAACCCTTTACATTTCATTTAATCAGTTCAGTAACTCAAATAAAAATAACTTCACTTAACTAAGAAAATCAACATCAATTTATTTATCTTCTTCTATTTTTAGATAGTAATGTAAGTATGTGCTACTTGTAACTAAGTTTAAGATTTACTATTATATTTATAAACATACATGCATTTACTTTTGAGAGATTTACTTTAAAATGTCACCTTAAAAAAAAAAAAAAAATCATAATTGAACTAATTTTTACATTTCGATGCTTTATTTATGCATTAGCGCATTTCTGTTCGAAAGTTATTATTGAATTGTAACATGATTTATTTATTTTTTTTTTTTTTTTTTTACTCTCCGCAAGATTTTTACAAAACGTTTCAGCGTATTACTTTAAAATATATGATAGTACCTGAAAATCAAATATATATATATATTTTTTTTTTTTTCAAAATATGCAAACACGTATTTTAATTTTTTAATCATTACGTCGATATCTTTTATAAAATTGTGTATGCAAATGCCATAGGCAAGGATTTTTTTTTTTTTTTTTTCAAAATATAGCGGATAATTTTAAAAATGATTGTAAAAGAAAAAAAAAGAAAAAGAAAAAGAAAAAAGAAAGAAAGCAAAAGAAAACACTATTCTTAACAATAGAGTTAAAATTAAAAAAAAAAAAAAATGCAATGAAATTCAGTCTTATTTATCGTACAATTTTTTTCAAAACGTTTGAACCAAAGTGCTTAAAAGCATAAATGAAGCATCAAAATATTCAAAATATTGCATGAATAAACATTCTTTTTTTTAATATTAAAACTCTCTACACTCTTCAACCTTAAAAAAAATGAATAGGTGCTTTTCAAACTTAAAAATTATGGCCTAAGTATTGCCTAATTATGCATGTGTCACAAGAACGTGCCATTTGATCAAATGTTGTTTGTATTATTTGTTGTTGTATGTTGTTTGTACTTTTTTAGAACTTTTGTATTCACACTTTTCAGAAAGCACAGTGAACTTGTTCATAATATCATTTTTGATAAACTTGTAAATTAAAATGACAGTTCTCGCTTGTAGTGATCCTGAAATTCTAACAAAATAAATGTATGATAATCCTCATTCCTTGCGCAGCAGTTGTATACCTATATCATAGAATGTTTAGTATAAAATATTTCTAAAAGTGTTTTAGGCACACTTTCCATAAAATGCAGAACAACGATACTTAACAACAAACCATGAAATGTTTAAATTTATAATTAGTAAATATATGCATATTAAGCAATAGTATTATTCAATAACAATCATTAACGATCACTACAAGTATTTGATTCTATTTTTTTTAACACTTTCCAGCAAGGTTGAAAAGTGTTTATGACTTCGGTTTGTCTGTCTGTCTGATTCTCCGTGCTCTAACTTCCGTACATGTTCATGGAATTTCTTGAAACTGATATATGTTATTCATGTTCA
This sequence comes from Salticus scenicus, assembly GCA_963930645.1. Taxonomy (NCBI): domain Eukaryota; kingdom Metazoa; phylum Arthropoda; class Arachnida; order Araneae; family Salticidae; genus Salticus; species Salticus scenicus. The sequence goes on along the minus strand of OZ005650.1, from coordinate 144,110,816 downwards.
CTATCGAGTGCTCCTTATTGAAAATGAAGTGAATACCTCTATTCGTTTTTAAACAGAAGTACCTGAATGTTTTCCAAAGCATCGTGTTCTATGAGAAGTATTTCAATAAACCATATTTTTAAACTTTAACTTTACACAAATCTTAATGAAATTAAAAGATGTTGTTCAAGTTCACTATCGAATGTTCCCCATTGAAAATGAAATAAATACCATCACTGGTTTGTATACAGGGACACCTGATGAGAGGTATTTCTGCAAACTAAATTTTAATAACTTTACTTTGCACAAATCTTAATGAAATTAAAATAAGTTCTTCTATGCACAAAAGAATGCTTTCCATGGAATATAGTATGATTAGCAAGAAATTGAAACTTCTTCACACACCATAAATTTTAAATCAGCACAACTGGTTTCGAAAGGACGTAGCCTTTCTTCATCAGGTGCAAACACGTGCAACTGCCTTGGAGGCAAAAGCAAGACTGAAAGCAGGACAAAATCCAGAGGGGGAGGAGCAACACAAACAGCCAATAGGATAGTATGATGTAGTATATTATAGTATTTGATAGTATGAGTAGCATTAAATTTCCGGGGCGCTACAAAAAATATTCAGTTATTATTGGAAATTTTCTAGAATTGCATTTTCGTTTATATTAAACGTTTTTATCACTTTCTAAATGTTTTTTAACTGTGAATATCACTTTAATTTCCGTATATGGCTCACTGGCTGGCTGTCTATGTTTCTATCTGTCTGTCGGCCCCGTCATTAAATATTTTCATAAATTTTAAATAGATATATGTTATTCAAGTTCTTGAAAGAATTTTTCCGATTTAAATTGACTATAATAGGTACTGTACAACTGGTTCGTGTACAAGGACAACCAAAAAATTCTAAGGCATTGCGTTTAGACAGACATTTTTATAAATCATTTTTAAATTACTTTGTACTGTAAAATTCATAAAAAAATGGAGATTTATTCTTAATTTGCTAAAATAATATTTTGTATAAAACTATGATTAACTTTCAAATTTAAAGGACTGCGCTAATATATTCAGATACAATTAAGGGCTGCAATTAGAATCTCAGGACTGTATTTTCTTTTGCATCAAGCAATTTTAATACTTTCCAGTAATGTGTAAGAGTGATTATGAATACAATTAGTCTATTTATATGCCTTTCAGTCCTTCTGTTCTTCAGTTGTGTGATTAAGAGCATTAAAGTTATACGTCGAAAGTTATACATTGAAAGTCCTTTTGAGAAATGTGCTCGTGCGCGAATTTTGCGTCACTCGTAGTTAGATTTTCTACAGCAAGATTAGAGAAGGTCGTGCTTTTCTAACACAAGCAATTGACTTGTGTTTATGCATTTTATTGTATTTTTTGATTAAAGAGTTCTCCTTTCATCATTCAACACTAATTCTTTTAATCTTACATTTAAACCGACCTAAATATTTAATATTAATTGTATTCCAAAATACTACATAAAGTAAAATTAAAATCAAGGCTCAAAGTATTTTTTTTTTTTTTTACTCAAGTGGTAAGTTTTTTACTTCAGTAGTAATCCAAAAGAAAAATGTCTTCAAAAAGACTAAAATGTTTTATTTGATTACTTCAAATATTTCACGTTTTCGTTTTTTTCGCCCATAACGAAAATTTCCTTACGAGATTCCCGAAAAAATTCCTAAGACACAAATTCAATTGAAATAAAAATTTGTTTTATTATTTTCATAAAACAAAGACTAGAAACAATAATGAAAGTGGATGCGAGTTATGTATTATGATGGTTAGGAATTGCTAAAAAAAATATTCTGGGTTGTTATATAAAAAATAAAATGATTTTTTTTTTTTTTTTTTTTTTAAAAGAAATAAAATAACGCATCAATGCATTTATGCTGCACAATGTTATAAAACTTTAAATGCAAGAAGTTTTATAACAAACATAACAAATGTCGAACATAACAACATGCTTTCAACATGTAGAACATGCGAAAAGAAAATATTCTGGGTTGTTATATAAAAAATAAAATGATTTTTTTTTTTTTTTTAAGAAATAAAATAACGCATCAATGCATTTATGCTCCACAACGTTATAAAACTTTAAATGCAAGAAGTTTTATAACAAACATAACAAATGTAGAACATAACAAATGAGGAACATAACAAATGTAATAGATTGCTTTATATATATTTAGTTTGCCTTTGTATAATTATTAAGGAACTGTCTAACTTCGTTTACTATTTGCAAATTTTACTTTAACATTGGGACAGAAAATGTACAAACTGTTACATTTACTAATATATCAATATCATATTAAAATACAGTTTCCCAGTTCTTTTCCTTCACAAACAGTTACAAAATCGTAAGACTCGGAATTTAAATGTTTAGACTGAAATTTGGTTAAAGGCAAAAAGAAAAAATGGAAGGAATTTCAATTATTTTTTGAATTAAATGTTTATTGAATTAATTCTTAGAAATATCGTTTGTAAAGAGGATTAAAACTTCAAATTAAAATATAAATTTATTAAGTAGTACTCTTAACGTTTCATTTATTTATTTTATTTATATACAGTTCCCGCCGCTTATTAAAATCACATTCGTTCTGAGTCAAAAGCGGCTGATTTTTATATCCGACGAACGTTCCTGCACTTAAGGAAAAGGTATTACTTCTCTGAATTTGGAAAGAAACTACAAAAGGTGACGAATAATGGAATTAGTAAACAATATTAATTAATTTTGATATATAATTAATTAATTGTTTCTTTGATATAAATAAATTAAACGCATTCCAAGTTCCCATGTACTTTTCTTTGAGGAAAATCATCTTTACTTTACAAAAAGTTCACGTTGTTTTTATAAATTTAAAATCTTTTCGTTTAATACTTATGAATTACAGTAATTTTAAAATAAGATCTAGAAACTGCTTTTTAATAATTAGAAATTAAAAAAAATATATCATTTCAAATCAAATTTGTAACTTATTACTGCGTTTTGAAGAATATACGTTTCTTGAAATTGTTACGGAGATAAGTGATGGGGCGTGTTTAATTTGTAACTGTGCTGCAAATGTAAAATTTTTGACAAGGAGCAATAACGGAGGGACTGTTATGCTTTAATTTATTTTCTTATTTAAAAAAAAAAAAATCACGATGTAAATAAAAAAAAAAAAAAAAAAAAAAAAAAAAAAAAAAAAATTAGTGTACAAAAATGATATTTTTGGCTGCTGAGGAGATATTTTTGAGTTTATTAACCGGCGATGCTGATTTTATTAAACGGCAGATTTAAAAGTAATTTGTATTGATTTGATTCTGGTCCTGGCAATTTGATCAGATTAAGCGGCTGATTTTATTAACCAGTGAATTTATAAAGCGGCGGTTACTGTATATGTTTTTGTTTTTTTTCAAGACTATTTGATTCGATTAGAATAAAAGTGTTTATTTGTCTGTTCTTCGAATTTTGCTTATGTTTCACCTAAAATTAAGTGTTACTTAAAATAAAATCTAATATTTTGTCCCTATTACAAAATTTGTTTTTTTATAAAAATCTATCCAACTGTCTATATATCTATATAACTCTCTATCTATAAATCTATATCACCTATTAATTAAAATTCACCGAAATTAAACAAGCCTTCTCACAATAAAAAATTTACACACGCATTTTGATACGACTTTAAAGAATCTATGCTAAGATATAACTATCTGTAAAATCGCAGAAATTGCGTAATAACAGCGTGCCATGTCAGATGATATGCACCAAAATGAAAATATCCCATTTTTGTGTAATATGCATTCTTTATAGCATTTCGTTCCCCGTATTACATACACCAAATGTTGATCATGGAAAACTGATCACGAAAAGTTGTAAAAGTATGTTGTATAGGAGAAGCAAGCAGTCTATCGGGTAATAAGCACAAAAACTCGTAAATGTGTTTTTCAGAATCATATCAAGTTTGGTTGATTCGATACTAAAAAGATTGGGATAAAGCTACAACTGACACATGAAATTTGTAGCTAAATTTATTGCATTTTCCATCCAATATACACCAAAATTCAGTGAATATAATTTTCCATAATAACCATTCATATTAAGTTTGTTGTAATTAAACACTGTACGGAAAAAAATACAGCTTTTATATAAATAGCAGAAACTGTAGCATAGCAACACCATCTATGGAGCGATACTTGCCAAAATTCAATCAGCTACAATTTCTGTCAAGTTTCAACAAAACATAAAGTCTGATTAAATCGTATACTTAAGGAAGAAAAAAACAGCGTTCGCAAAACTTTAATAACACTTGCACAGGCATTTTCTAAAAAACTGAAAAAAGTTCTTCAGGTCATTTCAAAATGTGCAAAAGCCAGAGACCAATTTTCACGAATAGAGTAGGTTTCTTTTCCTTATATATCTGTATGAAAACAAAAATTAAGAAAAAAATTATTCTGATTTGAGTGTTTATTTATCGGTTTTTATTAGTTATTTAATTGTTATTTTCATTGAAGATACTAATTATTTTGATAAGCTGTTAATTGAAATATTTCTCTTAAGTACAATTGAAATGCTGCACCGTGTCCCAAAAGTTTAGACAATCGATAAAATTTGCATTTACGTAAAAGGTAATAAGGTACAGTTAAAATTCGTGAGATAGGTAATAAATAAAAATAGTTTTAATGATATATACATATGAATTATGATCAAAGGTTTGATATTATAAAATGTACAATAAATTATGTAAAAATGTGCTGTCCCAAAAGTATAGAAACCTGTAAGTGATTTTGGTTTTACATTTATAAAAGTGACTAAAAACTTAGTTTTAATGTTGAATTGTACTGCCACGACACTTTATAACATCAAATACATGTTGTCCCATAGAATAAATTAAGCATTGCATTACAGAAGGAGATATTTCATACCACGCTTTGTCAATTGCAGTTTTAAGTCATTTACACATGTATATTGCTTTCCATTTTCATATATTTTACGAGATGAGATCCCCCATATGTTCTCCATGGTATTCAAACCCGGACTAAATGCTGGCCAATCTAATAGCGTGATATTGTTTTCCACGAACCACGTTTTCGTTGATCTGGAGGTATGGATGGATGCCCCATCTTGTTAGAAAATACATTCGGGTCCAGCTAGTAAATCCATAATTGGCAGTAAATTGGTACGTAAAATATCCTGATAATCCTCTGATTTCATTTTTTTGTCCGTAAATCCTAGAAATGCTTGTCCGTTGAAACAAAACCCTTCCCAGGTCATTACGGATCCTCCGCCTTGTTGCCTGCTGAAACAGTTTTTCAGTTCTTTTCTTAGGTCCTACCAGTAAAATTTATAGTCGTCAGGGCTGTCCAAATTCCATACCTTTTCGTCGCTGAATATGGCAGAAAGCCACTTTTCATCGTATGACGTATGCTTTCTAGCCCACTTTAGACGTGTATCTTTATGTCTCTGGTTTAAGCAAGGTTTTGCTTTCATTCCCCTGTAAACAATGTCTTGAAGCTTTAATTCTTCTGTGTACGGTACTTTTTGAAATTCTGGAAGTAGTGCAAGCACAGACAGATAAGCTTTTTTAGTAACATTCTGTCATCACGTAACATTGTTTTCTTTGATCTTCCGACTCGCTTTCGAGTATTCTATGTTCCACCTGATCTCAAAACTCTATAAATACTGCTCACTGCTTATGGATCTCATTATTCTTCTCGATATTTGTACAGGATTTTGTCCTTGCGCTTTTAACTCTAAAATCGTAATAATTTCATCTTTAGAAATTTCTTTAGAACGTGGCATTTTTATCAGAATACGCAAGAAGCGCATTTTCCGAATAACAAACAAAACAATATATTGAACTCATTAAATTATTATGCTAAAAATATAGAAGATGATATTTAAATTAAAGGGAATAATCATTCTGCATTTATAGAAGCAGATAAAAGTAAAACTATTTTACTCTGTGAATAAAAATGTAAAAGAAATTATGTGTGTCTCTATTGTGTCTATACTTTTGGGTCAGCACATTTTTATATAATTTAATGTACATTTTATAATTTCAAACCTTTGATCATAATTTATATGTGTATATCAGCAAAACTGTTTTTATTTATGACCTATCTCACGAATTTTAATTGTACCTCATTACTTTTTATGTCAATGCAAATTTTATTGATTGTCTAAACTTTTGGGACACGGTGTAAAACCAAATTTTTTTAAGTTGTTTTTAAAAATGAACTAACAGATATTAATAAAATTTAAAATAAAAAGTGCATATATACATAAATATATATATATAATGGAAATTTATGTCTAGAATTTTTGTTTTTGTTTATTATTTATACAAAATGTTCCTTAGGTAATAGAAAATAACGTTTCGAAATGTCTTTGTTCTGTGATCACTAAGCCAAAAACTATTGTTCTCTTATATACATATCTATCTTTAAAAATGAAAAATAAATAAATAAATAAAAACCTAACTGAAACAAAAATAATCCCTTTACTTCGAATTCAATTTAAACTCAAGAGAGTAAGAAACGTATCTGTTGTAATTTTTTATGAATGTGTCTTATTTGATCCATGAAAGAAAAGAAGATTTCTCTTTGCGAACAAAGGAAGATGTTCTCGTTGAATCAAGCAGCTAGAAACGCTCTGATTCGTATATTATTAAAAGTAAACTCAGAGGACTTATGTCAAATAAATTTTCATGCACCTGTTGTTTGTTGATGTGATTAGCTTAAATTGTTAAATCGATACATCCGGCTAAAATTAGTTGAATGAAAACATTTTACGTAAGATAGGTTTTCAATTTCTCAGGAACTACGAAGTACTCGTATTTAACAAATAAATATTCCATAAGGTATGTAAATATATATATATAATATTTGTGTGGGTTTTATTACATACATTACAGAAAAGTTTAGTGTCTGTAGTTTGTTTATAGTTGTTTTCTTTAGGATGAAATGCGAAAAATTATTCGGGAACATTAATGTATGAAGGGAATGTAATAATTGAAGGTTTAGATTCAGTTACCTACAATAGACTTACAGGCAATATTCTTAAATATGTTATATAAATTAACAAATAATATTTTTCTATGCAATGATATTTTTTATTTATTATTGTTAGAAAATACATGTTACAGCTTTATTTGAAATTTTTTAAACGAAAATTCTGTTATTTTTTATAAACTTTTTCGTGTGAGCTAATTTATTATTTTATTGGTAGAAATAAATGAAAATAAAAGAATAAAAATTCAATTAATTGAAATTTAATTCTAGATTTTTATTAATTTTTTCTGGATTAATTATGATACCTTATCAATATTAGTACCATTTATAGTAAAAATCCACATATTACAATAAAAATAAATAAATAAAAATAAACTCAGAATTAACATTTTTGAGAAACCATAATTTTAAAATTTTTGCAATACAATTTGATTGATTTAAACTGTTTCAATTTTCTACTACCGTAGGTAATGGAAGTACTGTATCTGGTCCAAAAATTCGATATCGTGTTTTCACCTGATTTACATGTTTTAAGGTCTCCTGAGTCCAAAAATGTGGTTTTGGCAATTGGTCAGCGTGTGTGTGTGTATATGTATACATGTGGGAATATTCTGGCTTTCACATCTCCGAAACTATTACAGATAAAACTACAAAACTTCATAAATGAGACAGGTATGGTGTATAAATGAATTTTCCAAATTTTGGTGAAATTTGGAAAAGAGGAAATGGGACATCGGAAATCGGAAAATGTACCGTAAGTCCGTATCTCGAAAACGGCTCTGATGATTTTCTTCAAAATTGCTGTTAAACACACTATTAGATGTCCTTTCGAATGATGTAGTTGGTTAGGTCAGGAAAATTGATAGCCGTCCTGCATAAATAGCTTAATTTCAGGTCTTGCAAGTGCGTTTCTGTAAAAAGGGATGCAAGGATTTTTTTTTCAAACTCGCCATTACCCCCTTTTAAATATCCTTTTTTTGTAATTTTTTGTTTTTCGGTCAAAAATTGTGTATGCCAAATTTTGGTAGAAATTGGTATCTCAAAAACGGATCTAACGATTTTCTTCAAAACTGTTACATAAATCCGTTTTTGATATCCTCTCTCATATATTACATGATTATTACAGGAAAATTAACAATCACCCTGATTGGGTAGGGCAGTGTTAGATCTCGGAAATTGGTGTTTAAAAAAATAACTCTACATCTTTTTTTTCCTTTTTTAGCTCACTATACAAGCTCTATTTTATACATCTTTACACGTGTATTAAGTTTCTCTTACCGGAATATTTTTATGTGTCTACTTTGTTAGGTCATTTTCATGAATTCTGATCACATTATCTCCAAAAAATGCATATAATAAGGATATGGAAGTAGTGTGGTTATTACACACTAGGTTTTGTAAACGGAAAGAAACTTGAATTATCAATTGGAGGTTTTTTTTTAAATTATATATTTCATAACATTTGATCTTCTAAAATCCACAACACGCATTTCTACTCATGAAAAAAAAAAGTAGAAATAAATAAATACCTAATAGAATGCACAAAAAAAAAAATTGTGTAACTGATACCTAGAATCTAGATTGTGGCTCTAGTAAAAATAGTTCCATGTCATCTTTATAATTTGTAATCCCCGTGGAAAGCGAATTCTAGAAACATCTAATGGAATTCTAGAGTGTTTGCCTATATTATCGATGTCAAGCTTATTTAACAATCTCTGCAAATAAATGCGAACAAGAGGAGAGTTTTAGCAACTATAATCTTGGTTTATGACCTAATTCTAAAAAATCAAGCGAGAATGTTTGGCAATACAAAGTATTCAGATTATTCAGAATACTCAAAATACAATTTCACCGGCTAGAAATGTATAGACTAGAAATTCTCGATCATTTCATTGATTCAGCTTGTTGGCGTGCCTTATACGCATAGCTCGGCAATCTATATTTCTAGTTTTGGGATTTAGAAAATGACCACTTATTCGTTCTAGATGAAAGCGGTATATATATTTTTTTTCTCAGTGAGTGAATAAATCTAGTAATTCGGTGGGGAAAAAATATCGCAGTAACAAAAAACACCTGTAGCTCATGCCACTAATCCTTTAATAAATATAATTTTGGCTGCAGCTTTCGAAAATATGTACAGTAGGGTGTAATGATTTTTCTTTCTTTTTTTTCTTTCTTTCTTTCTTTTTTTTCTTTCTTTCTTTCTTTTTTTTTTTTTTTAAATAAAATTATAGTTGCAAAGTATCCCGAATTTGCCGGGAGACTTCATACTAGAAATATTCTACAACAATTTTTACCTTGCCAATCGTCGAAATCTAATAGCATATACGTCTTTTAAAAAATACTGGTGTCATTTCTGGTATAAAAATTCAACATGTTGGCACCGAAAGTTTTTTTTTTTTATATAGAATAAGAAAGATACCGAGTTTCTGAATTTTAGAAATGTATCTTGAGGGTTTACTTTTGCTTCAAAAGTTAAAAAATTGCAAAAAATTAACTTTGTTTTTCTTTATAACTCGTACATAAATGTCTCACCTTATATCAAATAGCAAACAAAAATTTATATAAATGGTATTTAAGGGCTGTGCAAAGTTTGAATAGTATCTAATAATATTTTGAGGGTCTGGACTTGCACCAAAAATGTCCTAAAATTAAAGCATAATTAAATAGAATTCTTAAAATCAAATAACGAAAAGAGAGTAAGATTACATGATTATTGCTGCAAACTTATTATGGATCTTTAAACATTGTAGTACTAGTTTAAAACTTCTTTTGTGTATTTTATAATTAAGTAAGATGAAATTTATCGTTTGTTAATGACATTATCAAAAATACTTTACAGTCAGCAACAACTTGGCATCGTTAAACTTCATTTAACGATTGTGCAAAATTTTAATACAAACAGAAAATGCCTCGAGGTCCCAATGCTGCAAACAGAAAAACAGAAAAAAGTAATAAATCACGTGAAAAGGAAATTGAGAACCTGCTTATCACAACTTGTTATCGTGTTTATTTATTAAATAACGAAATATTTATCTCCGATCTTGTCAGAAGTCATTTTGTGTGTGTTAATCTTGTTTTTAGATTTTAGATGCCTTTTAACTCAGAAAGAATTTATTTTGAAGACAACAAAAGATTTTATCCTCGCTTTAATTTTACATGTATGAAGCTGATGTTTTATTAAGAAGTTAATGTTGAAAGTCTGGTTTTCTGAAAAACCAAACGAATGTGATAATATATTATCGACATGTGAAGAAATTGTGCAGTTTTATTTTTTTTGTGAAGAATGATCGCACTGTTATCGAAATATTTGCTGTTATTGTAGTTAAATTAGAGCTAATTTGAAGTCAAGCCTTGATTCTAATTGTTTCTAGGAAAATAATTCTTGAAATTATTAGATCATTTTATAATATATATCAAATAACTTTTATACTTTTAGTTAAAAAACTGTTTTCTTAATGCTGAACACTCTCGTTGTGTTTTCTATCATCTCTAAACCATTTCTTAAGGTTTTGAGATTATCGAGATCATCAAACAGAATGTAAAAGTTTTTTAGCTGAAAAGTTTTTCTATATATGTTGGAATATATTTTAATGATTTGAAGAATTCTTTTCCTAAAAACAACAAGAATCGGGGCAAGATTTCCAATTAGTTTTAATTTATCTGCAAGAATAGAGGAAATTTAGCTGACAGCAGTTCCAGTGAATTCTTATTGGGCTTTAATTCATTCAACGCTTACAAATAAAACGGCATTATTTCTTCACATCTTTTTAACATGTCATCACATGATTTCTTTGGTTTTTCGATAACCGAATCTTCAACATCACTTCTAGATTTCATACTCAATCTTATGCTGAAATGCAAAATTAAAACAGGAATCTGCTGTCGGCTAAAAAGATTTCCTTGGAGTTAAAAGGCGTCCAAAATAAAGCGACTTATTTTTTCTAAAAATGGGAACTAATTTTCGCGTTGTCTCCAATTTCAATATATTAAACGAGGAAAAGAGCAGTGTTTAAACATGAGTGCAATCATCAATCATAAATTGCGACAAAACCTTTACTTAAAAAATTAATTCATTCGGGAGGAAAAATACAGACTACCAAAAGTATGGACTGTCCCCACAAATTGGGGTCGTTTCGTCGCCTTAGTCTAAAATCTAGGTACAAGATTCACGGACACAAAATGAATTCTGACATAATCCAAGATAAACACATCTTTATATAATGAATAAACACATTGCGCGTGGGCAAAAAGTTATAATCAGCGTCTTCTAAATTTTGCACAACCCTTAAATAATGTTTATCGTTGCCAAATTATTATAATTTATTAGCAAAAAAAAAAAAAAAAAAAAAAAAAAAAACGTTTATAGCACTATTTACAAACAATACATTGGAATGTGCGAGGAATAATATTTATATATAATTGTTTTATGCATAGATGCGTTTAACAAAATTTATAAATAACACATTTATTTTAGAATTGGGTTTGGGGGGGGGGGGTAATAATTATCTACCTGTAACATATGTATGTGTGTGGTATACTCCAATGCTCGATATTTATGCTTTGTAAACTAAACCAACCAATGTTGAAAATTTGTGAAGTCATGATTAACCACTAGGAATCGTTTGGTAGCAGAATTCGAGTTCATTGATAGATAGTGAATATGTTACTTTTTTTAGTACTGGAGCATAAAAACACAGGCACCTGAATGAATTATTTTAGTAATATATTCGAAAGCAATGGTTTTACTATATAACATATCATTCAGTGCTTGATCTAAAATTATCAAGGTTAATTTTACTATTTTAAAGATCTAACTACATTATCTAAACAAAATAATCATCTATTTTTAAAGACAGACAAGATAATAAGAAGTGTATAAGAAAAAGTTTATCCACATGTATTAATTTTTTTAAGACGTAATAGTAAATGTAAGAAAAATATTTCTTTTCTTTAAAGATAAAATTAGATAGAAGAGAGACACACATAATAATTCAACAGATTATTAATTTTCTATAATCGTTAAAAATATTATTAATTCAATTTAAAAATTAATCCTGTAACATTTTGTCATTTTAAAATTACTGAAAAATAAATTTCCTTTTATTTTAATCGAGTTTTAGTATGTGAAACTCTACATGAAAATTTCATTTCTTGGTTTTTCCTTCAATAGCGTATGACATACTTTTACATTTAAACAAAAAAATAGTAGAAATCTAAACCAGTACTGACATTCAAATGTAAATTGCCTGAAAATTTTTTCTCTTTACAATACTGTGATCTAGATTAAATTTATCTTTGCTTCCGTTCCTTTCCTTCATTTTATTTTCTCTTCGATGTACTTTCACATTATTTGAGAAATCCTTATTATTTTGTCCTTGGTATATAAAAAACACTTGACTGTCTCTTTTAATACCTTAAAATCCTCATTCATTTTTCTTTTAGAAGAAAGTAAAATTACTATCAATCATTTTTTTTTTTTTTTTTTTTTTCGGAAAAGTTTATGGTTTATGATTTCTTTTTCGTCGTAAATTAATATTATTTTTATGTTCAAGTTCATGTCTTTCTTATCTTTTTGGAAAAAAATAGGAGAATATTAGAATCTCGTTTGATGTAGTTATGCCTTAAAAATATCCTTAAAAATAGATAAAATTAGCTCCAAAAAAGTTTTTCTAAAAAATTTGGGTAAAAGTGTTCTTAAAATAAATTTAGTTCTTTTTTTCCTTCTTTTCTTTTCTATTTTTTTTTTTTTAATTTATTACAGACTATTGGAAACCGTGCATTCTCGTTCTCTTTCTCTATCCCATTATTCATATGCATGGTAGTGCACACACCACACGTGCACATTACAAATGAAGCAATAGGGGACGCAGAAAGGTATTCTAAATTATTTACTTGAAAACGAAATTATTTCCTACTACTCTGCTGTATTATTGGGTTGTTCGATAAATAATGTCGTTTTTTTTTCATGTTTTTCAAAGTGAATTTATTTATATTAACAACAAACATTAATCAATGATATATTGGCCATTTTGTAGGACGTCCTTTTGTCATCTTTCGGTAAGTTGAAAAATTCCACGTTCGAAGAAGCCTTATTGTAAACCTTTGGACACCCCCTGCCTGCCTGGACGTGCCAAGCTTAACGGGTTGGATGCAATTCGAAGAAGCCTTGGTTTTTAGAAGCGAAGGTTTTAAAAAACGACATTATTTATCGAACAACCCAATATATTCTGCAATACAACATTCCCTTTCTAAACTTTTTTTAAACCTTTAACTACCGACGGTACTTTAAAATACCATAAGATTAAAAAGAGTATTAACTCGAATTTATGGAAGAAGTGTCAAAGGTACTTATAAGAATAGAACGAATATACCTCTTTTATTCTCCCTACATAGCACTAGAGGATACATATAGCCTTTTTTTGTTTCAAAAAGGATTATATAGAGAGTGCTATTGCTGTTTTGTTTGGTATTTTAACTATCTGCATGTATGTTAAAATTAATTCCTATGTTATCTCTAGAACCTCCTGTCAGTCTTACAAGAAAACATTCAAAAGGTGTCGCCTTGAAAAAATATTGAAAAAAATGTATGTGATTCTACTCTTCCTAAAACATCCGAAAGTGAAAAAAATATTGGCTGAAATGAATTACAGTGACCACAAAAAAAAAAAAAAAAATTATCAAAATTAAGCATATTTGGCGATTTCACATTGTTAGGCAATTGATTTTGAGTACTTGTCGGAGAAAAAAAAAAACAGGGCTCCGTTCGTACACGGCAATCTCGGTGCTAGCGATCTGAACACCTACCAGTGAAAATCGCCAAATATGCCTAATTTTGATAATTTTTTTGTGGTCGCTTTAATTCATTTCAGCCGATAATTTTTTCACATCCAGGTGTTTCATGAAGAGTAGAATCACATGTATTTTTTTCAATATTTTTTATATTTTCTATTTGCATGTTTCCTTGTTAGAAAAATTGTAAGAAACACAATAATTTAAAAAAAACGTTTTTACACTTTTTAAAGTCCAAAATTCTTTTTCGACCTGATTGTACTAGAGGTACACTAAACAACTACTTTACAAAATACTCATGAATTACTAGGATGACGTGATATGCAGATATCTTAAAAAAAAAAAAAAAAATACTTTAAATTAACTTTAAAAATATCTTCCAAATACATTTTTTTGTCTGTTTCATGATGCGGTAAATAAAGGCTTATTTTGTTTAGGTGAATTAATCTGAATGAGCTTTAAAAACTCGAAAGTGTCCTTTTGTGCTTGTTGAAACTCAAATGGGAGAAAGTGTGTTATTTATATGCTTTTAAATGGAATAATTTAATATGTAACTGGTTTTTATGAAAAGAAAAATATTTTTCTCATGGTAATTGTATTATATATATATATATATATATATATATATATATATATATATATATATACACATATATATTATCTATATTTTGTAGGAAATGGTGAATTGTCCTGCTAAAATGAAATATATATAAAATAAAATAAAATAAAATAAAAATAGTAGACACTTTTGTATAATTTATATTCATACGAATTTTCGCAGCTTAATTTTTCCAAGGTACTGCCTTAAGTACATTAAGATATCATTATTTAATTCCATTAACACCAGATAAATTAACAAAAAATTCTAGGAAATACTCTCTGTCACAAAAAAAAAATATATATATATGCACCCAGAAGGAAATGAGCTACAATCACGAAACTTAACATGCGTGTAGCGTATGAAGAGATAAGCAAATGATTAAAAATTCAGAACAAAACATCGTTTTATTAAGAAGTTAGGGCATGAAAAAGGTTACAAATCAGTAAGTAGTAAAGCCACCTCTGGCAGCTATACAAGCCGAAACACGGCGTGGCATCGAATCAATTAGGTCACCTATATCCCCCTGCGGAATATCATGCCATAATCTTTGCAACTGGGCAGTTAATACATCACTATTCTGGCACGGCTGCAGTTGCCTTCCTAGCACGTCCCAGACGTGCTCTATTGGAGAGAGGTCTGGTGACCTGGCAGGCCATGGGATTACGTCATATCCTTGAAGACATTGTTGGGAGAGTCGAGCAGTATGTGGACGAGCGTTATCTTGCTGATAAATGGCACCTGTGCGGCTTGATAGCATAGGCAGCACAACTGGCTTTAAAATGCTGTCCACGTAACTGCGAGCCGTCATAGTGCCTTGAAGGATGACTACAGGGGATCGTGTGTTCCAACAAATCGCTCCCCACACTGTCACACCTTGTGTAATGGCTGTATGCCGCTCGACAACAAATGCCGGATCAGACTGCTGGCCTGGCTGCCTCCACACGCGTGTGTGATGGTCATCAGCACTGAGACTGAATCGTAATTCACCACGGACGATCACACGTTAGGTCAGTCACACTCCAGCTTGCTTTGGGTCGAGAAAAATTCAGTCGACACTGCTTATGATGTGGGGTGATGGGTAGGTGTCTTAATGGACGTCGGCTGTTCATACCAGCGTCGGCCAGTCGTCTCAGAATGGTTTCCCTTGATACTACTGGATGCCTAGAACGTGGTAAATGGCATTGAATCGAGGCTAATGACGCTGTTGGTGCGGACGTGGTCGCTCTTATGATTGCGCGATCCTAGTGTTCATTTGCGCTACTGGGACGTCTTGACCCTCCTCAATGGTTGATTCTCCCTTCCGTGACCCACTGTTACCAATCCCGAGCAACTACCATATCGCTCCGAACGAGGTGGCGGCCGATATGTCTGAACGACCAAACTGCTTCTCTGAGGCCTTCTCTACGGTCCCTCTCACTATCCGATAATTGTCTGTACTGCCACCGGTTACGTCTCAAAGGCATCTCAAGTCACAATACCTTCCATTAAAGTCGACAGATTCGTTTGAATAGCTCTACGGTGCGAGAAATCCTGCTTTTAAACTCGCCCAGGACTGAATTTTTTAAGTAAATATTTGTATTGCTATATTTCAAACTCATTTTTAAAAGTATACTAACACATCTGTTTAACATATTATTTTTCAAAATTATTATTATTATTATTATTATTGTGTAAAAAAAAATAAGTAGAATTATTTGTTTAATTTATTTTTATACTTTTAATGCATGTTTAAACATAATTTAATGTAAGCACATAATTTATATTTAAATTGACGTAAAAGAGATGCTTTAACCAACAAGTGTTTTCTCAAGCATATGAAATATGTTGTTATTAAAACTACATGCTAGTTAAGTGCATGTATAATTTTATGAGCTATGAGCACTCATAACCAAGAACATGTTTTGAACAAATATATCTTAAAAAGCTAAATGTGAATTCATAAAATAAAATGAATGCATATATACATATATTTCAAGTTTTACCAAAAAGTTGAAGTAATTCTTTTATAATGAGCGGTATTTTAATAAATTGCTCGCTTTAAGTAAGTACCATAAATCTTCAGATTAACTGAATTTTGTGTATATAACATTTTATGTATATCTTTGAATTTCAATAATGGTAAAAGACTTGGATAAATAACGAAATATTCTTGCTTGCATTTATATTCATGCAACTATATTGTCGCATTCGTTTTCACTAAGATTTAAAAAAAAAATGAATATTTAATAAGGTATTTGTATAGAAGTTACTTTCCCAAAAAAATTTAACAAAAAGAATACTTTATACTAATTGGTACTTATTTATGTTTCCCTTCTTTTGTTTATATATAATTAGTAAAAGGTCTCGTAATGCTTGATTTGTAAAAATAAAAAAGAGAGAAAGAAAAGAATCGAAACAGGTATTGCCTATCCTTAATAATTCACATTAAATTACAAAAACTATTAAAAGAAACAAAAAAAATATATATATATATAGCAACAGTCATACATATAGAAAAAGATATATCCCAATAAATTATATGTAATTTTAAAAAAAGTTCTTAAAAAATGGACATACAGCATAATTGTTTTAAAGAGCATATTATTTACCCTTTAATCAGAATAAAATTATGATAAGACATTAATTAACAAGTAGAAAACATATGAAATGAATATTTCTTTTTTAATTATTTACCTCATTAGAAAAAAGAATTTTTGAAAAGAGGGAAAAAAATCTCATTGCTAAAAAAGGGCTCCGTTAATTGCATCATGTCTCATAATTCGATCTTAATTACTGGGTCAAAAAAAAAAAAAAAAAAAAAAATAGAAATGTGATATTTAAAAGGTATTCAATTCAACAGACGATTTAATGCAGATTTAAACGTATTAAACAAGTAATTAAATTCGATAATTATTTACTCGTATTTCTTCGGTGACAAATTAATTAAACTTTATTTTATGTACAATTCCTTTGTACATCAGACCATTTACTTTATACATTATATACTTAATGTCACATGCATAAAACTAATTAGTTTTTTAATGCATATTTAAAATGAGTTTACTAGTATACGTTTGAATCTTTTTAATTACATACATATGTACAGTCGGGTAAAAAAAAAAAACGCAGCACTCGATGTAACTCCGTTGCTAATCAATGCACAAAAATTTAATAGGTATCATTCGACGGGAAATTGAGAGTAGATTCAGAAAATAAACGGAAATTTTGAATTGGGGGTCGTCTACATATTAAAACGCGCACCAACTTTTTTCAATGGTAATGCCCCATTTTTATTTTATATTTGAATTCCTGGGATCGCGACAATGCGAAAAAGTATATTGGTTGTATATTTTGCTTATTTTTTCGCAGAGTTAAAAGCGTTCAAAGTTTGAAGGTGCTAGTGTTAAATTCATATTTCAAACTTTTATTAATATCTTCACAAAAAATAACTTGATCGATATAATTCTTTTTTTACGAGATACAGTGAAGAAACCCAAACATAATCCATCATTAATTTTGATTCTGAAAAATATTTTTAATTCTGAAAAATATTAATAAATTCATATTCATAAAAATTATGAAATATGACCTATATTAATTTTTACATAAAATGAATCCTAATACTGAAAAATATGCGTGTGTGCAAATTTGCAGCTCATTCCAGTTATTAGTTTTCGAGATATAAATAAATCTTTCTTTTGGAGTGGTTTAGGGGGCCGTCTCTTAAAAATATTTGAATGAGATAACGGAGTAAATCTTAAAAAATAACGGAGAAAATTGAACAAAATATTTTTATTTTTTATTTAAGGGTCAAATTATATAACAACAACGTCAAATGCAAAGAAATGAAACAAAAATATTGATTTTTAGATATTTGTGTTAGTATCAAGAATTCCTGTTTTCTAAAGCCCCGCCTTTTATCGTTCTTCAAAACAAAACAATACAGAAACGAAAAGTGAATGTGACTTTGAGTATTCTTGTTAAACCCCTTATTTTACATTGACAAAAATATACACAAGTGGTATTTACTTCATCGATTACTTGTGATAAATTTAGAATCCTTTAAACGAACACTAGAAGAAAAAAGTTAACTAAATAGGCGGGGTTTACTGTTTGAAATACTCTCAAAATAAAATATTTCAAAACAAATTTTCTGTACCACAATTATATTACAGATGGATATACATTATAACTATATTCTTTCTAATTAATATATTTCTATCCATAGTATATTTTATTGCAAAAATATGAACATTGGGTACATGCTTAAGAAATAAGTAACACACAAATTACGAAAGAAACGCCCACTGGCATTGTTACAGATTTTCAAATGATGTGAATCTACATCAGCAGTCCCGAAAGCGTTAATTAAGAAATTATATTTTCATAGAAATTATAAAACAAATCGTACAGTTCAAAAGAGTTCAACTGACCCAAAACTGGTAAGTGCTATTAAAATTGTTTAATATTTACTTTATGAAAACTTACAATAATTTATCTGAAAATATTTAGTTTATGCGTTGTTGTATATATATATATATATAGCTATATTATTTCAGTTTGTATATTATGTTACACGTACGAAAGAAAATTTAAGCTTTATTGGTGATCAGTATATCCATGATAGATACTTTTTAATTGAAAAATATTGCACTTTTATAAAAAGTATTGTCTGACCAATCGTAAGTGTAATGTATTTAAATATACCTAAAATTATCTAAAAAAGTACTAAAGTATATACATATCCAGAAAACTAAATTCATGATAATTAAGATACTGCAAAGGTGTTAATATTTTTATTTCTTTTTATAACTCTTTTTTTCTTGAAATATTTCCGGTGTGAAACAGTATAATTTTGTCTAGTTCTTGTAGAATCTTAATTTTATTTTTCTATATTTAGAGATAGCCCCCTAACACATTTTTGATCATAACTCTATGAATACTAAAGATAAGGTATACAAACAGTATACTTTTCCGCACTGCCAGACTCTCAGAAATTCGAATATGAAGTCAAAATTGGGTGTTCAAAGTTGGCGCTTATTTTAATACGTAGATGACCCCTAATTCAAAATTCGACGACATTTTCAGAAGGTGCATTTCATTTCCTGTTGAATGGTGTCTATTAAATTTTTCTGCGTCAATTAATAACGAAATACCATCAAGTGCTGCGTTCTTTTTTTCCCCGACTGTACATTACATACATATGTGTATACAGATGTATATGTATAAAAATCCATCAATTACAGCAATGTGGTGTTGCAAGCAGATCCTGATAGAAAAAAAAAAAAAAAAAAAAAAAAAAGAGGAACGTATTTTACATTTTTAGTATATTTTCTATTGTAGTGTTTAAGTGGTATAAAATGTATACGTTCATTAAGTGTCATTAAAAATCATGCTAATTTTTACGTTAGTTTTCATCAAAGGATGGATACGATTCATTTGATATATGTTCTCGATGTAGTATTATGAAACTGATAATGTTCTTTAACACTTAATAATTTTTTAAGCATAGTCAAATAAGTGTTATATATTTATGTTTTTAAGTTCAAAATTTTAAAGATTTTTTAAAATAAAAGATAAACAAAAGATCGATATAAAATTGTATTTGTAGAAATTAAAGGTACTCATTTCTATAGATACTTAATTAAAGTGTAATTAATCTTTTTCTTTATAAATAAGAGAGGTGATTTGTAGTCATATATGGTAGTTAAATATAATTCTGAATTATAAAGAACTTAGATAAATCTATGATGCACGGAAATGCGATAAACTTGTGTGTTGTTCTTCACTTTTTTATTAAAAATTTTATAAGGTGAAGCCTAAATATATATATATATATATATATATATATATATATATATATATATATATATCTTTTGTAGAAAAGGGCATAAAATGAAACTGGGGGACCTGGTTTCTCAACTCCAGTTAAAAATTCAGTACAAGTAAGTTTGTAATTTATGTGCTATTATTTAATACGTAAAAAGTGTTTTTTCCAATCGTGAGAGTCAATTGTATGTGCAATAAGAAGACGTAATGCATTACGTGAACTAAAACCGCTGCCTCTTGAGCTTCAAATATCCGTTAAAGATATTTAAGGAAAAGTTTATTGTTGTGAAATATCTTAATTTTTAGGAGCAATATATAATTACACATTATGAATAAATAAATAAATAAATAAATAAATAATAAAACATAGATTGATGTTAACGATATATAAAGTTGAAATATAAATATAAAAGGAAAATTTGTCTGTAGAATTTATAACTTGGTTAAGATGAAATATGCAATTAAAGAAGAAGTTATAAAGAAAACACTTCTAAAAATATTATAAATTTGGATACGTATTGCTTTATGCTTTCGCGTATATTTAATTATTCTTTGAATTGTATTGTATACATATACAGTTATGAAATTAAATATTGAAAGAATATTATAAATACAATTATTTTTATGCCAATTTTTAATATCAGGTAATTAATTATAAATTCATTGCAGAAAAAATTGTTCCTGTTTATTTTGTATTTGATTTTTAATTAGCAAAATATTTATTTATATTTTTTATTATCATAGGTGAAATGAAAAAGCCTGTGATAATAAAACCTATGAAGCCTAACCTATTCATTTTTTTTTTTTTTTTTTTTTTTTTTTAAATAAACTAATAGATTATTTTTATTAAATTTTCTCTAACTAAATTACAAGTAACCACCAGATTTTCTATACAAAGAAATAATTTATGTATTAGTGTTTAGTGTATTGTTTAATAGAAATATAAGCATTAATACATCTGATTTTTCCTCTGTAATACAATACAAATTTTAATTCAGTTTATTTAATCATATATTCGTAGGAGAAACCAAATAAGCTAATTGAATTTTGTTTTTCATAATCGTACTGATTTTTTTTTTTTTTTTTTTTTTTTTTTTTTAATTGAATATTGGATACAACGTTGTACAATATTTGACGTTTCGAAAGATAATACAATTTTCCCTGAATCATAATATAATTATCGCCTTTTTTGTTATTATTACTATTATTGCTGTTGTTGTTGTTATTATTATGTGTACTTACCTCTGCAAAAGAGGGGGAAGGGGGTCGCGGCATATCGAAATTGATCGATGATGCAATATAACTAAAATCCGTTTCTGCATTGTTACAGTTGTACTTTATTGACTTAGACTATCTGATATAGAAATAAAAACATTTTTTTTTCATAATTCAAAGAAATTGCATTAATTTCAGCAAGCCAAAAGTACTTCGGATTATTGCCCGATTACTTAAAAATATCCCATACGTACTTTTAAAAACACATTTGAATTTTATGTTCTACATGTTAAACAAACAAGTAATTAGCATAAAAATCGAATATTAGATTTTATATCTACATAAAAGTAATATATTTCTCTACTAATATTATCACATCTAAAATAACTTATTAAACATTTTGATGCATACGTTAATTTTTGAAGATTTAAGTGCGTTAAAATGGTTTCTTATCCCAGTTTAACATTATCAGCTTCTAAAATTCACAATTAAAATATAATTATTTAAGATTATTATTATGATAATTCATATAATAATTATTCCACTAAATATATACAGCTATAAAAATGTTAGAGCTTATAATTATTGTTTGATCAATTGTAATGTTGTTTGACCAATATGATAAATGTGAGAAACATGTTGTTTGACCAATACAGGATTTAAGATTAATATAGGATTAATGACTTTGTTTTATTTTTAAATGGGACCGCAGAGACACCGTTATTTGAACAAACTAATTATACAAAATAATTTTGCTAAAACTACGTCAAATTAGGATTACAAAATTCATACGTGATATTCATGATATTCTGATAAAGATCGCCTGTTATTTAAAATTGCTACATATAGAAAACAGTTTTATCTTTCTATATTTTAAACACAATATGTACATACTATAGGTATATACAGTATTGTATATACACTGAAAAAATTGCTTTACAGCGAAAAATATTGGCAACACTTTTGTAATTCGTTTGTGCTGCAATATTTTGCATTAAAAAAAAAAAAAAAAAAAAAAAAAAAAGAAGTATGATACACCGCAGCGGCTGGAGTCTCATTACATATACAGACTGATAGTTACATGTTGCTCTTAATTTTTGAACAATATGAACCTTATTATTTACCTACAAAATAATGCTGTAGGAGTAATGAACTTTATTAAAATATATTACAATATTTTTAAATCATGAAAGATATTGAAAAGCGGATCATTGGGAAAAGAAATTTGAAAATAATTTATTTAGAAATGAATTTACACAAAGTTTGGGTTTAGAAAAATAGTTAAATTTTTACAACAAATTAATGATTATCAGAAAATATACTAAGAAACTTTAATGAATCCATGCACTGAATAATAGTATTAAGATTTACCTCTATATTTCATATGTTATTTGAAAGAATTCTTTTCATTCATTTGTTTCAAATACTAATTAAAAACGTCGAAGTTTCGAAAATTTATTGTTATTGATGCAAGAAACACTTATTAAATTTACAAAAAAAACTTTTAAATATGATATTTTCATTTTCTGTTTGTCTAAAACCGTTACTAATTTTTTTAAACATAAACCAGAATATAAAACGGAAGAATAAATCATAATTTATGATTTTCAGTGGTGAACAAATGGCGTCATAAATTACAGCACATGATCGAAAAGTGCTATTACAGCACATTATCGAAAAATGCTGTAATGCTGGTGATTGAGGGCTGAAAAACTTATTTATGGCATCCTCTGATGAGTTTTTCTTTTTTTTTTTTTTTTTTTTTTCAGTATATGTAGATTTTAAACCTGCAGTACTGCTGGATGTTTTAATGCATAATTCATATAATGAATTTTTTTTTTCCTTTGCTGTAAAATATATGCATCATACTAAATATTTAAGAGGATTATCAATAAAATTTACGTTAGTTTATAGATAATAAATTGAAGTTTTCACGTACATTGTAAATTTAAGTAAAAGTTCATTTTAGAAATTTAAGTGCCTAAATGATATTTCCAATATATCAGAAAACATGTTTTCTTGAATATGATATGTAAATTAGAGTAGTTTAAAAAAACTAGATTATCAAATGCATCTGAATTCCGTGCATTCATACACATTCAACCCGAAGAAATTGGTAAGTTTTATTTCACTGTTTAATATCTATTTTTCTTTCTTTTACTTACATAAATATATTATGGCTTTCTACGAGTATGTTTGAGAAATAACTGTCTACATTTGATAGTCTCAAAGTCAAAATTTTGCATCAATTTCTACATTATGGAAACAATTTGTATATTTTTTGTATGTGATCTTTATACAAGGTCGGCACATATGATTATCCTGAATTTACAATTCTCTTTTTTTCAGTGCGGCACGGATTTCCATTTTTATTTGCAGATATTTTTGAATTTAGACCAATCATAAAGTTCTTAATGTCCGAAATTATTATGTAGATACATCAGTAGGAGCGCCAGTACTATTCAATTTTAAAACATGTTTTCTGTATTTAGTATCTTTTTTTTTTTTTTTTTTTTTTTTTTTGACACATTTGCAGTTTTTTTTTTTTTTTTTTTTTTTTGCATTCTTGCGTCTAAAAATATTTTTATTCAAAATTTTATTATTTGCACATTCCGTTATAATGCTCCATAGTGAGTTTCAAATATCTATTGTACTATTTTATGGTTGTTCTATTTCAGCTGACCACAGGACACATTTCTCCAACAATAGTGGCGCTCTTTGGGATGCATCTACGTATTAATTTTAGATATCCAACAAAACATTATGATTCTTCAAAATTATATGTAAGAGATAATCAAAATTTATGCAATCTCTAAAGAGTAAGATTGTTTTACAATAAGAGTTTTGTGTCTGCCCTGTATTTAATTTTACTAATACCAGCAATTATTTTTCTCAACTAAAAATATTTAGAACACAAATATTTATTTTATTTATTAAAAAGTATATAGAAATGCTTATTAATACATTAACCGTAACCCGTTAGCGCCCAGTGTCCTCATTTGAGGACAGCTAATAAAATGGCATGTCTTTTTGTGGTTTCTTGGAATGACTTCTGCTTTTTAGTGACAGTTTATAGCGTCACTTTAAATGATCCCTGAAAGTTTTATGTGTCTACTATTAATTATTATTTCATTTATTAATTATTTTATCATTTATTAATTACTCATCATTTATTTATTATTAATTACTAGCAGGCTACGCCCGCTTCGCTGGTCACTATTTTTAAATGAATCACAATAATTAATGAATTCTCAAAATTGCATTAATTTTTATCATGTGATAAAAAAAGAGAAAAAAAATTTCTGATCAGGAAAAATGTCGCACCGGGTCCCCACTGCCTTCGGCAGCGTAGACCCGTGCGCTGCGCGCACGTATTCCTTCACCATCCGTATGACTTCTCAAAATTCCATGTTATTACTCATAAACTTTCATTTTTAAGGAAAGGAATTAAAAAATATATCATTTAGCATCGGATAAAAATTCACACCGGGACCCCACTGCCTTCGGCAGCGCAGCGCGCACGTTTGAGGATATCCGTGCGCTGTACACGCATATTCCTTCTCAACTCAAACTTTTATTATTAAGAAAATAAAATTAAAAAAAAATCTTTTATCATCGGGTAAAAACTCGCACCGGGTCCCAAACCCATGCGCGCTGCGCGCACATGTTAAGATATACGTGCGGTGAGCGCACATATTCCTTCTGAAATCAAACTCTTATTTTTAAGAAAAGAAAATTAAAAAAAATAATTTCTCATCAGGTAAATTGTCGGACCGGGTCCCCACTGCCTTCGGCAGCGTAGTCTCGTGCGCGCTGCGCGCCTATTCCTTCCCCACCCTTCCAGCCCCTCCTAATTAACTTACATATACCAATTTTGAACAGTCTTACTCAATTAGCTGAGATGCAAAAGAAAACGTGATCAGGACACCTTAAAATCGTAAATCAGTTGAAATCTCGAAATATATAAAAGAATTTTAAAATATCTTTCGAATGATGTATTAAAAATAATTTAATCATAATTAAAATTTGAAATATTGAAATTTAAACATATTACAACGCCATCTGGCGGTAGAAATTTCTGTAATCTATTGTTCCATTCCAGATCAACAAAGCTTTCAAATGATGTTTTACTCATGAAATTATTTTAATTAGTAGATGAGATACAAAAGAAAACCTAATCAGGACACCTCAAAACGCGTAAATCGGGTGAAATCTCGAATTCCATTTTCGATGATGTAAAAGTACTTTAAAATATGTATCAACTCAAATAAGCTTTCAAATGATGTATTACTTATGAACTTTTTTTTAATTAATAACTGAGATACAGAAAAAAAACTAATTCAGGACACCTCAAAATGTGTAAATCTGGTGAAAATTTTCGATAATTTGAAAGAACATTAAAATATCTTTCGAATGATGTATTAAAAATAATTTAATCATAATTAGAAATTGAAATTTTAAAATATTACAGCGCCATCTGGCGGTAGAAATTTCTGTATTCCACAGTTCGATTCCAAATCAAAAAAGCTTTCTAATGATGTATTACTTATGAAATTATTTTAATTAGTAGCTGAGATACAAAAGAAAACTGATTCAGGAAACCTCAAAACGTGTAAATCTAGTAAAAACTTTCGATAATTTAAAAGAACTTTAAAATATCTTTCGAGTAATGTATTAAAAATATTTTAATCATAATTAGAAGTTGAAATTTAAAATATTACAGCGCCATCTGGCGGTACAAATTTCTGTATTCCAGTGTTCAATTTCAAATCAAAAAAGCTTTCTAATGATGTATTACTTATGAAATTATTTTAATTAGTAGCTGAGATGCAAAAGAAAACTTAATCAGGAGACCTTAAAACGTGTAAATCACGTGAAATCTCGAATTCCATTACTTACGGTAGTCGGTTAATTGAAGGAGACAGAAATTTGTGGCGTCTACTCTTGAAATTCAATTCAAATAAGTTTCAAAATGACATATTACTTTTGAAATTATGCTAATTAGAAGCTGAGATACAAAAATGATATAAAAAATATTATAAAACGATTTATGTCTGAC
Source organism: Salticus scenicus (assembly GCA_963930645.1). NCBI lineage: Eukaryota > Metazoa > Arthropoda > Arachnida > Araneae > Salticidae > Salticus > Salticus scenicus. The sequence continues at coordinate 144,084,345 of OZ005650.1, read as the reverse complement.
TTTATCGTGGTTTTCTCCGAAACTTGCGTAATTTCGTGCTAAACACTTTTAAAAATCTATAATATGAAATGTGAAAGGAGTATCAGAATTCGAAACTCTGCAAAATATAAAAGAACAAAGGCGTTTTGGTTTTCCGTTGTTTTCTCCGAAACAACCGTTCCTTTTCTACGTTTTTACCCCTCCCCCCCTTTCCGTCCCTTCTAATAATTTTACACTTGAAAATATCCGCAATCGATTTATCTTTCCTTAAAACCTAATAATAACAATTTCAAACGCTGTAACTCTTTTTTTTTTTTTTTGCCCCTTTGCCCCCCCCCCTCCCCCCAAGCCCTTCCTAATAATTCTACACTCTCCAGTGGCGGATCCAGAACTTGACTTTTTTTTTGGGGGGGGGGGGGCTAAGATTTTTCAAAGTGTTATTCTGGACCAATAAAAAATTTACAATTGCAATATTCAATTGTGAATGTCAATGTTTTTTTTTTTTTTTTTTTTTTTTTTTTTTTTTTTTGGGGGGGGGGGGGCTTCAGCTCCCTAGCACCCCCTTTAAATCCGCCACTGACACTTTCAAAAATATTGAGAATCGAATTATCGGGCGTTAAAACCAAATGTATTACGAAATTTCAACGGCATATCTCAATTTAAAATAGTGCAAAATATAATAAAAAAATTAATCTTTTTTTTTTTTTTTTGTTTATCCACATGTTTTCTTGAAAATTGAACAGTAGCTTTATAATATGCTGTCTAGGCCGAATATTAATTCAAATGTAACGTGAATGAAAATTTGAAAAAAATTGAAAATTGCAATTTTTCTCCCCACTGTAAAACACGTGACATCTTGATCGGTTACAATCATTTCCTTTTTCATCTCAGACAGTAGTCTGGCGTTAGAAATGATGTTGCCACAAAAAAATTCATACTTTAGTTAATTTTAAAAAATCTAATTGTTCTACCGATAAGCCGCTTGCACTCGTAGATTCAAAAAAAAAAAAAAAAACCCTTTCATTTGGTACCAAATTCGTAACGATCGGACTAATATTTCTAATTTATTTTGCACTTTTTCTGCTTTTAACTCCGTTAAAATATCTATTTTTATGCAATCGCAGTGAATTCTCAGTCATTGAGATCGCTTTCTGATTAGACATGAGTTCACATTTTAATTAATATCTCCACAACTAATTAAAATTTTTAAATTCTGTTTTCAGGAGCCCCCCGGGAAGGCTCCTGAGCATCCGTATGTAAATTTTTGTACTTCTGCGTTCAGTAGGGGCTGAATGTATAAAAGAACAAGCAGACAGACAGACAGACAAACCTTTACTTTTATTATTATAGATTATTTCTATTAACAGTCATTTTATGATTTTTCATTCGTCGCACATATATTTGCTTTTTTGCGCAGGTATACTAACTTAAATCAAGTTGAATAATAATATATATTATAATACTTTACTTTCGTGATCTTTGCCAACATATAATAGAAAATCAATCTGTTATCTCAAAGTTTTTCTGTCTCGACGTTTTCTCGCTAGAACACTAAACGTCAATAAATGAGGATAGGCTTTAAATTTAAAACTATCAAAAGAATTGTTTAAGTTAATTTATTTTACTGCCAATTGTCGATATTAATTTAGAAGTGAAATAAACAGCTAATAATACTTTGCAAAATTAATTCTGGCGTTAACGGGTTAAAATCATCATAAAAAAAGAATGCAAACTGAGAATTGTGCTGAAATTATGAACTATGTATAAACTATACTGAACTATAAATATTTAGTTTATAATTATTATATATATATATATTTGTAACATATTAAACATTATATAAAAATATTTAATATTAATATCATTATAAACAAAAACTGAAACACAGTAACAAGAATAATAATAATAAAGAAATAAAGAAATACATTAAAGAAAAATTCAATTTCATAACATAAAAATGGAATTTTATGTTTTTCAGAAATCAGAAATAGTGGAAATTTTATTTTAAATTTTTTGTTAAAATGAATTACAGTTAAAAAATTTATGGCTCGATAATTTTTTATGTTAGTTGTAAAACAGGTTTTAAAAAATAAATACATTGATTAAGGAGTAGTAATACAGCATATGATGCGGGATGTTGCTTCAACAGCTGTTCCCAATTCAATCATCTTTCATCATACTGAAGATAAAAATAAATTCAATTTCAAGGTACAGTGGATTTAATTAAGTCCTGAGAGCAGTTAATATTTGATTTGAAACACTGATGTTTTTACTTCATTTACTCAGTTCTTAGCTTGAGATTAGAAAATAAATAATCGAAAAATAATTTCAAGTGATAAGCACAGAAGAGTTCTTACCGACAATGTGAAATATTTTACGCTTCTTAAAGAATTTTCCAATTTCATATTTGTAACTGGTAAATATTTTTCTATGCATAATAATAATAAAAAAAAATAAAGAACAAAAGTTTCAGAAGAGTGTGCTTGCATTGTAATCAACTTGTGTGTATCAAAAAGGTGAATTAAAATATTGTTTTACTTCATAATCATAATAATAATTTGATTGAAGATTATAAAATATTTTATATTATCTAGAATTATTCAAGTGTTATGTTGCACAATAGAAATATTCAAATTTTTAGTGCAAAATTAATAAAAATTTGGCGTACAGCAGAAAAGACTAAAACATAAAGAAATATAAGGAAATAAACATTAACTGAATTCCAAGTTTGTGGGAATTAAAATGCATCATAGTCGACTCACCCATCGGCTGATGAACACCAACACTGAATCAAATTCATTTTACATTACTTCCGTCTCCTATTTTAAATTTAGTTCTTTTATACACTATGGACTTAATTACTTTTTATTATAATTATTGTGCAACCTAAAGTAGAAAATAAAACCAAACAGTGGCGGATCCAGAACTTTTTTTTTTTTTTTTTTTTTTTTTTTTTTTTGGGGGGGGGGGGGAAGGGGCTAAGATTTTTAAAGATATAATTCGAGATCAGTGAAAAATTTGCAATTGTACTATTCAATTGGGAATGTCAGTACTTTTTGGGGGGGTGCTTCAGTCCCCTAACCCCCCCCCCCCTTTAAATCCGAGTAGAGAGCTGATGACAACTATTTTCGATTATAAAAAAAAGGATAGACTCTGTTGATCTAAAAGTGTATGTGTTTTATTTTTAACGCAAAAGAAATTTACTTAAATGCATTAAAACAATAATATAAGTAGCATTTTTATGGATATATTGAGGTCCAACATGTATAGGGTCCAACATGACTCACAAAATGGATAAAAACACTTTAAGCATGAGGCGCCTTGATTCACTTTACATGCTTCTTCAAAAATTTGAAATACAAAAAGATTATTAACGGAAGCTTTACATAAAAAGTTCTTAGATAGTTAGAAATATATTATTTATATTATGGGAAGCAAAATAATTAATTGGTTAATATTTTGATAAGACAAGAATTAATATCTAGTAATTCGGACTATTGTTCCCTAACTCTTCCGATACTGAAATTAAAATATTTATAGCATTCGGGCCCTTTTAATTAATTTTTACAAGTAAAAAATATGAAAATAATAATTACCATATATTTGTATTTATGATTACATATCTATTTATGAAAAAATAAACATAAACATTATGAAAAAACATTACATAAAAGCATGTATCTATTAATATCATTGAGTTTTAAAACATACACTAGTAGGCTTTGTCTGCATCGCTGGTCACTATATTTAAATGAATTTTAAAAATTACTGAATCATAATATTTTACTTCTTTTTATAAATTGCTTAAAACCTCGTATCGAGTGATTACATATAAATTCGTACATTAAGATTTCTATAACCTACGCTGTTGCTGTTTTTTTTTTTTTTTTATTTTTTTTTATTTTGCCGCCTAAAAGTTTCAGGCAATTGGCCCTGCTGTAGGCGGACCTTTTTTAGTAGCATATTGTGCTACTAATCTTGTGATTTATTTGGGTTTTAAACTGATATATTTTTAACTAATTCGAATAACATAGTTTAAATGTTTAACTCGTAAATTTTGGATTTATTTCGCTTATTTATTTATTCATTTATTTATTTATTGTTACCTTTCATGCCCTTCTGAGTTGAGTGGTAGAATGCCCTGACATACATGCAAATTTTCAATAGTAAGAAAAGTTGTATTTAATCTATAAACGCTTTTAAATATTTTATAATACCTTTTACGTCGCTAACCATATACTTATTTTTCATCAGAGTTATCGCAAATATGTCTGTTTCATGATGTTTCTCTAGGGACAGAGAAAATGCCATCTAGGTAAGAGGAAATAAACGAACTTTCTATCATTTATGTAACGACGGTAGCAACTTTATATCTCTTAGTTTATACAGAATAATTAGATAGAAGCAATTATAGTTATGAATTAAGAAATTCATTAGAAGAACGTTTGCAATATTTTGTTTTTATTTCAGCAGTTCATAGCTTTGGCAGCAATATCACTATGGTATGTTTTACCATAGCCTCTTAAATTATATGTCTTCCGCGTGGTTCGGAAACTTTGCAACAGTTCAAGCGGTAGACAGCGGCACCTGGTACAGATTGCGTGACCTTTTTTATTCAATAGTCACCAAAAAATTTTAAAAGTGGGATTTGATATACATAAAAGGCGAATAAAATCGAAGAAACGTCGATTATATATATCATATATCATTTCTTAAATTTATTGGTGACAGTTGAATAAAAAAGTCCCGTAATCTGTACCAGGTGGCGCTGTCTACCGCTTGAACTGTTGCCAAGTTTCCGAGCCACACGGAAGGCATCTAGTTTAGGAGGCTATTGTTTTACAGACTGTGATTAAAAAGAATTTCTAGAGAAAAATCAGTATGTAATACTACCATTAAATTATTAAAAACAAATAGGAAATGTGGAATAGTACTCGGAACAAACACTTTCATTTTAAGCTATTTAAAACATTAACTGCTAATGTATTTCTCCTTTTACTATTATTATTTCCTCGAGGATATAAAAAAAAAAAAATGCTCAATTGTTTCAAGTCAAAATTAACCTGCTAGCCGGAGAATAAATTTCTGATTAACTCGTTTCACAATTGGAATTTTCTTTTCGCAATGAGACGTAATATCATCCCATTCAAACACTAAGTAATAAAAGATAATCGTTTTTAAATTATTGATTGAATTTAATTCGAAAAAAAAAAAAAAAATGTATTTTATATATTTAATACATAAATGAAATGGTTTTAAAGAGCAAACATTTAATTAAACATATTATTTTAGTTATTTCGCAGTATAATGTTACTTTAAGCGATTTTGTAAGCTTTCGTTTGTTCGTCAGCAAAATATCTCTTTACCTCCTACCTCTTTACCAACTCCTCCCTCTATTTCCATCACAAAAATGTCATCATGTCCGTTAGAGATTACTTTCTGCACAATAAAAAATTCGTCATCAAGCGAATATTATAAATAAATAAACATAATAAATGTGCACCAATGCAAAGTGAAAGCACCCATGCGATATAGCTAACTCAAAGTCGCACTGACACAGAATCTATGTTAAAATTACCTTTTGAGCTATATTATTAATACTTTTTAAACAAACACAACGCAACTTGGAATGAAAATGTTGTTTAAATACATGGATCTTCATTTCCAGAGAGATTATTTAACTGGATTTTTGTTAATGTTAATATGTTTTTGTTTCCCTTTAACCATACGTGGTAACATTTATAATTTATTCCGGAATACGGTTAGCCCCGCCCTTACCTCACACCAATATATTTTAAAAGCTTTTTCCTTCTTCTTTCATCATAAATACATATTGGATAAGATTTTCTCTAAAATCATACTGAGGTGGAAAAAAGGGCGGTGCTAACAATACTCTGGAATAAATTATAAATATTAACAGGTATGCTTTCTCACTTTATCTGCTGATGCTACTTTAAAGTACCGTTTAAAAAGCGTATAAACCGAATTTGTGAAAGATATGTCAAATGTATTTATTGGCATTGAACTTTAATCTCAATACAAGTTACGTGACGCTACACGTAGCCTTTTTTCTTCCAGAAAAGACTTTATAGAGTACCATACTTGCCAACATCCTAATTAATATTCCGTAGTGTTGTCAGTCCCGCCTTTTTTTTTTTTACACCAGTAAATCTTTAGAGTAATAATCTCCAAATGCAATTACGATTAAATAAGAAGAAAAATACTCAAAAAAGATATTGGTGTGAAAAAGAAGACGGGGCTAACAATACTACGGAATATTAAATAGTATGTTGGCAAGTATGAGAATACTCTCGCTGTTTTTTGCTTGGTGTTTTTCAGGATTTTCGTGTGTGTTATATTTAATTCATGTTTTAACTCAATAATCTACCATTAACCTTAGAAAAGTTATAAAAAAACTTAAAAAGTAAATAATTTTTTTTCCTTTTTTTAAGATTTCAAAACTTTTTTCGTACTTTATGCGCCAGTAATTATAGCTTTTGTGTACAATAATGCTTTAAATTTTTTTATACATTTATGCTATAAAATTAAGCAGATAATATAGCGCATACAAAGATCCTAGTGATATGAGTTCTGAAAACAGATTAGAAAGAAAATATTTCTATCATATTTTAAACATCCTTCTTAAAATGAATTATTGTTTACATTTTTAACAATTGTTTACAATTTTATTTGATAATATCAGCAATCCTGATGTTATTACACATGGAAAATAAGAAAGAACGAGAAAAACAAATATTTATTGAAATCGTTATTAAAATTTTAAGTAAAATAATGCTAACTGAATGTAGAAATATCGGAACACGTTTTCTAAAATAGAAAACATGCACATTTAAACAAATTTATCTCATGAATAATTAATGGTGTAGCTTAAGGTTAAATGAATATATAATATTTTTGCGATAATTCAGAAATGTAGGTATTAAATATTATTTTTAAATTAGTGAAATATATTTTAAAAATTTGTTGTTTTTAAAAGGCGTATAGTAGTTAAATATTTTTGTTCTGTATATAGTATATATATTATTAAATATAATTAAACATATTAATATAAATATTTTTACTCGTTATGTAATTAATAATTTATAACTCATTGTTTCGTAATTAATAAAATTTCTTTTGAAATATAGATGTGACAGATTTCAGTGTTAATTTACTTTAAAAATAGTAATTAATAAATAATAATGTTAATGAGTCAAAAGCAATAACAACTATTTAAAGTAATTGAAGATTTTTTTTTTTTTTTAAGTTAAAGCCATTGGGAAACTTTCTTCTGCATTTTTTAGCAAAATTATTCATTACAGTTATTATTTAATAAAATTATTTCCGATGATGAAAGCAAACGATTTTCATCTCGGGGAACTATAGCAATAAATGTCGAAAGAAAGGCAGTTATGCGTCCTACAGATTACATCAGAGGAAGTTTTGAGGCATTCTTTTCCTCAAAATAATTTACTTTGTTTGAAATAAAAATAATTTATTTTAATTGAATTCTAGCTTTAAAAAATTTTACTATTGTACCGATGGATAATTTCGATTGTTTTACAAAAAAAAAAAAAAAAATGTATTTAATTGTATCTTCCTGAAATAAGCATTTTCATGTGCTCAGAAAATTATAACAAAGTGGCAAGATTTGCATGATATTATCAAATAAATAAATAAATAATCCCAATTTTTTATATGACTTTGTAAATTAAAAATAAAAATAAAAATTTCATTGAAATCAACACGCTGCATCTTTTTGCCTCCTCACACTGTAATGCGTTGGCGCTGCTGTGGGCAGACACTTTTTAGCAGCAGTACATTGTGCCTTTGATCTTCTACTCCTTTTAAACTTTATATTGATACCTTTTTACGTAATCAGATTTTTTTGAATGATAATCTTGTTGTCGTTGGGTTGTTTTGTATCTGTCGGCAGCATCTTACTTTTTTCTACATTAATCGGTTCATGAGGCGATAGCAAGTCATGCTTACAATCGTGATTTTATAAAATGATACCATTTTGCTTTTGTATAATTAAATCTGTTTCATTGAAATTAAACCTCAAACTTTTTATCTATTATATTTCATTTTAAAAAAAATCATATGGTTTTAAATTTTTTTTAATACCTTAAACATTTTTTTATTTGCGTGAAAATCTGTTCTTGGTTATATTAAACTACTGTACTAAGATATAAATACAATTTCTTCCATCTATTTATTCAGTATGAAACTGAACGGCTGTTACAAGCTTCACTCAGAAGTGAGAAGGAATATGCTTTTACTTTCATGTAAATGTCACATTCTTTACCTCTAGAGAAATATATCATCGGACAAATGCATTTATGGAACCTATTGCGAAAAATTAGAATTTCTGGCAAAAGCAAATGTTTCATTTATTTCCACTGATTAATTAAATGTAACTTTTATGTAAAAAAAAAAAAAAAAAAAAAAAAAACATACAATATTACTTAGATACAAACTTCAATGTAGACATTTTTATCTCAAATATTAAAAAATAACGTAAGATAGTTAATAATTTTATACATTACACATATATCATTGTCTAAAGTATTTGAGTGCAAGAAATATTTGTTTTATTTTTCTGTGCGTTGTAATGACTATTTTTCATCTTAAAAAATGAATTAAAATCAATACAGTTAAATCAGTCTATAATAAATTTCTTTTTATACTATATTTTTCAATTCGCAATAAAAGCCTTTTTTATTATTTGTCTTATCTACAAAAAAAATATTTATATCTAAGGTAAAATAATTTTATATTTAAAAAAATATGCTAAAAAAAGATTTATGTAAACAATAAAATAACGCAAAAAAATTATAATGCACCTGATATTAAATTATCGTTTTTAATTCAGATAAATTTATCAACAAACGCTAAATACACATAATTAACACATATCGATTTTATTTATCTAAAAATATTTTTACTCAGTTAAAATCAAGTTTTAAAAAAATATGTCTAAGTATTTCAAGTAGAATGTTTTTGTTTTTGTTTTCCCCTCAAATGTATTCAGGTAAGCAACTTTTATTGGAACAAAATAATTATATATTTTTTTAAATAAAGAATCGCAAAAAATAATATTAAAAATTATTTTAAATTTTTAAACTACTTTAGAACTCGCTTTCTATGTTTCTAAATGCATTATTTAAAACTTTTAGTTGAGTGAAAATCCGTAAAAATACTTAAAAACCAAAATATAAAATACATAAAATTTATGAAATACCTGAAACACTTCAAAAGTTAAAAACTAGACATTTTGGGTTCTCAGTAGAATCAATTTTATTAGTAAAACTATAATATATCACGCATCAAGATTTTATTAGTAAAAAAGTTATGTACGTACTTAGTACGTCAAATTCACATTGCAGTGAACCAGACTTTCATAAAAATGAGGATTTAAATATTATTACAATTCATTTTTAGAATTTATGTATTGACAATACTATTATGCATCTATTAATTTCATAGCATGCATAACTAATTTCGGATGGATATCAACTGACGTGAAATCTCGTCTATTTGCCTGAAGGCGAATAATGCACGAAAGTCGAATATAATCAATGTTATCGAAGTACTTACACGAGTGAAGTAATATTTTTCACACAGTACTTTAACCAAATGAGACACATGTTTAATTATTGAAAATTACTTAAAAGTAGTTGTAAATTTAATTATCTTTAAACTCTTAAACGATAATTCGAAATGTAAGCTATTATCGAAACATTTATTATAAAATCTATCAATTTAACTGATGAACCGATAACGTCTATGAAATAGCTTATAAATTGCTCAGATAAGGCACCATATCTTGTAAAAACGTAAAATAACGAATCGTCTACTTATTATAATGAATACATTATAATACATAGTGAAATTTCAGAATAATTTTGTTTTGAGGAAATTGAACTTTATACACTAATGCACGGATAAATTTTATTTATTTATTTATTTATTTATTTATTATTATTATTATTATTTAATCTATAAATTTACTAAGTATATTAAAATGTAAATATGTTAACATACTGAAACTATAATGCAGATTGGTAGATACGAAGGTTCTGTGCAATGATATATATATATATATATATATATATATATATATATATTAATCATATGTTACATAATTGCATTATGGAAGTTATTTTTTAATAACTAAAATTTTTATTATGATACCTGTTATTTACAGAATGCATTTTTACAACTAAACAAAGAAACGAAATTAAGAGTTATCACATGAACAAAATTATTGCAAATAATAATCTATAATATAATTTCTCATAAAATGAAATAGATTTCTTATAATTTAATAACAAAAACAAACTGTATAGTGTCCTCGGAAAAAAATTTTCGAGTTCTTTTCAAAATTCCATGTCAAGTTTTATCAAAACAAACATTGTTAAAAAGATACTGGAATAAAAGATTTTATCTTTTTCAAACTATTTCCCTTTAACGTGTATTAATGAAAACATGCGTCTGTACTTTACTTTAGGGAGTAAACAAGGATAAAATCTTATGAAAATGAAATTTTTAGTTTTGGAATTTCATATAGAAAACTTATTTAAGAGACGATGAAAATCTCGTAAGTGTAACATTTTGTAAATATCTTTTTGTTAAAAATAAAAAATAAAAATAAAAATCAGTCTTTTTTTAGGAAATAAGTATAGAAATGTAACGTTTTTTTATCAGTAATTTCAATATGAGGTGCACGATATCATTTGCGGTAATTGTTGAATTCAGACAGTTAACTTTTTGTATGCGGATTAAATCTTCTTCTCTTCTCAAAGAGTGTGGTTCGTGTTTTACCATACTTTTAATACGAAAGCGGCTAGCTGTAAAACAAAAACAAAAATTTCTTAGTATTACACTGTAAAAAATAGTTTCTTAAAAATAAGTATATATTGTCTCAAAATAGCCCCGAGACAATACATACTTAAATTTGAAAACCCATGTACTCATTTTTGAATATATTGACCTGCTCAAAAATGGGGTTGACCAATGAGAATCCCAATATCCCCATGTTTGACATGTCAATATACTCAAAAATGAGTACATGGGTTATCAAATTTAAGTATATATTGTCTCGGAGCTATTTTGAGTCAATATATACTTATTTTTAAGAAATTCTTTTTAACAGTGTAGCGTATTGATTACCAGAGCATAAGTAAATTTAGAAAACTTTTCATTTTGCAATAAATATTCGAGATTCTTAACTTTTAGTGCATATATTTATATTGTTTATTGTTTAATTTCTAAAAAAACAATTACAAACAAATGTTTATGCTTCAGGAAAAGTATTGTTAATTATTTAATAGATTATTTCTATTATACTTCCGTAATAATTTATTAAATAATATTTATTAGTAAATTTTATTGGTTTTACAAAACACATACAATAAGTGATTTACAATAGTTTTTATGCTATAATTTTTAACTATGTAAAACTCACTATTTATGTCGAATTTCTTAATTCGGTATTTTACACTGAAAAAAAAATTCTTTAACTGACATCTAGAAACCAAATTAGGGCTCTAGTAAAAATAACCCCATGTCATCCTTAGAAATTCTAGTTCCGACTGGTAGCGAGATCTAAAAACCACCATTGGAATTCTAGAGCATTTCCCTGTATTACCGTGGTCAATCTTATTTAAAAATCTCTAATCTAGTAAATGTGAAAACAAGAGACGAGTTTGTGTATCTGTAATTTTGGTTTGTAACCGAATTCTAGGAAATAAAGCGAGAATTTTTCGCAATTCATAATATTCATAATATTCTTTTGCTATCTAGAAAAGTATAGACTAGAAATTCTCGATCATTTCATCTATCCAGGTTACTTGTTTACCTTATACGGATAAGTTGGAAATTTATATTTCTAGTTTAGGGATTCAGAGAATGACTACTTATTTGTTTTATAGGAAGGCAATATATATTTTTCTTAGTGTAGTGCCTTGAAATGTCTTCTGCTTTTCTTTTATCTTTTTTTTTTTTTTTACGGTTTACATCTACAAAGGTGGAAATTCGGCGCAGAACTCATACCAAAATTTGATTAACTTTTTTTTGCTACTTATAAACCCATTGGCTTAAGAGAGAAAAAAATTTTTGTTTCGTAAATACCGGCACGATTTCTTCACCAAATTTGCGCCTCTGTATGGAACAAAAATTTTCGAGAAAATTTAAAGCATTTTTTTCACATTTTGAAAAATGACATTATAAATTAAATGCTCTCAAAATAATAAAAAATATTTTTGAATAAGTTCATTTACCTTTTAACTATGATTTATTATTATTTATTTATTTATTTATTTATTTATTTAGTGTCGAAAAAAATACAATAGTGAAATAAAGTTACAAAAAAAACATTTATAAATTTATAGAAAAAAAAAATGCAACAAAAGTATAAAGTCTAAACAGTTTAGGTTACAATAGGTTGTACGCAGTTACTGTATATATTTTCTGAAATTTCCACTGGAAAGTTTATTGAATATCGTGAGTTATATAGACACTGCAATTCTGATATTAACAGTATAATAATAATTATTAGTATACAACTTTTATTAGTATTATTCATTAATTTAAAATTACAAACTAAAGCATAATATCTTTAATAAAAATCTCAAGTATTTTGCTTTTATCGAATTTTTTTAAACGAAATATCAAAACAAATTGTATTATTTTATTTAAAATTTTCGCAAATATTCTTCAGAAATAACCTTTGAAAAGTATGTTATAGATAATCGAAAAAGAAAAAATCTTCTTCAAACATTTATTCTCAAAGAATTTCAGTTTTATAAAAGCGAGTAAAAGCGTTCTATAAATAGATAGTTCTTTGATTAGAGTTTTTTCATTTCGTTATTTAATATGATTTACTTCCTGGTAGGAATGATAAAAATCATACAGAAAAAATCAGCTTATTTAAATCCAGATGATTTTTTAGTGAAAGTGAAAATAAAAAAGCATTTTTATAAAGAATTTCAATACAATATTTAAAAAAAGTCTGAAATTTGAAAAGTAGTAACTATTTTATTTTGTATCAGAATACCAATTGTGTTAATATTTGTAACAGAAAAAATTATGTATAACCAGTCGGCATAAGCGGACACTGCTTAGATCCGTAGCATACGTTTATTTCTCAAAACGTTTCATGATGGTTTAAACTATGGTTGAAAATTTAAATATTTTTTATGATAAAATAATTTATTTACAAGTAACAATAATTACATAAACAATTTTTGAACAATTTTAATACGTCTGGTGCTAAGTATATTTTGACTATATTTAAGGTGACAGTGGTCTTTTAAAATGGCAAATTTTCACTAAAAATTTCATTTAAATTTTATTAAAATACGAAGCTGCATAACAGCAGTGATGTGAGGCAAAAAGATTTTTCAATTCTCATTTTTCTATGCCGAGTAAAATGTGTTCATATTTATAAACAAAGTTATTAATGAATTTTTTGTAAAGTGAAAACTTTAAACATCATTTTTTCAAAACTAGTTTTTACTTAGTTATTGTATATCAAATTTAAAATGTTCTATGCGTTTTATTTTTTGTTTAATCTTCATGAAAGATTGTCCAACGTTTTTCAATATATCTCAACGCAAAACTTAGTTACATTTTTCCACTTTTTGTATTTTAAATTAAAAAAAAAAAAAAAAAAAAAAAAAAAAAAAAAAAAAAAACTGGAATATATATATATATATATATATATATATATATATATATATAGTGTTAATGCCAAATTAGGCCAATAATTGTATATATTTAATTATATATACAATAAGTAGCAAATTTAAGATTTTTTAAGTTCTTTTAAAAATTGTTCATAATAAACAAAATACATTTAATCATGACATGTTGTACTTTGGATGAGATTGCTTAAGAATAAATATTAAACTAAACTGCAATAAACATTAGTTAAATCGTACATTTTCTGTATTTACTTAATAGTAAATCTATTTTTTCAGGTAAAATGGCGCTTGCTCACGTTTCGTTGAAAGTTAAATATAAACTAAAGTTTAAAAATGAATAACGTTAAAATTATATAACCCTTTTAAAAATCATCTTTTTAATATAGTTATTAGCTTTTAAAGATTAATAACTATCACTTAATGCATTCAATTATTGTATTTCAGTAGCACCTAAATCGATTATTCGTTTCTTTACCTTTAATCTTTTCTTTTTACTAATGTTCGTTTGTCAACCTGTTTATTTATACTATCTCCGTATGTATCGTTTAAGATGTGGATTTCTTAAAAATACTTATTCCTTATATCAGTTTTGGTTTGTGTTATTCTTTAATCTAATTTCCTTTTATTATTTTGTTTTGTTGCAAGATAAAAACTTGAGCTGTATATTGGCTTGAATTAGCTATACAGTTTTGCGAAATCTTGCACTTTGCCGATAGACATACAAGTTTCCTGTGTGTAAACAGTTCTATTTTTCAGCAAATTCCAATTGTCAATTCATTAATTCTCTCTCTCCTTTGTTTTACCTTTTATCGGATCTCTGGTAACTTTATCCTTTTTTCTTTTCTATAAAATGTTGACTGTTTCTATTAATTTAATGGTTTTTGCAAACTATTATCGCATCGTTAGGCTTATGTGTTATGTTTGTGTCATTTCTCTTCTGCGTAAGTACTTTAACTTGTTTTTACTAATCATTGGTACTCAAATTAAATTATCTTCGTGACAATAGTTTTATTTGAAATAAATCTCATTTAAAATTTAATTATATGTTGGTATTTTCATCTATCTTTTGTTTGCTGAGTGTTACAAAGATATTAAATTATTCAAATATATATATATATATATATATATATATATATATATTACGATCTATGAACTTAATTATCAATTAATAAATTGAACATGAATCTTAATTAATTAGAATGTGGATGTTAATTTTATTAAGCCATTTCTCATCTACAAATAAGACTATATAAATTAGTAACTTATTTATACTTTATATTTTAATGATTTGTTAACATGGAGTCATTTTGTTAACTGTAGACTTTACACTTATAATTTTCTTTTTTCTTTTTTTTTTCTTTTTTTTTTTTCCCCCGGAAATAACTTACGCGTAGTTTGTCTCATGAGGCCTAATTGCGTAAAGTGCATTAATTTATTTAAAAAAGAATGAAAGTGATTTGTCTTGACAGAAACTGACATCCATTCCTTCGCCGGGACAGAACCTATGTTCTAGATGACAGCTTCTTATCAACTAAATCAACAACAAAAGTGAGGTTACATTCGTGCACAAAAATTTTAAGAGAAAGCATTACTTTATTAAATTTATTTGTCAGCTAAACATCAGACTTCAGCAGTGGATTCTCTTTTCTCGGAGAAAGCCTGGATTATTGATTTTCGTAATTTTATTATAACCATAAAATTACCTGTCTTAGATTACGACGCTTCATTAGTGATATATACATGCACTATATCAACATTCATTAAATAATCTTATTTTGTGAAACCAAATAATTTGTCGTTAAATACTAAAGCAAGTATTAAGTACTTTATTAAAGATTAATATTTTGTATATCTTTATTGTAATTTATAACTAGTAAAGTTCAGTTTTATTCGATTTTTAAGCTTCATATTTATTAAATTTAATGTTTCCCGATAAAATTGTTGAGTATCATTTTACTTGTGTATACGCACTTATACAAAAATAATTTATACGCATTTATACAATGAATGTGGTATTAATTTCAGTTTTTCTTTAAACAATTACTACTAGTGGTTCCTAATACAATATGTATGATGATCTACATACAACCATTCACAATACCAAAGATTTTCCCTGAGGAAAAAAAATATAACGTATTCCTATAGAACGAATAAGTGGTCATTTTCTGAATCCTGAAAGTAGAAATAAAGATTTCCGAGTAATGCGTGAAGGTAAACAAATAACCCGGATAGACGAAATGATCGAGAATTTATACTTTTCTAAGCAATATTATGAACATTATGAATATCGTGAATCCTTGTGAGAAATTCTTGCTTGGACATAAACCATGATTATAATTACCAAAACTCACCTCTTGTGTTCGCATTTATTTGCAGACATTTTAAAATAAATTTGACCTCGATAATATAGAAAAAGAATATAGATAGTTGAATTATAGATAGAACAATATAGATAGAATTCTAGAACTCGCTTTCAAAGGGGGCTAGAATTTATAAGGATGGTATGTAACTATTTTTACTGGAGACACAATTTAAATTCTAGGTATCAGTTGCAGAAATTTTTCTCAGTGTATTCCTTTGCATTTTTTGTGAATGACTGTAACAGTTTCATACATACATATATATATATATATATATTTATATTTATATGTTATAACTTACGTCAGTTTCAATCGTTTTCAAATAGATTCCAATCATTAAAAATATTTAGCAATGCCGAAGAAATAATTTGTGTCTCTCTGCAAAAAAAAGGTTAAGTTTTTCTATACTAATTTTAAGGAAAGCTAAAATATGAGACTATTCTGACTTATATATTCACTACTCTTAAATATGTTTAATATGATAAAAATGTATTTCGAAGAATTGCTGCCTGAAAGCTGAAATTCATATAAATACCACGAAGCATCTTTGACATAATTCCATATGTGTAACATTTCGAATTTTCATTACAGTTAAGGTAAAAATGAACTTCTGTAACATTTTTAACTATTTGAATTAAATGATATTTCATATAAAGTGCATTTGCAGAAGTCCGTGAACATTAATAGTCAGATGGACCAAAAACATAATTTTGTTAAATATGTTAGAGTTGAAGTTAGTATTATGTGTTAAAATACTAGGCATCATTTTAGTAATACTTTTTGTTGATAATTTAAAACTTTAATTTTTAATAAAAATTATAATAAAAATAATAATCGAAATTCAGTGAATTTCAGTGACTATTTCACAGTGAGGATTGAAAATATTTTTCATATAATAATGGACAGTATAATATATATATATATATATATATATATATATATTTAATCTACTCATTAATTTTTAATAATGAAAAGAAATAATTACAATTAAATCAATAACCTAGAATCAGTTGATTTTTTATGTATCAATTAATGTTCGCTCTAATTTATCAAAACGAATTTTAATATCTACAATTTTTTTTATATATATATATAAGTTTAGTAGTTCCAATTTTATACAGTTATGTATATATAAGTATCGGACTAAAGAATTTTCTGATTTACTTTTGTAAGGTAGTTTTATTCTGTTTATTTCCACAAAGAATATTTTTAAAAAGATGGTTTATTACAAAATTTTGCATCAATTTTGTAGAAAATTTAAAACTTGAAAAACAGTCTAACAAGATGGTGGTGCCTAGCTTTTCTTAGTGATAAAGGGAAAACGAGCATCTTATTAAGAAAAGAAAACAACTGCTTTATATAATTTTGAAAATTTTTATGTACTTGATTTTTATATACCATGGTTAGAAACTTCAAAAATGAGATATATTATAAGATTTTTAGCTTTTTCATTGTACTCCCAGTACTTTTAAAAGTTTGAGAAGGGACAGGGCCTATATTAGTTTTTAGGAAATCATCTGATGTATATATACAGGGTGTTCCATAAATCTGTAGACATTTCAAAAATTCATAGAAATTGAAGGAATTGGTAGAATGGAACGCCGTTTCCGAAAAAGTTATTCTCGTGAAGGTTTTTTTAAGTAAAAAGTAGTTAAATAGTTAAAACATTTATCGATATAGGGCACTGTATGTGAGCAAGTCATATTTCCAAGAAAAACTATATGTATTTGCATGGAAATGCTTACAGGCATATATTTCCTATCCTAAGTGTCCGCCATCACGATAAATTTCAGTTTACAAATGTGTTACAACACCGCTCATTGGAGCTTCAATCGGTGGTTCTTACCTGAGTGGAAACATCTTCACCAATAACGCATTATCCAACAATTCAATATCACAATTAAAACTTCAGGTTTGCACAAACAGGAGGCAAAATAAGAAATAAGCTGTATTAATCGTAAAACCGTATTATTCATAGGACTCTGATTTGCATATCTTTTGTTACGCATCCGAGAAACGCCTTATATCGAAGAAATATTTAACTATTTCTTTTCTTTACCAAAAAAAAAAAAAAAAAAAAAAAAAGCCTTTTTCATGAGAGTTACTTTTTTCCAAATCACGTTCCATTCTACCAATTCCTTCAAATTTAATGATTTTTTTTTAAATTTCCACTGACTTACTGGACACACCCGGTACAGTGCAGCCATATATCCTAAAACTAGTAGTGAGGACGAGTCCAAAATGTTGGAGGGATGCCAGCTTGAAATTTGGAAAACATCCAGCAATTCCGTGCTCTGTTATTGCTCATTTTCTCCGAGTCAGTTGACTGTCACCCCTATTTCAGCATTGAACTCGTTGAGTTAGCGCTTGCGCAGATGTTTCCATAGTTTCATCAAATGTGGTCAAATAATATATATTTGCTTTTTATTCTTTTTGTTTATTTACTTTATTTCAATTTGTTTAATTATTTTTCTTTAGTATGTTATTTCCAAAATATATTAATATCTCGTTTATATATATATCACTGCATTTACTCATTTTACTTTCATTTAAAATGCATTAAAATAGAAAATTAAGGGGGGAAAATCTATAAGCTATATTAAAAATACTTTTTTTTTTTTTTGTATGACAGATGTATCTTGATAATTAAGGAACTTAAAGTAATGTTTTAAAAGACATTCTTGAAAACAATTGCATTAAAAAATAAAGATAAAACGTTCCTAAAAGCTGCAGATTGACGAAACGTTTGCTTAGGATTGTGCAAACACACGTTTGAAACAAATGTAGTTTAAATCTGCTTTCGAAATAAATAATCTAAATATTTGTCCTTTTCCTTCGCACGACCATTAAGACTAATGCTTTTAAAAGAAGATGTAGCAATAACGTTTAAGGCAAATTGATATTTCTCTTGAGTATTGAAAAATGAATAAACCATATGTAGAATCCTGTTTTCTATTGTAAGAGTAATTGGCGGTGAAATATATATATATATATTTTTTTAAATAAGTTCTCCTTTTTATTTATTTATTTTATTTTATTTTGGGCGGATTTTAGTCTAGAGATGAAATGCTTTAAAAATACTATTAAAAAATTATATAAAAAAAGGATATAGATATTGCTATATCTATGTTTATGTATAATGTTTTAATACAAATACTTAAAATACATAAATAAATAAATAAATAAGAGATAGTAGTAGTATATCCATATTAATGACACATCTGACTTTAGTTTGTAATACTCGTAAGTTAAAATGTAAAAAAATTGTAAAAAGAACATACGAAATATGCTTTGCTAAAACATTAACTTAAATAATAATAATAATAATAATAAATTTATACACTTATGGCACAGTCTTTTCACTATAAAAAAAAATCACTCATGTTGATCTATGTAAAGCTTTTTTTTTTTTTTTTTTTTTTTAATGCGTCAAAACGATACACTTTGTTTTCTTGAATAAATAAAAGAGATATTACTAGCTTAACATAATTTCAATAAAATTGTGCATTTATTCAATTAATTTATTTACATAATTACATGTCTTATAATTCATAAAGTGTTGCTTCTGATACAATGACAAAACATTTTAATGAAATATTTAAAAATCTACTTATGTTTATTGAAAGATTTTTGGACTTGTTACTTCTAAATTGATTCACCGTATATTTTAACTGCTGTATATCTTTTTAAATTGGTTCATCGTATATTAGTTCACCGTAAACAATATAAAAATAACAGTTTTTATAAATTCTTAATTCTATTTATTTTATTTATTTATTTATTTTTATTCTTTTCTTCTTCTTCTTCTTCTTCCTTTTTTTTTTTTTTTTTTTTAGAAAAACACAAGAGTTAGTTTGACAAATTTATAATTTTAGAATATGATGTTCTACTAATTTGCCTTTAGTTACATTATTTTTGTGGAGATTTACTCAAAATTTTTATCCTGTTATGAAATAAAACACGTGCATTACATATATATGTCTTTCCATTATTATGTATGTAATAATGCAAAACAAAAGATACACTAATTGAAATCGTATTTTATCAGTTATAAATAAATCTATGATTTTTTTCTAATTATGAAATTTAATATTTGTAACATATAAGAATTTCAATAAATTTGTGTTAAGAATATAAAAGATTGTAAATGATAAATAAAATAAAATAAAATAAAATAAATAAATAAATTGAATAGTAAATAAATTTTTAGCCCAAAAATTTTTATTTTTTTTTATTTCCTTTTTCTTAATTTAAAGTCACTTAAAATTTGTTTAGAATGAATTATATGTTTATTCTTATAAATAGAATTAAGTATATTGTAAGATTTATTTAAATGTTTCTATTTAAATCTGAAGAAAAGAAAAATAAATTCCAAAGTACAAGTAAAATATACTATGTTCAAATTATTACATATTTAATTCAAATGTTATTATATACACTTTTCTTTAAGTTATATAGTAATTTCTCTTAACAAGCCGTGAAGTGATAACAATGGCATTTGTGTTCTATTTACATTAATTTTTTTCTGTTTACAATAATAAATAATTTATTAAATTATTATGTCATCTTTATATTAGTACGCAAAAACATGCTTTGCCACATGCTTTTGGTCTAGTTTTAATAAAAGAAAAAGCTTAAAATTAGAATCGTTCGAAAAGTATGGTTAATATGGGTTGCAAAAAGAAAAATAATAATAAGTAAATAATTAAATAAATAAAAAATAAAATAAAATAAAAGTATATATATATTATATATATATATATATATATATAGAGAGAGAGAGAGAGAGAGAGAGAGAGATTATTTTATATGAGGCCAAGAAGACATACAAAATGCCTTTATTTTTACACACTTTTTCCTTTTATACATGTAAATTTTTGTAATTAAAATTCCTTCAAAAGGAGTCAAATTCTGAACTTTTCAAAATTCAACACAACGGCTCGTTATTTAGCTTAATTTCATAATTTATTTTTTTTTTCTTATCTATTCGAACAGGACAAAAATAGTTCGGATAATCATAATATACATATTATACAATATTATCCGAAATTGTTTTGCCCCTACAAGTCAGTTGGGAGAAACAGCCCGAAAATTAGTATCCATAAAATAATCCACAATAAAATAGCCCTATAAAATAGTTTATAATATAACCCTAGAACAAAATACCTCCGATAAAACTGCCTCGACAAATTAGCTCGACAAAATATAATCCTGATAAAATAATATCAAGACAAATTAGACCTAGGACAAAATACCCTTATAAAATTGCAACATGTCAAAATAGTTCCACAAAACAGTACGCGAAAAAAACCCGCTAAAATTAGCCCAGAACAAAAGATCTCCCTCAAAATAGTTCCAGAACAAAGTACCCCAACAAAATAGCATGAGAAAAAGTAGCCTTCGTGAAATACCCTTGAATAATATGGCCCCAGAACAAAATAACTCTGTCAAAACAGCCTCAATAAAATAGCTGTAAAAAAAAAAGGGGGAGGGGGCAAGAAGCAAAATAATTTGAAAATTAGTCCCAAGAAATAATAGACCTAATTACATATAAATCCCCACTAAAATATATGAAAAGGATATTGTCGGATTTATATATAAAAAAAAGTAATATTTTACAAAAAATAAATTACTTAATAAATATTTATTAGATTTACTGAGAAATATTATTTTTTAATTTATACACGTAATATGAATTTTATATTTGTTTTCAGTTATCACAAAAATTCAAGTTTGCATTTTCTGTTATTTTGCGTACTGTAATATTTGGAAATGTTCAAATAAAATGATCTGAAATAAACATTCAAGTTTCCATTTACCACGGACGATACAAAGACTTTGAAAGCATTTTTGAAAATTGTGTACTTTGACGCACACATTTCCGCTGAATATATCACTGAAAAAAAAATCACAAAGTCAAATAAAAGTTTACAAAATCCGTTTTAAATTATTTAATCTAATAGTAAACAGCAGTATTTCTAGCTTTGTTCTCTCACTTTAGAAATATATAATACAATAAAAAATTGAGTATGCCATCATTTTTTCTTTTGTTATTTATTTTCCTTTTTGATACCAACAACATACATGTTTTGTACATACAGTTCTGTTAAATCATAAAATGAATCAGGTATTTCAAAAATAAAATAGCAAAGAACCAAATAAACAGAATTGCGAAATCTAGTAATGTGTTTTACATTTGTTTGGTTTCGATTTTACATTTGAAAAAGATTTTTCTCTAGCTTTGCAGACATTTCCATTTTTATGAAAAAAAGAAAAACCTACCAAAGTAGAAGTGACATGTTAGATGTTTAGAATATTACCAATTTCATTTATACTTTAAAAATCGATTTTTAATTTCCATATTAATAATTTATTTTAACAAATTATGTTCTAGTAACAGTTGCATTTTTTTGTTTTATTTGAAAGTAAAATTCCCCTTTATTGCCAGTACATTA
Organism: Salticus scenicus; assembly: GCA_963930645.1. Taxonomy (NCBI): domain Eukaryota; kingdom Metazoa; phylum Arthropoda; class Arachnida; order Araneae; family Salticidae; genus Salticus; species Salticus scenicus. The sequence goes on along the minus strand of OZ005650.1, from coordinate 144,061,842 downwards.
TCTATAATGTCGTTAATTTATCATGTATAAACCATAATTATGAATATAAGAAATTGATATTATCTAAAATTATTACATGTAACAAATACATATTTTTTAACATAGATAAAATAATTTATCAATAATCGTTAAATAGATAAATAATCTTGATTTCTAGAACGAAAAATATTTTCTTGTAATTTGAACTTGTAATATGACTTTTAATATTGTTTAAAATTATCAAAAAAAAAAAAAAAAAAAAAATCTGGTGTAAAACAACCACACGACTTCCATTACACACTATTACATGCATTATATGCATTTATTATTATTATTATTATATTATTATATTATATTTTTGGGAATTTTCCGGTAAGAGAAACTTGATACATATGTAAAGACATATAAAACAGAGTTTACATAGTGAGTTAAAAAATAAGAAAAAAAATATTGATAAAGTTATTTTTTATAAACACATATTTCCGAGATTTAAATCTATTTAATCAGGATGACAGAGATACATGAGAAAGGATATATAAAATGAAATTATGTAACAATTTTCAAGAAAAATATTAGAGCAGTTTTTATGATACCAACTTTTATCAAAGCTTGGCATACCCCAATATTGACCGGAAAACAATAATTAAATTTAAAACGATATTTAACTGGGGGTTAATATAGCGAGTTTGAAAAAAATCCCCACTACTGTTTTTAAAGGAACGCTCTTGTGAGACCTGAAATTGAGCTATTTACACCGGACGCTTATCAATTTTCCTGAACTAACCATCTGTACCATTCGCAAAAATATCTAATAGAGTGTTTATGTAGCAATTTTGAAGAAAATAGTTAGAGCCATTTTTGACATACGGACTTACGGTCCCACTTCCGGTTTCCGATGTCCCACTTTGGATTTTCTATTTTTCACCAAAATTTCAAAAATTCTTTTGTACACCAGACCTGTACCATTTTTGAAGCTTCGTAGCTCTATCTTTAGCAGTTATGGAGTTATAATAGTCAGACGTTTCCCCACATACATACACACACACACACTGACCAATTGCCAAAAAACACTTATTTGGACTCTGGGAACCTTAAAACGTGTATATGAGATGAAAACTCGATATTGAAAATTTCGACCGAATAAAATGCTTCCATTACCTGCGGTTTCGTGTAATAGAAGTAAAAAACAAAAAAAAAAAAAAAAAATCCAAATTTACATTTTATAATTTCGAACCTCACCAGTCGATGAGAGGCTACACTTTCAAATTTTAAAGACGGATAGTAATGGGCTCCATTGCAGGTCGCGCTTAACGATCAAATTGTTAGGAGTTTCTTCATAATTTCTCCAAAACTCACGTAAATATAGGCTATAATCTCTTAGAAAGTCCCACATAGTGCATAACAATAATTGGTTTCATGGACGTACTTGATTTGAGAAGAAATAGAATGTAAAACAAGAATATTTCATTTCGAGTTTCCATGTCACCTTAATACAGACTAAGAAACAGGATTTCTAAGTTTATTCTTTCACTGGAAACATTAAATACAATAAAACTGTTTGCTTGCAATCTTGCTTTTGTTGTTAATTTTCCTTTTTTGATACCAACAATATATATATTTTCTAAATAAAAACCTGTTAAACCATAAAACGAAACAGGTAGTTCAAAAATAAGCAAAGTACCAAATATATAGAATTGAGAAATCTAGTAATGTGTTTTACATTTGTTTGATTTCGATTTTACATTCCAGAAAAAAAAAAAAAACTCTGTGTTTGCAGACATTTCCATTTTTATAAATCTTTTCACAATGCAAGTACTTTTTATCTCTTCTGCTATTGTAAAGTACTTTCTGTTTGTGCATTCAGACAAATCTCTTGTTATAATAGAATAATGGAAGGAATATAATTATTTTCGATAAAAACTTTTCGAATACCATGTTATATCAAATTTAAATTATATTTTATTCTATTCCCTATTTATTTCATATAAACAGAATTTCTTCTCATCCTACGTTTTTGAAAAGTATCATACAAAACATGTTATATTTGAAATGTTTGCGAATAATAACATTCCTAGTGATCAAGTTAAAAAGAAAAATGTAAATTTTATCTTATTTATGTTTAGTTATTCTTCGTGTGACTTCTTTCCTGCAGTGACATTTCCTTTTTAGGCTTTCTGTTTATCATCTTAATTAAACAAAAGAAATAATTACTACTTCCTGATTTAAATTAGAAAGTTTTATTTTATTTCGATACATTGCTTCTGTCCATATTCTTTTCGATACAAGTACTTTATAAGTTATGTATACTACTTTACTATAGGTTACTGGATAGTTTCGATTTTCGATTTTGTCATGTTTGACTAATTATCCTGAAAAAGCAGTACAGTCATTTGCAAAGGTTTAAAACCAGTAGCTGATTTTTAGTATTTTAACACATTGCATCATTTGCGCAGATTATTGCATTTTCACATGTGCTGATGGCATCAGCATTGCAGATTGCATTCTACTGCTATACACTGTAAAAAAAATCTGTGGGTTTTACAGAATATATCTGTATTTGTTACAGAAAAGAGCTGTTTTAAAGAAAAAACAGATTTTTCCTGTTTTTTATCCCTTTTTCTGTTTGTTTTTTTTCTTTTTTCTGTTTTTTTTCCCCTTTTCCGTTTTTGAGCATGCTGAAAACAAAAATTCTGTTATTTTTACAGAACAAACTGTATTGTTTACAGAAAAAATCAGTTTTAAAGAAAAAACAGTTTTTTTTTCTGTTTTGCGGGTGCAAAAATTTCTAAACTGTAACCGTAGTATGGAGCCGTGGAATCACAAGGGGGTGTGTCCACAGAGTTAAAAGGAATCCGCCAATTTTCTTTTGTTGTCAGTAAACCAGAAGTCACATTTTGTGTGTTCGGTTTATGTCAGAATAATACAGACATGCACACACTTACATACATATATATATATATAGGGTATTTGATAAGTCTGGGTTAAAGTCCTGCGCGGGTCGGGTTTTACCCGACCCGAACCCGACAAAGGAATTTTAAATCAACCCGAAACCCGACCCGAACCCGACAAAAAAATTTTCATCAACCCGAAACCCGACCCGAACCCGACAAAAAAAATTTCGTCAGCCCGAAAACCGACCCGAAACCGCAACATAGAATTTTTTGCGACCCGAACCCGACCCGAAACCCGACTCATCTAACCCGAACCCGACCCGAAACCCGGAAAATAAATCAACATTACTTATTCATCTAAAAATCATGCAAAACAAGGTAAATGATATAACATGATATAAAATAAAGTAAATTTTCATTGTCACACAGTTGGTAAATTATAAAAAGAACTAGTACGTTGTGGCCACCACAAGACATTCTTCTACATTTTTCTGTCAAATTCACTAAGTGCGAATAATTTATTAAAACTATTATTAAAAAGTTTAACGTGATGAATGCAAATAATTTTCGTCTTAGGAAAATCTAACACTAAATATCCAAAGAGAGACAGTTTTATCGTCTATAAATATTTTCTTAAACAATGCGTTTTTATAATTGTTATCTCACATATCATGGTTCGTACAGTTATATGGCATAGAAGTTGAGATATATCCATCCTGTTATCGATAAAATTTGCAATATAACAGCGCCACCTATTGGCCGAGAAGCAGTCAAACTGAGTCAGCATAATGTCTCATAATCGCCTTCTCACATGTTCAATTTTGTTTGATGATACACAATACAACCTGAGATATAGCTTTCCTTGTAATTGTAGAAATCGCTGTGTAGCAGCGCCACCTGTTGAGCGGTTTACACCAAAAGTTGACAGGTGCTAATATATATTAAAGGAAACCTACATACAAATTTATATGAAATTCTGTGCAGTAGTTCTTGAGATATAGCCTTTCCTTAAATTGCGGAAATCACTGTGTAGCAGCGCCACCTGTTGGCTAATAGGTATTCAATTTGAATCAGCGTACTATCTCATATTGGTCTTCTCACATATCAGGTTTTGTTGGATTATACGCAATGAAAAATGACATATAGACTAGACACCTCAAAACTTGTAAATCCGTCGAAAACCGGAAGTCGAAAACTTTTATGAATCCAGTACTTTCTTCGATTGATTATAGAAGAAAGTAAAAAAAAAAAAAAAAAAAAAACTTGTAAACTGCGAAATCTTTTCAATTTCCAGAATGTAAATGAGAGGTTATATTGTATTTGTATTTCTTTAATTTATATATTAACAACAGTCGAGAAAGATTTATAATACTTTTTTAATTTTTATACAATTTCTACAAAAGATACATATTAGTTCCGTTGAAGAAAAGAAAACAGATCCAGATACAAATACGGATCTATTTTTCTGGCGGATATCCGCGAATACGAATAGGGAGCTGCGGTACATGTCTGCCCACCGGCGACCGAGCGGTTCTACGCTCGAAGCTGGTAGATGGGAGGTGTCGGGTTCGATCCCAGGTCGCGCTCATCGACCTAGCCGTTCACAGTTTTCCGTGGTTTCCTCCGAAACACGCGTAAATACGGGCTAGGACCCCTTACAAAGACTCAAGCGAAGGGCATTCCCCCTATAGGCCTAGGACACATCGGAAGTCAATCGGCCTTAAATCCTTCAACCAACCAACCAACCAATACATGTCTAGTATGTGCAGAATGTTTAAATTAGTTACATAGTTGTAAACATGCCTTTAAATTTATGTAAAAAATATTTTGAAAAGTGTTCTCAAGTCGACCCGACTTGTTGAAAACCAAACCCGACCCGAACCCGAACCCGACCCGCAAGAAAAAAAATTCAGTCAACCCGACCCGAACCCGACCCGCACGAAAAAAAGATCAGTCAACCCGACCCGAACCCGACCCGCAAGAGAAAAAATTCTGTCAACCCGACCCGAACTCGACCCGCGGGTCGGGTCGGGTTCGGGTAAAATCGGGTTACCCGACCCGATGCAGGACTCTAGTCTGGGTACACCAAAATTTCTTGAAAGGAAAGTAAATTCGCTGAACACATAGATTTCAAATGTTTCCTGGATTCAAATAATCTGAGGTATCACAAATGGGCCCCTTGGTAACCTGAGGGCCCCACGTGACACTAACTCCATTTTTACTTTCTTCTATATTCAATAAAAGAAAGTATTGGATTCGTAAAAATTTTCGACTTCTGGTTTTCGACGGATTTAGAAGCTTTGAGAGGTCTAGAACACGATTTGACCATTTGTAGGAAATGTCTGTCTGCGTGCGTGTGACAAAAATTTTGTGGCAACTGTATCTCCGGAACTACTGCTCAGAATTACATATCAATTTACATGTAGATGCACCTTGACCTAAATTAGTGCATGCTATAGGTGGCGCTGCTATAACACAATTTCCGCTATATAAGGGGAGGATATATCTCAGGTTCTATTGCGTATAATCTAACAAAACTTTATATGCATAAGAAGGCCATTATAAGGCATTATACTAGTGCAATTTGTATGCTTATTGGCCAACAGGTGGCGATGCTATACAGCAATATCTGTAATTTATGAGAAGGCTATATCTCAGAAACTACTGCACAGAAATGCATGTAATTTTATATGTAGATGCACCATCACCTAAATTACTGCCTACCAATCTTTGGTGTCAACTGCTTACCAGGAGGCGCTGCTATACAGCGATTTTCGCAATTTAAAGGGGATGCTATATCTCAGGTTCTATTGCGTATAATCTAACAAAACTTTATATGTAAGAAGGCCATTATAAGGCATTATGCTAGTGCAATTTGTATGCTTACGGTCCAAAAGGTGGCGTTGCTATACAGAAATATCTGTAATTTAAGGGAAAACTATATCTCAGAAACTACTGTACAGAATGCATATGATTTTATATGTAGATGCACCTTGACCTATATTACTGCCTACCAATCTTTGGTGTCAACTGCTCAACAGGTGGCGCTGCTGTACAGCGATTTTCACAATTTAAATTGAAGGCTATATCTCAGGTTGGTTGGTTGGTTGTAGGATTTAAGGCCGATTGACTCCTGATGTGTCCTAGGCCTAGGGGGGAATGCCCTCCGTGGCGGTCTTTCTAAGGGGTCCTAGCCCGTATTTACGCGAGTTTCGGAGGAAGCCACGGAAAACTCCGAACGGCTAGGTCGATGAGCGCGACCTGGGATCGAACCCGGCACCTCCCATCTACCAGCTTTGAGCGCAGAACCGCTCGGCCGCTGGTGGGCCTGGCTATATCTCAGGTTCTGTTGCTTGCAATCAAACAAAACTTGATATGTAAGAAGGTCATTTTCAGACCTTATACTGATTCAATTTGAATTCTTATTGGCCAACAGGTGGCACTGATATGCAGCGATTTCCGCGATTTAAGGGAAAGTTGTAGCTAACGAGCTACAGCACAGAATTGCATATAAATTACATGTAGATGCACCTTGACCTAAATCAGCGCCTATAAACTTTTCGTGTCAACCAATCAACAGATGGCGCTGATACACAGTGATTTCCACAATTTAAGGGAAGGCTATATCTCAGATTCTATTGCGCATCATCAAACAAAGCTTGATATTCGAGAATGCCATTACGAGACATCGAGACGCTGATTCAATCTGAATGCTTATCGGCCAATAGGTGGTGCTGCAATACTGAAAATGTCCTCGAAAACATGAAGGCTATATCTCAATTTCTATTGCATATAACAATACGAAACTTGATATATGAGATAACCGTTATAAAAAAGCTTTTATTATGATGTTATTTACAGACAATAAAATTGTCTTTGTTTGGATATTTAGTATTAGTTTCCTCTAAGATAAAAATCATTTGCATTCATTATGTTAGATAATATTAATAAATAATAGTTTTAATATATTATTTGCTCTTAGTGAATTTGTATAGAAAAATATAGAAGAAAGTCTTGTGGTGGCCACAACATACTAGTTTTTAAAAAGAAACCATATCTTTTTTTTTTTTTTTTTTTTCAGAAACGTGTTGCCAAGCGTAAAAAACCTGTTAAAAAAATCTGATGTGGATACCACATGACTTCCTTATACACCTTTAGAAATATATACATAATGTTAAAAAGCATTGGCATTGGACCCGAGAAAATTGGCTAAAAATATTTAAAAAATGCATTATCACCGTGTTCTGAGCTTTTCTGAAAGTTTCAAATGTCTAGCTAGTCGGAAGTTAGTTAAAAATCGATTGCAAGATTTGTACTGGTAACGCTGCCGAAGGCAGCAGGAACCCGAGACAGTTGGCTAAAAGTATTAAAAAAGTGCATTTTCATCGTGTTCTGAACTATTCTGAAAGTTTCAAATGTCTAGCTAGTCGGGAAAAAAGTTAAATACATTTTCTGTTCAACCATATAAACGCTGCCGAAGGCAGCTGTGACCCGAAACAATTTATTAAAAATATTTTAAAAATGCATTGTCACCGTCTTCTGTGACCTTTTTTGGAAGTTTCAAATGTCTAGCTAGCCGAGAAGTTAGTTAAAAATCGATTGCAAGATTTGTACTGATAACGCTGTCGAAGGCTGTAGGGACCCGAAGCAGTTGGCTAAAAGTATTTAAAAATGCATTTTCATCGTGGTCTGAACTATTCTGAAAGTTTCAAATGTGTAGCTAGTCGGGAAGTTAGTTAAAGGAATTTTCTGTTGAATCATATAAACGCGGCTGAAGGCAGCATGTATCCGAAACATTTGGCTAAAAATAATTTTAAAAAATGCATTGTCAACGTGTTCTGAGCTTTTCTAAAAGTTTAAAATGTTTAGCTATTCGGGAAATCAGTTAAAAATCGATTGCAAGAATTGTACTGGTAACGTGCAGAAGGCAGCAAGGATCCGAAACAGTTGGCTAAAAGTATTTAAAAAATGCATTTTCACCGTGTTCTGAACTATTCTGAAAGTTTCAAATGTCTAACTAGTCGGAAAGTTACTTAAATAAATTTTCTGTTGTACCATATAAACGCTGCTGAAGGCAGATGGTATCCGAAACAGTTGGCTAAAAATATTTTAAAAATGCATTGTCAACGTGTTCTGAGCTTTTCTGAAAGTTTCAAATGTCTAGCTAGTAGGGAAGTCAGTTAAAAATCGATTGCAAGATTTGTCCAAACCGTTTTTGAGTTACCGTCTTTTGATATGGCCATGTCCTATGTATTTTTGGTCATTATGAATTTAATTTTCCTAAATATCTTCAAAATGGAAAATCATACAATATCTAAAAAGGGAGATGCACAACTAGATGTTATAAAAAACCTATATACCGATTCGCAACTTTCTAAGTCCAACCGTTTTTGAGTTATGCGACATGCACACACACGCACATACATACAAACGTCACGAAAAATCGTGTGAAGTCACTTATATCTCTAAAACGAGAGCTCGTGTTAAGATGACACTTGCAGGTGTACAATTAGACATCATGACAGTCACATGTATAAATTGGCAACATTCAGCGATCATTCGTTTTCGAGCAATGTGAAATACAAAATCCATTTCGCAAATCGTGATTACTATACTTCCTTCCGTGTACTGTTTTTTTTTTTTTTTTTTTTTTTTTTTTTTTGCAGCGTAGGGACCCTCTGCCCCATTTTTCTTTTTTTTAGGTTTTGTATAATCGTAATTTGAAATTGTATGTAATTTATTTGGCAAAAATGTATTTTAACATTAAAGAGTATTTCATAAGGTTTAATTTGATATGCAACATCATTATGTTGAGTGAAAATTTTAAAAATTTTGAACAGAGTGCTTTTTAAAAAATTTCAAAAATAAATATGTTTTTGGTTATACTAAAAGCTGTATAACCTGAAACTTTTCGAGTGGGATCTCTATGGGATCAGAAGTTATTTCAAAAAATTTAAAGTTACTCTATATGTTAAATTGTATTATAATTACCATATAATATGCTTACTTGATAAAAGACATTTTTAAAGTTCATATTTTGACTGACAAAATAGTAAAAAAATAAAAAAAAGTTTTCTTCATGAAAATTTCTAATAGCATTAAAAATTTGATTATTTAATTTCTTTTTTAAATGTGTGTGTATGTGTGTATAATTCTATAAGTTTCAAATTTTTAAGATTAAAATCAGGAGTGATGGTTTTAAAACCTACGCAGTTTTTTTAAAGACAGATTAAAAGATGTTTAGAATATGAGGTTATAAATTTATATCAGAAGCCATTCAGATAATAAATTACTGCACTTACAAATTAATGACAGCATGAGTCACAGAAAGTAAATAATCAGTTCGTTTGCTAATTACTTACAGATGTCTTGGTTCAAAATTGTGTTTATTTATGTTGTCGCTGGTATGTGACTCATCTCGGGCCATCGTCGTCCGCCGTTAATCACGTGACCGCAAGCGATGAGCGCGAAGACGCGAAACAACAGAAACTAAACTAAAACCAAATGAGAACGGAAGATCGGAAGTGTTTAAAGGTGGAACTATTTTTGAAAATGAAACTATTATACAAGGTAAGTTAAAATGCCTGTTTTCTTCGTATATGTTCATTGAAAGATTAAAATAGTGTTTTGAATTGAATATTAATTTTAAATTTAAAGAACAAACTAAAATTTCTTAAGCCTGTTCACACAGATTATATTTGTCTGTGCCTGTTCATTGACATGTTGATTAATCAGTCTGAATAACACAGTAATCGGCAATGTAATAATTTTGATCTTGAAAGAATATTATAGTCTTAAATGTGAAATGATAAGTGTATATCACGTTTATTCTTTAAAATTATCTATATTGTGAATACAATTTTTACTAAATGTAATGTTTTTTATCCGAAGAGGATATTCTTTTTTTTTTTTTTTCTACAAATAATCTAATTTAAAAATTATTTTTCTAGATTAAATTTTGCAAAATTATGATAATGCACATCCTGCTGTTTTTATTTTGTTTTTACTTTATACATTAATTTTATCTTATTCTTTGACACTATTCTGGGTACATTTTTGTAAAAACAGAATATTTTTTATGAAATATTTTACTTTTTTTGTGAAAACAAAAATTTATCATGTAAAGTGTAGATCTTCCATTTTAAAGTCACTCTATATCATATTTAATGTCCAGTATACAATATCAAGTCAGCTGAAATAATACTGAAAATATGGACATCTATATCTATATCTATATCATTATATAAAGCGCAAAAAATTGTTTGTTTGTGGAGGGTAATCTCTGAAACTACTGAACCGATTTAAAAACTTCTTTCACTGACCGAAAGCTACAGTATGCCATATTGTTATAGGCTATATTTAATTTTGATAAAATAAATTTTAGTTTAAAATCTGAGCATTTTAATTAAAATCCCCATAGAAGCCGTAATAGAAATGGAAATAATGAAATATTAAAAAAATTAGCTGCTGCCAACATAAAAGAAACATTTACATATTCATTTCGTTTTTAAAATATCTTGACGTGAAAAGAAAAGAAATATATTTGCACGTGCATTAAATTGAAATTCATATAAAGCTTTTTTAATTGTTAAACTTACACGTTAAATCTGACGTCATTATAGAATTAAAAGTGTTTATTTTTCTAATAATTTAATTTGATATGATATGATATAATATAATGATCTAAGCATCAATGTTTAAATCACGGAATCTTTATTACTCCGTGGTTTAAACTGATGCGTGTAAACGAAATTGGAATTTAAAAATAAATAAATAAATAAAATAAAATAAAATAAGAAATTCTATTTTATAATATTATTTATTTTAATTTATAATTGTTGCCAAAAAGATTTACGAATTAATTTATTTTTAGACATATAATAAAATATATTTTCTCGCGAACAATAATATAAAAAGTGAACTGGATTTTTTGTAAAAAAAATAATAAAGATCGAGGAAAATTATTTCCCCATTTTAATCCCCATATTTGGATATAGATATGTATCCGCGATTGTAATGAAATGCTCGCCCTCTGGTGGGCTAAGGTGAAATTATCACACCACTGCATATCCTCATATTATGCAATCGACTTTCCATGATGAAATGGCGGAGAAAGAATAATAATTACACGTGGCTGTTATATTTACTAACAACTGCAGTGTTCAGAGAGCGCCATCTATCGATCATTACAAACGCGGATTAGTTATCATGTGCATCCGTTAGATTAAATTGTTTTTGTTGTAAAATTGATAAAATTGGAATTTTAAATTTCAAAACTCTAGAAAAAAAAAATGGCAAATTTCCATATTCGATTGAAAACATAAACATTTCATTTCAAAGGATGATATTTACACAATAAACATCCAACTAATAAACTAATTAAAAGGGAAAGGATAAATATTCTATCATAATTTGAAGTCAAATTTGTTTTCAAATGTCTAAATAAAGTATCTGATATAATATACTAATATGTTGCAGCGGAATAGATTTGATATCCGTCATCCTTGGCAGAAAAAAAAAAAAATATCGCCAAATTATCTGGCGAATATAATTTAATTCCTTTCAAAAATCATGGTTATTTTAAAAACTTACATTAAGAGTGTAACGAATAATATGAAACAATATTTCGTACAATACATATTACGAAAATATACATCTGGCATGTATATTTTCGTATTACTTTTTGATCGCCAAATACAAAAAACGCCAAGGGTGACAGTTTTGAAATTTAAAATTAAAATTTTGTCAATTTGACAGCAAAATAACTCAATCTAACGCATGCATACAAATACATATCTATACCCAAATATGAGGATTAAAATCGGGAAATAATTCTTCTAGAATTTTAATAAAAAAAAAAAAATCCAATGAGCGATTAACATGGAAAATCTTTTTCTTGCATCCATGGGCGGTCAGTGATGTCACACTTCGCTTGCGTATTGAGATGTTTAAATTTATTTGGCGACTATTTTTAGCAACTAACAGTTATGGCAAGTAGCTCAATATACATAGCGCATACAGCCATTACTGAAATGTAAATAGCATTTAATTATTTGAGTTACATTATGTTGACTGGAAACCTATTTAACATACCTATGCTCTATAGCTATACTAATATAAAAAAAAAAAAGAAAGGTTTATATGCATATGTAGAGAACGATCGCTAGAACTAAAAAGCCGATTGCTTTTTTTTTTTTTCTTTCAATAATCAAAAGTTACACTGTCTCTCTCTAAGTGCTAGAAGCTATAATAAATTTTGGTAAAATAAATTTTTAATTAAAATTTTCAATATTTTAATTGAAAACAAAGCATAAATTTGATATCTATCGTCATTGGCGATTTTTGTATTTGGCGATCGAAAACGTAATACGAAAATCTGTATATTATCGTAGTAAATACGAGATGTATGTGTTTACTTCAATTACCCTACTACCGTAGGTAGTGGAAGTATTGTATAGGTTTTGGCAATTGGTCAGTGTGTGTGTATATGTGCACGTGTGTGTGTAATCTTCTGGATGTCATATCTCCAAAACTAATAAAAATAGAACTACTAAACTTCACAAGTGATTCAGGTCTGGTGTACAGATAAATTTTCCAAATTTTCGTGAAAATTGAAAAACCGGAATTGGGTCATCGAAAACCAGAAATGGGACCCTAAGCCCATATTCGAAAACACCTCTAATGATTTTCTTCAAAGTTGCTGTATAAATAATATATTAGATGCCCTTTCGATTGAAAAGTTGCTTAGTTCAGGAAAATTGATAGGCGTCCTCTATAAACAGCTCAATTTCAGACTTCGCAAGTGCGTTCCTTTAAAAACGCCTGTACGGATTTTTTTCAAACTCGCCATGTTAACTTCCTATTAAATATCCTTTTGTATGTAATTGTTGTTTTTAGGTCAATAATTGAGTATGCTAAGTTTTGGTAAAAGTTGGTATCTCAAAAACGGCTCTAACGTATTCTTGAAAATTTTTTCTTTAATCCAATTTAGATAACCTTTCTCAAGTATTACGTGCTTATTACAGGAATATTAACGGTCATCCTGATTAGGTAGTTCAGTTTTAGATCTCGGAAATTCGTGTTTAAAAAAATAACTATCTATTTTTTTTCCCCTTATTTTTTAACTCGCTATGCAAACTCTGTTGTATGTGTCTTTATACGTGTATCAAGTTTCTCTTACTCGAAAATCTCAAAAAATGCAAGTAATATCTCCAAAAAATTGTATATATTACGTGTAAAAGTGGGTAATGGAAGTCGTGTGGTTGTTTCACACCAGATTCTGTAATAGTATATATTGTACGAATATTGTTTCATATTATTGATTTCTCCTTTAATATACATTATTAAAATAATAATCAATTATGGAAAAAATTAAATCTATTTGCGAAATGAACAAATAAATAATAATTAAAGCTATTATGACGTCAATTTTATCAAAAACATTTTCATGTCATAGGTTTATTTTTCAATATTTTTTATTCATGAGTAAAGAAATGTTTCTTTTTATGAAATAAATAAATAAATAAATAAATAGCATTAAGTAAAAATTGCCAACATTTAACAACTAATTAAAAAAAATAATTGTAAAATTATATTTTGACTTTCCAGTTAATAATATTGCCTGACTATAACATATAAACTGATATATTTCTTGATTTTTTACATATCAATCCATCTTTAACTAAAATTTGTTCATCAGTGCGAAGCCGGACGGGTCAGCTAGTCATTATATAAAGCGCAAAAAATTGTTTGTTTGTGGAGGGTAATCTCTGAAACTACTGAACCGATTTAAAAACTTCTTTCACTGACCGAAAGCTACAGTATGCCATATTGTTATAGGCTATATTTAATTTTGATAAAATAAATTTTAGTTTAAAATCTGAGCATTTTAATTAAAATTCCCATAGAAGCCGTAATAGAAATGGAAATAATGAAATATTAAAAAAATTAGCTGCTGCCAACATAAAAGAAACATTTACATATTCATTTCGTTTTTAAAATATCTTGACGTGAAAAGAAAAGAAATATATTTGCACGTGCATTAAATTGAAATTCATATAAAGCTTTTTTAATTGTTAAACTTACACGTTAAATCTGACGTCATTATAGAATTAAAAGTGTTTATTTTTCTAATAATTTAATTTGATGTGATATGATATAATATCTAAGCATCAATGTTTTAAACTGATGTGTGTAAACGAAATTGGAATTTAAAAATAAATAAATAAATAAAATAAAATAAAATAAGAAATTCTATTTTATAATATTATTTATTTTAATTTATAATTGTTGCCAAAAAGATTTACGAATTAATTTATTTTTAGACATATAATAAAATATATTTTCACGCGAACAATAATATAAAAAGTGAACTGGATTTTTTGTAAAAAAAATAATAAAGATCGAGGAAAATTATTTCCCCATTTTAATCCCCATATTTGGATATAGTTATCAAGTATTTGGTATTAGTTATCAAATGCATCCGTTAGATTAAATTGTTTTTGTTGTAAAATTGGTAAAATTGGAATTTTAAATTTCAAAACTCTAGAAAAAAAAATGGCAAATTTCCATATTCGATTGAAAACATAAACATTTCATTTCAAAGGATGATATTTACACAATAAACATCCAACTAATAAACTAATTAAAAAGGAAAGGATAAATATTCTATCATAATTTGAAGTCAAATTTGTTTTCAAATGTCTAAATAAAGTATCTGATATAATATACTAATATGTTGCAGCGGAATAGATTTGATATCCGTCATCCTTGGCAGAAAAAAAAAAAAAAATATCGCCAAATTATCTGGCGAATATAATTTAATTCCTTTCAAAAATCATGGTTATTTTAAAAACTTAAATTAAGAGTGTAACGAATAATATGAAACAGTATTTCGTACAATACATATTACGAAAATATACATCTGGCATGTATATTTTCGTATTACGTTTTTGATCGCCAAATACAAAAAACGCCAAGGGTGACAGTTTTGAAATTTAAAATTAAAATTTTGTCAATTTGACAGCAAAATAACTCAATCTAACGCATGCATACAATAACTAATACATATCTGTACCCAAATATGAGGATTAAAATCGGGAAATAATTCTTCTAGAATTTTAATTAAAAAAAAAAAAAAATCCAATGAGCGATTAACATGGAAAATCTTTTTCTTGCATCCACCGGCGGTCAGTGATGTCATACTTCGCTTGCGTATTGAGATGTTTAAATTTATTTGGCGACTATTTTTAGCAACTAACAGTTATGGCAAGTAGCTCAATATACATAGCGCATACAGCCATTACTGAAATGTAAATAGCATTTAATTATTTGAGTTACATTATGTTGACTGGAAACCTATTTAATATACCTATGCTCTATAGCTATACTAATATAAAAAAAGAAAGATTTATATGCATATGTAGAGAACGATCGCTAGAACTAAAAAGCCGATTGCTTTTTTTTTTTTTTTTCTTTCAATAATCAAAAGTTACACTGTCTCTCTCTAAGTGCTAGAAGCTATAATAAATTTTGGTAAAATAAATTTTTAATTAAAATTTTCAATATTTTAATTGAAAACAAAGCATAGATTTGATATCGATCGTCATTGGCGATTTTTGTATTTGGCGATCGAAAACGTAATACGAAAATCTGTATATTATCGTAGTAAATACGAGATGTATGTGTTTACTTCAATTACCCTACTACCGTAGGTAGTGGAAGTATTGTATAGGTTTTGGCAATTGGTCAGTGTGTGTGTATATGTGCACGTGTGTGTGTAATCTTCTGGCTGTCATATCTCCAAAACTAATAAAAATAGAACTACTAAACTTCACAAGTGATTCAGGTCTGGTGTACAGATAAATTTTCCAAATTTTCGTGAAAATTGAAAAACCGGAATTGGGTCATCGAAAACCAGAAATGGGACCCTAAGCCCATATTCAAAAACACCTCTAATGATTTTCTTCAAAGTTGCTATGTAAATAATATATTAGATGCCCTTTCGATTGAAAATTGATAGGCGTCCTCTATAAACAGCTCAATTTCAGACTTCGCAAGTGCGTTCCTTTAAAAACGCCTGTACGGATTTTTTTCAAACTCGCCATGTTAACTTCCTATTTAATATCTTTTTGTATGTAATTATTGTTTTTAGGTCAATAATTGAGTATGTTAAGTTTTGGTAAAAGTTGGTATCTCAAAAACGGCTCTAACGTATTCTTGAAAATTTTTTCTTTAATCCAATTTAGATAACCTTTCTCAAGTATTACGTGCTTATTACAGAAATAATAACCGTCATCCTGATTAGGTAGTTCAGTTTTAGATCTCGGAAATTCGTGTTTAAAAAAATAACTATCTATTTTTTTCCCCTTATTTTTTAACTCGCTATGCAAACTCTGTTGCATGTGTCTTTATACGTGTATCAAGTTTCTCTTACTCGAAAATCTCAAAAAATGCAAGTAATATCTCCAAAAAATTGTATATATTACGTGTAATAGTGGGTAATGGAAGTCGTGTGGTTGTTTCACACCAGATTCTGTAATAGTATATATTGTACGAATATTGTTTCATATTATTGATTTCTCCTTTAATATACATTATTAAAATAATAATCAATTATGGAAAAAATTAAATATATTTGCGAAATGAAAAAATAAATAATAATTAAAGCTATTATGACGTCAATTTTATCAAAAACATTTTCATGTCATAGGTTTATTTTTCAATATTTTTTATTCATGAGTAAAGAAATGTTTCTTTTTATGAAATAAATAAATAAATAAATAAATAGCATTATGTAAAAATTGCCAACATTTAACAACTAATTAAAAAAAATAATTGTAAAATTATATTTTGACTTTCCAGTTAATAATATTGCCTGACTATAACATATAAACTAATATATTTCTTGATTTTTTACATATCAATCCATCTTTAACTAAAATTTGTTCTTCAGTGCGAAGCCGGACGGGTCAGCTAGTATTTTTAATAAATGGCTTATCTTTATGTCTTTATAGAACAAAATATTGTGAAATAGCAAATTTTATGAATTTGAAATTTGAGAAAAGGGCCCAATTTATCGATTTGAATTTTGTCAAAAGTCAGTTAAAATCTCAGAATTTTTGCTTCAATTGACCCATGTTTTAATAACTTTCCTTTTAATCAGCATTTAAAAATAATTGTCTTCAAAATAGTCCTCTTTTATAGAAAATTCTAAAATAAATATTCAGTTATTTAATGGTATATAATTATTAGAATTTTAGTACTTATTTCTACTAATCATGTCATTAATAATTACAATTGTACGTTTATTTTGAAATTATTTACCTAGTAAAATTTATTATAAAAAAATAATTATATCATAACTTTAAGAAAAAGAATTTGCATGGATATTAGTTTGTTTATTGAACTTTGAAGTATATTGTATTTATAAAATTATTTTTTTATGCACTTAATATTTTACTTTAAAATTAATATTTTGTTAGAAATTAGTACTATGTTGTTTCTATCACAAAACATTCTTCTATATAATTCAATATAACAGCGCCACATACTGTTTAACATAAACAAAAATTTAATTATATCTTCTTACAAAAAAGATTTCAAATATGGAATTTGGCGCAATTTTAACCAACAGATGCTGAGATGTAGCCATGTTGAAAATCACAGAATTTGAATAATAACAACACCACATTTTGGGCATTATACATCCAAATTAAGTAATCGTTCGTTTTCATAATGATTATCTCACATATCAAGTTTAGTGTATTTATGTATTAGATGTTGATATTTAGACTTATTCACAGTGTAAATTGCAGCATAGCAGCGCCACCTGTAAGTCGATATGCACCCAGATTGAATCAACGTAATTTTTCATAATGGTTCTCTCCCATATTAAGGTTTTTTTTTTTATTTATATGTAACAGAAGATGAGATATAGCCATCACTTAAATTGGTGAAATTGCAGTATAGTAGAAGTACTCGTTTTTAGCAGCAATTTTCTACAAAAGTTAACAAGTACTAATTTACGTTAATATGTAACTATACATAAATTTATAGGCAATTCTGTACATTAGTTATTGAATTATAAAACTGCCCCAAAATTTTTGTCCCACCCACAGACAAACAGACATTTTTTGAAAACGCGCATGTTCTGGAACTCTCAAACCGTGTAAATAAATCAAAAACTGGAAGCTGAAATTTTTACGAATCTAATTCTTTCTTATATTGAATATAGAAGAAAGTTAAAAAAAAAAAAAACTTAATGAATATATAGTGCGTAATTACTAATGTTTTATAAAATATCAAATGCAGTTCTATTTATGATCTATATGTTTCAAACAGACTTTAAAGCTTTTTATAGAAAACTTTAATTTTGTAATGTGCCTATGTAAAAATAGTGTGTATAATACAATACCATTTACAATAATATATGATTCTGATTATCTGAAAAACATTCAGAGAACTTAATTTTTTAAAGTTAGAGTATAGAAGAATGCATAAGCAGACCTCTTTTATTCTAAGCAGATACATTTTTCACGTGTCGCGAACAAGCTAGTGATTAGCCTGTTCAAGTTAGGTTCCACTTGTGATTTTTAACTTTATTTTTACTAAAAGACGAAGCAAATAATAAATCTACATAGACGGCTAGTCAAGAATAAAAGAAGCGTATATGTATCTTTAAAGACAATTGTTTCGTAAAAATAAATCATTGCATGTGCATTTTTATTCCAGTTGTTTTGAAAGAAAAAAAAATCATTAATTTTACTAATTGTTTCAGTTTTTCTTCATGTTTTATTTTCTTCCATATTATTACATATTACTAATGTACGAAGGAAATTTTAAAATTGCAGTTATAAACTTAAACCAGTCTTTTGATCCAATTAAAGCTTTGGATGTAATGAAAAAGAAAATTCTTTTATATAGATAATGGACTTTCACTTTCTTATACAAAATATAAGGAAGTATTCCACACTCTTTCAGACTATCAAAGACAATCACAGTACTTTCTTATACGAAGTATAAAATGGATTTTGTATCTCGCATAGCTCAAAAACTAATAGCCCTAAATGTTTATATTTGTAACTCTCATGACATCTAGTTGTGCATCACCAAATCTGGTGTTGAATTGAGCTTCCACTATCAAGATATCTATAATTTTAAACGATTTGTCTTCGTGGCGTCTGTATATACGTTGTAAATTTCTATGTAGTTTTGTTATAACCTCTAGTTGTGCACCACCTTTTTACTTTTTTCTAATATTCAATAAAAGAAAGTATTGGATTCTTAAAAATTTTCGATCTCGGGGTTTTCGGTAGATTTACAAGTTTTCAGAAATCTAGAAGACGATTTGACCATGTTTAGAGAATGGCTGTGTGTGGTGTGTGACAAAATTGTGTGTCAACTTTAACTACTTCACAGAGTTTCATAACATTTGATATGTAACTAACTGTACCTTGACATAAATTCGTGCCTATCAACTTTAGGTGAAAATCTTCCAACAGTAGGATTCGCCATCCCCGCTTTTTCTAAATTTTTGATATGGTAGTATAAGACAAAATTTCGTATAAATGTACATAAAGAGAATTATTTTTTAATAATCACTATTGAATAAAAATGAATTATTTATAATACTGATAGATAATCATGTCAATTGTGAAAATTGCTTTTGATATATAGGGCATCGCTTCTCTCCTGGGGAGGGGGGGGTCGCCCCTCCCCCTGATGAGGATAAATTTTCATTATGGGTATCCTTCAAAAGAACTCGTCAATACCTTTAAAACGAATGGTTGAACCATCGAACTGCGATAATAAAGTTATCCATTTTTACTTTCTTCTATATGTAATATAGAGAAAGTATTGAATTCGTAAAAATTTTTGACCTCGGGTTTTTGATGAATTTACACGTTTTGAGAGCTGTAGAACACGATTTGACCATTTTTAGAAAATGTCTGTCTGTTTGTCTGTGTGTGTGTGTGTGTGTGTGTGACAAAATTTTGTGGCAACTGTATCTCAAGACCTACAGCACAGAATTTCATACAAATTGGTATGTAGTTGCACCTTGACATAAATTAGTGCCTATCAACTTTTGGTAAAAAATGTCTTACAGGTTGCGTTGCCATCCCGCTTTTTCTAAATTTTTAACATGGTGATATAGGACAAAATTTTGTATAAATGTGCATAAAGAGAATTATTTTTTAGTAATCATTATGAAATTTACAAGAATTATTTATAATAGAGATAGTCAACAGGGAAAATATTTTTGTATGTGTAGGAGCCTCGGCACACCCCCTGGGGGGGGAAGTCCCCCCTCGAGGGGAGTAAATTTTCAAGATGGGTATCTTTCGAAAGGTCTTGTCAATACCTTTAAAACGAATGGTTGAACTATAAATATGTGGTAATTTAAAACAAAGTTATCGATTTTTTTTACTTTTAACGAAAAAAAATCGTTTTTTTTTTTTTTTTTTTTTTTTTATTGTTACTGCGTGAATTTGTATAGGAAAATATAGAAGAAAGTCTTGTGGTGGCCACAACATACTAGTTTTTTTTTTTTTTTTTTTTTTTTTTTTTGTTTCATTTGTAACAATAACATTTTTTTTTTTTTTTTACTTTTTATTGCAATTATAGAGAAAGAAATCTCACAAAAACAATATTTATAGATTTGCTTTTTTAGATGAATCTTAAAATAGGTTGCTTTTATATAGCTCTGCATACTATATGTATAATATATATATAATTTTTCTCGTATAATGTATTAAAAAATTATAATAGTATAAATAATCAAGAATTGCTGCTGAAAATGCCTTTTGAGAAATTATCAGTCAAAAATACAATGTACCTGAATATTTTGTGAGGCCCTGTAATAAAAACATTGATACCAATTTTACTGTACCTCATGCAAAAGGAGACATGCTTGTGTACATCTGGATAATGCATGTTAATTTTGCCGTGTTTTGTGCGATATAAAGGCTATAAAACTTTTCTGAAATATATTTATTTCAGACAGTAGTGTATTGGATTTCTTTTGTGAGACTGTTCAAAGACTATTAGTTTTATTCTTCATACTACTTTTAACAGGAAACGTGTTATTGTGAACCTGAATAGATTATATCAGTTCAAAAATAACCTGCAGGAATTAGAACACGGCCAGACACACAAACCGAAGTCATAAACACACTTCAGCTCTGTTGGGAATTACTTTAAAATACACTTTATGATATATAGGGGAAAATATTTTCTAAAATATAAAAAAGAAAGAAATCAATATTTTAACCTGTGATAACACAAAACACTCACAGCAAATTGGAAGATTATTTTCTGAATTGTTGTCATTAAAATAAAATACAAGTTTGAAGAAAAATTATTTCTAAAATTATTTATTACAGAAAATATATTGGTGAGATACTCATGACTTATATAAATTGTATATAATCGTTTTCAGAATGAGTAGCGTCTGAAAAAATAAAAAAGGAAAAAGTACAGCAACAAACACTATAAATGAAGCAAGCGGAATGCATGTGTGACTGAGTACCATCGCTTAGCGTGACATCATCATATCTGTGCCCAGCCAGGCCTGGAGAGCAAAGTGTAATCTCCTCTTCGTGGCGGCCCCGGTATAGCCTTTTAGATTTTTCATTTGCAGATGAAGAGATACCCGAGTAAGTTAATTTTGATTTCATTTTTTGTAATATTTGGCATTTATAAATATTTATTAAGCCATTGATTTATAAACTACTAGTTAGGTAAAGAATAAATTTTGCACATTGAATTCTATAGAAAATTGCTATTTTTGTACAAAGAGAATAAGGACACTTGCAGTTAGTTCAGTTTTAAAAACTGCACATTTTTTCCTCACTTACAAAAAAAAAAAAAAAAAAAAAAAAGCTATTTAGACAGTTGAAATTTAAAAATAAAGCATCCATTTTTAACAGTTAGCAGAAAATTTTCAAAAATGCAAAATTTCAGTTTATAAATTTTTTTATCAGTTCATAATTATTTAAAAACCTTAAATTGTAGCCAGTGGATTACTGTTTATTAAGGAGAGTAGGGACGATGAAATTAATTATTTTTATTTCACATTATGTTGCTTCAAAAAACAATTGTTCTGTTATGAAATGTACCATTTTTGTGCATTTCGTGGTTTTAAATGCTAAAAAGTTTTTTTAAATTATTTATTTAATTTTAACGCATGGATGTAAGAAAGTATTAAATTTTAACTTTCTTTGCACTGTAATTTTATTTGTTACTAATTTATGAATGAGTGTTTATCATTATACAGAAAATCTTATCTTATCACTAAGCTCTTAAGTAGTAGTATCTGCAGTGCTCTGTTTTCTTTCCAGGTACCTACAGCTTGTTTGCTCACTACCGAACACATTTTTTAATTTTTAAATTCATGTCTGTCTCTTTTCCTATAATTTTACAGCTTCGGAAGTACGCACAATCGATTCCTTAACCCCCCCCCCCTCCTTTCTTTAACATTTTTTATTTATTTATTTTTTGTAATTCTTAGCTATATCTTAAAATTTATAAATTTTAAATTTCTCCCCTCCCTATCTAGCATCTAGCACACACTTTTAAGTTGTGAAATATGCACTTATCCAGTATCAGAAACAGTGCAGAAAAGCTATCAGCTTCGCAAATTAATTTAACATCTCAAGAAGAAATACTAAATTTGAAAATACTTACATATGATTTGCATTATGTCTCAAAATAACCATTCTTGTATATTCACAATTTATTTTCCTTGTATATTTTACAGATTTTATAAATTGCTAATACTTCTCTTGTGATATGAGACTGGCCTCAGCATTTCTAAGTCACAAACAAATATTGTTTTGCTACTGATAGATACAGGGGGAAAAAATGCTAGTTTGTGCAATAATGTTTTAAACAATTGTTATCAGAAGTTCTAATTACTTTATCTTTTTATTTTTTACTTTACCCATATAAAAATACATAATTCTTTGTTCTAGGAAAATTCTACATGGAAGGATTAAAATATTTTTCATTTGTTACTAGTTTTAATTTTACACAAAATTAACTAAAAAAAAAAAAAAAAATTCTAAATTATGTTAAAATACTGAAAAGAATGGAACAAGAGTTCATTCTTCAGTTTATACCAAACCGAACATTAAGAATATGAATGAATTAAATGATATTTTTATTTTAGTCTGAAACTGTTTCTCTTTTGAAATAAACTTAAAATTCAAACCCAGTAGTATTATTCTAGATTTAACGTTAAAAAACCCAAAACTCCTATTAAACCCCCTCTCCAATAATAATAATAATAATTATAAATAAAAACTAGTATGTTGTGGCCACCACAAGGCTTTCTTCTATATTTTCTTATACAAATTCACGCAGTAACAATATTAAAAAAAAGCGATTTTTTTTTCAAAGTTTTTTTTTTTTTTTTTTGTTAAAAGTAAAAAAAATCGATAAGTTTGTTTTAAATTATCACAGATTTATAGTTCGACCATTCGTTTTAAAAGTATTGACGAGACCTTTCGAAAGATACCCATCATGAAAATTTACTCCCCTCGAGGGGGGACTTTCCCCCCAGGGGGGGTGGCGAGGCTCCTACGCATACAAAAATTTTTTCCCAGTTGACTATCTCTATTATAAATAATTCTTATAAATTTCATAATGATTACTAAAAAATAATTCTCTTTATGCACATTTATACAAAATTTTGTCCTGTATCACTATGTTAAAAATTTAGAAAAAGCGGGATGGCAACGCAACCTGTAAGACAATTTTTACCAAAAGTTGATAGGCACTAATTTATGTCAAGGCGCAACTACATACCAATTTGTATGAAATTCTGTGCAGTAGGTCTTGACATACAGTTGCCACAAAATTTTGTCACACAGACAGACAGACAGACATTTTCTAAAAATTGTCAAATCGTGTTCTACAGCTCTCAAAACGTGTAAATTCATCAAAAACCCGAGGTCGAAAATTTTTACGAATCCATTACTTTCTCTATATTACATATAGAAGAAAGTAAAAAAAATAAAGGTGTTTTAAAACCCTGATAGGGATTTGTTTTAAAAATCTCAGTTTGAATAAACTAATCGTTTTAATATGATTCAATTTTATATTTATTTATTCTTGTTGTTGCACATATATATTTAATTTTTTAGATATAAATTCATACATAAAATGCTCAAAGTGATAATTAGTGTCAGTGATGTTTAGGATGATAACTTAAATAAAATTGTTATTGAGCCTATTTCTATTTTCATTTCTTATACAGCGCGGATTTGGAAACAACTTTTCAATCTCTAAAAAATGTAGAAGCTGAATATTTGGAGTCAGAGATTGAAGACACTCAAAATTTGGCTGTCCATGCATCCCCTTTAGCATATTCACAGCCAGGTAATATCATTAAACTTTAATAGATATACTTATATAAACTACACTACATGCCTATTTGCAGGTATTTATATACATACAGGTACAAATTACAAATGAATATTAGATATACAATAGGTATGACCACTTGTATAATATTCATATGTAAATATTAAGAATAAGTGCACATTTCATATTAATCAGATGACAGTGATAACTGATAAATCACTGGTATGCAATTAATATATAAGTGCGCTTTAGTGCTTCTTTTTTTTTTTTTCTAATTACGAGTTAAATGGTTTTCATTTGATCATACTAATTCATTATTTATTAGGCAAAACCTGTCACTATCGTTTGCATCTTCTTTAAAATACTAAAATTGTAACACATATATATATAAAATTAAACAGCTGATTCGCCTTTTTTAATAATTCATTAGTAGCCTTCTGAATAATATGTTTAAATTAGTAAAGTTATATTTAAAGAACAATTTATGAAGTTATATTTAAAAAATATTTCTGTGTTCAGGGGTAAATCAAGGGAAAAATTGGGACCCTTTTGTTTTAAAAACTAAGCATCTGCCATTAAGGGGAAAAAACTTACAATTATTATTTTAGAATATCTGCTTGGGTTTGCATCGCAAATGATGTACAAGTTTTTAAGAAATGGTTCTAGATTATTAAGATTATAGAAACTATCATAAATATTTTATTTAATATTATCATTGCAAACTATTCATGAATGGAAAATGTTTTCATATTTAATATATATATATATGTATATTATAAGTTTTGTTCTGGTTTTTTTACCCAGTAAAAACTAATTGGTATGTGCCTCTTGAAGTTTTATAAGCACTTATCTACTTATTTATTTATATTATTATAAAAAATGTATATATACAGATAGCTGACAAAATAATATGAACAATTTTAGCTTTTTTACGTTTTGTCAAATATCTTGAAAAGTTCTTCAGAATCATCTTGAAACTTTGGTAGTGTAAAGAACATGTTTATATCTCATATTTTTCAGTAAAAGTTGTGTCATGAAAAAGAAAAGGGCACCAGTAAGAAATTAAACAAAAATCAAAATGTTTTGAATCATCCTGTAAAAAACATTGTTTTAAATGTGTTTTGACTGTAGCATATGATCATAAGGACTTTTTCATTATCTGTATAAAATTGTAAGAGGCTACCATATATGTTCATGGAGATATAAGGGTGTCTTTAAAAAAATTGCAAAAACGATTTTTACTCTTTTAATTATAACACATAGACCCAGTGCAAAGCCATTTTCAGGAAATATGGTATACTACATTAGGCACAGCATACAGCAATCAGAATACAAAAAATTTTAAATATCTTATGAAATACAAGCACATTTACTAAATTTTTAACTATGCATGTGTGCAAGCTTTATAAAAATTTCATTCACATAATTTAACAGCCAAAGTAATTGAGCAACTTATATGAAAACCCCAAACAAATATCATGTAAATTCAAAACGTTAGCAGAGATAAATAAACAGAATTTAAGTTCTAAAAAAGAAAGATGTTAGGAGTTTTTATCAATATTTATTTACAATCATCGAAAACACTGTATTATTCGACCACATTTCATGAAACCATGGAAACATCTGCGCAAGTGCTAACTCAACGAGTCCAATGGTAAAATAGGGGTGACAGTCATCTGACTCAGAGAAAATGAGCAATAACAGAGCGCAGAATTACTGGATGTCTTCCAAATTTCAAACTGTCGGTCAAGCTGGCATCCCTCCAGCATTTTGGACGCGTCCTCACTGGGTTTAGGGTATGTGGCTGCACTGTAATATCATTGAGCATTGATTGAATCAAAATAAAAATGTGAGTAAAACCCCTTATAGATTAGCTTTCATTTTGAGAGAATTGAAATTCTATTCATTCTATTTCTTGTAATGTTTTGAATTTACATGATATTTGTTTGGTGTTTTCATATAAGTTGCTCAATACCTTTGGCTATTAAATTATGCAGAGGAAATTTTTATAAAGCTTGCACATGCTTAGTTAAAAATTATTTAGTAAAAGTGTTCATATTTCGTAAGATATTTAAAATTTTTTTATTCTGATTGCTGTGTGCTGTGTCTAATGTAGTGTGCCATATTTCCTGAAAATGGGCTTGCACTGGGTCTAATACCTTACGTATTATAATTAAAAAAATGGAATTGCTTTTGCAGTTTATTTAAGAAACCGTTATATCTCCATGAATATATATGTGATAGCCTCATAAAATTTTATACCGATAAAGAGAAAAGTCCTTATGATCACATGCTACAGCCAAAACACATTTAAAGCATTACAGGGTATTCCAAAACATTTTGATTTTTGTTCAAATTTTTACTTGTCCCCTTTTCCTTTTCATGACACAACTTTTACTGGAAAAGGAAAATATAAGGTATAACATGTTCTTTACACTACCAAAGTTTCAAAATGATTCCTAACGAACTTTTTAAGGTATATGACAAAACATTAAAAAAAAGCGAAAGGATTCACATTACAGGGGTCTCTCTATAGGAAATCTGGGTTCAGATGTTAAAAGGAGGCTTGGCGCTGTATTATTAAAACCAATAAAAATTACAACATCAGAAATACCAAAGAAAAATATTTGGGAAGCAAACAGCTGTTTCGGTATCCTTTAGTATGCTGTCTTCAGTGCATAAAAAAATCCGAGAGAAATGTTCATATATATAGAAAAGGAACCAAATTCTGCTCAACTAATAGAATTACATGGAAGATGGGGGGAGTGGCCAATAGGAATTTTAGAAACACTAGTTGTGAAAACTGTAGAAAAATTAAGAAAATGTGGACCGAATGTAAAATTTCCAACAATCAGACAAATAGAGTACAGCGAAATCACAATTAATAGGATTTTTAAAAATATAAAAAGCTTCAAAGAAATCAAGTTCATGAATCGATTTGTAGGTCTAATGCTAATCCATGATGATATGCCTTGCAAATATCATGAATGATAGCTGCAATTATCATGAATAATATTTGTCATGAATAATATTTGCTGGCCTAAATCCATTCATGAACTTGATTTCTTTGAAGCTTTTGAAATTTATAAAAAATCTTAAAAATCTCGTTAATTGTAATTTCACTGTACCCTATTTGTCTGATTGTTAAAAATTTTACATTTGGTTCATACTTTCTTAATTTTTCTACAGTTTTCACAACTAGTGTTACTGAAATTCCTATTGGCCACTCCCTCCCCCCTCCGGCCTTCCACATAACCACATACTATTGGTTGAGCAGAATTTGGTTCCTTTTCTATATATATGAGCACTTCTCTCGGATTTTTTTATGCACGTAAGACTGTATGCTAAAGGCTACTGAAACAGCTGTCTGCTTTCCAAATATTTTTCTTTGGCGTTTCTGACATTGTAGTTTTTACTGGTTTTTAAATCTGGGTCCGTTAAAGGACCCTTCATAAAATTTTATATCTTAAAAAAGGACCCTTCACAAAATATTTTGTCCTGAAAAAGAACCCTTCACAAAGTTTTATGTCCTGAAAAAGGATCCTTCACAAAATTTTGCCTGTTAGAAATAGACCTTTGATAAATCTTTTTCATTTCAAAAACTAATCTTCCATAGAACGATCAGGCTGACTAAATAATTGGACGTGCTTTACTTAATTTCCCAGAGAAGCTAATATTCAATTTCTAATTCATAAAAGGTTTCTGTGCATGTGTGTGAGTTTTGCTCCTTATAAAAATAAACCACCATTGCCTAAAATGAAACATTGAAACCTTAATTATAATTTTATTTTGCAAAATTAATTTTTTCAATTTAACAAAAATACGACCCTAGATGAAAAGTTCAGAAGAACTTTATTTTCACACTGAATTTAAATTAACAAAATTATGTGTAGAATTTTTCACAATTTCACAAAAACAAGACCCTGTCTGAAAAGTCTGGACAGACCCCTGCATTATTTTCTCAGCTATCTTTCTACATATACACATATATATATATATATATATATATACACATAAATATTATGTATTTGTAATTTTTTATTATATTGCTGATTATATTATGTTTTTCTCACATAGAAAAATTCTGCACAGGAAAATAAAGCTTCATTTCATGGATGGATAAATAACGAAAAATTATCTGGTTATTCAAATCTTTGTTTTCTGCAATGATACATCGGTAAGAATTATATTTAATACACTATATGATTATACTGAAATAATTTTTTTAAGTGAAATGTCTCTGTAAATGAACCAATGAATTTTGTATATTTAATTTTTAATATTTGAAGAAATTTTTCAAGAATAGGCAAACCATGGCTAATTTATTATTATTATTTTAATCTCACTACACTGTTACAATTGAGATGCAAAATTCATTATCAATTTGCATAATTTTCATTTTTTATATTTAGAGTTTCAAGTACTTCTCTTCCTTTAATTAAATACTTCCATAATCATAGTGTACGAAATACTTTCTTGTTCTTGTTTCTTCTCATATTTATATTAAAAGAAAGAAATTGACTTTTGCTAGCACTTATTTACTAGCAATAAGAGGGAATTGATCTGAGAATCAATTGGATTAATAAATGATCTGCCAACCTATAAAATTATCCCACTTAAAGGAATATGGGAGTTGGGAATAAAGATTAAGAATTGCTATTTCTTTTCAACTTGAAAGAGAGAGAGAGAGAAAAAAAAAATGGGATTTATTACCTTATAATTTTTGTGACTAATTTGTTAAATTGTAAAATTTTTGCCCAATCTTAGCTTGAATTAAAGATATTTTTCAACATATTGCTTTGTTTAGGTTTAGGACAACCTAAAAAATAAATTAGGTACTGAAAAGGCAAAAAGTAAAGTGTATTATTTAAAAACTGAGCTAAATTATTGCTAAATTGCAATGCCTGTACTGAATGATATAATTATGTAAGTTGTATTAAAAGAAACAATTTTCTAATGAAGTGTTTCTTTTCCTCCAAATTTTCTATGATTTAAAATTCTATTTATTAAGCAATTTTACTCTTTTCTGTTTCTTTCTCACCTTTCTTTATTTAACTACATTAATAATTTAATTATATTAATGCTTTATGTACCATTTAACATTTTTCAAATTAAAATGAAAAATATAGATATATTTATATATATTAAAAGAAGTTGCTGCTGCTGGCGTGAAATTTTTTCTCTACGACTGCATCTCCTTGTGAATAAATGTGTCCTCAGCATCATGAGTGCCCTAACTTTTCGCCAAATACTCCAAGGAAGACATGTCTCTTAATTAAAAATTGTCATCCTATTTAATGAAGTTATTAATTAAAAACTTCAGGCTGGTAAAGGTACTCTACTTGCCAACATGCAAATAGTTTCTACTAATTGTTCTTTCACTTTATGACATCATTTTCTACAGGAAAATTAAAATGTAATCAATGGTGCTTTAAAAAAATAAATAAATAAATAAATGTCAACTAAACAAAAATTTAAAAATGAGGTTTCAAAATGCATTGGGAGAGGTCAAAACATGCCTCCATGCAAAGTTTTGTAGTTCTGCATATAGGCTTTATACAAAAGAGCACAATAAAACATGTTTCGTGAATTTGTGGGTGAATATATTTAATTGAAATAACATTTCACTTATAAATATAACTTCATTGGTATAAAATAACGTACCACTTGTTGTCACGAATAAGAATAAAACACTTTTACTTAGAGAAAATGGCAAAATTCTGATTGTTTAGCTACTGTTCATGCATCATGAATTAAAGCTAAACCTGCAGAAAATGCATTTCTCCTTATAAAATAAAACTTTTTCTATAGGGTCATCCAGTAAAGAAGGAAAAACTTGAAAACAAATTTAAAAAAAAAAAAATGTTCTAACCATTGTAATAAAAAATGTTCTTGTTTAGAAATTTTAAAATAGGAGGAGGGGAGAAATTTTCTCAAATCATACTTTAACCTACTACAGACTCTAAAGATGCCAATGATACAGATGCATATTACATTGCTCAAAACAATTAAACAGTATTGTAAGTCTTATATAAAATAATGGCGTATGTGAAAACTTTTTTTTTTTTTTTTTTTTTTTTTTTTTTTGCAGAAAATGGTAGTAGAGTCACAAAGTGTATGTTGTTTTGATGATTGTGATGTCTCAACCTAGCCATTTAACAGATTTAAAAACTCAAAAATATCCGTACAATGAAACCTACTAACATATGTAAAAGCTACTAAATAAACCTTACTTAAGACCTCATCCTGAGATACTTTCAACGAGGGCCCCTAGTATTATCAAAGATGACCTTCTGTGTATTGCCATTGTTGCTGGCTTTAGCTGACTAATCCTCCAACAGGTGGTGTCAGATTTGGTCTGTCAGTTCGAAGCTCATTGCCATTCAATGGCTTCTTGAAAGAAGACATGCATCTGGTTCTCGTAATTAGCTATTTTCATTGTCTCGCTGAGTTGAATACTGATCTTTTCTTTTTACGTAGTTTTTGCTAAGGCAGTAGTATTTTTGTTGAACTTAATGTTGGAAATATGTTCTTTTATGTGGTTTTTATTTTTCTTTTTGTAACACCAATGCAACAGCCACTGTCAAAGTTGGGTCTAGAGAAAGGGATATTGTAAATTCTGGTGGTTTCAAAAAGATCGGTATTGGTCCTTATCAATACGGATGAGTTAATAAATATTGTGATTGGGTAATACTAACAGTTGATAAAACAATGATTAAACCCAACTGCAATATTTATCAACTAATCCGTAGTAATAAGAATCAAACCTATCCCCTTGAAACTGTCGGGATTTATAATATTCTTTTCTCTAGACCCAACTCTGACAGTGGCTTGTTACGGTAGTGACGAAAAAAGAAAAACTTCATTAAAGAACACAAAAATACTACTGCCTTAGCAAAAAACCTGCAAAAAGAAAACATCAGTATCCAATTCGATAAGACAACAGAAATTGCCGATTACGAGAACCTGGCATATGCTTTCTTCCGAGAAACCATTGAAATTTTGAGTAATTCTAAATCATGCAGTGGCAATGAGCCCCGTGCTGAAAAGACAAAATCCGGAACCCACCTATTGGAGGATCATCCAGCTGAAACAAACAACAAAGGCACAAGCTCACTTTGAATAAGGAATGCTACCACAGAAGGTCGCCTTTGAATGATAACTAAAGGCCCCCAGTGAAAATGATTCAGGAACAGGCCGTAAGTAAGGTTTATTTAGTAGTTTTTTTTAAACATTCAAAAGCTTTGAATATTACTGGTGTACAAAATTAAAGCAGTAACCTGTTTTCTCATTTTCTTCTTTTTCATGTAATTTTTAAACAAATAAACACAGAAACATAAAATTTTGATAAAATGTTTGTTGTCATATTATTTATTAATTGTATTTCATATAACTTTAACGTAAGTGATAATGTATAAACTAACAATTAGTCAGTTATTTAAAAGTAAACTTCG
Organism: Salticus scenicus; assembly: GCA_963930645.1. Taxonomy (NCBI): domain Eukaryota; kingdom Metazoa; phylum Arthropoda; class Arachnida; order Araneae; family Salticidae; genus Salticus; species Salticus scenicus. The sequence continues at coordinate 144,030,152 of OZ005650.1, read as the reverse complement.
GATAAAAGAAAAATTTCAATAGTTTTAGAAAAGAAATCTTAATGAAAAATGGTGTTAAGGAGGCATTTCAGAAAGGTGAAAATACAAGTGCATGCATGTGTTAGTTTAAAACTGTACTTTTCTTCCTGTATTCATTTTTCTGTTTCTCCTTTTTTCTTTTTTTTTTTTTTTTTTTTTTTGCATGTGAATAATTTAAAAAATATATATACTATATACATACAAACATGAAAATCGGATAAGATGTTCTTTATTAAATTATTCCTCGACATTATTATTATTCTGATGATTATCTTAATTTACAAATTACTAATTATACTTTTTCCAAAATTCCATTAAAAAAGTAAAATAAAAGTGAATACTGAAAGAAAAATCAGGATTTTGTTTTACATTTGGAGATGTGTGTGTCATCACGCATCTATAATTCATCCTTAGCACCATTTTTCATTAAGTTTTATTTTCTTATAATAGTTAAATTTTCATTTTTTCCAAGCTTACTTTTGAGAAAAAATGAATAATTATAATTTTAATACTTATGCTAAGGTTGTATAAAATCCAATTAATGATATGATATAATAAACATGCCGTCCAAATTTTATGTTCATATATTTATCATTTAAAAGTTATGAGTAAAAGAAGAAAACATGGAAAGCAGGTTGTTCCTATAATTTTGAAGATGAGTATAATTGCTGGTTGGTTAGAGTGAGAAGAGTCCAAACACAAACTGAAGTAACTGAAGCCACTGGAGTTTCACAAAGTGTGATTTCCAGGATCTGGAACTGATTTTTGGAGACTGGAAATGGAGGTCGAAGACCAGGGCAAGGTCATAGACATGCAACAACGCCCATTAAAGATCGATATTTAAAGCTAACGGCACTTAAGCACCGAAATATGAATGCCAATCTTCTTCATCAACAATTTCTCTTGGCTACTGGAGCCACATTTTTGACCCAAATTGTCCAAAATCAGCCCCACAGTGTAGTAATAAGTTTTAGGATCTCATCCCTATATTGATGAACAGTAAGAACTCCATTTTGAATTATGTGGGGATCGGTGTGCCCATCATTAGAGATGCCAGCATAGACCATTACCTCACTGCTAAATCTGACACTTCCATGCACAAATGCAGGGTTGTTTCTAGTTCCTCATTCACTTCAGATGAAAATATGCCTATTATCATGATGAACAGCAAAATACAACTCATCAGAGAAAATAATGTTGCACCACTCATCTCTCTTCCACTTCAGAGACTCTGTTGCCCATTCTCTGTGGCACATCAGTGCCTTATTGTAAATGTAACAGTATTGGCAGGTGAGCATACAGACCTACAGTATGGAGCCAGTTTCGAACAGTTTGAGTTAAAACTGTGGTGCCAGTAGCTGAACGAAGGTGTTAATGAAGAGTGGCCTTCATATTTCAATGTCTTAGAGCCATTAGCATTGAATATCGATCTTCATTGGGCATTGTTGCACATCTACGACCTACCCTTATCTTTGGCGTGCATTTTCAGTCTCCAGATATCTGTTTTATATCTTGGAAATCATACTTTGTGAAACTCCAATGGTTTCAGCGACTGTAGTTTGTGTTTAGACCTTCCTCCCCCCCCCCCCCTACAACTGATCAACAATTCTTCAAGCTTTTGAATAGATTAAATGACTTTGTTGAGACAACACACTTTCTGAATATTGAACAATGTCAAACTAAAAATATGCATACTCCAAAGTTTGAAAATGAGAAAAATTTGCTATTTGCGACTCTTTTCTTCTATTTTCTGAAAAATGTTTTTTTTTTTTTTTTTTAATATAAGACTTACAATATTCTTTAATCATTTGACTGCCTTTGAAAAGGGCAAAAATATGTTATTTTTGCTGCTTAGTTTCTTTAATGTATTAAAATACGCTTAATTCAACTTTAGATTGAAAATGTAACTGTGTACATCATAATATTCCTCATGACTATTATAAAAGGCTCTCAAACCTGAAAAACAAGCTAAAATTTCTTAAATATATAATTTTGAATTATGAGTGTATCTGGCAGAAAAGAACAACTCAATGACTGGGTATATCCGTTAGTGACAATCAGATGGTTAATTGTTTTGAGCAATATATTTTCCAACTCCAACTGATCATCAGAGGACTAAGAATGAGCTTTATTATATTAACACATGTGCAACACACAAGCAGTATCTATGTAAGGATTATATTTTAATCAAGGAGGGTGAACTGAAACTGATGATAACATGTACCTGCTGTTAAAACCTGTTAATTGGTATTTGTGTTTATTGTACATTTAAGATAGTATGTTATTTTGTTTGAGTGATGCAACTTGTTTTTGTTCATAGATTATTGTATTATGAAACATACACATGTGTAACTAAATGTTATAATTCCCAATAGTTAATTGTTGATATTTTATATATTTATTAAAACTTAATTATGTTAAATTTCTTTTTGCTCATGTGCCTGCTCAAATGTTAAGAAAAATACACAGTGATTATAATTAAAGTGACCTTTTTAGACCTTTATATATCATGTGATATTAGATGTATTTTGTTAAAATTTAGTACATGTTTTGTGTGGACTAAGGGAAAGCGAAATCTAAAATAAGAATTAAGGGCTTAAATTTTGAACATGAGGTAGCACATTTCGTGCAATGTAGAAAAAAGTTTTTGCAAGTTGCATTTCAAAGCATTTTCAAAAGGCAGTAATTAATATCATAAAATCATTCTTTTAAGGAAGAAGAATATTAAATTTAAATGGAGAGCTGTGTATGCTGTGGGGAAGATAGCGGAAACTAATATTGCTACAAAAAATACTGTCTTTCTGGTATGGAGAAAGTAACTCGTAAAGAAATAGGCAGGTTCTAGTCAATGTATGCACTTTATTTAGAAACAAAAGATTAAAAATTGATTAAAACAAGGGAAAAATATTGCAAAACTGTTAGATATATATGTATATATATGTATATATATATATATATATATATATATATAAAGTTAAATATTTGTTATTTTAATAACGAAAAGTGACATACTTGAAATAATGTGGATATATCTTTTAGTTAGGGAACAACTGACTCTCATCATCACTTTGATGCTATATCTCTGGTTTGGCAAATCTGCTTCTGCTGTTATTTTTGTTCAAGAACACAGCACCATATCATGTCCAAATTTTGGTTGGATTTGGTACAGTTAGTTACATTTGTTGGATAAAATTTTGACCATTTCTATAGTGATTGCATAAATATATTTCTTCTTAATTATCAAGGTTTTTAAGTGTTTTTAAATCAATAAAGATACAGTCTAAATGTTAGCTAACGAACAAAGATATGATTGTGTCGAACACAGCTAAAATTTAGATGTGCAATGGTGCTGCCACGTTTATCTGAAAGTAACAGCAGAAGAGAAGTTGCTTACGAAATCAGAGGAAGATCATCATAGCAATGATGAAGTTTGGGGGTTCAGTTGGAAGGTCTACACACACTACTTAAAGTATATAATTTTTATTTTTAAATTACTATCTATTTTGATAAAGTTAAGTTTTAACTAAGTTTTAAATGTGGCTAAAAGTTGATACCAAATTAGATTGCACCCAGTGTGTATCAAATTAGTCATGCTTTAAAGTATTTAAGACATAAAATCAGTGGCATATAGGGGCCGATGGGCTGCAGCCCCTTCCAAAATTTTGCAGAAAGTTTAAAAAAATAAAGATTAAGAATAATATGCATGAATTCTGTACATTGGGAAACATTATTAAACTTAACTCAGCCCTCCCCGAAATAAATCCTGAATATGCCCCTGTATGAAATAAATTAATTTTGAAAATAGGATTTTGGAATTAATCCTCGCTTTCCCAAGATCAAGGCATTACTGCAGAAAAATTGCTTTCAGGTGCCGCTCGGCACGTTTGCCGAAAATCACCAATGCGGCACTGGACTTTTTTGTATTGTTTTTTAGAAGTTGCAGCACTCCACTGATTATGTTTGCTATTTCTAACGAATTAGTGCACTTTTCGAATGAGGCGGGGTAAACTAAATTTCATCTTCAAAATGGGGTCAAAATCTTAGGAAAGCGAGGGTTAATGAATGTATACGATTATTTCCAATTTGCAATATTTAATTATTCATTTGCATAGAAAATATGTATATTTATTTGTTATCTATTTTATTCATTTATTTTACAGAAATGTTTTTTTTAACTTGCTAAAGTAAATATGTTTCTTTTTAGGTGTTTTCTTGGAATTAATCGGAGTCGAAGATCAAAATAAATTTGGAAGAAAAAAAGAATTTTTAATTTTTATATATTTTATTTATGTATTTTATATGAATAAATGTTTTAATTTCATTTGCCTACTCAGGGTCAATCCAGACAAGAATTAGTTTTTTTTATACCTCTTCACGAAATTCCATATTATAAGGCCTCCTTTACAAAATTCATATCCATAAAATAGTCCTCTTCACAGTATTTATAAAATGTGTTATATATATGTGTGTATATATATTTTTTCTTTTTCACAAAAAATAAATTAAAAAATCAGAAAAATTTTGATTTTTCCCAAAAGTAGGCCCAAAAAATGAAAATCTAGATTGACCCCTGTTGTTTTATGCGTCTTCAAAATTTTGAATAGAGTAAATAAATATATAGATTTTTCTTGCTGGAATATACAGGGTGGTTCAAAAAGTCCAAGTGGCATGTGTTGTGTCAGGTCATAAAAGTGGGGGGAAAAATAATGTCCATAATTAAATGACTCTATTTTAAAGTTGTCTACAGACAAAACAATGTTCAGAAAATTATAAAATTTTGTGTATATAGAATTGAGAAGATGGGAATTAATTTGAGCTAATAAAAAATATTTCGTCACCAGAGAGTTTTGTAATTAATTGAACATTTAATATACACTTCATATATTATTAGATATTTCAAATACCCAACTCACTAAGGCAAAATTCCCATATGATTAAGGCTGGGGTTTGGGAAGACCACAGATTATGAAAGTGATAATTGATGACACATGATTTTTCAGGTTGTCTTAATATCAAGAGTGAAACTTTTCAGGTGCATACCCTAAATTCAAGAATTTTGAAAATTTTTGGTCTCTGAATTTCATGATAAAATATTTTGTTTTTATGTAAATTTCTTGTTATAAATGCTTAATTTGCCGTAAATATCACTTATTATAGGTAGTCATTTGGTATATCATTACTGAGTCTTACATAATTTCATGCAAGTAATAGTTTTCAAAGTTATTGCATGTTGGGAAGTTTCACTCCTGTAATGTTTAGAGGAGCATCATCTTCCATAAAAAAAAAAAAAAAAAAAAAAAAAAAAAATGTGCATAAGCACTGACATGATTGTAGATCCTGAAAATTTTTATTCTGTAACAGTGATGCATTATTATTATTGTGAATTTTATCAATTGAATTTTCTGCCTCATTTTCTTAAATTTATTCTTACATTTCAATCTTTTGCGTTTCCTGGCAGTAACCATTATACAATTTATTTTTTATTTAATTCCTTTTAAAGAAAAATATTTCTTTTTAAATTTTTTGTATTTATCAGAACAAATTCTTCAAAATAAAAAAAATCTGTATTGTTTATTATTAATAATGTTTCATTTGCTAAACGAAAAAAGATTTCTCTGTCTTCTGTTGAAATTATTTTTCCTATTGAAATAGCAATCAAAATGTGACTATATTTGAAAAAGGAGAAAAAAAAAAAATGTTAAATTTACAGAAAAAAGCTGTCAGCCAGGACGCCAGTAAAAAACTGTTTTCTTGATGGGATAAAACTTTTTTTAAGAACAGCCAAATTTTGTTATATAAACATAAGAATATCTTTTAGTTAACAGAAGTACACTGTAATTTTAAAAGAAACAAAGTTTTTGTTCTGTAAAAAATTACAGATTTTTCTGTAAATTTCACAGAACAAAAATTTTTGTTCTGTAAAAGTTACGGATATTTCTGTAAATTTTACAGAGAAAATTTTTTTTGTTCCGTAAAAATTACAGATAATTCTGTAAATTTTACAGAGAAAAAAATTTTTGTTCTGTAAAAATTACAGGTATTTCTGTAAATTTTACAGAGAAAAAAATTTTTGTTCCGTAAAAGTTACAGATTTTTCTGTAAATTTTTACAGAACTCTCTTTAAAAATAACAGTGTTTTTCTGTTAAGAATAACGGTTTTCTTGTGTTAATTTGAAACATTTTTTCCCCGTAAAGAAAACGGAATATGATTGGCGTCCTGGGCTGACAATTTTTTTCCGTTTTTTTCACGAGTTTTTTTTTACAGTGTAAATAAAGGTTCCTGGCATGCTTATTGCCAGTTGTTTATTGGATTTTTTCGCAGTTGTGTAATTATTGTAATTGGTTAAAAAGCTTCACTTACAATTACAAAAAGGTCAGAAATATTGACCCTGCATAAAATTGGGTTTTCAAACCATCAAATAAGTTCGAGAGTAAATATGAGAAAGACAGCTGTGCATCAAGCTATTATTAAATTAAAAATTTCGGGAAAAATTGTGGACCTTAAGAGTCGTTTCTTTGTCATACTTGGAATAAGTCGAGGTTTCCTTTCAGGTTTATGGGATGAAAGAAACAAAATCTTTGGAGCCAAACATCTTTAAATAGTACTCAAACTGACGTTGATGCCTTTTGCAGCTAGAGAAGGGCTAATCGTATTGCAGGAGATTCTTTGATCTCGTACGACCATCTTTCTTATCACATGATCAACAGGTGCACTCGTTTTTCTAGGGCGACCGCTTCTCTTAAAGTTCATTAATTTTCCCGAAATTTTATATTTACTAAAAGTTTGATGCATAACTGTCTTGCTCACATTTATCCTCAAACTTATTTGTCGTTCAGAAAATCCAATTTTATGCAGGGTCAGTATTTCTGAGCTTTTTGTAACAATAAGTGAAGTTTTTTTACACATTACAATAATTACACAACAGCACTGTCTACGACAAAATCTAATAAACAACTGACAATAAACATGCCGGGCACCATTATTTATAGCAGTAGAATGCGTCTTATGCAATCAGCACATGAAATGATGCAATAATCTACGAAAATGATACAATGTGTTAAAATACTGAAATACGGCTACTGGTCTTAAACTTTTGCAAATGACTGTAGAGTAAAAAGCACGTGAACTTGATGAATTTTAAGAAAAATCTTATCCCGGAAGTTTAAAAAAAAAAAAAAAAAAAAAGAAAAAAAAAAAAAAAGAAACTGGAAATGAAACAAGGAAAAAAAGAAATGTATAATGTTAAAATCCCCGTTTAAAAACAATGATTGAAATCCATTGTAGCTCGAGTATTTGATAATGATACTTTTAATAACAAACATTTCCATTTATATGAAAACAGCATGCATATTTATGTAAGCATAAAGGTTCAAAATATATGGCCGTTATTTTTTTATAACATGCAAACTTTTAATCCATCAAAATGACAGTTTTAGAAAACTTTACATACAATAATTGAATCAACATACTGTAATCAAAATATAAAACTATTCAATATTTGTTCCAATATGGGTTTATTTAGTAAGTAATAACTTCGTATAGGTTAACGTATAGAATTTTTTCGCATAATTCTATAGCCAATTATATTGAACTATATATATATATATAAATTACAAACAAATATCTTGAAAATTCCAAAGTGTTCAGCCCGTATTTACGAACTGAGTTTCGAACATAAAGGAAAAGATTATACAAATTTTGGAGGTAATTTCAAATAAAACACGGGAAACTGAGAAAACTAGGCCAACGAACCCAAACTGGGTTCGAACGCGGCACCTTCCCTCTGTCCCCTCTGTCAACTTTCAAATAATAATCTCACTGAAAATGTTGGTGTCCTTGTCCGTTTGAAGTTCACTGTGCCTTTCTACGAAACGTTCGTGAATAAAAACTACTCTGTAAAAAATGTCCTATTTGCTGCCAAAAATTTTCTTTAATTTGAGAAAATGTGCGTAATTCACGAAACAATTTTGCTGTCAGAGCTTATTTTCACAAATTACAAAGAATTTCTGGCAGCAAAAAGGACATATTTTTTACAGTGTAGGATATCTTGCAAATACCGCCTCTCGGAAGACACATTATCCAAGCTAAATATAAAGAATCGTCGTTAACTCATACAGAAACACACATTTACACTCAATATAACTCAAATTAAATGAGAGTGACATTGTTCTATAAGAAAAATAACTCATTTCTTATTGCAGACTAATTTGCATGTGCCAATGATTTTTAACAGTAATTTTACTTTATATCATGAACATTTTTGAAATTAGAAACTAAAATTGTTCAATTTTTGTCCAAAGAAGATTTCGTAAAGGTTTGTAAATTGAACTGTTTAGCTTTATTATAAAATTTCTTTTGAAGATTAGAAAATTTTTAAGTCCTTATTTACATTTTCAGATTTTATTATTATTATTATTATTATTATTATTATTATTATTACATAGGAAAAGTGAATGCAACAGGATGTCTATATCTCTTATCCTCTGCTTTAGCTCATTTTTTTTTAATATATATAAACATCATTTAAGAAATCAGCAAGTTAAGAGTACTTAATTTATATTAATTAATTTGTATTTAATGCTAATTTTTTATATTATTATTATTATTATTATTGTTTAGCTGTTAATTAAAAATAAAATGTCTTATTTCACTATATACTTTTTTTTCGGTTAAAGTATATACTAACAAGATTTTACTCTGAAATATCTTTTATTAACCCCTTACCTGCCGACGAAAATTTGAGAAATTCGCCTCCGAATGCCACCGTTCTCTCTAAACTCTGAAATAAGAGTAACTCTTTCGAAAACACTGTAAAGGTCACTTCCAAGGTTATTTTATTACATTGTCAAATCGTGTCAGTAAAAAACAATAATATGTAAGAAAATAGCAAATGTGTTAGAGAGAGAGATTGTTCGTATACTATTTATTATTCACGATGCTATTTAGCATTTTATCATAAAATTCAGACACCACATATGGTAAAACAAAAAACAAACAAACAAACAAAGAAAAAAGACTGATATGCCTAAAACGTTATTTTCTGTTATGAAGGAAAATCTATTTAACGTCCGATTAAAAACTATAGAAATATTACAAAGCCTCAAATTTAGGTAGAACTTATTCATCTATCAAGGCAAAAGTATACAATTGCATAAGTAAGTCCAAATATTTTATGAAAGTGGATGCATCACCCAAAATGGAAAAAAAAATGAGCATTGATAAGGTTGTCTCGAACAAAAACACACGTCCCCTAAACCACTAAATGGACTTTTGGGACAATTTCCCAGTAGAAATAGTCCACATAAATTAAAAAATAAAAACACTTTTTTTTTTTTTTATTCCAAAGTACAATAAAACAAGTTTTAAACTGGAGTTGAAGAACAAGACACCTAGGATCTTTCATCTAAGTCCTTTAATATATTTGAACATATAAAATATACATACATGAAAATTTTCCTCCTAAACGGATGATAGGAAATGAGGTATAAGAAACTTCTTACTCGACCCGTCCGAAGACATCCGAGTAAAGGAAATGAGGTATAAGTGGAAAACAAATCTTGAACTGTAGTTGGAAGCCCAGGGCAAAGCTCCCTACTTCCTTCTCAAATCCTTTATTCCTTGAACTATATAATTATAGGAATTATACAAAATAACAACCTAGTCCGATAATAGTAAGTGGATTAAAATACGCTTGCAATACATAACGCTGATAGACAGCAAACGAGGCAAAATATAAGCATGCACAAATTCAACAGTCATAATTTTTAATGACTATGAAGAGTCATCATTTTTAGTGACAATGAAGAAAGAATCAAGAAAAAATGTATGAATTCTAAAACATGAAAACAGGAATTTTGGATTTTTGATCTGTAACTGAATTTGGTGCAGAAACTTATTTGATCTTTCTGAGTAGCAGACTATGTTTATATATTTTTTTCTGAGAGGCAGACTATGTTTATATACATAAATATCTTAAAAAAATAGAAAATTTCTGTTTTCTAAATAACTACGGAAATTTAGTATATAATTACATTTCAATCTGTTAAAAGAAACCAGTTCTTGCGGATGAATTTAAGTTGCACTAAAACTTGAAGCTACCATACATCCTCTCACAAGGGAAGTATAAATCACTCCTATTGAAACCAAACCAAGCTTAAATTAAAGACCGTGGTCGAAAACATTGGTAAAGTGCAAATTTTGGGCAACAACGAACCCACGGGCCAAGTTAAGACCTTAGAAAATTTAGCCCCTTTTATGAAAATCAACGAAACACAGAATTAGTGGGTAAGAAAGCGTGGCACTGCATTTTTGATTCGAGAAAAGAAGATTTTCAGTTTGATCCTCGTCTCGGTCGACTTTTGATTTTTTTTTTTTTTTTTTTTTTTTTAACATAATACCAATATTTGGTTCAACATAAAATTACCAGATCATGGTAAAAGGTTAAACCATCTGGTGGTTGCAGCTACTTCAATACCAAAATTTAATTCAAACTAACAACAAATTTTTAACAGTGTAGATGCAAGTAATGTTTTTACCATAATCACCTGAAAACTTGATCTAAATATAGTGCATAACATGTGAGTGGCACATATTTAACAAGTGTTTACTGATTAAAAATTTTTTGGATACGTCTTTAAACTTCGAGAAAAATTAAGTAAATAATTAAATATATTTTTTCTAAACAGGACTTCAGTATTTGCAAAATGCTTTAAAAAACAGATTTTTCAAAGACATAAAGGCTGACGAAAATATAACTCTTTTCTAAGAACTTCATTTCGTTGATATATATATTCTATTATTAGTTTTCTCATTTTTTAATAACTGAAAATAATGTTAACTATTTTTTGTTATTAATATCTTACATTTTAATTGAGTTATTTTTATATTTTAACTAAGATTTTCTCATTCTGTAGAATTTGGATTGTTTTGTATTGCAAATATTTTTCTTAAATAAATGTCATTGAAAATCACATACTTAAACATTTTCTGTATAGAAATATATTATCATTCTATTTTTGTTACACATACATACTTGCCAATATCCTAATTAATATACCGTAGTGTTCTTAGTCCCGCCCTTTTTTCACACCAGTAAATTTTTAGAGTAATATTCTATAAATGCAATTACGATTAAACAAGAAGAAACATATTCAAAAAAGGTGTTGGTGTCAAAAAGAAGGCGGGGCTAACAAGACTACGGAATATTAATTAGTATGTTGGCAAGTATGCACATAGCTAAAAAAGCATTTTGACATTTATTTTATTTTTAACCGACTTCAAAAAAAGAAGGAAGGTTCTCAATTCAAACCGTATGTTTTTTTTTATGTTTGTATGTTTTTTTTTCTCATAACTTCTGAACGGATGCTCCGATTTTGATACTTTTTGTTTTGTTGAAAAGGTCTTGGTCTACAATAGGTCCCATTGTAATATCTTTACGATCTAAAGAAAATACAGGGTGCCCAAAAAAATCAGTCCCAACTCTTTTAACTGCTAAACGGCTGCAGCTATAGTGATAAAAATGGTATGTAAGTATAGCAAAGTGGCCATGCTGTACAAGGTTAAACCGCTTGCAGCGCCACCTGGTGGAAAATAGCGGAGTTAGTGTTCCTATCTCGAAAACGGTTCTAAAGAAAAAGTTAATTACAAAGCTGAAGAGTATCACCGATTTAGTACAAAAAGATAGTTTAGACATTCATACTAACGTTCCTATCTCGGAAATGGTTCAAGACAGGGGGAAAAAGTGGATTATAAAATTGCAGAGCATCATCGATTTAGTACAAAAAGATAGTTTTGACATTGATGCTAAGAATATAAGGCTAAAAACGTGCATTTTTTTGTTCGCAATTTCTTACACTATACATTTCATACACGCTACATTTCTCACGTTGTATCGTAGCTGGTGAGACATACGCTATATAGTTCAAAATACGGTTACTTGATACTTTTTGGTTTGTTGTAGAGATCTTGGTCTGAAGTAGGTCCCATTATAACTTTGTTACAATCTAAAGGAAATAAAGCACCATCTGGTGATAAACAGCGGAATTAGCGCTCCTATCCCAAAAAACGGTTCAAGATGGGAGAAAAGTTAATTACGAAGTTGTTGAGCATCTTCGATTTACTACGAAAAGACAGTTTTTAGACATTGTTGCTAAAAATAGAACGCTTAAAACGTGCAGTTGTTTGTTCGCAATTTCCTACATTGTGCACACTTGAACTACGTTGCACACTTTGCAGCGTAGCGGATGACACGTATTCTCTGTGGTTCAAAGTACTTTTACTGTAAGCGGTCACATCGATTAGCGCAAAGTCGTTTTCAACCAACTTCAGAAAGGAGGGTGTTCTTAATTCAATCTGTGTGTTGTTGTTGTTGGTGTTTGTAAGCTTATAACTTCGTAAGAGATGCTCTAATTAACCGACTTCAAAAAGGAGCAGGTTCTCAATTCAAAGCATATGTTTTTTGTTTTTGTTTTTGTTTGTTAGCTCATAACTTCTGAACAGATGATCCGATTTTGATACTTTGTAAAGGTCTTGGTCTGAAATAAATCCCATTGTAAGATCTTTACGATCAAAAGAAAATACAGGGTGCCCAAAAAAGTCAATCCCGACTCTTTTAACTGCTGAACAGCTGCAGCTATAGTTATAAAAGTGGTATGTAGGTATAGTAAAGTGGCATGTGCTACGCGATTCATCCGTCTAAAGCGCCACCTGGTGGAAAAGTGTGGAGTTAGCGATCCTATCTCGGAAACGTTTCAAGACAGGGGAAAAAAGTGAATTATAAAATTGCAGAGCATCATCGATGTAGTACGCAAAGATAGTTTAGACATTAATGCTAAAAACAGAACGCTTAAAACGTGCATTTGTTTGTTCACAATTTCCTATTTTGTGCACACTTGAACTACATTGCATATGTTGTAGCGTAGCGGGTGACATTTATGCTATGTAAAATTCAAAGTATGGTTGTAAGCGGTCACATCGATTAACGCATGAACCTTTTAAACCGACTTCATAAAGGAAGAGGTTCTCAATGCAAACCATGTTTCTCGTTGTTGTTGTTTAAATTTGTTAGCTTATAATTTCGTAAGAGATGATTTAATTTTAATACTTTTTTTGTTGTCGTAATGATCTTGGCCTGAAATAGGTTTCATTATAATTTAATTAAGATATAAACAAATTACAGGATACTCACCAAAGTCTGTTCTCACTCTAAATACTGAATGCATGCAACTACACTGGTAAAAGCAATATGTAAGTATCGATGTTGAAACTTCTGTCCGTCAGCTGAAATGCATATTTTGCTCTTTGTTTGAACTTTACGCTGCGCAATTCTTAGCGCAGCGGGTGACACGTATTCACTGTAAAGTTCAATATATATGCCTAACAGAATTTTCGGTTACGAATACAGCGTATCCGTCCTTTACATTTCTAAAGACTTTTTAATTTAACGTATGTTCGTTCAATAGATAGTTTTTTGCTTATATCGGATAAAGACAAGAAAATTAGCACAACTTAAGAATGCTGCATTTGAGAAAAATCAACTTAAAAATAACTTGACTATAATAAAACTGGCACAACTGTCTCTCGAGTGGATAACTTTCTAGATGGAGATGTAACTGTTTTGTTCACATTGGGTGCATTTCATGTATTTTTCAGTGACATAAACCATTTTTTGAGTAATATCACTTTTGTTGGAACTTGTGATTTGTGAAACTTCCGTCGAACGTCTTCTGATGCTCTGCTATATAAATAAGTTTTCACTGAAAAGAGAAAAATAAAATCTTTTTGTAAAAAAAATAGAGCCGACTCCAAAAAGGAACTACTATTCAAACAACTGAAAATGAAAGAAAATTGGTAGAAAATGGAACTGTAAATTGCGCCTAAAAGTATAAAATAATTTCCTTCGCCAAACAACCTATAACACTACAATTAATCATAACTTTTGAAGTCGGCGCAAAATTAAATAAAAATTGATACCTTTATTCAATACAAAAATCAAATCCTATTCAAAATACACATCTCACATTGTTACCTGCAAAACGCAATCGAGAACTAATTTGATTCAAGAAAACAAATAAGATTTCGTAAGCAGCAAAAGTTGGCGAAGATGCTGGTATCTGACGTCCTTGGTGAAAGAAAAATTGCAAAATTATCTGGCAAACATTTTTAATTTCTTTGGGATATCATGATTATTTTGATGAGAGAAATCAAGAATATGAAACAACATATCGTACAATATATATAATATCTTGCGTGTATATTTTTGCCTTACGTTTTGATCACCAAATCCAAAAGCCATCAAGGAGGAAAGTTATCAAAGTTATACCAAATTTGGAAAGGAAACTCTAACTTCGTAGGAACATAAATACCTCATTGTGAAGAATGTTCACTGTTTTATGTAGATGATACTAATGGACCAATTGTATACAGTGATAAAATAATAAAGGAAACATGAAAATGGATCATTCGAAACAACAGCATTCGTTGCTACCGATCTAAAGACAAACCTTTAAAAACTAATTAAATTTTATTTAATTTTGCGCCGACTTCAAAAGTTATGATTAATTGTAGTGTTATAGGTTGTTTGGCGAAGGAAATTATTTAATACTTTTAGGCGCAATTTACAGTTCCATTTTCTACCAATTTTCTTTCATTTTCAGTTGTTTGAATAGTAGTTCCTTTTTGGAGTCGGTTCTATTTTTTTTACAAAAAGATTTTATTATTTGATATATTTTAGGTGATAAAATTGTTCTTGTAAGCAGAAACTTGAAACATTGTAATTAGTAAATGTTGGTTTTTCGTAAAAGGTATGTTATAGAAAATGAAAAAAAAAAAAAAAAAAAAAAAAAAAGAGAGAGAGAAAATTTTCATTAGTAAAATAAATAAAAAGATAAAAATTTGTAATATTTAGTGTTGAAAAAATTTCTTCTACTTAATTTTAAAAAAATATTATTATTTTTCCATCAAAATTTCACTCTAGATATTTTTAAATTCCTAAATCTGCAATGCGTTTCAGAACAATAAAAATAAATAAATAAATATAAATAAATAAAAAATAAACAATGATTCTCTCTCTCTCTCTCTCTTTTTACTTTCCCAACACTATAGTGAGGAAAGTATTGTAATCATGTCAAAAATCCGAATTCGAGATTTTGTTGTTTCTATACGTTTCGAGGTCCAACGATTCCGTTTTCACTATTTTTACGATGATGTATGTATGTGTGTGTGTATGTATGTGTGTATGTATGTGTGTATGTATGTGTGTATGTATGTGTGTATGTCTGTGAGTGAACACGCTAGTGTCTAAACGCTTTGTTCGAATAAGCTGAAAGTTGGCACGTATATTGTAAGTCACCATAGTACGAACCCTATAGATTTTGGTGAATCTAGCACTTATAGTTTTTTTACAGGGACACAAAGAAAAATTCTTTATCATTATGGCCAAGGGACCAAAATCTTAAAAGTGCGATAGCATCTAAACGCCTTATTCAATTGAGAAAAAACTTTATACACATATTATAGGTCACAGATACTCAATCTGTATAGATTTTGGAGAATTTAGCACTTATAGTTTTTTTATAGGGACACAAAGAAAAATTCTTTGCCAAATTTTTAAAAGTGCGATAGCGTCTAAACGCCTTATTAATCTGAGCAAAGAATTTGTACACATGTTATAGGTCACATTTGAACCAACTGTATAGATTTTGGTGAATCTAGCACTTACAGTTTTTTTACAGGGACACAAAGAAAAATCTTTATCATTATGACCTATGAGACCAAATTTTTAAAAGTGCAATAGCATCTAAACGCCTTATTCAATTGAGCTGAAAATTTGTATGAATATTATAAATTACTGTTGCACTAACTATAAGCATTTTGGTGAATTGTGGCCACCACGAGACTTTCTTCTATATTTTCCTATACAAATTCACTCAGTAACAATAATTAAAAAAAAAAAAAAAAAAAAGTGGGACTTTGACAAAATTGTGGGTAAAATGTGAAAATTTGTTTAAGTTTGTCAGAATTTATAGATTTTTACAGGGACACAACGAAAAATTCTTTATCATTATGATCTAAGGGCTCAAAGTTCAGTAGCGTTAAATAAAACCTCGTGTGATATATGGAGAAAATCACTCAAACACTCTTTTATGGTTTTCTCTCTTTTGTTTGTTTAGCAATTCATCTTTCCTTATTTTATCTACAAACTGTTAGTTACTCAATGTTCGGAAAGTCGAGTGGAGTCACTCCAGATTTTTTTTAATGTGTGTGATTTTTTTTTTTTTTTTTTTTTTTAATATAAAGCTATTACTTTTGTAAGATTAATATTTAATTTATAGTTTTTTGTTAAAATAGAAAAGGAATTATAAATAAAAAAAAAAAAAAAAAAGCTATAAACTTTTTTTTTATTCTTAAAATATAGATTTAATTTCTTTATAATGCTTTTAAAATTATAATTTAACACTTCTATTTCCAACTTGTATTGTATTTATTCAGTCTAATTTTACCCGATATTAAATTTATTTTTGTATTCCCTCGCTAAAGTTAAATAGAATATATATAAAAATAAAATAATATAAAGTACAACCGAATTCTGAAATCAAATCCAACTTTTTGCTATTTATATCTTTTACAGTATGGATTATTAAGCTCAGAAATAATAAACCTCTTAAGAAGATTAAGAAAAAGATGATAGAGAGAATGAACTGAATCAATCTTCTGCTTCCGTGTATTAATAGAAAAAGCTGTTAGAGGATTCAGACCAGCACTTCCGCAGATGAAATGGATATTAGAAAAGAGGGGAAAAAGGTTAGATATTATGCTCGATGGAGGGATTATCTGTTGTTTTCTTGTACTTATTTTTATAAAGAAAAGTTACTTTAATATAAAGAAAAGTATAATCCTTTTGTGCATTAGTCTGGCATACAAACTTGAAGCAGCTTTTAATTATACATATTTTATATGAGATAATTGGCTTTAAAAATTTTTGACGTATGAAAGGTAATCAATTATAAACTTGAATATCTTAGCCATGCTTTTTTCTGTACTTTCTAATACAATTTTATGTGATTTAGACCAAAACAGTCAGCACTGTATTTTACTGTTGGGGAAAAAAAAAGAAAATTGTATTTTCTTTTTTTAATCGATCCATTTGCCTTATCACAGATACATGGTTCAACCATTCGTTACATAAGTATCGTGTTATTTATATATATATATATATATATATATATATATATATATAGTCTTACTGTGTGAAGTTCCCATAGAGAAAGGGAGAGATGCTTTAACATATACAAAATTTTTAGTTTCTTCTATATTCAATAGAAGAAAGTATTGGATTCGTAAACATTTTCGACCTCGGGTTTTTGATGGATTTACACGTTTTGGGAGCTGTAGAACACGATTTGACAATTTTTAGAAAATGTCTCTCATGTGTGTGTGACAAAATATTGTGGCAACTGTATCTCAGGAACTACTGCACATAATTTCATACAAATTGGTATGTAGTTTCACATTGATATAAATTATTGCCTATCAACTTTTGGTAAAAATTGTCTTACAGGTTGTGTTGCCATCCTACTTTTTCAAATTTTTAACATAGTGGTATAGGACAAAATTTTGTATAAATGTGCATAAAGAGAATTATTTTTTAATAATCATTATGAAATTTACCAGAATTATTTATGATAGAGACAGGCAACTGGGAAAAAAATTTTGTATGTGTAGTAGCATCGCCTCCCCCCCTCCTGGGGGGAAGTCCCCCTTCGAGGGGAGTAAATTTTCCTGATGGGTATCTTTCAAAAGAGCACGGCAGTACCTTTAAAACAAATGGTTACATTATAGATCTGCGATAATTAAAAATGAAGTTATCGATTTTTTTTTTTTTTATGTAATATTGACAATAAAATTGACTTTTTTTGGATATTTAGTGTTATACTACTTCTCTAATATGGCAATCATCTGCATTATCATAGAAAATAATTTTTGAAAATAATAATTTTAATAAATTATTTTTACTCAGTGAATTTGTATAGGAAAATATAGAAGAAAGTCATGTGGTGGCCACAGCATACTAGTTTCTAGTTGTTTTTTATTGTAATCAATAATTGTTTTTAATTTCACTATGACTCGTACAAAATAATAATATTTTTCTATGTGCACATTTACACGAAAATGTGTCCTGCACTTCTATATTAAAATTAGGGAGGAACGTGTGGTAAAGAGACCTTTTCGGATATTTATACCAAAAATTCATAGAAACTTAGTTATGCTAAGCTCTCGAATTCATGTCAAATACATATAACATTGTATGAAATTCCATTCATTTGTTCTTGAAATATTTCATAAGTAAAAATAAAATTTGTCCGTAATTTTAAAAATTCAAGAGGTTTCTAATAAAATCAAAAACCTTTAGATTGGCTATTGTTGATCCCGGTCATCAAACATGTTTGCTATATGGTATTTGTCGCAAATTATTACAATGCATTAACTATAAATACGCTAACTATAAACAACACACAAAATATTTAGTTTTTTTTTTTTTTTTTTTTTTTTTTTCAGTTTATCGCAGAATGAAAATCTTACACTTTATGATGGGGTAACACCGAGACGAGTCCTAATCACTTATGAAATTAGGTTGGCAAATGAAATGGATTGTTAAAAATTTTATTCTAAATGTTTCGATTACCAATGAGGTCGGTGTAAGAACTCACAAGAAACTATTTGAACAATTAATTCAACTTCCTATGACGTCCCACCCTTTCTACGTTTATCTTGAAAACTTTATTTATTTTCTCTCAATAATAAAAAAAAAAATGCCTATACATTGACCTGGTGTAATTTACATTACACTACTCCCAATACACGTTATTTTCAACTCTGATTTTCTATGCGATTATTACCCGACTTTGTATACCATATCCTTCAGGAAATTTCTAAAATCTGGCAATGGAACACCTTGTATACTCAAAAGAGAAATGCATGGCCATTGGATAATTGTTAACAATATAGCTTTATTACGTAAAAGTACTTAGAAAGGAGATAAAGTTGTGTAAATAAGTATAATAACAAAAGAATCTTTTAATTGTGGTTTGTTATCATTGAAAAAAGAAATTTCAATAGTGCGGTGACCATTCTTTCTATAAACTTATAAATCAAGGGCTAAGTGCTCTAATAAATCACTAACACATTGGTCCTTATTACTCGTATATTAACATTCTCCATTAAAGTGTTTTTAACTGTTTAATGCGACCGAAAAAAGCATTTTTATCTCATTATGTGTGAAGCAGATAATACAGTATGAACACAACGAATTACAAAGAGTAACTAATAGACACTGCAACAGTAATGGTAGCTTTATATTTATGTTATAGAAAAAAAAATGTATCAGGAGTAATTTCATTAAATTATACACGCATTTTTTTAGATAGTATAGTTACTTATTGCAAATCTTGAATGGATTTGAATAAATACATTATTATCAAGATAACACACCATCGAATTTTAAGGACATTTTTTTCACTTCATTTCAGGAATGGAAGCGAAACAATAAACAGAAGCAAAACCATACATATGTACGTATACTTGTATAGAATTACACACTAAGAAGGAAAACCCAATGAAAAACCCAACAAGCATAAGAAATATTTTTTAAGAAATATTTTTCTACAATGTATTAATATATATATATATATATATATATATATATATATATATACATATTTGTATATATATATATATTCCTTCATAAAATAGAGAAACTGATTTGTGAAAATTATAATTATTAGATTTATTTTACAATACCAAATTTATTTAAAAATTGGAATTGAAATATCTGTTAAATAATATTAGGTTAACCGTATACATTTGTAGATTTATTTAAGTTTTACTATAGGCAATTAAAAAAAATCTGTTATATTTCGCGTGATGTAATAAATATTCCGTGTTTTGTGTATATAATTTTTGCATCTATTACCCTACTATACTGCAAGTAATGGGAGTATTGTATTCAGTTCAAAAACTCGATATCGAGTTTTCACCCGATTTACATGTTTTTAGGTCTCCTCAGTCCGAAAAAGTGGTTTTGCGCAATTGGTGTATGTGTGTATGCGTGTGGGGAAACTTCTGACTACAATAACTCCGAAATTATTAAATATAGAACGACGAAACTTCGGAATTGAGAAATCGCTTGTGTACAGATGAATTTTTTAACTTTTAATGAAAATTAAAAACCGGAAATAGGACTATAACTCCGTATCTCAAAAACGGCTCTAACAATTTTCTTCTAATTTCCTATATAAACGTCCTTTCATATATTGTAGTTGGTTAGTTCATGAAAATTAATAGGCATCCTGTATAAATAGGCCAATTTGAGGTCTTACAAGTATGTTCGTTTAAAAACGGCTGTACAGATTTTTTTTTTTTCAAATTCGCATATTAACTCTCTTTTATGTATACTTCCGGTCGTAATTGTTGTTTTCCGGTCAATAATTGAGTTTGCCAAGTTTTGGTGAGAGTCGGTATTTAAAAACGGCTCTAACGATTTTCTTGAAAACTGCTACATAAACCCCTTTTCAGATATATTTCGCATGTATTATGTGCTTATTACAGGAAAATCACTACTCATATTGCCTGTCCTGATTAGGTAGGTCAGTTTTAGACTCTACCATCTTTACTTTAAAACTCCTTATGGAAACTCTGTTTTATATGTCTTTACACACGTATGAATTTTCTCTCAGAGGAAAATTGTTAGGGATCTAATTTTTTCAGGTCATTTTTATACCTTCTCACCAAAAGTTCACAAAATATATGTAATATTGGGTAATGGAAGTCGTGTAGTTGTTACAAACCAGATTTTTAAATCATAAACTCCTCAAACAAACAAATGCAAAATAATCCAATGACAGAATGATATTAATAAATAAAATAAAATAAATTTGCTCTACTATTGCACAATATACTTCAATTAATAAAAATATTACTTTTAAAAGAATGTATAAACTATTATGTTGTTCATAAAAAAACTTTAACGTAAAATGATTGATTAAAAAAAAAAAAAAAAAAAAAAAAGTTTTCGTAAAACAATGTTTTTTTTTGTTTTAGAGACAACTCTTGTTTCTCACTCTTTTTTCGTCCATTGACAATCACTAGAACATAATTTTCCTCTAAAACAATTTTTTCAGTTTCGAAATATATGTGTTAAAATAATCCTTCTGCCAAATGAAATAAAATAACATTTTTAATAATTGAAAAAAAAAAAAAAATGCATAAAAGAAAAACTTTTCGTTGCAATGCATTTATATTATTCACATACATGCTTTTATTTTAAAGAAAGTTTTTTGTTGAGGGCGGATTTTCAGATATTATGATTTGTAAGAGTTAAATGATTTTCTTAGTGCATTTTTTAATTAAAAATTTTCACTTTTTTACTATTGTTATTGTTATTTTAATTGCCTTCATCACATTTCAATAATTTGTTTAGAATGTTATGAACCATGGAATTATTATTTATACATTTTTCTTGTAACTATTTAACAGTTAAAGTTTTTGAGATTTTTAAGAAATGTTTCTTACTATTTATTTTTAATTATTTCCTTTTTCCACACCAGTATTGTTTAAATACATATGTTCTGAACATATTTTATTCCTTTACGAATTAATATTTAAAATAAATAAATAAATAATTGTTAATTGTTAATTGTTAATTAATAATTGTAAAATATACTAATAATTGTTTAAATACATATATTCTGAACATATTTTATTACTTTACAAATTAATACTTTAAATAAATAAATAAATAAATAAATGCTAAAATTTCAAGTGAATTTCAGATGTTTTAAAATTCAAAACATCAGGTTAATAATGACATAGAGTCCGAAAAAAGTATCACACTACAGCTTTATCTAGGAAATTTGTTGGAGTTTTGAAAACGGCGAAATACATGTAAATTCAATTTTAAGGGGAACTCTTCTGGTTAAAATTGTTAGAGGCGAATAGGAAACAGATTTCTAAAATCGAAAACTCCAAAATTTTATATAAGAGGAATGAAATGCGGGATAAATTTCTGGACAATTATATTTAAGACATTAAACTGAGTAAAAAAAATAAGATATTATTTTAAAAAATCTGGTGTGTAACAGCCACACGACTTCCATTCCCCAGTACTACACACATTATAAACATTAAAGAAGTATTAACATTATAAACATTAAATCGTTAGAGCCGTTTTTGAGATACGGACTTATGGTCCCACTTCCGGTTTCCGATGTTCCACTTCCGGTTAAACTCAATTATTGACAGGAAAACAATAATTACATACAAAAGCATATTTAAACGTGAGTTAAAATGGCGAGTTTGAAAAAAGTCCGTACAGCTGTTTTTAAAGGAACGCCCTTGGGAGACCTGAAATTGAGCTATTTATACAGGACGCCTATCAATTTTCCTGAACTAACCAACTATATCATTCGAAAGGACATCTAATAGAGTGTTTATATAGCAAATTTGAAGAAAATCGTTAGAGCCGTTTTTGAGATACGGACTTACGGCCCCACTTCCGGTTAAACTCAATTATTGACAGGAAAACAATAATTACATACAAAAGCATATTTAAAAGTGAGTTAAAATGGCGAGTTTGAAAAAAATCCGTACAGCTGTTTTTAAAGGAACGCCCTTGGGAGACCTGAAATTGAGCTATTTATACAGGACGCCTATCAATTTTCCTGAACTAACCAACTATATCATTCGAAAGGACATCTAATAGAGTGTTTATATAGCAAATTTGAAGAAAATCGTTAGAGCCGTTTTTAAGATACGGACTTACGGTCCCACTTCCGGTTTCCGATGTCCCACTTCCGGTTAAACTCAATTATTGACAGGAAAACAATAATTACATACAAAAGCATATTTAAAAGTGAGTTAAAGTGGCGAGTTTGAAAAAAATCCGTACAACCGTTTTTAAAGAAACGCTTTTGCGAGGCCTGAAATTGAGCTATTTATACAGGACGCCTATTAATTTTCCTGAACTAACCAACTATATCATTCGAAAGGAAATCTGATAGAGTGTTTATATACCAAGTTTGAAGAAAATCGTTAGAGCCGTTTTTGAGATACGGACTTACGGTCCCACTTCCGGTTTCCGATGTCCCACTTCCGGTTTTTCAATTTTCACCAAAATTTGGAAATTCCATCTGTACACCAGACGTATTTCAATTCTAAAGTTTCGTAGCTCTATCTTTATTAGTTTCTGAGCTATAATAACCAGAAGATTCTCCACATACATACACACACACACACACACATACACACACACTGACCAATTGCCAAAAACCACTTTTTTGGACGCAGGGGACCTTAAAACGTGTAAATCAGGTGAAAACCCGATATCGAAATTTTCAGACCGAACACAATACTTCCATTACCCTACGTTAGTAGGGTAATGGAAGTAAAAATTAAACATCTAATTAGAATTAAGGGTGATATAGGGTCCACCAAAAGAAATATCCTGTTTCTTTAAATTTTTAATTAGATTCCTTTTTTGAAAACATAAAATGCATAAAAAATTAAACATAAGTTCAAACAAGAACTTTTTTAGAAAGATTCAAGTTTGTACAATTAATAAATCTTCTTTTCCTACGCCTGCCCAAAACAAATTTTAAACCAGAAGGGGACCTCGGAATGATTAGAAATGGGATTTACCGTTTTCGAAAATTACGACGCATTTCCGAGATAAGTAAAGGGGGGAACTTTTAGCAGACCCAATGTATAAAATGTTATAATATAAGTTTACACATTAAAATATTTTTATATTATTAATTATAGTTAGGTATTGTGAAACTTTATATAATGAATACTTTTTTTTCCACTAATAATAAAATTGTATAATGGAGTAACACAATGTCAATAAAACTTCTATAATTTTATTTATTATGATAATTCGAATATTTTTCAAATTTATATTTAATTATAACTAATTGTGTTTCATTTGCATGTTGTCAGATTTCAAGCCATTTAAATTTATGTACATCTTTTTTAATCATATATACCGAGAAAAAAAAATACCGCCTTTCTCTAGAACGAATAAGTGGCCATTTTCTAAATACCTTAACTAGAAATATAGATTTCAGAGCTATGCGCATAAGGCACGCCAATAAACTGAATAGATGAAATTATCGAGAATTTCTAGTGTACACATGGTGAAACAATATTCTGAATACTCTAAATATTCTGAATCATTTATATTATGAGGAATTCCCGCTTGATTTTCTAACAAGAAAGAAAAATCATGCAGAACGCATTGATTAGTAACACTTTCCAACTGTACGTAATTGTTGTATCGAATAACCTTTAATATTCTATGCCTACGTTATCACACAACAGACAAAACGACTGAAAAATATACAGATAGACTAATTGATTTTAAAATTACTCTTAGGCATTTTGGAAAGTGTTAAAAAGGCTTAACGAAAAAGAAAATGCAGCTATTAGATTATAATTACAGCTTTTGATCTCTCTGAATATTTTAGTGTAGCCCTGTAAATCAGAAAGTTAATCATATCATATTCTATACAAAACATTATTTTAGAATATTAACAATGCATTTCAATATTTTTATGATTTTTACAGCAGAAAGATTTTTAAATATAACTTTCTAAAAATTCTGTCCTAAAACGTAATGCATCGGCATTTTTTTTTGTTGTTGTTTTCCCTGTAAGCAAACTAGTTATACAGAACCAATTAATGTCATTTTAAATGGGGAACATTGTATAGGGAAAATATTTATAAAAATAACACTCATAGAACACAATGCTTTCGAATGCTTTTGGGTGTCCCTGTACACAAACCAGAAGAGATATTCACTCCATTTTCAATATGGAACATCCGATAGTGAACTTCGATAAAATATATCAGTTTCGAGAAATTCTATAAATATTTGCAGGAGTTAGAACGCGGAGGAAAGACAGGCAGACAGATGGACAGATACACAAACTGAAATCATATTCACACTTAAAATGTTAGAAAGTGTTAAAAAAGCTTAATTTAAACGAAAGTACAATTCTAGCAATTTTTTATTAATTGCTCTTAATATAAATGGATATTTTTGTGTCACCCTGTAAATCTAATTCTAATCATGCTATATTCTATGCAAAGCATTCTTTTGTGCATATAAATAACATATTTTAATTTTCTAAAACTTTGTGGAAAATAAAGTTATTAAAATTTGATTTATAGAAATATCTCTCATAGAACACAATGCCTTGGAATAATTTTGAGTGTCCCTGTACATAAACCGATGATGGTATTTCCTCCATTTTATACTGGAAACATTCAATAGTGAACTTGAATAACATATTTTAATTTCATTCAGATATGTCAACAGTAAAAGTATGAAAATATAGATTACAGAAATACCTCTCGTAGAACACAATGCTTTGAAATGATTTCGAGTGCCCCTGTACACAAACCAGTAGAGGTATAAACTGTATTTTCAATAGGGAACGTCCGATTGTGAACTTGAATAACATATATCAGTTTCAAGAAATTCCATAAATATTTACGGGAGTTAGAGCGCGGACAGACAGACAGACAGACAGACAGACAAACCGAAGTCATAAACACTTTTCAACCTTATTGGAAAGTGTTAAATATGTTAGAAAGTGTTAAAAACGCTTAACGTAAACGAAATAACAATTTTAGCATTTTTTTATTAATAGCTCTTAATGTAACTGGATATTTTTGTGCCACACTGTAAATCTAATGCTAATCATGCTATACTCTATGCAAAGCATTCTTTTGTGCATATAAATAACATATTTCAATTTCCAAAAACTTCGTTGAAAGTTAAGTTATTAAATTTGATTTATAGAAATATCTCTCCTAGAACGCAATGCTTTGGAGTACTTTTGAGTGTCCCTGTACATAAACCGATGGTGGTATTTCCACCATTTTATACAGAAAACATCCAATAGTGAACTTGAATAACATATTTCAATTTTATT
Source organism: Salticus scenicus (assembly GCA_963930645.1). NCBI lineage: Eukaryota > Metazoa > Arthropoda > Arachnida > Araneae > Salticidae > Salticus > Salticus scenicus. The sequence continues at coordinate 144,004,142 of OZ005650.1, read as the reverse complement.
CTGATATGTCTACAGTGATAGTATGAAAATATGGTTTATAGAAATACCTCTCATAGAACACAATGCTTTGAAATACTTTCGGGTATCCCTGTACACAAACCAGTAGTGGTATAAACTCCATTTTCAATAGGGAACGTCCGATAGTGAAGTTGAATAACATATTTCAATTTCATTAAGATATGTCTACAGTAACGGTATGAAAATAGGGTTTATAAAAATACCTCTCATAGAACACAATGCTTTGAAATACTTTCGGGTGTCCCTGTACACAAACCAGTAGAGGTATAAACTCCATTTTCAATAGGGAACGTCCGATAGTGAACTTAAATAACATATTTCAATTTCATTAAGATATGTCTACAGTAAAGGTATGAAAATATGGTTTATAGAAATACCTCTCATAGAACACAATGCTTTGAAATACTTTCGGGTGTACACAAACCAATAAAGGTACGAGTATAAACTCCATTTTCAATAGGGAACGTCCGATAGTGAACTTGAATAACATATATCAGTTTCAAGAAATTCCATAAATATTTACGGGAGTTAAAGCGCGGACAGACGGACAGACAGACAGACAGACGGACAGACAGACAGACAAACCGAAGTCATAAACACTTTTCAACCTTGTTGGAAAGTGTTAAAAATTGGTAATAAACCAAGATTATAGTTGCAGAATCCCGCCTCTTGTAGTCTCATTAATTTGCAGAGATTTTTAAATAACTTTGCCCTCGAGAATATAGGCAAACGCTCCAGAATTCTAATAGGGGGTTTCTAGAACTCGCTTTCCAAGGGGACTAGAATTTATAAGTATGATATGGAACTATTTTTTTTAGAGCCACAATTTAGATTCTAGATGTCAGTTACAGAATTTTTCCTCAGTGTAAAACAATCAATTATCTTGGCAAGAACATTTAATAAAATTTAATACAATACTTTATTTATAAAAATTATTTATATTGTATTTACATAAATGTACTGCAATAAAAAGCAATATTAGAGGAAATAGATTTAATCAATAGATTTAATAGCTATCTACTATTAAAGGTTATTTTGAAAAAACATTCAAATGTAGATATTTTTTTTCCGTGCAATACAGAACTTTCTCAAATGCTTTCATTTGTTTTTCTCCACTGTTGTTATTATCATTTTTATATATTTCTTTTCTCAAATTTTTTATTTGTGGTTATTCAGAAAATCTTTGCATTATTATTTTTACTTCCATTACCCAAGTACCGTAGGTAATATAAGTATAGTATTCGGTCCAAAAATTCTATATCCAGATGTCACCTGATTTACATGTTTTAAGGTCTCCTGAGTCCAAAAAAGTGATTTTTGGTAATTGGTCAGTGTGTGCGTGTGTGTGTGTGTGTGTGTGTGTGTGTGTGTGTGTATGTGGGAAATGTTCTGGCCATTATATCTCGGAAACTAATAAAGATAGAACTACGAAACTTTAGAATTAAAACTGATCTGGTGTACAGATGAATTTTCCAAATTTTGGTGAAAATTGGAAAACCGGTAAGTCCATATCTCAAAAACATTCATAACGATTTTCTTCAAAATTGCTGTATAAGTACTCTGTTAGATATCCTTTCGAATTATATAGTTGGTTAGTTCAGGAAATTTAATAGGCGTCCTGTATAAATAGCTGAATTTCAGGTCCTAAAAGTGCATTCCTTTCAAAACGACTGTATGATTTTTTTTTTCAAACTTGCAATATTAACCCTCTTTTAAATATCCTTTTGCATGTAATTGTTGTTTTCTGATCAACAATTAATTATGCCAAGCTTTGGTAAAAGTCGGTATCTCAAAAATGGCTCTAACAATTTTCTTGAAAATTGTTACATAAATCCATTTTAGATATCCCTTCTCATGCTTTACTTGATTATCACAGGAAAATTAATAGTCATCCTGATCAGACAGATCAGTTTTAGGTGGTGGTGTTTCAAAAAAATAATAAATAAATAAAATCTCTTCCAATTTTCTTTTCCTTTCTTTTTCTAAAAAAAAAAAAAAAAAAAAAAAAAAAAATCGCTGTGTAAACTATGTTTTATGTTTTTTACACGCGTTGTAACTTCCTCTTGCCGGAAAATTTTTAGGTGTCTATTTCATTAGTTCAATTCTATGTCTTCTGATAATATTATCTCCAAAAAGTGCATATAATACGTGTAATAGTGGGTAATGGAAGTCGTGTGGTTGTTTCACACCACATTTTTTTTAGAACTTATGATTATTGCATTTTAATACGACAAAATGTTTTTCCAATGATTTCCACTTCTATATTTAAGAGTGATGCAGCTGTAGAATTATGAATGATTAGAAATACTCATCTAAAAATTTTGAAAAACGAAATATTTTATTCTTTAAAATGCTATTTTTTATGTTTCTGAGTTTACATTTTACACCATACAAAAGTCCTTTTTCTTTAGGGCAATTTTTTTTTTTTTTTTTTATTATTATTCATTACAAAGATTTTAATATCTCAATCAAATATTTTATTATTTAAATTACTGAAAAGTATTGAAAAGTAGATTTACAAAATGTTGAAGATTTATAAAAAGATTTTACTTTAAAAAAGTAACTAATCACTTAGGAAATTTACAATCCATTATTCAGCATAATTTAAAAATATAATTTTATTATGTTAGAGAATTTTATTATGTTAGTTCGTAAAAAAAACAGTATTTTATGACACCCATATTAAGCTAGTGTTAGCTATTTTTAATACTAAAAATTGGTGCAAAAATTTGAATCCTGTACAAAATTCTTCCGAAATGCTCCTAATAAATTTGGTGCAATTCGTTGCCAATTTTTTACCAGTAACGTTCTTGGAATACATCAGTAATTATTTTATAGATAGTGTGTCCACTATTGTCCTTTGTCATCCAATAACTTTAGAACGGCTAGACATACAGTCATAAATGTTGCGTCTAGGCGTGGTAAAGGGGATATGCGCTACCAGATGCCACCGCTTACGACCAGATGCGACCATTTGGTGAAAACTTGCAGATTTTGCGTCCTTATCTCGAAAAAGGGACTAGATAGGAGAAAAAGGGGTGTGTTTGGTGTTTCGAGTAAAGCTGATTGACTAAACGATGATTTTAGGTCTAGGAAGGGGAAAAAGGAAATCTGATTTAGTACAAAAAGATATCTCGTAAGCATGAATGCTAAAAAAAGAACGTTTAAAACGTGTATTTGTTTCTTCGCAATTTCCAATATTGTAGCGACAGTAAACTATTATTGAATGTAAAAACAACTAGTTATCACAAGATACCTATATTTTGTATGTTTACATTTCTGTTCACCAGCTGAAATGCAAATTTGGGCCCTTGTTTGGACTTTATGCTAAATATGGTGCAGCGTAGCGCGTGATGTTAATTGCAGTAGATAGATAGGCGTTTGAATTTCAAATGTAAACATATCTTGTGACAACTTGATTTGTTCTTTCTAAGGTTATTTTCCAAATCACAGTGTAAGAAATCGGAAACAAAGATATGCACATTTTAAGCTTTTTTTTTTCGTCATTCGTGCCTACAAGGAGTCTTTTCGCAGTAATCGATGATGCTCTACAATTTTGCAATTCATTTACCGTATTGAGATAGGATAGCTTATTCCTCATTTTTCCGACAGGTGGCGTTACAGGCGCATTGAAAATAAATATATACCTCATTCATCTAGAACGAATAAGTAGTCAATCTCTGAATTCCTGAATAAAAATTTTAATTTCTGTGTTATGCGAATGAGGTAAACAAATGACCTGGAAAAACGAAATAATTCTGAATTTCTAATCTATACTTTTCTAGGCGGTGAAACAATATAATGAATATTATGAATGATAGAAATCATTCGTATTGCGAGAAATTCTTGCTTGATTTCCTTGAATTGGGTTATAAAACAAAATTATAGTTATTAAAACTCGCCTCTTGAGTTCGCATTTATTTTCACAGATTTTTATATAAGTTTGACCAAGAGACGCTCTATGTGTGAAGACGCTCTATATGGGAAAAAATAGGATTTTTTAAAACTCTCTAGCAAAGGGAACTATAATTTATAAGGATGACATGGAAATATTTTTATTACAGCCATAATTTAGTTTCTTGGTGTCAGTCACCGGGGTTTTTCTGAGTGTGGCCTCATCCGGTAGCGCATAGCCACTTTTTTATATATAGACCCCTCTTTTATGACTATAACTTTCGCCATTCTTAAGACAGTGAAGTGACAATTGACTTTAGTGGACACATTATAAATTTTTAAAAATATGTACTTCATAATTTATGAAATCAGATACGTTTCATTAGGAAAAAACACTGTTATTCTCGGGAAGGTATTCTCATCTTGGAAATTTTCAGAATGGTCTGTGCAATATACAATTAGAGTTCAGCAGTATATTTTACCGTTACCATTTAACTTGTGTATTTATTTGCATCATTTTAACGAGCACATTTGTATATATCAAAATGGTTGTAAATTCTCTTTAAATTGCCGAATTTTGTGAATTATCTTTTAGCAATATCTAACAATTTTAAAAATGCAAATTTAATTAGATTAAATGAAAGATAAACTTCAAACACATATGAAAGTTACACATTGTGAACAAAATTAAATTTATTTGAATAAATTTCAAAATTCGAATTATGAGTATTTGTTAAAATAGCTAATGTTAAAAAAAAAAAAAAAAAAAAAAAGAAATCATTTAGAAACGTAAAAGGGAATATTATTTCTCTATATCTAATGTACTTGACTTAATAACATACAAAATGTTTAGACAAAATGGTTTTGCATCGTAAAATTCATTTAAGTATCTCATAATAAACTCACTAAATTCCCATAAACTGAACCAAAAAAAAAAAAAAAAAAAAAAAATCTTAGTGGAATGTTTTCAGGAAAAGGAAAAGTTTCATTCTTATAAAAAGCTAAAAAAGTGTGATTTTGATTCAGTGCCCTAAAGGTATTGTGTAAGAAGAATTTCTTTTTTCTTTTTTAGATTAACCAAAAGTGAAAAACACGAACATTAGATTTGTTACGTGATTTGTGTTGATTTTTTCTTTTACAGTGGGAATTTCGTAGTTGTACGTAAACAAATATTTAGCTTATTTATTTGGCGTTTAACAGTGTTATAGTATTCATGGATAGATTTCAGTTTTTATTCTCTTCTATTAACAATAGAAGAAAGAATTGAACTCATACATATTTTAGATATCCGGCTTTTCATATTTCTTATATGTTTTCGACGTTTTAAGAGGTTATAAATGCGATTTTATCAGTTTTTTATGTATGTCTTTGGATGATAAAGAGAATTTTGACAGCTTCAGATGGATAACTATATCCCAAGAAACTTATTTTTTAAAATTGTATTTAATTGCACTTTGACATATATTGATGTTTACCAACGTACGTATTGCGAAAGGGTTGAGCGATATCCTGAAATTACCTCTATTTAAGGGAATTTTATATCGCATCGTCTAGTGCGTATAGTTTTATAATTATTAATAGAGGTTCATTATGACAAACTATGCCGATTCAATTTCGGTGCATATTGGCAGACAAGTGGTTATTGATGAGCTGCAATGAAGAACAATTTTATAAATCACATTTAAACTACATTCTACAGCAAAAATCATAATGAAATTGACATTTATTGTTAATATGCTAAAATAATGTTTTGTACAGTATATGATATGTTTAACGTTCAAATTTACAGACCTGCACTAAAATATCCACATGCATTAAAGGCTGCTACAATTGGAAATTGCTGTAATTGCATTTCCATTGAGGTTAAGCATTTTTAACGCTTTTCAACATTTTTTTTAATATGTATTTATGAATTCAATTAGTCTGTCGGTTTGTCTTTTTTGTCTCTTTGCATGTTCGTTGGGCAATAATGTGGAAAAATAAAACAATGACGGTTAAACGTCGCAATGAGTACCGTATGATATTTTTCGTTCTTCTCTAATCTATATTATTAATTAATCCGATTACAATTTGAAACTATCGTTTTCTTTTCCTTTCTCTTCGTTTATCAGTTCTTTGTGAAAATAGATTAAACAACGCCACAAATGCAAATAATATCTTAATGAAAGTTTTGTTGGGATATTTTTAAGCTTGTAATTTGATCGCTAATACTTATTAATTCAAGTAGTAGAATGCTTTTTAAAAATATTTGGAAGTTTTTTAATACATTAGTAATTATTTTGTATGTGATATCGAGGTCCAAATAAGTTTTATAATTTAATGTTTCTACAATTAATAAAGTTTTATATTGAGTTTTATAGTGATATGATATATTCTTACTAAGTGAAATAGATATGTAGCGACGCGCCATTAATGCCACTTCTACGACAGAGTTTCAAACTTATTGATGAACACTGGTTTAACTTTTTGTCCACAGGTATGTATTGGGACTCCTCTCCCTCATATTGGGACTCAAATTTCCAAATATTTTTAAAAAGCATTCTACTACTTGAATTAATAAGTATTAGCGATAAAATTACAAGCTTAAAAATATCCCAACAAAACTTTCATTAAGATATTATTTGCATTTGTGCGTTGTTTATTGGGACTCCTCTCCCACCAGCGGTTCTGCGCACAAAGCTGGTAGACGGGAGGTGTCGGGTTAGATCTCAGGTCTCTCTCGTCGACCTAGATGTCCATAGTTTTGAATACGGGCTAAGACTCTTTAGAAAGGCCCCATGGAGGGCACTCCCCCTCAGGCATAGGACCCTAGAGCAATCAATTAGCCTTAATCCCCACAACAAATCAATCCTCAAATCACAGGTTCGAATACAACCTACCGCCGCATGCATTCTATGCATTGGTGACCGTGGACGTTCCACGCAACGAGTTATCATCTTCACTTTATAGCAATAAATGGTAGCACCACACCTTCCCAGTGACAAAGCCTGTGAAACGGTCACAGCACAAAGCTTGTCACTTCTAACGCCGTGCTACTTAGATAGCACGATCTGGTATCCAATACAATCTACTGGAGTAATATAGCTCATATGACGGTGTACTCTCTATACAAAAGGAGAGGGACGGTAGGGGAATACTGTAGCAACGCGTCAATGACGCAATTTCTACGATAGAGTCTCAAATCTTACCGATGAACACGGGGTTAACCTTTTGTCCAGAGGTATATCTTTGGACAACATATTACAGTATGCACTCTCTGCACATAAATAAAAACATGTCTGTGTAACTTTGCAAAAACGAATACTTTTATCCTTAAAATCTGAGAGAAAATACACATTTTTATTTTTTTCTTGAAACGAAAATAACTATAATTTTAAAAAATCCATTTAGTTATTTTTAAATAAATTTTTGAACAAAACATTTTTAATTTAACATTTTTAATATTTAATTTTAAATCTTTTTTATTTATTCAGATTATCCATCATAAACACTTAATATTATGTAAGTAATATGCTTTTTGCAAGAAATATATTTTTTATGGACTAGAAATTTCCCTGAACAAGTCTTGGCTCTAAAAGCATTTCTGTTTGTTGATATCAAATATCGGAAGCAATTGGGAAATAAATAATGATGATGCTTTCATCTATTACTCCTATAAGTTGCATTTGGACCATCTGTCAAAGAAGGAATGAAAGATATGTAACATCGAGAATGAATTATTGACAGTTTTTCTTTATTCACTAACAAAAAGCAAGAAGTAAATGTAATTTGTCAAACGTTTCATTCTATGATTTATAATATCTTTATAGAATAGAAGAATGTTACATTTGGTTTGTAAAATATACCAAATTTTGCAGATAACGTACATAAATCATGTTAACATACATTCAAGTTTTATGTATAATTTCTCTTTTTGTAATAGAGAGTTCTTTTAATTAATTCGCTATTATTATTATTATTATTATTATTCTGGAATTAGTATGAAACTAAAAAAGAAATCTGTTTTTAAATGAAACAAAGCAAATTTCCTCGTAATTGAGAAATCTTCATCTGTTTTATTGTACAGTACTTTTCACCAAAGTTTGTTATTTTAATGCAATGTAATTAGAGTTACTTTATTAATAGTTTAGCCTTCCAAAAGTAAACATTTAAAATATATGTAACCGTAAATTATAATATACGTCAAAAATCTGCATGAAGATGTAAAAGATAAGATATTTCACTTTAGAAGTTTTCCTTTAAAGCAAAAAAAAAAAAATATCAGAACAAATATTACAGTAAAATTTAAATTTAATATAAATTTATTTTATCAATTTTTCGTATTTATAAAATTTAGATTATCGCTTTTTGATTTATTGTATTTCGCATCCAATGTTACAGTTCTTTAAATGAATTGCTGATAACAAAAGACATTTTAGCTTCCGTACATTTTCATTTTGTCGGAAAAAAAAAAAAAAAAAAAATGCATTTTCATTCAGAAATAAGATTTTTATTATCCAATGCTAAATTTTACTACGCCATGGTAAACAAAAGTTTTTATATTAAAATATTTATTTTTAAAAAGGCGGAAGAAAAGGTGCGTAATATAAAATATATACTCTTTGTTTTAATATCTCACATAAATTTACTTTATGTGTAAACAATAATATTTTATTAAGACATAAAATATAAAAAAAAGTTTTTGTAAATGCTCCGCATTTTGTAAGGTTTTGTATAAAGAAAGATAAGTTAAAATAAATTAAAAACATGAAAATTACTGATATTTTCTCTTTTATGTTATAAAATTAAACAGAAACTTTGTGCTTAATTCATTATATAACATTAGAAAATTACTTTTTTCATCAACTTGGTTTGTACTATATTATGATTCATTGCTAATATTTATATTGCATTATAAAACACATCCGGGACACGTGAACGGAGGGGATTATTTAAATTTTTGTTTTGGATTTGACTGTCTTTGCAATTTATTACTTTGAAGTTGGCCGGTTTTGCAACAAACGAGAACTTCATTTTCGCTAAATTTAATGTGAACATCGGATCTTTAGGGTTACAAATACATAAAATGTTAAAATGTTTTGTTAAGATAAATTTTTATTTAGAAATAACTAATTTCAGTTATCTGATTAAAAAAAAAAAAAAAAAAAAAAAAAAACTAATAAATACTTAACTGATATTCATGACAAAATATAACTCTAGAAATTTATAAAAATGTACTACAAACCGTCCCAAATTCATTAATCACCAGTGATTTTTTTTTAATACAGTGGGGAATCATTCGAGTTGTAAACAAACTTACATAAGCACATCGCTATAACATCCTGAATCTTAATAGGCATGTTATTAAATTAATAACATTAATCATAATTAATTAATCATAATATGCTAATTATAATGGTATTATGTATTCACTTAATGTTATGTTATTACAATGTAATAATATATTACCTTTGAACTTTGGATTATTTTCTTTCCCTCGTCGTTAAATCACTTTTCCTCTACTTTGGTTGATTAGAACGTACTTCTTTTAAAATGTACTCCATAAAGTAAAAGCACAAAATTTTGCACAGTTTTGTGATGCTTTCTTATTAAGCTTCTCCATAGTCGATGGAAATACGAAATTCAATTATTAAAAAGTTTGCGTGCACCAAGAAAGAGCAGTCACAAGCGAATTAAAATACGATAACACTAACATAATTGACAAATGTGCTGTTGCGTTTGGGTAGAGTAGAATCGTGATCTCGTTGATATGGAGATCACCGTTTTATAAATTCACCAGCCTTAGGATTTGACCGATTTTGAAGCACATCGTGATTTTCAAATGCAAATAACACGAGGAGTGATCGGCTTTGGTATAGTATCTTGTTTCCAGTTGGTGGAAACGTTTACCTAGAACAGAAAAAACTGAAATACGTACTTTCCTAATTTAAACAGCTGGCCAGTCCTAGACGATACAATTATTAAAATATATCGTTCGTTCGTCTTTAGAGTGATCTGTTAAACTTTTAACGTTCACTCCAGATTTTCGCTTTCAAATTGCTAAACTAATTTTGAAAATGGCTATTAAATACATAGCTAATGATAAAGAAGTGAAAAAAAAAATAGACATGTATCATTTTTATTTAACATGTATGATTTCTGCATTTAGCTTCCTCTAAAACATCATGGTATAAATTTTAATGGAATGCTGCTACCTACCGAACAAAGAAGTAACATTAGTTAAAAAAATCAATTTTTATAAGGATAAAATATTAAAACAAATTATTGCATGAAGAAAGTAAAATTATATCAAATGTTTACTTTCATTACAAAAACAATGAACGTTAAATAGTTAAGAAAGCGATCTGTACGTTACTGTGAAACAGAAAATTTTTTCCTAAATGTATTACTCAAAACAAAAATTAAATTATACATTTCTAATACCGCTTAAATATGTCCTCTGGTAAAGAAAGATTAATTAACGCGTAAGTTTATAATTAAGAAAAGATTAATTAGGCGTATAGTTCTGCCCTAGCTTAGTGAAACATTTTAAATTTCCCTTAATTTTCCTGCTTAGGAAAATAAGTATATTTAAATACTACTCAGTAATTAAAATTCTCAAATAAAATATATATTTTTAATAAAACTAAATTGTGAAATAAACAGTTTCTAAATATTATGTTTCGTGAATATATATATATATATATATATATATATATATATTCAGATTTAAAAAAAATCTTTTATAGGTAACCTTATATTTACATATATCTGAGCACAAAAATTTAAATGAGATATTAAATAATTATAATTAATGCATAAATAATTTTCTAGTTTTTTAACGCATAACACAACATCATAATAAAAAAAAAACCCATTAGATATACTAAATTCTTTCGTGTATAAAAAACCGTGGACTAATATTTTATATACAGGGTCTCCCGCATAGGATCGGTGGATGAATGGAATAATCAAAACGTTTATCATTAAAGTTGTAAAATGTTACTGAGAAAGTTCCGAAGTTAATAATAAATGTTTCCGATATATATCACTGCATGCGGTACAAAGTTCAAGGGAAAAAATAACTTTTAATGGAATACATCATTTCATTTATTTCAACGATTTCCATTGATACACTAGCACCTTTTTAATGCTTGGACCGAACACTATGATTATCGCATTACTATTTACAGTGATTTATTTAGTGATTAAAACATACAAATGCTTATATTAGTGTAACATTATTTCTATAATTAGCATAAAATTTAATGAAATGTTTATATAGTATAACTTGACTAATGACTGTGTTAAAAATAAAAACATATACCCTCTCTTTGAAAGTCCTTTGCATATATTTGCACTGTGTTAATATTAACTAAAATATTACTGATTTTTAATTTAAGAAATGTAAAGTTTTCTTCTAGAATAAAAATAAATAAGAATCTGGCTCAACATATATATATATTCCAATTCAGATTACATCAAATGTTTTCATAAAAAATACACGATATAAGACAATTATAATTGATATAAAGCCATACATAAGAATAATATTAGTGAGAGTTATACGTTAAATGGGAGTTATAATTCATAAAACATTGATGGTAAGTGCTCACGTAATAACAAGGGTTATTTAAAACAAATAAACACGTGGTTATGAAAATCAGGAGCCTCAACATCACATTTGCATACCTCAAAAAAAATCAGATCCTTTTTATTTATTTTATTAAAAAATAATAATATATCTGTATCTATCTATCTATGTATCTATTTATACGAATGACTCACTACATAACTATATATGTTTCTGAGAACTTGCCGCCGTCCCAACCTCTCATTTACGTCTATTTCCCCCTATCTATACATGCATATATACAATGCATATATACATATATGTGCATACATATTTCCCAAAATGAGTGTTGCAAACCTGAAATATATATTCGGTAATTAGCCTGTTTAATATATACTTTATTGTAACTTTTTTGTATGTCCCTGTGAAATATTAAATTATATATGTTAATGAATCTACCCACCTCATTTTCGATAAAAACCATAAATTATATAATGTACGTTAAATTTGTTTGTTCAATGTATTGAATCAATAATCAAATTATGTAAAGAAAATAATATCTGGAGACGTAAACATAAATCAATTCTTTTGTGGAATTCATTTAATTCCATATGTAGCTCATAAATATTTTTACCAAATATGCAATCAGTCAGATTATCCCATATCGCATATATGCTAGCCAAACATATCCCCACCCGTTAATACCCCACCCGTTATACGGGTGGGGATATGTTTGGCTAGCATTTCATATATAAAAATCTTTTTCTTGTATATTTAATAGTTTTTTGCTGGCTATAATATGATTTTTAATAAATTGAAATTCAGTTTTTATCAAAACATAAATTTAAAATTTCAATAAATGTAAAACTTTATACATTGTTTTCAATTACTATTCAGTTTGAATCACATTTGGAGTATGCTAGCCTGCATGTCTTTTGAAACCTGCTAGTACTACATAGTTTTTTAAATTTTTAATTGCTTTGTTCCCACCTGCTGAAGAGATTGACACAGCGTAATTTGAATTTCTAGCTTAAATAGTGTTTAAATCTAACCAATTTTCTTGTTTATTAACATTGTTTAATAAGTTTTTCTTGTTGTTTGTTACTTTTCACCTTCATCTCATCTTTTATCTTCAATTAAATTTATTATATATATATATATATATATATATATATATATTTTGCATTGAATAGAGTTATAACCAATTTATAAAAAATGTCGTCCTTAGAACGCAATGTTAAAAAATTATTGTGCGCGATTCTATACGCTAGTTACAAATACTATAAACATCATAAAAATCATTCAGATAATTTATTTTAGTCAAAAATAATTGCATAAGATTTATGCCAACTGATATAATCCTGTGTTATGATACTGATTAAATAATACTTTAATATTACATACGTTACTGATTACACAACGATATGCCAACTGATTACTTAACAGCTACACAAAAGTTTAGTTATTTATGGAGTTCTGTAAACTAATTTATAATTTTATCACTACCATTTTCTACATGTATCATGCGTTTAAATATTCCAATAACATAGGTGAAATTCGTTATTGTAAAAGGCGTGTAACCATGTTAAGTTTCAAAACAGGAATAAACTACTACGTCAGAAACGCCAAAGAAAAATTATTGAGGTGCATACAGCTGTTTCGGTAGCCTAAAGCGTACCGTCTTCAGTGCAAAAGTCTCCTGCTATTACATGTTAAGTTTCACTTCAAAGAAATTCTGTCTATATACCGTAGTTATATGATAATATTTTGTATGTCTCTGTATACGAGCCATAAATATTTTATATATATATAAACTGCACAACTTATTCCTTATAACATACGATAATTTTTACTAAATTTAATATAATTTGAACCTTATCAGAAATCTTTTGTGTGGTTCTGTGGATAGCTGATAAATCTATGCACATCTTTTTTCTACAGAAAGTACAAATCTTAAAAATTTACGTTAGATTTATTAAATATAATGACGCAGTTCTGTCAATAGAACGTAATGATAAGAAATACTTAAGGGCGTCTTTGTAGAAAAACTTAACACTATACACAATAAATTGTATACAGTTAATTTTTCATGGTTCATGGACATACGCACCAGTTTGCAAGTCCATCGTATGATTTTACGGCTGTTATCGCGTTATACAAAAATTTCATCCGTAGGCTGTAATAATAAGAAACAGTTTGCTGTGTCCTTATATACAAACCTTAACAGAATGCACCAAAAATATACGTATAGTTGTGTGGAGTTTAAGAACATGTGTACCAATTCGCCAGTTATTAGGTGAGATTTCCGGCCGCTATCCCGCTACACATAGATACACAGGTATACAGAATCGAAGCTCATTTTAAGTCTCAATGGGAAGGATTTCACTCATTTGGTAATAATAGCATATGATAGTAATAATTAATTGCTGAAATTTCATTAAAGCTTTGGGATAATAAAAAAAAAAAAAATTATGTCTTTCTGTATATATGCTTATCTCTACCGCGTAGTGACCATACAAATTATCAATATGATTTCAAAAATAACACAAATAGTTATGAGTTACATGAGATTAGTTGTACAGCTTTTTAATGCATATAGTGTCTGTGACTTGTGACCAAATACTTACAAAAATGTTTCCTACAATTTCACTTTAACAACGACATTTCAGTGCATTTGCATATGATTACATTGTATTAAACGTAATAAAATTCACATCTTTATTAAAATACATAAAACATTTTTTTTTTTTTTTTTTTTTTTTTTTTTTGTAGAAAACGTGTACATAGACTTAATATTTACTTTACAAGGCTTACGTAAAATAATTCCTATAATTCATGCATTATGCATTGTAACTACTGGATGTATACATTAGATAGGGCTATATGTATTTTGGGTATAGAAAGCAAATATTAGACAAGAGGTTTTAAAAGTCGGTATAAATAAATTTTATTTTAACGTAATTAAAAGGAAATGTAACTGAAATTAAATACCTAATTCTAATTAAATCTTAATTCGTTAGGAGCGATTTTAATAATTGTAGTTATATAAAATCTGATTTAAGAAGAATTTAATAAAAGTCTATTTAAACTGAATATATTTTTACGATTGGAGTTATGCATACATTTTAGTATTAATGAATGAAAATATACACTAGCGCTAAAACTTTTTAAAAACATTTATGGATAATGTGCATTTCTAAAACTTTTGCCTGTATTCAGGAATTTTAGATTTCGATTTACAGTTTGAAATATTTTATTTTCATATTGGTGATTTAGATATTTTAGTGAAGAAAAAAGTTGTGAGATTAATCAATCAAAATAAGTTCTCAAACAAAGATTTCGCATAGGAAATATTTTAGAGAAATTCACATATTTAATATTAATCTTTTTGAATGATTTTCTAAAGTTATAGGATTTTGACAACTGACATTCATTTATTTATTCTTCTATTTTTTTTTTCTTTTTTGGGGCAATTCTTTTCACTAAAGCTTGCACAAGCGCAATTAAAATCATTCAGTAAAAATATTCATATTTCATTAAAAATTTAATAGTTTTGCTATCTGATTTCAGAATGTACTGTCTAATACTGTATGTCAAGTTTCTTGAAAATGGCTTTCTACTGCATTTAATAATTTGCATGTTTCAATAGAAAAAAGGATTTTTTTTTTTTTTTTTTTTTTTTTAATTTTTCAAAGAAATCGTTACTTTTCCATGAATATATATAGTATTTTTATAAAAATATATACAGATAAAAAGAAGGACCCGTATAATCACATGATACAGCCAGATCGCATTTCAAACATTATTTTTTACAGAGTGATTCTAAATATTTCCTCTCATTATTAATTAATTTTTTACCGGTGCCCCTTTTACTTTCGGGGCAAAAATTTCACTAAAATATATGTGGTTTAACATGTTCTTTATGCTTCTGAATTTTATAGATGGTTCATCAACTACTTATGAAATACTTAAAGAAACGTCTGCAATCGAAAGTGTCCGGTTATTGCCGAAACGTCAGTGGAGGCCCTACATTGAGACTCAAAACGGTTTTGGGCTGTGTCTGTCTGTCGCGCGATAGCGGCCGCTAAAATAGCGCTATTGACTTGAAATTTGGTACACATGTTCATGAGCCCAACGAAATCAGCTGTATAGTTTTTGGTATGTACTCCATTTGTAGTTCGTATACAGGGACACGCCAAAGTTTTTCTTATCATTACGGCCTATGGGAGGAATTTGTATGTATCGCGATAGCGGCCACAAAAATCACGCTATTGACTTGCAATTTGGTACACGTGTTCATGTGCTCCACGAAATCAGCTGTATAGTTTTGGGTGTGTATTCCATTTGTAATTCGTGTACAGGGACACGCCAAAGTTTTTCTTATCATTACGGCCTATGGGAGGAATTTGTATGTACCGCGATAGCAGCCACAAAAATCACGCTTTCGACTTGCAATTTGGTACACATGTTCATAAGCCCAACGGAATCAGCTGTATAGTTTTAGGTGTGTATTCCATTTGTAGTTCGTGTACAGGGACGCGCCAAAGATTTTCTATCATTACGGCCTATGGGAAGAATCTGTATGTACCGCGATAGCCGCCGCAAAAATCAAGCTTTTGACTTCAATTTTTGCCGAAACGTCAGTGGAGGCCCTCTGTTGAGACTCAAAAGGATTTTGGGTTCCGTCGGTCCGTCCGTCTGTCTGTCTATCTGTCTGTCGTGCGATAGCGGCCGTAAAAATCACGCTATTGACTTGAAACTTTTACACATGTTCATGATCCCCACGAAATTAGCTGTATAGTTTTGGGTGTGCATTCCATTTGTAGTTCGTGCACAGGGTCACACCAAAGTTTTTTTTATCATTACGGCCTATGGGAAGAATTTGTATGTACCGCGATAGCGGCCCCAAAAATAACGCTATAGACTTGCAATTTGGTACACATATTCACGAGTCCAACGGAATTAGCTGTATAGTGTTAGGTGTGTATTCTCTTTGTTGTTCGTGTACAGGGACACGCCAAAATTTTTCTTATCCTTACGGCCTATGGGAAGAATTTGTATGTACCGCAATAGCGGGCAAAAAAATGAAACTACAGTACGTGAGTAAGATGCTTAAACTTATGTTGCTTAAAGAAACTTTGTGCTCTTAAGCATTCTAATTAATGTACAGGACCTTACAAAAGTGTTCTGACAATGTCACTTAGTCATCCAAACGATGTTTAATTTGGAACAATTATTAATTTTAAACGCAAAATAAGCTGAATAGTTTTTACTGGTGTATACAATGTTTATGGTTCGTTTACAAAGACACACGAAAGAATTTCGTAACATTAGAGCCTATGGACGAATTTTTAATTTAAGCGCGCACTTTAATGCGTTTATGCTGAATTGAACTTAATACAGTTAACATACTTTATAAAGATGCTTAAAATCATGTTAACTCTAAAAAAAAGGTTATGTATAGACTAAATAATTTATGGGACCACACAAAATAATTCCGAGTATGTACTGTAATCATCCGAATCATGTCAAATTAGTTTGAAAGATTAATGAGTTATAATTAATTAGATTTATTCTTATTATTGGCGTTTATAATGACTGTGGCTACTTTTCCGGGATACATAAAGGAATTTCGTACTTTTATGGTGTATAGTCGGTATTTCTTAAAAGTGTATTTTAACATGGTTACACCCCATCAAATATAATGAAATTTTATTAGAATTTTAAAAGCCTGTTTTCATGTTGAAAATTGTGGGCATAGAATTGATAATTAGTTTAAAGGTTACGCAAAATATTTTCGATATGCTATGTAAATTTTTTTGTATGAAATTCGGTATTTATGAATTTCCGGGAAATAATACAAGGCCGTCGTTTAATAAGAATGCATATTGTTGCGTACTTGGGGGTTTGTAAGTTGTCCGAGAATGAAAGGCGAAACTTGCAAAAATTCAGTGATTTATTCACAGAAAGTTCCAGAAGAATACAGGTCTATAAACCAAGTATCAGCTTCAATTCAACCAGTAAACATAGCTTAAACAACAGCCGTTAACAGCAAAACAACAGTACAAACTGTTTAGCAATAACACATAAAGCAAGTCTCATTCAAAGAGGCTCAAAGCAAAGCAAGCATTTGACAAAACCGACACAGATCTGAGATTGGAAGCCTTGGCTTAAAAAATGCTCCTTTTATACTATTCTACCGAACACAGACTGTTCTGGAAAATTATCGTATCTCATCAGCCAATGAGATTAGAGCTTCCATATTTGGTATATCCTTAATAAGGATTTTCTCGCCAAGGTCGCCAAAAAAATCGCCAAGGAGGGAAACTGTCGCCAAATTTGGCGCCAAATCCATTTCTTCCGTTATTGGAGCTTTTCAATTCGTTTTTAAAGGAAAATTAGGCTATTTTAACGCTAAAACGACTAGAAATGCACAAAATTAGCATTTTATCGACTTACTAAGCCTCTTTGAAAAAATTTATACAAAAATAAATGCAATTATTTACAATTTCGTAACACTTTATATGATATACAAATAAGTATAAAAGAGAGATACAGCAGGGGGTTGAGGGGGGCGGCAGCCCCCCTCAGGAATGTATCTGATTATGGTAATAAGTTGATCGAATCAATATATACTATTATATAATAAGAAATAAATAAAAATGACCTATTGAAAAATGTCTGATGCAAATAGGACGTTGAGGCTCCTGATCTGCAGATCCACTAGTTTATGGAAAATAGTGTATATGTTAAATCCGACAGTTTCAATGTTATAATTACACGCTCATCTGACACAGATTATTATAAAGATTCGTTTTTTAATAACTGTTAAAAAATCATAGCTTGAGATTCACGAAAAATTGGTGCCATTTTACCTGTAGCTATTATTTTTAGAAAATGTTTTCACTAATATTCACCATTTTAGAGGTACTTACTGATTACAAATAAAATGGTACTATTTAAATTCTAAAATTTAAAGCAGAAATTTCAAAATTAATTGGTTACAGGTAAATTTACACCATTTTCTTTTGACAGAAAAATGGTAATTCGTCTTAATATTGTAGTGCTTATAACATTTAGTAGGATTCACTCAAATTTGCTGGTCTACGCTCATTTTTTGCGCAAAAGGTCTAATTAGAACATAGATTGTAACTTAAATTCAGAATCGCTAAAACCATCTCTCTTTTTGATTAGGATTTCTGAAAGATTTATATTATTAAAATATTTATATTATGCGCTTCAAATTTAATTGTTTTTCTTTCTGGCATTACCCTATTTTTAGGCGTTTGGAAGACCAACTGTTTTGTTATTTTTTTCTCCGTTTGATGTCGCCACTTTTTTTTTTTCAACTAGATGTCGCTTCTCTACTTTCGATAATCGTTTTTATACCTCTAGGGGTTACCGAAGTGAGGGAACAATTCTCCAGTAGAGAATCAAACTTGTGATGACACGTCTCCGAACCATCTTAGAGGGTGCGTCCCAGACCGTCACTAATTACCCATTGCTCAGTCCTAGGTGACATTAAGTCCAACCAACCAACCTCGTTTATTATTTTATATATAATCCTATTTCTTTATTCTCTCACCCATTCTGCACTGAAAAAAAGGTCTTCAAGGTAGAGCCAAAAACGCTGTTCCCACTTTTTGGTCTTTAACCTTATTTTCCCAACATATTCTTACCCTTTTATCTTGTGTTTTAATGTCAGTGATTTCAGTTTTCCTTTAAAAAATTGCCTATATTTAAATTTATTAACATTGCCTGCTAGATAAATGTATAATTTCTAAAACTATACGCAATAATTCGTTTATTTATTTTTTATTTATTTATTTATTATTTATTTCTACTTTTTCTGTAATAAAATATGCACGTATTGAAAATCGCCTACTAATACAACAAAAGTTGCATTCCTTAACGTATAATTAAAAATACATCATAGTGTCGGAAATTCAGTTTTATAATTTAAACAAGCATATTTGGAGGATATGATATTAAAATTTTATGTCATTTCACATTTGCACGTTTATCTCTTATGAAAGATATTAAATTTTCCTGAAATATCTCTGTTGCTATTTTCATAAAATTTGACGTGCAAGTCACCAAATTATCGGTTTGAATAAAGTTATTTATAAATGAGCGTTCCCATGCTGTTAATGGGGATAGTTTAAATTTATTTTGATGTTAATTTTGTTCTAAAGCAAAAGATTGTATAATATATACTTGAGTTTATTCTGTGTGATTAAGAGCATACTATTATTTTTCAGTCAATTTAAAAGATTTTTTAAGAAATAGTTTTCTAATAAATCAAGTTTTATTTAAAACTTTTTTATTTATTTATATTTTTAATTTTTTATTATATTTTTTATGAATTTTGTCATTATTTTTGTAACACAAAATAGAAATTATAACATGTAATAAAATTTTAATAAGAGTCTAAGAACTTGAGTAACATTTAAATACCAAGTATATTATAATATTAAAAGATAATCGGAAACCATATAGGAGTTTATTTTTAAAGTGACCATAAAACTATACAAAAAAAAAAAAAAAAAAAAAAGGTAAGATTCGAGATTTGGTATATCTCAAGGATTCAGCAATTTCATTGTGTAAAATGTCTAATATTTTATATATAATTGTGACTTCCATGAATACATTTTACGAAATAAGTAAAAACAGAAATCCATCCTAGAGCGAATAACACAATCGTGCATTTCAATTTGAGATTTGAAAATTAATATAGCTTTCAAACATTTTTCTTTACATACAAAAAATAAATCAATTTTCACAGTGCCTACAAACAAAACATTAACTTGTTTTCCTCTTTTTTTCCAAAATTAAAAAAAAATGGAATGATACTTTCTTATTAAATAAAGTTTAGTAATAATTTATTTCATGATAAAACGGAGTGAACATTGAAGAGCCCAACTTACGTATATTTAAAAATTTTATTAATGCAGACTTCTTTAGTACTCAATTATTCCATTTTTTATTTATTACCTTATGTATGAGAGTTCGCTTAAAATTTTACAATACTTTTAGTTATTTTAAAAATAGTCATCAAAATCATATACATAAAAAAAGTCTATTAACATCTGATGAATTTTCATATTTATAAAAATGAATCTCTTGCTTTCATGAACATATATATTTTTAACTCGATTCAAGTCTAAATTTCCTTAATGCTCAAATTTAAAAACACTTATTTTAAATAATGTACTAAAAACAGAAATAAAATGAATAATAATGATACTTATTTAAAATAAATGATTAATTCAAAATATGAATCAATTCAGTGCAGTCTTCTGAAGAGAAAATATATATATATATATATATATATATATATATTGTATCAAAAAGTTTGGCCATACTTTTATTATTCAAGGTGTATAAGAAATGTCTGGAAAAATATAAAATTATCTAGAGTATATAAAGAGTAATATAAATTTTGATAGAAACTCTAATGTAAAAATGTCGCGTTGAGGTTATAAATTTCACTGATGATATTACTAAAGAAAATAAATTACTTTGTTGGTTGTAATCATCATTATCTCCTTAAAACATTAATTTAAGAAAAAATAATATTTGCAATTTTTGATGTCATTGTATGTTCACAGTTGCCAATGTTGGCACTTTTTGGCTACCGAAAAATTAAAATAATGTTTTATACATTTCTGTAATAGTTTTCACTGATTAAATAAAATTAAAATTTCTGTTAAAATTTTTAGGTA
Source organism: Salticus scenicus (assembly GCA_963930645.1). Classification (NCBI taxonomy): domain Eukaryota; kingdom Metazoa; phylum Arthropoda; class Arachnida; order Araneae; family Salticidae; genus Salticus; species Salticus scenicus. The sequence goes on along the minus strand of OZ005650.1, from coordinate 143,982,953 downwards.
TCCAATCGTAAAGAAACTGGCATGTGTGGAAAAGCGATGAAGAAACATTTATAAAGAAGGTACTTTTATAATGAGTGAGAGATAATTCATAAAAAATATCGATAATTCATAAAAAAAAAAAAAAAAAAAAAAAAAAAAAAATGCTAAGAATTTTAAGAATGTGTAAGAACCTATTAAATGAAGGTGATTTTCAGCATATGAAATAAATTTTTGATTTAGTAATAAAACAGGAACGTTTTTTTATTTGAAATTTTAGCTAAAGAAACCAAATTGGTAAGAATTATTACGTGTCTGAAACAAACATTCTTTACGCAAGAAAACGAGGAAATTGAGATTTTAATTTTAGGTTATAGTTTTAAATTATTAAAAATAAATGTCAAGCGGAAAAAAATGGATTTGACACTTTTTATGCATTTTATTGAAGTATTATGACTTAACTCTCTCTTTCCTAAGATGGGGTCCCAAGTCGACCAACTAAAATCGCTAAAGACAGATTGATTCAGGTATTGCACTAAAAGTCATGTAAAATGGTGAGAAAAGTGACAGAATAGATGGATTGTGCTCAAAACATTATGGTGAATAATCTTCATTGAATGGGCTAAGTTCTAAAGCTCGGCGCTTAGTTGCTGCATACAGAAGGCAAATAATAAAAATCAATGCTTCACAGTTGCTTTTAATATGCCCGATCTACATCTTGCAACACGGGGTCATAAACAGTGTTTTCTTTACACATTGTTAGAGGTGATCAGAAATTTTGCCTTTACGATAATTGAATAACTTAGCATCCCATGACCGTCCCCTTTGAAATTTTTAATAATTATAGATAATAAAAGTAAAAATAACATGTAATTTTTAAATGAGAATTAAATATGTACTTTTTAAAATATTGAAAGTCAAAGGACAAAATTTTTTACCTTAAAATGAAAATGTTTCAAAAATACGTACATGTGATATATTATTTAAAAGCCTGTATTATAAGCTTTCTAATGATACCAATTTTATATCTCTAAGTTAATTAGGATACAAAATATGGGTACATTTGTAGTAGAAGAATTTCCAAAAATTGCATTTTTCACCCATTTTTGCAGCACTGTATATCAGAAACTAAATGAGATAGGAATTTATTAATTGATGTACATTCATTTCTCAATATGAAAAATAAATGAGCCCAATTTCATAAAACTCTGAGGGTGTCAGGTTAAAAATGCAGGATTTTTACATTGATTTGACATGACTCAAAAATTTTCCTTTTTTATGACCCAAAAATATTAGTTATCTAAAAGACAAAGAATTTAATTCATGCTAATTGCTTTCTTACAGTCATCTTAACAAATGTTATCGTATTTTTTTTCACTTTATTGTGTACAGTTTATTGGTGTAAAGGTAATGGAGTCTACACATTCAAACTCAATTTTTTTTATGTCTGCATGTACGCCAATATATACTGCAATGGCGGTCACAAAAAAATATCCGACTGACTTAAAATTTGGTACAAATATTTAAAGGTTATCTGTATAGATTTAGTACAAATTAACTGCATAGATTCAGTGTGTATATATTTTATACTGAAATACACAAAAGAATTTCGATTTATTACGATTTGTGTAATGCTTTTGTAATGTTTCAGAGTATTTTAACATCATTATACTGTAGTCATCACAATCATTGGAATCAATTTTCCAAACTTTTAACGTCCTTATCAATGTCAATGGGCAACTATATTTAAGTTGTCGTGAAATTACGTGCATTATTTCTTGAGTTAGAGATGGCAGAATATTTTTGTCAATCTCACATAGACAAATAGACAGGAAATTTCTAAAAAAGGATCATTTCATTGTGGACCTTTCAACTATTTAAATTCCTCAAAACTTACTTGCCGAAAATTTTACTAATTTAATACTTTCTTCTATTGAATGTAGAAGAAAGTAATAAACTTTTCTAAAATAGTTACAGCAAATGCCTTAAAATTCAATTAACACACTAATATAATTTTTTTATTATTTTTATTAATAATTATCATATTTTTAAGGAAACAAAAATCTCATGTTATTTTCATCATATTATAACTGAATTCATATTTTAGTAAACTTTCAATCTAAAAAAGGAATTATTATTCTGTATTTAACGAAGGAAAAATAAACACTCATTTATAGAATGACACTGAGAAATTTAAACGAAAATGAATTATTTATTTATAACTAATTGCATTGAATATTTAGTTCATTTTCATTGCTAAGGAATAAGTTTATGGAATAAAAATAAATGAATATTAGAAAATAATAGAAAAAATTATTCATGATAATTAATTTATGGTTTTTTGGACTAGATAAGTTTTATTTTCTGTAACAAATACTTATAAATCCCTTTTTTTTTTTTTTAAGATTATGCTTTATCTCACGCAAATAACACATCATAAGTAGTGATAAACGGTAAATGCAAATAAATGCATTACTTAAAGTTTTTCAATATACTAAAAATAGCCGCGTTTATAAACATCTTTAAGTGCATAGAAGAAATTTTTTCATAACTATTTATAGATACGTCAAGCTGATAGAGACAAATATTCTTCATATCAGAAATCCATTTTGTGTAAGTAACATTTCTACTTCAATCCACGCAAGAAAGAGATAGGTAAAATTATTATTTATTTTACGAGTTTCTTTCGTTTAAAGGAAATATTACAAGAAATAACAAAATAAAAAATAGTATTTATAAGAATTACAATCCTTTTTTAACTGTAAATTTAACTGTAATATTCATATAGACTATTGATGTACTCTGAGCATAATAAAATGTTTAACAAAAATAATTTAAACTTACTTAATAAAATATTATGTTCTTACGTAAATCATACAAAAATAATCAAAATTATACAAATAGAATATCATTAAATATTGGGTAATAAATATTTATGGTATATATAATACGATAGATCAGATATGTGGAAACTAAACGAAATAAAGTAGCGACTAAAAAAATCAAAGAACTAAGTACTTTTTTTTTCTTCATTAACATCATAGAAATGAGTACAGTAGAACCTCGATTATCCGAAGTAATTGGGAGCGAACTGACTTCGGATAATCGAAATTTTCGGATAATCGAGAATTCATCAATAATCATCTAAAATATTTATCAGCACTCGTAGTTTGGAAAGGATGGCTTGCATACAAAAGGAATGTGGAAAAAAAAAAAAAAAACTTTAAAAATACATGTTTGTTAAGAGAAAATTTTGGATGATAGTAGAAAGTGAAAAAAAAAAGTGAAGAAGAAACCGACTTCGGTTGACGGAGAGTTTCGGTTAATCGAGGTGAGTTTCGGTTAATCGAGGTTCGGATAATCGAGGTTCTACTGTATTACTAATTGGTCATGTAAAAACTACATATGTCTGAAATTAAACATAACACTATATCACATGTGTGAAGTCGTTCCTTCACATATATGAGTTTTAGTTATAGCTTTAAATAAAATCAATAATTAATTACTATATTTTCAATAAATTAAATGTCTAATAAAAATATCTAACGAAATTCTAAATTACTTTTTATATTTATTCGCATTTGTCTATAAATAGATATCTTAATTCTAATAATATTTTATACGTTAAGCTATTAAATATATCTTCTGAGAACAAAAACAGAGTCTTTAAAATAAATAATTTATTTCGGCTAGTCATCTTTTTAAATGACGTCTCTCAGAATTATAATCTCTCCTAAATCATTTAATAAATAAAATATAATAAAATATTATTTTCATTTATAAACCGTTGTATACATAATTACATTTTCATTCTTTTAAATTGCACAAGTCCACTTTGTTATAAATAAATTAAGCAATACATTTCCGTTGTAATATCATTAAAGGGTAATTTATATTTTTTTATGACAGGATGTGCAATAAATTGTAGTCTTAGTGTCTCCTTAACGCAACGGTTTTCTGGCGATAAAATTTGGCATAGATGTTTGGCGTTAATTCTTTAACGAACTTTCTAAATTCAAAATATTTATATTAATTTATTCTACAGACAATGGATTATGTTTGGCTGTAAAATTTGGCACTATTTCGAAAATCTTGGCGTAATTCAACAGTCTGATCTGGATTGCGAGATTCAGAATTCGCTCCTCAACCTTTGCTTGAAGTACACGTCATCTCATCGCAAAGCCCCCCCCCCCTCTCTCTCTCTCTCTCATCTAACCCTCTAAATGTCTGTTAGACTTAATAATATACATTTTAAGATACTTTTTATAAAAAAAACTTTTTTATTTCCATGCCGCTAAAATAAAGATGTTTGCTGCAAAATTATTGGTTTTTCTTCTTCACGGCCTGCAGTTTATTGTTCCTGGAGTTATTTAGCGATCTTAGCCTATATCTCAAGTACTCAGTTCCAGTATAACATGGCGAAAAATGATACCATATTTCGAAATTCGCCGCAAAAAAATGGTCATTGTCATAAATTAAGCATTAAAAAAAAAAAAAAAAAAAAAAAAAAAGCAGAAATTTTGTTAATTTGTGGCGAAATAATATTTTTGTTTATGGAATAAACACGAATTTCACCGATTACTGATAACCTATTCATCTATTTTGTAAATTACTGCGAAGCATCACGTATTTCGGCAACTTCATTTAGTGGCAATTCCCTTCAATTTCACATTTCGGAAATTGGTCATAAAAATAATGCTTTCTCTGAATTAATGTTAAAAAAAGAGCAAATTTCATCAATCGTTGCACACATGTTGCACACAATAATGATTTTTATCTTGACAGCCAATTCGAAAAACCATAGCCTCCTAAACTAGATGCCTATCGCGTGGCTGTGAAACATGGCAACAGTTCAAGCAGTAGATAGCGCCACCTGGTAAAGATTACGCGGCTTTTTTATTCAACTGTCACCAATAATTTTAAGAAGTGATATATGATATATATAATCGACGTTTCTTCGATTCTATTCGCCTTTTATGTATGTCAAATCCCACTTTAAAAAATTTTTGGTGACTGTTAAATAAAAAAGTCGTGCAATTTGTACCAGATGGCGCTGTCTACCGCTTGAACTGTTTCCAAATTTCCGAGCCATGCGACAGGCATCTAGTTTAGGAGGCTATGAAAAAACAATATAACGATTTTATGTCGCTCCAGTCAGTGACGTAATAATTACCTTAACTCTGATTAGAAAGGATTACTTCTCTACAAAAGTAGCAAGAGTTAATAGGAGAGTTCGTATAAACTCAAGGCATTCTAAAACAACATATAAATATCACCAAGCCATAAACAGCCCAGACAACACAATGACATCCTAAAAATAGCCAGAGGGATGTAATTTTCAGGATAACCTGATATCCTCCCAGACAGCACATCGCTTCCCCAGGATATCTTCAAGATGTCTTCTGGATGAAAAGACATCCCAGAAACGTCCTTAAGATGTACTGTGGATAAGTTAAGCCTAACTGTGCTGTTAGGGCTCTGGGCAACAGAGATTGTCATTTTTTTCATTTGGAGGATGTCTTCTGAATGTCAAAATGTAACACCTATAGACATCCTAAGGATATATTTTTATGATACTTATCAGATAGTTATAGAAGGAATTTAGACATCTTCTGGGTGCCTACTGACATCCTTAAAAAATCCAGAGGATGACATTTTCAGGATAATCTGATATCCTATGGATGGCAAAAATTATCCTACAGCTATCGAAAAATATTCTCTGATTAGGCGTCATCTTCAAATTGAAACTGTTACAAACTTTAAAACTTTGAATGCGAACGACTAAATTTTACATCTCTTAAATTTTACGACTAACTCAATCCAAGTGTTATATTAATCACAATGTAGTAAATGTACGTTGTTGTACAAAACAAAATGAAAATGAAAACACTTAGTTTACTATCAACTTTTTACATTAAAAAAAGAAAGTGTACAACAAATTTCTATCTTTTACCTTGCAATGTAATGGCGTCCAGAAGTAACACCTATCTAATTCTTCCGCACAAGATTGCACATGTGTCGACTGCGCATGCGTGTCCTATCGGAAAATCCACAGGATTTTCGAAGAATAGTTTCATAGGATAGTCCGATCTGATAATTCACCGGCTCTCCGGTGGAAAAAAAAATGGTTGAATAGTTCGTTTGCTGTATCCTTCGATAATTCAGTGGATAACTCTCATACGATATGACAAATACAGGATATGTATGATAGTTATAGGATGTTTACAGGACAACTGTGGTTGTACAGAAAACGATAACGAAAAGTTAAATGTAAATATTCATTTATTAAATCGAATCAAGCATAAATCGTAGCCTCTTATATATATTGAATTTATTCTCTTAGCTTTTATTCGTGTGAAATACCTTTTCATTCCTGAGTATTTTAATGTAGAGTATTTTAAGGCATTAAAATACTCTACAACCCTTGTTTCTAAATAAAACTAGAGCTATTTTTCATTTTTTATTTAATTTTTGTTTCCAGTAGCATCAAATCCGTACACATTTGCTACTTTTATTATTTCCCTAATATACATGTTTAAGGAAAGTATTGTAATATGGACAAAAACTCGACTTTGAGATTTCGGTGTACATAAATTTTTTAGATTTTGATTTAATTTTTGCTATTTTTACAAAGACGTATGTATGTGTGTGTATAGGTGTGAGTGAAATCTCTAGCGTCTAAACGCTTTTTTACAGGAATGAAAAGAAAAATTCTTTATTATTATGGCTTAAGGGCTGAAATTATTTAAAGGACGATAGTTTTTAAATGCCTCATTCGTTTGATCTTAAAATTTATATTCATATTATAGGTCGACAACGCACGAATTGTATAGATTTTCGGGAATCTAGCTCTAATAGATTTTTACAGAAACACATTGAACAGTTTATTATTATTATGACGTATAAACCCAAATTATTTCAAGTACAATAGATTTAATTTAAACAACGTAGCAATGGGGAAGGAGGAACATTCAATCACTCTATTGTAATTGTCTTTTTTGTTTATTTAGTGACTTTTTTTACTTTAATTTATTTACACAACCGTTAATTACTTAATGTACGGAAAATTTATTTGCTATTTTTATTTAATTTACAATTCTTAACAGTATAATCAGCTACTTCTTTTTTAAAAATATGTTATACCTATAAATCTCCATTCATATTTAGATTGCTTTAACAATAATGCATTTCAAAACATCTGAAATAATTACACATTTTTTTTTTTTTTTTTTAAATGGAATCTATCGTTATTTTGAAATTTTGCATTGTTCAACAAAATAGATTTTAACAAGCATATTTTTTAGCTGTCTTTACTTAAATTAGAAACATCATTCTTCATATTTTAATGAAATTTTATTTTTCCGACTGAGTGAAAATAATGCCTGGACCGGGAGTCGAACCCCGGTTTAATCCGAACCTTTCTCCCATTGTTTAATGGTGTTTTCCTTTACCTGCGGCTTATTTCTGTTGAGCTATCTAAATGATAGACCAGATCTTTCTGCCTAAATGTTGTCTGAGTGAGTAATGCTGACCGGTTGTCGGCCTGGATAGCTCAGTTGGTAGAGCCTTGACCTTGTAAGTCTAAGGTCCGGGGTTCGATTCCCGGTCCAGGCATTATTTTCACTCAGTCGGAAAAATAAAATTTCATTAAAATATGATTTTCTTCCAATCAGTTGATTGTGATTTTAATAAAAATTGTATCATTCTTCATATTGATAATTGTTACTTCAAAAGGGTAAAAATAGAAATGTTGCAACTAGAATTCTCCAATTAAAACTACTTTCTAAAATATATTATGGTGTTCTTTTCGTCTCATTATTTTAATTATTATATTACTATTACTTGTAGGTTGCGAAAACAGCTGTATATATATGGTGCCTATTGCAAAAGTTTTTGGTTACTTTTTTTTTCCAATTCATTATTGTGTAGGTTGCACTAATGAAGATGATTAGCCTCAATCTGATTTGATCTTTAAAATTTCAGAACTATCCACATCATTTATTTTAAAGTGTTGCTAGATCTGATGAATATTTTAAAGAAACAAAATAGTGTATATGATGTCATCAAGTAAATCTGATATTTTCGGATTCATATTAAACTAATATAAAATTATAATGAAATAAAAATAAATTCCTTATGTAAATGTATCACCTCAAATATTACCAAAGGCAGGTACGATTGTATTTTGTACATATGCTTTTATACAACTGCTTTTAGAATTGTTTTCATATGTAAGAATCTGTAAGAATTTACCTTTTTTTTTTATTCGTTAATAATATAAAATTATTTTTAAATGCATTTATTTTACATAAATCTTCCTATAAATTTAAAAGTCATTCAGTAATGTAAACTGATATTTACTTGAATTGCTAGCATAATAAATTTAGAGCGTGTCCCATGAAGAATGCAACTTTTGTGTGCATAATAACATACTATTTTTATGATGAAATAATTTATAAATTTTCTTAATGAATGCTACCTGTTATTATGTACATGCATAATCATAGGTAATATATACTATGTAAATGTATATATATATAAGCGGCAACTTCGGTTCGTAGTTGCTTACCAAAATAGTTGCAATTTTATCATTGGAAAACGCATTCTTTTAAATTGTATTTGTTCATATAAAATGCGGAGAAAATATTAAAACATTTGTTTTGTTGCAGAAAGTAATAACAAGAATAATCTTGCAATAGCATTTCTTCTACTAGACGTAAGCTTTCATTTTGATAAGTCATTCCATCTTTGCGATGACATTTGTTTTTTCATAATCAAATTGTATGCAAATTTATTATTTATGAAGTATATCATTAGTAAGAAAGAACTTTTTGTAGAATTACTAATGTACTTCATTAAATAACAACGAAACACATATCTGCTAACTTTTACTTGTTCTGACTAATGCTGTTTAGGTAATGCTGGTAATATTCCTGATTTCTAGCTAATGGGAAGGAGTGAGAGAAGAGGAAAATACGCTTTTATATTTCCACGATAAGTAAAATGAGATACACTGTTTTAGTTCGAAATACTTTTGAAACACATGATTACTTTTTCTATAAAATATGTAATGCATCAATATTCCTAGATGATTCTTTTTTCTCAAATACTACAAAGAATTTTCAGAAATTTTAAACAGATATTTTCCGATAATGACTATCGATGTTACAGACATGATTTTCTAAGTAATTTGTATTTAGAATTAGACAATAATGGAGTTTAGAATTGGAAGATAATGGCTTTCTAGCAGAAGTTATAAAAATTTGAATATTCCATAATCGTTTAAAAACTGTTAGACTCTAAAGTTCTTGGATTCTAAATATGTTATATATATATATATATATATATATATATATATATATATATATAGTTTTTTTTTTTTTTCGTGTAAGCAGGAAAGCTAAATTTTTAATTAAATATCTGTGCCTACTACATTTTACTGTATCTATACGTTTTGAGGTTTCCCTAAATTTGTTTTTGCTATTTTCAGGGTGATGATTTACGCATGTGTGTATGCGGGTGAGTGATGTGGAATCTCTAAACATTTCCTTCGATTCAGCTTAAAAGTAATACGTGTGTTAAAGGTTTTCTGTTGCATATCTTGTATAGATTTTAATGAGTGTAGAACTAATAATTTTTTTACATGACCACAAAGAAAAAATCTTTATGATTATATCCTATGAAGTCAAGTTATTTCAAGAACAATAGAAACTAAATGCATTAACTTTTCTAGGTAAAAGTTCTCGGTCACATGCGTATGTTTTGTATGGACTTTGATGAGTATGAATCTTAAAGTTCTTTTACAGAAATACAAAGAAAAATTCTTTATCATTATAGCCTGTGGACTCAAGGTATTTATAGTGCACTAAACTATAAACTCTACATTCGATTAAGCTAAAATTGGGTAGGAAAGTTATAGGTCATTGATAACAGAAATGTATATAATTTTATTAGCCTTGGACATATAATCTTTTTCCCAGATATATGAAATACAATTTGATTACATTACACTTTTTAATTAATTGGAGTTCGTTTTAATAATGTTAAATTGCTTAGAACAGAAAAAAAAGGACACAGTTACATTGCTTTACTATTGTATGATCATTACGAAAAAAGATGTGCTATGGGAATATATGAAATATATATCACGTCCTTTCGGGGCTAATCATATAAAGTTCATTAAATTATTTCAAAGAGAATAAAATTTAAACGACTTTTAGAATTTTGCTTTACAATGATCGTAACAGGAAATTTTTTGGTTTTAACTTATACAGTTTTACATGGATACATAAAAGTATACGAATATTTTACTATACTTTAAACCTATATTCGAACTTGAAATGCCTGATTTGAACATCCTACTATAATTTTTACTTTTGATTATTTACCGAACTTTTTCAGTTAAATTATTTAGCTATAAAAATAAGCATGTAAATCAGCAAATAAATAGAAACAATAGTTAATTTAAAATTTATTTTGAAAATGACTTCAAAAATTATTCATTAACTATTTCTGTTTTCTTAATAATATCATATTATTACATGTTTTTAACGTTATTTATATCCTGGATCCTTTCAAGGATTTTTTAATGATATAGTACACTTAATTTTTATGTGAATATTAATATACTAATGCTTTATTAGTATATTAATTATGTGTTATTAATATACTAATAAACTGAATATATTTTTAGTTAAATATATGTTTCCCTGTTTACAAAATGAGGTCTTATAATGAAGAAATGATATCTAAAAAATAATTATCTGCATTCTTGAAACAAAAGATTGTTAAAAAAATGAGTATGAGAATTTTTTAATGAATATTTTTATTATTCTGAATAATACAGGGGGATAGTAAAATAACTATTAGTTCATGTTATAATCACATTCTATTGCATAAATTACATTATTAATCAAACATATATCATAGATGGAGACACTTCAATTGCCTTTCAGTGTGTACCCCTTGGATATCTTCAACACAGCACGAAGCATTCCACATCGACCCGGAAAATGTGGCACAACAGAGCTGATGTAATTTCCTCAATTGCAGCTGTAATCTGTGTTTTATACTTTTCAATGCTGCGTATAACTTTTCCTGACATACCTTGCATTTAAAAAATCCCCATCCAACGAAACCTAGAAGGAACAAATTTCCTGATCTCGAAGCACAAATTCTTGGCGAGCTCTGACTAGTCTACCAGAAAAACATGAATGCGGTAATCCCGTACGATCAAGATGAAATGGGGAAGTGATTCATCCTGTTGAAACACAATGGTATCCTTAATCGCAACATTTTTTAATTGTGGCTCTAAAAATTGTTCTAACGTTTTGAGGTATACATTCCTAGCAATTGTGTCTGTTTACATGCATACACGTGTGGAACATAGCTTCATCACAAAAGAGAACACGATGCATCCAAATATCATTTTCGACTGCTTCTCGATGATCAAGAAACTTAGCTAATCCGGCTGCATTGTCCTCTTCTTCAAACTTCTGCACATCCTAGATATGATACGCAAACTTCTGCAATTTGTAGAACAACTGTTTTCTGCATTTTTTTTTTTTTTTTTTTTTTTTTTTTTGTCTGCATTTTGAGTTTTCCGCACAGTGCTTTGTTGAACATCTGGCTCTCGACCCAATCTCCTTGAATATGTAGAGGGACTATCCTCTACACGTTGCACAGTGCCTGGTGTTACAGATTGCTTTTATGGAAGTTGTTTAGCTGCAAAAGTACCAGTTCACTTGCATTTTCTAAGAGCATGGTGGTTAACCTGGTGGTACTATCTTCAGAAACTTACGGGTGAAATCTGTCTGCACCTGTAGATACATCAATCCACGCAGATAAGCATACATAACGGAGGCCCGCTCCTCTATTGTTAACATTTTTTCATTATTAACTTCACTGATTATCACAAGATATATAGCTACTTAATAATCACCGAGTGTTAAAAATGCCAGTTAATTCGCAATATATGATTTTTTTTTTTTTTTTTTTTTTTTTTTTGAAGTAACGAGCTCTGAAAACTAGCTTGGTTGAGATAAAAAATAAGCCATTATAAAATGGATTAACATACAACTAATTTGATTTGAAATGTTTAAACGTGAAACACTTCCTCTAACAAAATATGAATGACAGGTATGGATGTAGCTTGAGAAACTCGTTTATACTTCAAAAACTAAAATAAAGTTTCGAATATGAAAAGAAGAAATAATAAATAAATAAACAAAACACTTGTGCAAGAAATAATATTTTTTGGAATCTTATTTTAAAAGATCATGACTATTATTCTCAGAAAATACTTAAAACACAGTCCAATTTATATAACCGTTTTCATATAACTATTACATAAAAATATAATAAATATATATTAATTAAAACACATAACATATTTTTTTCTTATCATATTCAGTGCAAGTTGGTATAGCAAAGTTAAGTGTTTTCATAAGTATTAGACAGAAATGATAGAACAACCTTGCTGTTCTATCACACATTGCTTAAGCCTATATTTTTTCATTTTGATTAATAGTCAACCTTAAGTATTTCGACCCGTACTGATTGTTGCATTTATATACACATAATAGTGACTGTTTCGAAAGATTGCATTCTGCATGATTTCTCGCCTTCTTTATATCTTTAGTAACGGAAATAATTTTCGCGTTATTAAAAATCACTTGCTGTTTAGTATGTTGGCATTTGAATGATTTTCTGTAATTACTCGTAATACTTCTACGTATACTAGAAACTTAAATGTAGAACAGCCCGTATGTTTAAGTAATTCCGAACGTTGGGTTATATTTGGGGATCGTCATACATATATCTTTAGTAACGGAAATAATTTTTCCATTATTAAAAACCACTTCCAGTTTAGTATGTTCGCATTTAAATGATCTTGTGTAATTACTCCTAATACTTTCATAAACTGGAAACTTGAGCGTAGAAAAGACTGTTTATTTAGGTAATTCCGTATTTTGAATTTATAATATTTACAAAATATTAGGGAATTTTTAACGTGTTCCTAGACGGGTTATTCTCGTTACACACTAAGCACTTCAATACCTCAACCGGAGTAGTTGTCGTCATTGCAAATTATTTTTAAACTTTTTTTTTTTTTTTAATAACAAATTGCATACCGTTTGTTATAAACATATGTGATAATCCCACACTGATCAAGTGCATCTTCCATAATATGTTTAGCAAAATTAATTAATTAATTAAAATAAAATAAAATAAAATAAATAGAAACTTTAAAAACAATCTATATATATAAACGACTAAGAGATTTCCTTGGACACTGTTTGTCTGTGTGTGGACGCAAGTTGCCACCAAGTTTTCGTACTTTAGTTTATTTTAAAAACTCTAATTGTCCAAACGATAAGCTGTTTAATCCGACGGATTCAGGAAAATCGCCTCAAAAATATAAATAAATTATAAAATATTGATAAACAGAAAAGAAGGAACTGGTAAAGAAAAGAAAGAAACAGAAAAAATAATCACATAAAGTATGTATTTTTATGTAAAGTGGCGATAAAATTTTCAAAAGTTACCAAGGGGAGCTATAGTAAGGCGGTACCATGATCCGGTTTACATATTTCATTATTTATATTTCTGCATACCAACTACTAACTCAACTACTATTATAACCCCAAAAATTGTTTCATGCGATAAACGTAACCGATCATAGCACATTGTAATATTATATTTGGCGCAAAATTGTTGTCATTTTGTGGTTGATCGAAGAAATTAAATAAATATAGAAAATAATGTGAAAGAAAATATTATGTACACCACGTATAGTAATGTTCATATGTGACAGGGATTCAAATATAAAATTTCTACTTCAATTTTTCTATTGATTTCAAGTATCCTAAGCCGTAAGGATGCAGAGAAGCCAAATTTTTGTCCGTTGCAGCCACCTGTTGCTATAGAGTGAAGGTGATATTCTGTTCAAGAATACTTACCTGAAAAACGCAGTTCTTGAATAATAGCTGCGTCCTTTATGGTCGAGTTAGCACTTAAATTGAAATGTCTTGTTAAGGCGCAAATTCAGTATGTTCGGACTCGGAACAGATATATAGTGTAGGCGGGGAAAACGCAGCCGGAAGAAGCAGAAACTCGGAGCTATGTTTTAAGCGATTTCAATGATTTTTTTTTTTTTTTTTTTTATGTAAACTGATTAAAAATATAATGATTAATGTTTTTGACAATTCCTATAAATAGGGTAAATAGCGAAGCAGGCTACTTATGAAGAAAATATCTGCTGAATTTTTTAAAAGTCTCTTAATAAATGTATACATCATTTTGCTTTACATACTGTTGTTACACAAATGCACTTAAAAATTGCACAAGTTACATATTATCATTTTATCATTTTATACAGTTACAGATCAAATCACACATTTTATGATAAAGATTCATCACAAACACTGGATTTTTTATCAATTTATTGTCGACCTCTTAATTATTATGCTAACCTATTCTTCACTGAAAAAGACGAAGAAGATCATTTTACTTGAAAAAATGATAATCTATACACGTGTAAAAACAATTACTGATCTTTTTACTTATAGCTCCAAAGCTTTAAATATTTCATCAGGTGGATAGTTTGTATATTGAAAAAATAATATAATATTTTTAAAAAATTAAAGAACACGCTTTTATAGAAATGTGAACTAAAAAGCACAAAAATCTTAGTATTAAAATGCAGGGTAAGAGAAAATCGTGTGAGTGACAGACCATAATATTTACATACATTTATATCTTTAATTAAAATAATTTAGAATTAAACAAAAACCATTTTTAAAAAAATCTCCCCTGACTGGGATCGAACGCTAGACCTTTAGGTTCGTAGCTCGGAGCTATACATCAACGCCACGCCGTTCACGTAGGGAAGGCCTTTTTTTACAATTTAAATTTTTTGTTTGCTCCCAGAGCGGTTACATACATACAAACATACATACATACATACATACAGGTGAAGCCAATAAAAGCGTGTTAAAAATAATAACAATAACTTTCATTTCTAAAGTTTGCTAAACTTTATGAGTCTTTATTGTGTAAGTTAATAAATAGAAAAATTACCGAAATAATTTAAAAATTTGATTACATTTCTCTCTTTTTTCTTTTTTTTTTTTTTTTTTTTTTTTCGTCATGGGTTTTTCCACTAAAACAAACATTAAAAGCTTGAAAAATTCTCTTTTTTTATACATACTACTGCATTTCCACTGCAATCGTTATTGTTCAAAAGTGTTTATGTATCTTTCAACTAAATAACTATGTTCTATCGGTCTTAAAGAATGGAGAGTAATTGGGTTTTCTGTTCGAGTGATAGGATAATCTCATTAGACTGAAATCGGAATGAACAACAAAGGCATTATTAGTTGTTCTCACGTGAACAAATCTTGCTTCTGTAACGATACTCTTGTGGGAAGTAATTGAAAGATCTTTAAAAGTTTTTCTCTTGTAGAAAAGTTATAAACTTAATTTGGGAGTACAGCAAAACGACACAAAGAATAATTGTGCGTCAGAAAAGAGATAAGAATTATTGTGATCCACTGAAAAGAATAATTATGGCTAAGGCGATAGAGAATTACTAGTATTTTAATTATTTTACAGGTAATTTCTGTGTGTTACTTAAATAGATTAATTAATTATTTCAAATAATTTCGTAAGTAATAGTAATTAAAGAATAATAATTTATGTAGTGTTTTATAACTGTATTGTTTAATACATTAATTTTTAATAAAAAAATAATAATTCAAAAAACTAATTATAATGAACACCTAGTGAAACATTTGACGAGATAATGGAAGGATCCATAACAGTATAAAATGTAAATACATCATTTTAATTTCTTTCGATAAATTTGGTTAGGTATGTTACCGTTTTTATAGATACTATTTATTTACTTCTGAATAATTCGTACTAATTAACGATATATTTCGAAGGCGAAATCAATACTATTGTCATATACGAAATGTATATGTATGTATGTATGTGGGCTGTTTAGTAATTAATAAGACTAAATTTATATAGAAAGCACTTTACCTTTTATCGTCATAATTTACATGGTCTTTTTCGAAGTAACTACCATTGGACATGATACAATTGTTTCAACGTTCCGTTCACTTCTTAAACACATATAAATGTCCGTCCTTTGAGAGTCGTTTCAAAACCGCCTCCCCAGCTGTTATGCATGCTTTCTTTCCTTCGAAACGGTGGCCTCATATAGGTTTCTTGAGCTCAGGACACCGATAGAAATCGCACGGTGCGTGATCAGGACTATATGGAAGGTGTGGTAGAATCTTTATATTGTTCCTCTGTAAAACGCCCCCTACGCAACCAGCAGTATGTGCCATTGCATTATCGTGGGGAAACAAGAGGCCATCCTTCAGCAATGTTTTTTTTTTTTTTTGTTTTTTTTTTTTTAATGTGCCTGATCCTACTTCATGATTGCCATGGCTGTGTTGATCATTGTCTCTGTAATGGACGTTGAAGGTCTTCCCTCAAAATCCTCCATAATTTTCCTCCCTTCCTTATAAGTTTTATGCTAATGAAGAACACTTGCCTCGACATTGATTCCGCCTTAAAAGCCTCGCGTATCATTTTAAAAATGTCTGATACCGATTTTTTCGAACGAACACAAAATTTGATAGGATAATCCTGTTCTAAAGACGCTTCCATTTCGACGACTGACCTCGGCTCGTAGGTGCGTTGAAACTAGCTTGAATTTAGCCACGTAATAATCAGCCACATCAGCCCATATATGCCGTCTATTGACATATTTTATTAATGCAGACAGCAACATTTCTTCATTCCATAGAAATAATTATTATGATGAGCAGTTTCAGTACATTAAAGTTAGTCTTATTACTTATTGAACAGCCCTCGTATGTAAATATAACTTTAAATCAAATTTCAAATTCTTTAAAATTAAATGTAGAGATACAAAACGAAATACAAAGATTTAATAAGAAAAAAGGCGCAGAATTTTATAAAATAGATAACATATTTCCGTGGTTTAAATTTCAGTATGAAATTCAAAGATTTAAAAAAAAATTCTGGTATTTTAAAAATAGATCAAATATTTCAATGGATTCACCTGCAAATTTGTATTTTTTATGTAGACTCGTGAAAAATTTTAATAAATAAATAAAAGGTCCATGAGTTAAATGTATCCTGTATCCTAATTCAGCGATGTAAAACATTTCAGCATTGTATTATAAAAAGTCTATATATAAATATGATTAAACAATATTGTTGGTGGATTAGTCATAAATTAAAAAACAAATTTATTTATTTATTCTTTATTTATTTATTATAAACAAACTCAGGTTAGGAGTTAAATTGTAAATACGTGTCATTATTGTAATAAAATTAAAAACACTTTGAAAACAAGTTTGAAAATACATTTATTAAAAAGATAAAAGACTTCCAAAGCTTTTCGCCTTAGATAAAACAAGGCATCATCAGGTATTTAGTTTTAGACACTACAGAGCAGTTATATATATACTTTTGTACCATAAGGCAACTTGTTTTATCTAAGGCGAAAAGCTTTAGAAGTCTTTTATCTCTTTAATAAATGTATTTTTAAACGTGTTTTTAAAGTGTTTTTAATTTTATTACTTTATTTATTTACCATATTCTTCACTCAAAAATTGTAAATAGCTCTTGAAATGTAATCTAGAGGCGCGGTTTCAGTCCCATTTTTGTCTTGTTCATTTTTTTTTTTTTTTTTAACTTCAAATTAAAAATTACTGTTTCTTTCTTTAATTTTTCTATTCAGTTTCATTTACGCTTTTTTTTTTTTTTTTTTTTTTGTCGTACGGTATGTATTTTGTACATGACATAGAGGTATATATAAATTTTCTAGGTATGTTATGCCTTCTTCATTTTCATGGCGTTTTGGAGAAGTTTTGTTCCATTTATTATTATTAATTCCACTGATTTTCTAAAATTTACTTCTTTACACACACACACACATATATATATAAATGTTTATTTTACCGTTTTAATTATAAACAAGTAATATAAAAGAAAAGTTTTTAAAGTCAATTCCTACTTACAAACTTTAACGATTTTATATACCATGTTTTAAATTTTCTTATGAATCATAGATTGATAATAACGTCAATTTTTGTGAGATGCATAATTTAACTTTTTATAATTTTTTAATGTTCACGTTTAATTAAATGTATTTATTTTTATGTCGAAAGAAAATGAACTCGTAATTATTATTATTATTATTATTATTATTATTTTGGAAACAATTAAATTATAGATAATATTTTAATGGATATTTTAACGATATTAGGATGTTATTATTTTCATATATTAATTAATTATAAGAAAACTAATAAAAAAATTCGAAAATCGGACTTTGACGTATTGTGTTGTCACCGTGTTCTGAGCAACTCTGAAAGTTTCAAATTTCTAGCTAGTCGGGAAGTTCGTTAAAAATCGATTGCAAGATTTGTACAAGATGTATATAGGGAGAGTGTAAACTAATAGTAGGAATTGAAAAAATTAAATTGTCGCAAACTAATAATGCATTTTAGTAATCGTATTAGATACATATGAAATTTGAAACAAAAGGCTCAAGTTTGTTCGCTCATTAAAAAAAGAAAAATTGCTAATAGTTAAAGTTTTTAACTTTTTCAGTAAATACAATAGTTTAAAACAAACTTTAGAACTTTTATGAAATTTAAAACTCTAAACGAAAAGATAAATCTGGGATTAAATATATATATATATATATGATATTAAATAACCTTGAAAAAGCGATTTCTCGAATAAATGCTCAAATTTTAAGATGAAATGCAGTTTTGACCAAATAAAAACATTATAGTGAATTTCGAGGATAATACTTCAAGAGAGTACTCCAAGAGCATTACATTATTTCTTTAATAGTTCACAAGATGACATCCAAATGTACAAAAATATTTAAATTTTTATAAACCCTTTTTGCGGTTTCATGCAGTAAATATATATATTTTTAACTACATATAATATATATAATTTTTAACTACATTAGGCGGTCATATAAATCTTTTTCTTACAGACCGCTGCAACATCTCAGAGCTGAGATGTTGATGCTGCTTAAAATGAAATGCAATTTTGACCAAATAAAAACATTATAGTGAACTTCGAGGATAATACTTCAAGAGAGTACTCCAAGAGCATTACATTATTTCTTTAATAGTTCACAAGATGACATCCAAATGTACAAAAATATTTAAATTTTTATAAACCCTTTTTGCGTTTCGTGCAGTAAATACATATTTTTTTAACTACATATAATATATATAATTTTTAACTACTTTAGGCGGTCATATAAGTCTTTTTCTTACAGACCGCTGGAACATCTCAGAGCTAACAACTTACTATCTGCTAACTACTAATAAATAAAACTTTTCACGTTACTTTACGAATTGGCAAAATATCTAATGATATTTAGCTCGATATACTCAAGGAAATTATTTTACTATTATGCTATTAAATTGTTTTATTATTTAACTATTATATTATAATTATTATATTTTTAATTATTATATTATTATCTATTTATAGAAATATGCTTTTAAGCTTGTTTGAGTACAGTTTGGTTTCGTTTGTCATTCTAGTGTCAATTATATATCTACGATTTAGAAAAAAAATTACTAAGATTATTTATACCGCCAGAAATTACTCGGATGATATGTAGAACTAATTACCGCTAGAAATTACTATGATCACTTATATAACGCTTAAGAAGGTATTTATAAATACCTTCTGAAAAGTTATATAAATGTTGTCGATAATAAATTTTTGGTGTCAGTTGTTTAATTCAATATGAAAGAACTTCCCCACCTAACTAATATATAAATGCACGCACACACACACACATATATATATTTACTTATAACAAAACTATAAATAAATAGATAAAAACTTTTTATAGTGCTTTTAATATAAAAGATAGTAATTTAGTAGGAGATTATATACATGTAACATTTTTCTAATCGGATTTATTTTTCCAGTTATTTATTTAAAATTGTTAATATTTTCATATATAAAAAATACTAATTTAATATCTGTCTATTATAGAGAAATAAACCCAAGAAAAATCGCGCGTCCTCACGTGATGCTGGATGATGATGCTTTACCATAGCAACAGGCCCTTCCCATTTAACTATTAAGCTCCAACATTGTTGCAATCGATCCAAAATATTCCTGAACAGTGGTACATGCTGTTTCTGAACAAGTTGTCAGTAATGCTAAACAGTCAGTTAAAAAATTAAATAAATAAAATATTTTACTCTTCATTTCTTTTTTATTGCAAATGAAAATAGGAAATGAACTTCTTTAAATGATATTCATTTTTATTTTGAAAGATGCTAAAAATAATACCGTAAAAAGTAGAATAATCTACCAGATAATAAAGAAAAGGAAAACTATTAGATTCTTAGATGTGATATGTAATTACATTTGTGGCGCTTCGAGAATAAATTTTTACATTTCACTGAACTATTACCTCGAGGATTATTAGTTTTAAATGTCAAATGTTAACTTGTAATGGCTACATTTTTTTTATATTATATTTAAGTAACTGAACGTTTTCCATTCGGCTTTATATCTTCATTTCACTAGCTTCATACTTAAACAAAATTTGTCATATAGGTAATTATTCTTATATTTATTATCTTGAAATAATAGATAAAAAATAGATTTTTTTTCCCGTTGTTTAAATACATTATTTCCTCTTCTTAATTCATTATACGTGAAAAGGTCATTACACTACAAATGGATTTAACATTAATACAATTGTATTTCTCATGAACAAATTTTACGTTAAACTTTGCCGACAGTAAACTAATTACCAATTATTATTACGGATTACGAAAAGTTAATGTAAAAGATATGTAATTTATTGATTAATTTATGCACTTAAAATTTTCGACATCTGAGAACTTATTTGAAGTTAATATACTAAAAATGTGCATGCATATATACCGAGTCATCCAAAAGTCACAGAAGAAATAGCAAATATATAATTCAAAATGTATTATCTATAGCGCTATACGATTTTCACTGAAATGCACAAAATGCATGGTATATAGATATATATATAGAGAGAGTCGGTAGCAAAACATCCGAGCATTAGCAATAATATCTGTCTAAAAAAAAAATACACTTAATACTACTTTGTTAAATAAATCCTTGTCGAGTTATGTTCTTAGTCAGTCTAAGAACATGATTAGATAAAGATTTATTTAACAAAACAGTTTTAAGCGTACTTTTTTCACAACGGAATTATTGACTAGTGCTCGGATACTTTTGCTGACGACTGTATACAAGAAAGAAATATTAAATAAACTTTCAGTAACAGATGACTCTGTACTCGCAGTATCATTTTACGTTTTAAACAGGTCCTTCTCAAATTTTGCTATATTTAAGTTACTGACTATTCTGACTTTTGGCGAGTTGCATGTGATTTCGGATATTAGCGAATATATTAAATTAAAAATTTGTTGCTTATTGGTGCTGTTAATTGTTCTAAAAAGAATTATTTTACGATATTCTTAAGAAATAAATCATTGTTAGATAAGATTTATTAGGGGAATTTCCCACTGCGCAAAATCGGATGACCATTTTTATGAATAACAGAACGTTTATAGACCCAGTTGCGTTGTTGAATGTGCTGCACTACTATGAAAAAGTAACTTTCCAGTTAAAGCTTCACCTGATAGTGAAAAATTAAGCTAATTTGACTGTATATTAAATATTATTTTAAAGATCCCATGTCTTTCTATGCTTTCAAAGGAAAATCCCATAGTGCTATCTTCAATCCACTTTAATTATTATAATTTTATTTTTAACACGCTTTTATTAGCTTCACCTGTATGTATGTATGTTTGTAGCCGCTGTGGGGGCCAACAAAAAATGATCCTTTTTTGCACTGAAGACGGTACGCTTAAGGCTACCGAAACAGCTGTATGCAGTTCCAATATTTTTCTTTGGCGTTTCTGACGTAGTAGTTTATTCGGGTTTTAATATTCCAACGCCAAGTCTCCTGTTATTATTAGGGGGAACGATTATTTTAACTTTAAAATATCTTTTGATGTTTGAGAAAAATTCTAAAACATGAACATTTGCAGCAAGGGAAAAATTTAGGGGGGGGGGTGTCACTGAAATTATAAATTATATTTATTCTATTTTATTAATCAATTAATTTTATTACTTATTATACATTATATTTTTTAGTATTTAAATGTTAAAATGATTATTTTTCATTCTCCAAATCAAGTTCATAGCCATAAAATTACCGAACAGTGATTAAAATTGGGTAAGGAGGGGATGTTCCAAGAAAACGGTAGGTGATTGAGCAAAATGAGTGTCTTATTCAGATTCAGGAGGTCATTAAAAAAGTATTTTTTTTTTTTTTTTTTCAGCGTAGTGTACCTAATTCAATAAATAAAAAGAGTTGCAAATTACAATATGTCATTTTTGTGTTTCTTTTCAAATTTGCATATTTATATAATGGATTGTATTGTAGTAATGTATCCGAATAGTTTTTAGCGTCCCTGTATAATATCTATTAATGGCAAAATGTAACATTCAGTAATGAGTATGTTGCTGGAAAATTCTAACAAAAAAATCAGTTTCGTTTACTTTTAAAGAATTCAGTGTGCTCAAGACTTTAGATCACAAAGAAATTAGCATAATATGTTGTCTATTTCTTATTTATTTGTGGAAAATAAATGTTAAGTTCTACAAATGCATTTTTTCCCGTGGCATCTATATACATATGCCTTAATAAATTTTTATAACATATATCAGTTTTTTCTTTTTAAAAAAATGGCTAATACTAAAATGCATTTCATATCGTTTTAGTCTTCAAGCTGAAATACAAAAGAATTTTTCTTTCTGAACCTGAAATATGACTATGTGTCTTATTCTAAAAAAAAAAAAAAAAAAAAAAAAAAAAACCTACATTATTCGTGCGACGGTAACCTATAATATATATATATATATGATATCTTTACAGAATATCTTTAAATGAGAACCTAACTTTTATGATTATAACATTTTCTTTTACTAGGAACATAAACTAAGAATCAGAATTATAAAGCAACTAAAGACATATTAACGGACAGTCGAAAATTACTTTTGACGAAAAAGTTTAAGACGGCAGTATTCAATAAGCTGGTCTTTTGGCACGTTTTATTATACTAACTATTGGCAAGATAGCCAGTTTTTATAACCATGGCACAATATAAAAGAAATTCCAGAAGTCAGAAAATTTTTCCAATGACTTCATGTGTTAATTTCTAATCTTAAAAGGAGTGTCTAATTAGACAATACACCCTTTAATTATGGACTCAGCTAATGAAATCATAGAATAAACTTCTCATTGCAAAGTCTTAACAAAGCTATTTATTCCTCCTTGTGCCCTCTGTCGGGTGCGGTTTAATCCCGGCACACCTGCTATAAATAAATTATTGCCTTCTGTCGGTTGAGGCTCAATGCCTGGCGAATATTGTAAACGCTTGTTGAATTCTCGTTCGGAGCAGTTCCCTCTGTCTCGGACACTTGTTGCCCGAGACACTGAAGCGCTCAACATCGCTCTAAGAGCGATGAGCGGGGACTGTCACCTGTTTAGACAATACACCCTGGCTCAATTTATTAAGGAAACGCTTACAATCAATTTTACTTATAATTTAGTCTCCAACGCGGATATTTTACTCAAAAACGTATAAAAGTTTTAACAGTCAAACATTTTCATTTGTTTATGTTATTTTGTTATTTTAAGTATGAACCTTCAGAAGAACCCTAATGCAAAAACTTACCCCCATGAATTAAAAGGCCCTAACTCATTTTTTTAATGCGTTTTATAGCTTTTCAAAAAAAAAAAAAAAAAAAAAAAACGTATAAGAGTTTTAACAGTCAAACATTTTCATTTGTTTATGTTATATAGTTATTTTAAGTATGAACCTTCAAAACAACCCTAATGCAAAAATTTACCCCCATAAATTAAAAGGCCCTAACTCAATTTTTTAATGCGTTTTATAGCTTTTCAAAAAAAAAAAAAAAAAAAAAAAAACTCGTATTAATGCTATTACAAATTTCAATATAACTCATTACTTTGTTAGATATAGAACTCGTAAAGAGGTTTTTTTTTTATTATTATTATTCCTTAGATCGTTTCGAAAAAGCTAAAATAAATAGATAAATAAATGAATAAAGGAGTTAAAGCTTGTTAATTTATGAGCACAGTAATATCAGTTAGCCAACATTAATTTACTAATGCTAACAAGACGTTACTAACTATTTACAAGATAAATAATAAAAGTATTTTGCAAAAATTATGAGTTTTAGAAATTAAGATATTTTTCACTAAAAATATTTCTTAAAAGTGTTTTTATGATTCAATCACAACTTTATTTTAGTTCTTCTTTAGTTCTTTGTGTTTCATAACCAATTAAACTTTTCTCACTATTTTCAGGGAAAAAAAACTTGATATTAGCTAATTCACTTGTTGCATGCTTTCCTAGTTTTATAATCAAAAGGTTATCCTCAGGTGGAAATAGATTTTCAAATTCAATCAATAGATATGATCTCTTAAGCGCCCTCTAGTGTGAATTCTGAAATAGGTGAGATGAAAGATGAAAAATTATTTTTCCTCTTTCTAAGCGAAATAGAATTTTTAATGCATTAGATTCCATTACTTAGATGTAAATAAATAACCAGAACCATAGAAGAAAGAAAAGAAGCATTTGAAATGATAAAGGTTTATCTGTTGAAATTCTTTCATATCTTAAATTCTAAACTGATAAATAGATATCATTAGCATAGTAATAAAAATTTCTGAATCAATAAATAGAAAATAAATTACTCTGTCTTATTTACAGGTTTCATTTACATTCTAATATAGCTATGATAAAGAAACCTCTTTTTTTTTTATGTATTTTGCGTGTAAACTGAATCTGCAAATATTTGTAAAACAGAAGAAAAATAAGTAATAAATTAAACTTATAAATGAATATTTAGAATCAAACTAAAATAATGAATTTTATTTCTATCACCTGTTGTTGATGATTAAAAAAAACATTACGAGTTTAAAATAATTTTATCAAAAACCTTAAAATTGCCTTAAAAATTATTTCAATAAAAAGTGCTAAAATATATGAGAAATATTTTAAACATTTTTGAATAAAACATACTTTTTAGGAAAACAGATATATCATCAAGTTCAATAACAATAAATTGCGAAAAAAAAAAAAGGTTATTTGTATATTTAATATACAAATCTGAAACAAAGAATCATTACAATGAATTGTTTTTGAATATATATAATCTTTACCATACACAAAATTACAATAGTATACACAGCGCTACTCATACAGGGTGATCATAATTAAAGTAAGGATTTCAAAAAGGTTTAATTTTAAAACTACCCATTAGCGCGATTTGATATTTTACCAGAGTAATCTTGACGCAGTGAAATTTTGTTTGGAAAATGAAAAAAAAAAAAAAAAAGTTCCAAAATGTGTCTTTAATTATACGTAAAGTATTTGTTTCATGGAGCTCTTTTTTTTTTCTCTTTTCACTATGCCTGTTTCCGCTGTAAGCACTTATTCTTGTCTCTTTGCTAAAAAATTTGTAGTAAACCCTTGATGCCAATTGTTTCATGCTATTACATTGTGTTTCTAACAACATGCCTGTGTTTGAAGAGTCCATTTAAGTCCCTGACATTACCCTGACAGCTCCATATATAGGAACATGTTGGAACTACATTTTTCCTCCCCCCAAACGAAATTTAACTGCCTCACGATTGCTCTGGTAAAATATCAAATTGCTCTGATGAGTAATTTTAAAATTAGAGCATTTTGAAATCGTAACTTTAATTATAATCATCCTGTATATTGAATTAATTAATCAACATTTTTTCATAAGTGAATACATGCGATATTTGTACTTTAAATATTCACATGGATAGATTTTTTTTTTTTAATGAATGTTATAATTTTCTAATTTTCTTGCATTAATGATTCACTGATAAAATCTGATAAAGCAACACTGACGTATTTACACATTACCTTTTAAGTTCTCGATCCTGCAGTAGGAATGGTATACTTAAGTATTCATTTTTTAAAAAAATTGTCCTCTTTATATATATATATATGTTTATTCACTCCTCATAATTTCAAGGACACCCGTTTTTCTATATTAACTAAACACTGAACACTATTATTTAAAAATATATATTTTTTTATTAATTTGAATTTCATTAATAGACGATATTTAAAACGTTTTATCGTTTTTCTATCTTAAAAAACTTTAAATACGGTCACAAGAAGGATTTTTCAGGTGTTCATAATTATAAGAACAGCTCGAATCTTAGTATTTTTTTTTTCAATTATTCTTTAAATTAATATTTTTGGGGGTCTCTTTTTAGGTTGAAGCATTCAGAAATTCTCTCTGGTATATATATATATATCTTTTCTTTAATATTCAGTTTCAATACCATTTCATACAGCATAGATGATATTCTGAATACATTTAAACTATTAAAAATACTTTCCAGTTGCATGCACTTTTCTAACATCATAAGTTAACGTTTTTTCAACGTTTAGACCACGTGAAAAGTAACAATACAGAAGTTTCTTTCTTCAAACTATTTCTTGTTGCTCTAGAAGTAGAGCAAAAATGTAAGTTTTGTTGAAAAAAATACTATTACCCCCCAAAATCTAACAAAAATCTGAGAATTCCAAGTTTAAAATTTGCCGATATTCTCTTTGTGTTCATAATAATAGAAAAAAATGCTAAATTCATTTTGCCTTCAGTAGAAACAACTTCCCAGAGCACCATAGATCCACTTTTAAAATGCCTTATTCATATCTGCCTTTAAAAAAATCTGCTCTCTCTTTCGCTATCTTCAGATCGTGCCAGTAACTGTTAAAACCATTTGATTAATCGAGAATAAAATGTTTTTCATCCGGAAATATTTAATATTGTCATTATTCAACTTTAACACAGACGTTCTTTCCCCCATTAAATGCTTATTGATTATTACAGGTTTTTTATTCATTTTAACATATTATTAATTATTTTAACCATGCATAAATCTGGACCCCAACCTTTCGTTAAAAATTGCGAGCAAATTCAACAGCAGTCATTATGAGTAGAATAGTAAGAGGAATTATGAGTCTTCGATCACTGTAAAACAACTATGATTTTGCATCTCTCTCCTATCGAGCCAGCAGTTCAACGTTTGATCACAGTTCCTTCAGCATTTTTAGATCTTCGAATTTCATTAGAAATTCGGCGGGTTGAAATTTTCCTTCCACTTAAAAACACATTTATCATACTTCACTACATGAACGTTCTTTTTTTTAGAGGAATTATCAGTAACGTCCGTCCAAGAAAAATAGAAGGCTTATATATGAACTAATCTAGCCAGTAGTTAACAAATTCGCATGTCAACTGCAATTTATCCGCTAGTAAGTTAAATTAAACGAAAAAATCTTTATTGTCCCTATTATTATAAACATCTAAAAACGTGTAGAAAAAAATATTTTGCATTATTTTTTATTAATTTTGTTTCATATTAAAAAAATTTATAGCAATTTTTTTTTAGAATACAAGATATATTAAATACACTTAGTATAATCTTGTTCACAATTATTTTTACATTAGTTTTTTCAAAATATAAAATGTCCTTATAAATATGAGAAGGAGTGTATATGTTTTAAGATATTTTGAAGAGTATATGGAATCAGAAAATCCATGTAGTGCCTGTGGTGCCTGCTTTTTCGCACCTGGTTCTTTTCTTTCGGTAAATTCATTTCGAGACACATCAAGACACTGATCACACTTGGTTTACTTTTAAACGTATATTTACTTACGGCACAAACATAAAATACATAACGAATACAGAAATTAACATCAAGTAAAGTATTTTCTAAAAAACATGTAGAATGTAACGTTAGTCCATCTTGATTCATATACGCACACACACTGTTGCCACACTTTCGTAACAAACTTTTTAGTTCTTGTTTTTTAATACTCTCGAAATCAGAGGTGCGGCGTTCACACCTTCCCTCCAGTTTCACTTGAGGGACAATGGCCTTCACAGTGAAACTACTAACCAAAATTTGTGGATAATTTATATAACTGTTCATGAAAGTCTAATTGTCCTTTTAAATTGTTAATTATTGTTTCATCTTTAAATAAATGTTCATGAAAGTTTAATTGTCCTTTTAAATTCTTAATTATTGTCTCATCTTTGACCTAATATCCGATGTTCCATCAAGAGCAATAACATTTATATTTCACTTAATATTTAAATATTTTCTATGGTATAAAATAAGTAACATTTAAACACATAATAGAAATAAAATATATATATAATATATATGAATAAACATTTATCCTGACATGGATTTTCTTATGCACTTTAAATAATCTTAATGAATTAATATACTTGAATATAAGAAACAAAATAAACACACACACATATATATATATGTAATAACAAATACAATATTGAACTAACTTATGACTTTATTCATGAATGCGTGATAAAGCATCTGCAACAGTATTACTGCTTCCTGGCTTGTGAGCAATAGTCACTTGATAGCGAGATAGAGCCAATGCCCATCTTTGTAATCTGGCGTTCTTAGGAACTGTTTCTGTCAAATATTTTAAAGGGTTATGGTCCGTGTGTAAGATAATAGTGGCTCCATAAGTCCACATTTCGAATTTACCTAATGCCCATATTACAGCATAAGCTTCCCTTTCAAAAGTGCTCCACTTTGATTGAGCAGGGGTCAGTTTTTGGCTTGCAAAAGTTATTGGTTTCAGTTTATTCTGCTCATCTCTCTGCATTAGACAGGCTCCAATTCCGGTCACTGAAGCATCAGTATCGATTTCAAAAGGTTTCGACATATCAGGTGTATACAGAGAGGTTATAGAGCACAAACAATTCTTTAACGAATTAAATGCGCTTTCGGCTTCTTCTGACCATGGGAGGTCGTTTGGCACAGTTTTTCGAGTTAAGTCCGTTAAAGGTTTTGCTATATTAGCATACCGAGGCACATAGTCTCTGTAATAGTTAAATAATCCTAGGAGTGACTTCAATGTTTTCTTAGTTTTAGGGGCTTTCAAATCTTTAATAACTGATATCTTGTCCGGATCTGGGCCGTGCTCTCCTGAGCCTACGACATGTCCCAAATATTTTACTTTCGACATCGCAAAAGAGCATTTCTTTAAATTTGCCGAAAAATTCAATTTTTTCAGAGTTTCTAAAATGGATTTAATATGATTAAGATGATCTTCCCAGGTTGAAGAAAATATGATAATATCATCAAGAAAACTTTCGGCGTAGTCACTATGAGGTCGCAATACTTGATTCATTATTCTTTGGAATGTTGCTGGTGCTCCGGATAACCCAAATGGCATCACCTTCCACTGATACTGACCCTTTGGAGATACAAAACTGGTTAATTCTCGGCTTTGCTCTGCTAAGGGTATTTCCCAATATCCCTTAAGGATATCTAAAGTTGTCAAGTAACGAGCTCCACCAGCTTTAAATCTAAGATTTTCTGAATTCTGCATAGGAAAAGGTGGAATTTTACTAACTGAGTTCAGCTCTCTGTAGTCCACGCAAAGTCGGACAGTTCCATCTTTCTTGGCTACACATACCAATGGATATGCTATTTCTGCTGAAGAGGGTTCTATCAGGTCTTTTTCCAATAATTCTGCTATCTGTTTTTCTATATTAGATCTTAATGTTTCTGGAACTTTATAAAGATGAGGTTGTTTCCTCTCTACTCCAGACTTTAACTGGATAACATGTGGAGGAACTTTGGCTTTCTTTAATTCCCCATCAAATATTGTTAGATATTCTTTAATCAGATTCAACAGCTGTTTATGTTGCTTTGCTGATATCGAATTTGATTTTATATCAGCTTTTAGTTCTTCATCTGTTACTTGCCGTGATTCTACGGGCGCATGATGTATATCTCCAAACTCTTCATCTGTTTCGTAAATAATTCCTACAGCTCTGACAGGTTGAATATATTTACGCAATTTATTTTGATGAAGATGTCGAACACTTCCATCAGGTAGTTTGACATAAAAAGAATGTGGAGACTTCTTTTCTATTATTTCTCCTGGTCCTTTCCATTTTGAACAAAGACGATTTGTTGAATCAGGGATTAACACTACAACTTCATCCCCAACAGAAAATTCGGTATCTTTTGACCGTAAATTATGATAATGTACATATTTCTGCTGCTGTTCTTGAGCTATGCTATTCGCATACTGTGCCGCGTCTTCTAAACGGTTCCGGAGTTTCAACAGGTAGTCAGCTACAGATTCTCCAATCCCTTGAGGAAGTACGACTTCATCTTCCCAACTTGATTTGAGGATGGCTAGAGGTCCTACAGGTGGTCGCCCATGAACTAGTAGGAATGGGGCAACACCCGTTGTAGCGTTAGGCACTTCTCTGTATGCCCATAACAAGAATGGCAACTGTTTATCCCAGCCTCGACCTTGTGAATTAATTGCATGATGTAGCATGGATTTCATAGTTCCTATCCATCTTTCAACCAAACCATTCGATTGTGGATAACCTGGAATGGAAAATTTAGGAACACATCCTAATCGTTTTAAAAATTCTTTTGTCAGCTGTGCGGCAAAATTTCTTCCGTTATCCATTGCAATTACTCGAGGAATTCCAGTTCGTACAAATATTTCTATAAATGCATCACAGGCTGCCTTTGCTGTTAAAGACTTCAGAGGTATTGCTTCCGGCCAACGACTATGCTGGTCCATAACGCACAGTACATACTGATGGCCACGTGATGACTTTGGCTCTATTGGGCCTAAAATATCGGCATTAACCACTTGAAATGGGAGTTCTGGCCTTCCAACAGACTCGATAGGTGTTCTATCGTTTACTTTTCCTTTCCTGCGCATTTGACAATCATGACACGAAGCACATAATTGTTTAACTTCTTTTGGCATTCCTTCCCACCAGAAAGACATTGCAATTCTGTCTCTGGTCTTCTTAGCTGCCAGATGTCCACCAGTAGGAGTTTCATGAGCTAATTTCAAAATGTCCTTTCTTCTGCTTGCCGGTACGACCAATATATTTCTGTCCGCCTGCTTTACCCATATGATATAATAAACCTCTTTCAATCCAGTAACCATTTTTATGTTGTCTAGCTTCTTCGAAGCACCTTTTCAATGTAGGACAGGCTAACTGCTCATCCCTAAACACTTGTGCTTGTGGAACAAGGATATTTTCATTTCTTTCATCCTTACTATCGGTTTCGGTCAATGTCTGTTTAACTACTGAGTTATTAAAGACTTTGGTTTCTGGATGATGGGACTCGCTGTTGTTTAGCTTTGCCTTTCGAATAGTCTCGTGACTTTCTCCCTCCATACAGAACATACACTTTTCATTATCTTCTGTGAGTGGGGTACTAATTGCCTCATCCCCAAGATAATTGTCGTTTGAATTATTCTCAGGTACACTGAACAAGGATTGTTCACCGACTTCATTTATTGTGATTACTTCAACCTCTTCTTCTGAAGAATAGTTTCCGGGAGACCTTCCCTCCACTTTGAACAAGGACGGTTCATTGTTTTCTTCCACTGGGGTGATATTAACCTCAACCCCTGAATTTCCAGGATTTCTTCCTTTCACATGGAACAAGGATTGTTCATCGACTTCTTTCTTCGGGATATTCACTTTATCCCCTAAAGAAATGTTTTCGGGAGACCTTCCCTCCACACTGAACAAGGATTGTTCATCGACTTCTTTCTTCGGGATATTCATTTTA
The DNA here is from genome assembly GCA_963930645.1 of Salticus scenicus. Lineage (NCBI taxonomy): Eukaryota > Metazoa > Arthropoda > Arachnida > Araneae > Salticidae > Salticus > Salticus scenicus. Next base: position 143,951,145 of record OZ005650.1, on the reverse strand, counting down.
TCCCCTAAAGAAATGTTTTCGGGAGACCTTCCCTCCACACTAAACAAGGATTGTTCATTAGCTTCTTTTACTGAAGTGATTCCTGTATCATCTCCCAAATAAGAACGCTTTTGTTCCTTCAACCATTCATATACCCTGGGAGTGATTAAAGCTTCCTCATGCAGCCCTTCTACTACTGCAGCATGCACTTGAACATATGGAATGATTTCTTCATCTGTATGAAGACTTAGCGGAACTGACACAAGTTGTGCTTCCACTGGATTACCTATAGCAGGTCTCAAAAGAATTTTCCCACTTGACTGTAAGTGTTCCCCAGGTACAACTGATTTTCGTAGTACGGTGATTTCTGCACCACTGTCCACGATGCCTTGAAATTTTTGGCCTCCGATTCCTAAATCCACTTTCAGAAGCTCGCCATCTTTCTCGTTGACTGGAAATTCCCACTCGAAACAAGCGCTATTTAGATTAACACTGACCTTATTAAGGCCCTTACTTTCTTGACTCTTTTTGTTTGTTTTCACGTAAGATGTACTTGCTGAATTCAATTTGGGGCAAGATTTTTTCATATGGCCTTCCTTTCCACACAAATAGCAGGAGAATTTCGAACGAATGTCTCTTTGTTCTTGCTGTGGCTTAGTAAAAACCTTTTTTTTCATCTCTATTGTTATTTCCGAAATTCGCCCCTTTGGATGGAAGATTCCAATTTTCTTTATGAGAAATTTCTCTCGGTTTTTTATTGAAAGTCATTTTGACATTTTCATAATCATCTAATTTACTGGAAATAATATCAGATGACTTAAACAATGACCATTCATCGATGAAATGTTCTTTAATTTCTGGAGGTACTTTCCTTTTAATTTGATCTGTAATAATCAAATCATATAATTCTTCAAATGTGTTAACTTCTAATCCCCGAATCCATTCAGTAAAATAGTTTTTCAATTCGTAAGCAAAATCTCTCCATGTGATATCAGCTTTTTTAGTATGCTTAATGAAAAGTTGTCGAAATCTTTCAGGAGTAAGTTTATATCTCTTTAACAATAACTCTTTTACTTTTCCGTAATCATTCGTGATTTCTTCGTCTTCCCGAGCTATAACTTCCGCGATTTCGTATGGCAGTAGCCCAATGAGATGAGAAACCCAATCATCTCTTTTAATTTCGGCACGCTTTGCCTGCCGCTCAAAAAGAACTAAATACAGGCTAATTTCGCATGTTTTAGGATCAAATTTTTGTAAGATGTTATGTAATTTTACGCGCGTTTTCTCAGAAGTTTCATTTGTAATTCCTTTCTTCTCAAGTCCTATTCTTGCATTTTCCAACCGCATTTTTTCCAATTCTATTTCTTCTCTTCTTAGGCGTTCCTCCATCTCTTCTTTTCTCTTACGTTCCTCTATTTCTTCCCTTCTTATGCGTTCCTCCATCTCTTCTTTTCTCTTACGTTCCTCTATTTCTTCCCTTCTTATGCGTTCCTCCATCTCTTCTTTCCTCTTCCGTGCTTCAAGTACGTTCGCTAATGTTTCTTTAACAAATTCTTCATCGTAATTCTTTGAAGCCAAAATAGCATCTCTTAACTCATATAACTTTAAATGTTGAGTTCCTTCCACTCCAAGCTCCGTAGCAACTTCTTGCAAATCTTTTTTATTCCCTTTACCCAAAAATGCCATCTTCGGATGGATGAAATCAAATCAAGTTCAAATTTTCCTTAAGAACGCCAGATTTGACATCTTATTTTTTATCTTAAACAACATTTTCCCCCAAATTAAATAAAATAATCATTAAGTCGGAATGCATACATAAAAGGAGAAAAAAAAAATAATATGTATCGAAATAACAAATAAAAAAAAAATGTTTACACAATCAACTCTTTCATTAAATAAATCAGAATATACTTTATTACATAACCAGCTTTCAATAAATTAGAAATAATGTTGCCATAGCAACACAATCAACTCTTTCATTAAATAAATCAGAATATACTTTATTGCATAACCAGCTTTCAATAAATTAGAAATAATGTTGCCATAGCAACCTTTAATCAAACTTACTTTTAAACAGAAAAAAAAAAAAAAACAATTTCCGATTCATTCCTCAAAGTAAAAAAATAAACAAAACCGGACGTTCACAAGAATAATTCACTAGTTTTTTTTTTTTTTTTTTTACTGAGATATTTCATTAATATTCCAATAATAATAAAGATAAATAAATATAAATAATTATCAAGGTCTAACAAATACACAATCATTCAATAAAACAGAACAAATAAATCAAAACAGAGCTCTCTCTTTTTTTTTTTTTTTTTTATCTGCTTTAATGAAATCTTATTTATTCTAAATCACGTGATGAATAAAAAGAACACACAGAAATTAATCACAATTATCTTGAATAGCATAAAAACATATTCTTTTCATCATTCTTTTTACTATTTTCCGGCTTTTTAAATACAAATAAACAAATATATTTCTATTTTTCATTTTTCAAACACTAGAATTATTATTATTTCAACATTACGAAATATTCAATTTTCATTTACATACTCTTTACCTTGTTGGAATACAAAATCGGAACAAAATATCTAAATGCTTAATCCGAATTATTTAATATGAAACTTATACAAAATATGACTCTTGATGGAACATAAAAAAAAAAACATACCCTTTTTTTTTTTCATCACTATCATGACATAATCCATACGAGTACTAGCTATATCACATATCCTTGTCGACTTCGCCAATTGTGGTGCCTGCTTTTTCGCACCTGGTTCTTTTCTTTCGGTAAATTCATTTCGAGACACATCAAGACACTGATCACACTTGGTTTACTTTTAAACGTATATTTACTTACGGCACAAACATAAAATACATAACGAATACAGAAATTAACATCAAGTAAAGTATTTTCTAAAAAACATGTAGAATGTAACGTTAGTCCATCTTGATTCATATACGCACACACACTGTTGCCACACTTTCGTAACAAACTTTTTAGTTCTTGTTTTTTAATACTCTCGAAATCAGAGGTGCGGCGTTCACAGTGCCCCTCTGTAACATAGCCAGTTTTTTAGTTCAGAAATTAGTTAATTCATTGGTTAATAGATTAGTGTCTGTGTAGGAAAAATCTAAAGAACGAATGATCGGAGCTATTTTAAAATATCTCTCACTATAATGGCAAAAATCTGATTTATTTTCAACATTTAAATTTGAAAACATCATATTTGAAATTTACAATATTTGCACATGTGAGAATCAGACAAATATGTTATGTGAATTATTTTCACCGTGAAGACGTCAGATCAGTTTTTAAATATCGTTCATAATTCTGGTGTGAACATCATTAACTACGAACATTCAACTTCGGAATTTACTTTAAATTTACGATTTTTTATTAACTACGAATATACGCATTTAAAAACTTCGTAAGTTAGCCTAAATATAAGATTTTCTTATCACGGAAGATTAAAACATAATTTAACATAAACGTGCATTAGGAGGAATATTGCATTGAAAAAAGAACGAAATCACATCAAAATTAAAATACGAAGCTTACCTTAATGCAAAAATCGGCATATTACACTTTTAAAAACGTTTTCTTAAAAATGAGCTAAATTGTCTCAAAATAGCTCCGAAACAGTATATACTTAAATTTAAAACCCATGTGTTCATTTTTGAGTATATTGACGCGTCAAACATGGGGATATTGGGATTCTTATTGGTCAACTTTGAGCATGTCATTATACTCAAAAATGAGTACATGGGTTTTCAAATTTAAGTATATATTGCTTCGGAGCTATTTTGAGACAATTTAGCTCATTTTTAAGAAACCATTTTTTACAGTGTAGGAAAAGATAAATGTATCGAAGTGCGAAGATGATAGCCTAGTATTTGGAGCCCTTCATTCTGCAACTGTGGTGAGTCATGAGCGTTCATACCTTTTAACACGAACATAATATGTCCCATAGTGAAAATTTATGACAAAAAATTTTTTGAATGAGTACTAAATAAAGTTCCTCTGTTCTTCCGCAGAGTTCAAATAATTTTAAATTGGTTTTCTATTGTTCCACTTAAATGTGTTCATAATGGAACTACTATCATAAAATACTATTAAGATTAGAAACAAAGAAAAATATCTTCATAAATAAACACTGAAAAGCAGTTAAAATTCGCTCTTTATAGTATTTGCTTAAAAAAATTCTTATTTATCATAAGTCAACCCTAGTTTTATATAATATAATATTGCAGTATAAGGATTGGTTTTATAAAACACAAAATATAAATTTACTGATAAATATATATTATAACTCGTTCAAAGCAGCCTCTTAAAACTGTAATACAGTTTTGCGATTGCTATAACGAGAGTTCTAAGAATGTATTAACGCATTTACATAAAACACTTTTCATGTTCAGTCTTTAATTATTTGTAATCGATGCTCAGTATGAATAAGAGATTTGTCCAGGGTAAAGCAACGACAAGTACACATTTTTTTTTTTTTTTTTTTTACAAAATATGTTACATAAATTTTTATTAAGATAATTAATCGTTATTCATCATATATTTTCATAAAAAAATTTCAAATTACTTAGCATCTTTATGCACGAACTTGTCAGGGACTAAGAAAATTTACCTGTTAAATACATAATTTAAGAAAAACGATAACGATATCAGATAATGTATACTTACTTCTGATTTGTTTTATTTATCCATTTTGCAGTAATGAAGTTTAATTTTGTCATGTATTCTAACAATCTTTTTACATGTTATGCAGTAGAAATACATAATCATTTTTGACTTTCCAAAAGAAAAAAAAATTGAGAAAATAATAACCATTCTTAACATTTTATTAGATGATATTCGGATTTTTTTTTTTTTTTTTTTTTTGCAACTCTCACATAAAGGTGTACACGTAATTTAGTAAAAAAGAATGACTGTCTACTATTTGGTCTTCTCCTGAATGCCGGAGACATTTCAGCGTGATAAATTAAATTTATCACGCTTCTGGGAAAACATAAATTTTGTTACAGAAAAGTTATAGTTTTACGATGTAAAACTTGTTTTTCAGATTTTATTATCTCTCCTCAGTCGAAATAATAACTTTTTACAACTTGAATAGCAAACTATTTTTCGAAATTTTTTTCTCAAAATATGAAGTAAAGAAAGTGCCTCAAACCTTCTTCAGAATGTATTTTAAAATTCTGAAAATGTAATTAGGTTGTAAGTTTCATTTAGTTATAAATATTGGAAATATAAAGGATCTTTTTTTCTTATTTATAAAAAGAAAAATATTCAGTAATCCAATAATTTAGTATTGCAGTTTTTGATGAGATTACTAAGTTTTGTGTTCGTTTTAAATACGATTTATCTATATTCGAACTAATATCTGCCTATGTGTCACACAAATTTTGTTAAGAACTGTAACTCAAAATGTACTTAAAGAGTTCCATAAATCGTCAAATTTAGTTAGACATTGACATACATTAATGCTGATCATATTATGGAATAAGTTTCTTAAGGAAAAGGGCATCTGGTCGATGTTTTTTATACTAGTTCTTCTTTGACAAGAATCATTCTTAATGTATAGTAGGACTGGGCTTTATATCGATGTAACACAAAATATTGATTCAATGCTAATATCGTTTATTCGATTTAAATATTTTATCTTTCGAGATATATCGATGCAGAAACATCAAAAAACGCGAGCATTTGATTCTACGCTAAACCGATATTAAATGCTGGAATAATGCCAGATTTGTATTCATTCAAGGGCTATATCGGTTTAGTTAAAGCATGCGCAGACGTGCGATACCCAAACTCACTTTTTTCTAAAACCGAGGAGAGTTCAAATTCAATGAGCGAAATGTTTATGCCGCTTCGATTTAGTATTGCGCAAGCGCACTTGTAGAATGTTAAATCCATTATTCGGCAAAAGCCAACATCGGTTTTTAAACCGCAACTTTCAGGCCGTCACTTCGGTTTTGCGTTACGCATGTGCAGTCGTCAAATAAAAACCGATACTGATAAAGTTTTGCCTACATGTATTCATATTCATTCATTCAAAACGTGTTAGCTTTGCTGAGCTGAGATCGTCGAATTACATACGCATTTCCCCCCGTGTTCTTGTAACCTGAAAATAAGAGACTCCAGTTTTTGCGTTTGTTAGGTAGTTAATTATTCTTTATTAATATTTTATTTAATTAAATAACATTTTTTCAGTGCTGAAATGGACATTATAAAAAATAAATTAACTTAAACAATAGAGCCATCTTAAAAATATGATTATTCTGATATTTAAATATCTAGTTTTTCTTTACTTGGAAATCAATTACATAATATTTAGTATGAGTATTTAAAAAATAATTTTTAATATGGTGAGAGTTCATACATTTTTTTTTCCTTCAAGGGCACCGTATTATTCGGCTTTTTACTAGTTTTAATTCCGATGATCATTTATGTCTTTTTGTAATTTGTAATGTATGATGTAATTTATTCCAAAATAAGTAATAAAAGTAAGTTGATTTGAATTTTTAACTTCAGTAAAAAAAAGAAATCTCGTGATTTTTTTTAAGAATTATATTTTATAAAATTTTAATTAAGAATTATGTTGATTGAGACTTTCAAGAACTATAGAAATTTATTATCGAATGTGAAGCTTTTCCAAATTAGTGATTTTCTGCTGATTGCAATTCTGCAATCCCTTCGTATAAGAGGGGGGATTATAGATATTTTAATGTATTAAAAATTAATAATATAATAATAAATAATAATAATACAATTTTGATTTTAACAATTAGTTAATAAGTAAATAAATAATTAGGCTGAAAAGTTTTATTTTAAATGTTCTAAAGCTCACTCACGAAATGTCATACCGCGAGTTTCGATTTATAGTATTAAAAAAATGTATTTTTATTAGAAATCTGTTTGACCTTTTTAATGGTTAAAAAAAAAAAAAAATTCAAAAAAAAAAAAAAATTAATTTTGTGAAACTGATGTAATTTTTCTTTAGTCAGTTGCTGATACTCGCGTTTTTACTTTCTTCTATATCCAACTAAAGAAAGTATTGGATTTCAAAATTTTTCGATTCCCGGTTTTCGATGGATTTACGCGTTTTAAGAGGTATACAGCCCGATTTTACAATTTTTAGAAGTTGCCCACCTGTGTGTGTGTGAATTTTTTTTCTCTAACTTATAGCTCGAGAACTAATGAACAGCATCCTATAAAAAGTTTTACAAAGTTGCGACTTGATAAAAATCAACGCTTACTAACGTTTTATACATATCGCTGTACAGTTAACACTGGCGTCCTTTTGTATATTAAACGAGTCACTATAAATCTGTGTTGCCAACTCAAATTTTGCCATATCCAAATTGATATATCTCAAAATGTTCATACTTTTTGTGAAAAATCATGAAAAAAAGTGGTAAAAGTAAATTACATGCAAAATCTTATACAAAGTTTTAGAAAAGTACCTAAGAATATAAAATTCGTCCAATATTCTGAAGTCCTGTAAGGACAAGTCTCTAGAGTTGGCAACAGTGCACTAAATCGATTGATCCTTATATCGGTATTTTAGATGAACGATATATCGATTTAAGAAATGTTAATATCGTCCAGTACTAATGTATAGAGATTAGTAAGTTTATTTGCTTATTAGACAAAATAAGCTGATTCTTTTGAAAAATATACAGTTAGAGAAACTGTGCCGCTAGCTTTTTATATCACGATGTACCAGACAACTGTATGGAAAGAAATATGGCACTTACAGGTTAAAATTACAAAAAAAAATCGAAACCTTTCTGAGTTATTATTCTGTATTACTTAATATTTAGGTGGAAACACTTTATTTTAATACATTTCAGTCATTTCAAAAAGTACGAGGCCCTGTTTTACTGTCAAAAAATGAGATAAGAAAATAAATTTAAAATAAAAATTTAACAGATTGAAATTAATAGTCCGTACTAAACTAAATTCTGTCTTTGACAGAATTTTATTTTTTATTTATTCTTTTATTTTATTTTTATTATTATTTTTTCCATCTGAAAGCATTAATTAAAATATCACATTGAGGAGTCTTCTTTTTTTATTGCATGAAGTATAAATTAATTATTTGATACACATTTGATATAAATGTTGATGAAAAATAAAATATTTTAATAAACATAATGCGTGAACTGCTACGGCATTTTATGTATAATGACCGACTTTTAAAACTCTGGTTTTTAATTGCCAGGTTAGCAGCTCGGTTCACCCATGTGTGTTTATAAGTGTTTAGAATCCATTTTAAGCCGTTCGTCCTAGTCTAAAGGGTTTTAATTTGCAGAAAATAACCGTAGAACAAAATCTCAAACTCAAACCTTAACCGGCCTTTTAAATACTAAGTTAAACAGTTTTACGGAGAAATTACAAAATTCAGACATATTATTAATTATTAACATATAAATGTGTATAATTTAAAATAATTAACTCCTATGAAATAGATAACGGATATTTACGATTATTAATGATATGTTTTTAACTAATTGTCAATAGTAATGTTTGGATAATATAAAATAGGAATTAGTCTTTATATTTATAACTTTAAACCACAAGAGATAAATCTCAAATAAAATATATGCCTTTGTGAGAAGAAAACTCTCTAAAAACATTTAGAAAGAAAAGTTTTTTCTTGTTACAAATAAAATAATAAATTAGTCTTGTAAGTATTAAAACTATATATTCCAGATATGCCCACTGAGAGCCAAAATTGTGCTTGTATAACAAATTTCGAATGATAAATAGCTTAAATTTAATTTTCTTAATAAGGTAATTTTCCAACGGAAATGAGAAACCTCGAAAAAACATACTGAATATGCTGTATAATTGAAAACATATATAGTAATTACCTAAAACGTTATAGTTATTTTTTTGAGGAAAAATTAACATGAAGCCAAAAGAACTACATCAGGTGTTTCAGGATATTGTAAAAACAATTATGCAAGCTTCAAAATTCCTTATCAGAATCGAAATTACAATTATAAAGAAATTAAATTAAATTTAAATTATATGTATATTGAAAATATTTTTGTGGAATAGCATATTACTATTCATGGTGAGAAACGAGTAGAAAAAAACATTTGAAACTCATAATTACGAAGTGTTAAGCCTCTGTAACTGAATATATATATATATATATATATATATATATATATATATATATATATGTATATTAGCTGGCCTTCGTTCGCCTAATGATCGATATTTCCAAATAAATCTATTTTCAAATTCGATGCTTGCGTATTAATCCTTTCAAGCTATATTTCCAAACGAAGAACAGTAGTTAAAAGTCGTAATCAATAGCCAATAATAATTTTTTAAAAAATGATTATTTAAAACTTATTGTTTTTTTTTTTTTTTTTGTGTGTGTCCAAAATAGTAGAATTTAAGTAAGAAATGTAACTTAAATTTAATTGCCGAAACGTCAGAGGAGACCTTTAAGTTGACAGTGGTGACTTAAAATGATTTCGTCTGTATATATATACGTCTTGCGATAACGGCCGCAAAAATCACGCTATTGACCTGCAATTTAGTACACATGTTCATGATCTACACATAATTAGCTCTATAGTTTCGGGTGTGTATACCATTTTTAATTCGTGTACAGGGACACACCAAAATTTTTCTTATCATTGCGGCCTATGAACAGAATTTGTAATACCCCGATTGACTTGCGAATCGGAACACATTTATAAGGGCTATACAGAAATAAATGTATAATTTTTGGTTTACGTATTGTTTATTGTTCGTGTACAGGGACACACTAAAGTTTTTCTTATCATTACAGCCTATGGGAAGATTTTCGTTTAAACGCATTTTAACATGGTTACAAGGTTGCATCGAAAAACGCGTTTTTTCTGCAATTCAATTCTAATAGCGCGGAAAACTTGCGCATAGGCGTTATTATAAATGAAAAAATATAAAAAAAAAAATTTCAAAATTTGAAATCGCGCAGAAGGCCTAAAGTTACCAAAAAAGCCAAAATACCGGTAATTTTTAAAAAAATGCAAAAATTACAAAAAAATACATTTTTTGTTCTAATAGTGAAAAAAGTGTTTTTAAGAGTGTCCTTAATGCATACAAAATATAATTAGACCCATTCTTGTTTTACTGAATTCGCGCAAAAAGCCTAAAGTTGCGGGTTGTTTCGTAAAAAAACGATATTTCATGATTTTCGACGATTTTTAAACATGTGCCAAAACCCATAAAAGTTTTATTTTTAATTTTAATAGTGTAAAAACCATTCAAAATAGTTTTCCCAATCCAGAAATAATACTTTCAGACCTGTTATTCCTTAAATGTATTCGCGCAAAAGTTCTAAATTATAGTATAAGTTAAGTTATAGAGTCCCGTAAAAATGCCGTTTTCCATATCTGATGAGTGTTTATTTAACACATTAAGGTTTGTAATAAGACAAACAAGTTATTTACAAAAATGTATTAGCCAAACATATCATATTGCAGCTCTGAGTTCATTTCAACATTTAATCTGTGCTGATATGACCCAGGACTCACTGCGAGGACGTGGCTGCAAGGCGAGTCCCACCTCCACCCTACCCAACTAACCAACCAGGGTGAATTTTATTTGCAATATTTACAGTAACTATTTACTTTGTACGATGCATATATGTTCGTTGTAGGCAAAAGGTTATTTACATAGTAGCTTTGAATTCTGACTTTGAATTAAATGTGGGCATCAGCTAACTTGATTTTAAAGTAGCTCTAATATAACCATCTCGATTTTCATGCCCGCACACTTTTTCTGCTGCTTCTGTAACCAGTTTTACACACATCTCAACTGACTGGGTGTGGCATGGGAATTTGAGGTAGTTAAACTCTGGTAGCGCTTTGTCTTTCAATAAAGAAGCAATGTATTCAGTTGGCATCTTGGACAGTAGTGCCGGCGGTGTTATCTTGCAGATTGACCAATCAATTAGCTCGGTATAGTCGTTTGCACTAAAATTTATTGAAGGTTTTTTGGAGTCTCTTACATAACCTTCAGCTGATGGCTCATTTCTGGATTTAAGGATCCTCCTGTAGTCATATGCACCTGTTTGGTTTGATATAAAGAAAAACTACACTGTGAAAGATGGACCGAAGCATATTTTGAAGGTAGTTAAAACAACCAGGCATCTACCGGACAATATCAAGCAAATCATTGATCCAGTAATTCAAAGGAATGCATTCTTCTGCCACCCTGAAAATATGATGTTGGCTATGATAATGGATGAGAGACCACACATTAGAGAACTTGGCTACAGGAGGATCCTTAAATCCAGAAATGAGCCATCAGCTGAAGGTTATGTAAGATACTTCAAAATACCTTCAATAAATTTTAGTGCAAACGACTATACCGAACTAATTGATTGGTCAATCTGCAAGTTAACACCGCCGCCACTACTGTCCAAGATGCCAACTGGATACATTGCTTCTTTATTGAAAGACAAAGCGCTACCAGAGTTTAACTACCTCAAATTCCCATGTCACACCCAGTCAGTTGAGAGGTGTGTAAAACTGGTTACAGAAGCAGCAGAAAAAGTGTGCGGGCATGAAAATCGAGATGGTTATATTAGAGCTACTTTAAAATCAAGACAGCTGATGCCCACATTTAATTCAAAGTCAGAATTCAAAGGGGCTACTATGTAAATAACATTTTAACTACAACGAACATATATGCATTGTACAAAGTAAATAGTTACTGTAAATATTGTAAATAAAATTAATCCTGGTTGGTTGGTTGGGTAGGGTGGAGGTGGAGGTGGGACTCGCCTTGCAGCCACGTCATCGCCGTGAGTCCTGGGTCATTTCAGCACAGATTAAATGTTGAAATGAGCTCAGAGCTGCAATATGATATGTTTGGCTAATACATTTTTTGTAAATCACTTGTTAGAGTCTTATTACAAACCTTAATATGTTAAATAAACTCTCATCAGATATGGAAAACGGCATTTTTGCGGGACTCTATAACTTAACTTATACTATAATTTAGACCTTTTGCGCGAATACATTTAAGGAATAACAGGTCTGAAAGTATTATTTCTAGATTGGGAAATCTATTTTGAATGGTTTTTACACTATTACAAATTAAAAATAAAACTTTTATGGGTTTTGGCTAATGTTTAAAAATCGTCGAAAATCATGAAATATCGTTTTTTTACGATACAACCCGCAAGTTTAGGCTTTTTGCGCGAATTCAGTAAAACAAGAATGGGTCTAATTATATTTTGTATGCATTAAGGACACTCTTAAAAACACTTTTTTCACTATTAGAACAAAAAATGTATTTTTTTTTGTAATTTTTGCATTTTTTTTAAATTTACCGTATTTTGGCTTTTTTGGTAACTTTAGGCCTTCTGCGCGATTTCAAATTTTGAAAAAAAAAAATTAATATTTTTTCATTTATAATGACGCCTATGCGCAAGTTTTCCGCGCTATTAGAATTGAATTGCAGAAAAAACGCGTTTTTCGATGCACCCTAATGGTTACACTGCTTTTAACAAAATGAAATTTACACACTTTATGGAATTGCTTTAAGATATGTTTCCTGTAGAAAATATGTACTTAGACTTGACAATTCATATACAGGATATCACAAAAGTGTTTCGAAAATATCATGTAATCATGCAAATTATGTCAAATCTCAAACAATTTTTCATAAGCTACATAGAATAAGTTGTATAATTTTTACAGGGGTGTATAATGTTTATAGCTCCTTTTGCGAGATGCAAAAAAGAATTTCGTGACATTAGATCCTATGGACAGATTTCTATTAAGCGTATTTCAGCGCTATTATGCTGCCTTCAACATTATAAGTTTAACATACATTATTCAGATTCTTAAAAACAAGTTTCCTCAAGAAATATATATATATATATATATATATATATATATATAGAATTAATAATTTAATTACAGACCACACAAAGGAATTTCGATAACTTTCTGTAATCATCCAAATGATGTCAAATTTGGTTCAAATATTAATGAGATACAAAGAGTTAGTTGTATACTTTTTTAGTGTCTATAATTATTGTGGATCGCGTACAGGGACTTACAAAAGAATTTCGCTCTATTATGGTCTATAGACGGTATTTCTTATAAGTAAATTTTAACATGGTGTGCTCCATTAAACACGTTAAATAAATATTTGTTATTAAAATGTTTAAAAGCATGCTTTGTGTGGAAAACGGTAATCATAGAATAGGTAATTAGTATACAATGCCACACAAAATCTTTCGGATATGCAATTCAATCCTTGCGCATCAAATTTTGTACAAGTACTTATGAGTTACAAGGAATTATCACAAGGCTATGAGAAATGTATATCTACACATATAGAAAGATACATATAGACAAACAAAACGGGATTGACGAGGGTGGCAGCCCCTCAAAAACTTATATGGTTATGTAGTGAGTTAATAATAATAATAATAATAAAAATGCACACACAGACATATATATCTTAATATATATAAATCTCGTGTCACAATGTTTGTCCTCAATGGACTCCTAAACCACTTAACCGATTATAATAAAATTCGCACACCATGTGCAGTTCGATCCAACTTGAGAGATAGGATAGTTTAAATCTCAAATTATAGTCGCAATTTTAATTTATTGCTAATTATTTGTTATAATTTCAATATTTTATTATTTCAATTTCTAATTATGATTAAATTATTTTGAATACATCATTCGAAAGATATTTTAAAGTTCTTTTAAATTATCGAAAGTTTTCACCAGATTTACACGTTTTGAGGTGTCCTGAATCAGTTTTCTTTTATATCTCAGAAATTAATTTAAAAAAATTTCATAAGTAATACATCATTTGAAAGCTTTGTTGACTTGATACACATTTTAAAGTACTTTTACATTATCGAAAATGGAATTCGAGATTTCACCCGATTTACACGTATTGAGGTGTCCTGATTAGGTTTTTTTTTTTTTATCTCAGCTACTAATTAAAATAATTTTATAAGTAATAGATCATTAGAAAGCTTTTTTTGATTTGGAATCGAACAGTGGATTACAGAAATTTCTACCGCCAGATGGCGCTGTAATACATTCAAATTTCAATATTTCAATTTCTAATTATGATTAAATTATTTTTAATGCATCATTCGAAAGATATTTTAAAGTTCTTTTATATTATCGACAGTTTTCACCAGATTTACACGTTTTGAGGTCTCCTGAATTAGTTTTCTTTTGTATCTCAGCTACTAATTAAAATAATTTCGTAAGTAATACATCATTAGAAAGCTTTTCGAACAGTGGAATACAGAAATTTGTACCGCCAGATGGCGCTGTAATATTTTAAAATTTCAATATTTCAATTTCTAATTATGATTAAATTATTTTTAATACAGCATTCGAAAGATATTTTAAAGTTCTTTTAAATTATTGAAAGTTTTCACCAGATTTACACGTTTTGAGGTGCCCTGAATCAGTTTTTTTTTTGTATCTCAATTATTAATTAAAAAAATTCATAAGTAATACATCATTTGAAAGCTTATTTTAGTTGATACACATTTTAAAGTACTTTTGCATTATCGAAAATGGAATTCGAGATTTCACCCGATTTACACGTTTTGAGGTATCCTGATTAGGTTTTCTTTTGTATCTCATCTACTAATTAAAATAATTTCATGAGTAATACATCATTTGAAAGCTTTGTTGATCTGGAATGGAACAATAGATTACAGAAATTTCTACCGCCAGATGGCGCTGTAATATTTTTAATTTCAATATTTCATATTCTAATTATGATTAAATTATTTTTAATACATCGTTCGAAAGATATTTTAAAGTTCTTTTACATTATCGAAAGTGGAATTCGAGATTTCACCTGATTTACAATTTAAAGTGTCCTGATCAGGTTTTCTTTTGCATCTCAGCTAATTGAGTAAGACCGTTCAAAATTGGTATATGCAAGTTAATTAGGAGGGGCTGGAACGGTGGGGAAGGAATAGGCGCGCAGCGCGCATGGGTTTGGGACCCGGTGCGAGTTTTTACCCGATGATAAAAGATTTTTTTTAAATTTAATTTTCTTAATAAAAGTTTGAGTTGAGAAGGAATATGCGTGTACAGCGCACGTATATCCTGAAACGTGCGCGCGCAGCGCGCATGGGTCTGCGCTGCCGAAGGCAGTGGCGTCCCGGTGTGAGTTTTTACCCGATGCTAAATGATATATTTTTAAATTCCTTTTCTTGAGAATGAAAGTTTATGAGTAATAACATGGAATTTTGAGAAGTCATAAGGATGGTGAAGGAATACTTGCGCGCAGTGCACAGGTCTACGCTGCCGAAGGCAGTGGGGACCCGGTGCGACATTTTTCCTAATCAGATTTTTTTTTTCTTTTTTTATCACATGATAAAAATTAATGCAATTTTGAGAATTCATTAATTATTGTGATTCATTTAAAAATAGTGACCAGCGAAGCGGGCGTAGCCTGCTAGTATATATATATAATTATTTTAAATAATATGGAATATAATAAAATGATCTGCTGAATCATGAGTGATGCAAATACGACGTTGAGGCTCCTGATCTACAGATTTAGTTATTTATGAAGATAAACTTCAGCGAAAATTCATCTTTATCGACTCTCGTTTATTACACGAATGGATAATTTCTAAGCACTCCAAATTTATTGATTTTTTTTTTTTTTCATTTTGCTCTTATTACTTTAAGTTGTCTAACATTGATTTAATTGATTATTTTCTTTTACATTATAACGTTGCTAAGTTGAAATCTCCTTAACCCTACATAACGCAAACGATGTGCCTATTTTTATCTTATTCCTTTCTCTTCTCAAATTATAATTTACCATGTTATTATTATTATTATTATTATTATTATTAACTTCGATTTTTGTTTGTTTGTTTGTTTGTTTGTCCAGTACAAATCTTGCAATCGATTTTTAATTAACTTTCAGACTAGCTCTAGACATTTAAAACTCTTAGGACAGCTCAAAACACGTGGACAATATATTTTTCTAATACTATTAGTCAACTGTTTCAGGTCCCTACTACCTTCGGCAACGTTTATATGATTCAACAGAAAATTTATTTAACTAACTTCCCGACTATCTGGACATTTGAAACTTTCAGAGTAGTTCAGAACACGGTGAAAATGCATTTTTTTTAAAAGTACTTTTAACCAACTGTTTCGGGTTCCTGATGCCTTCGGCAGCGTTACCAGTACAAAGCTAGTAATCGATTTTATACTAACTTCCCGACTAGGTAGACATTTGAAACTTTCAGGATAGCTCAAAACACGGTGACAATACATTTTTTAATACTTTCAGTCAACTGTTTCCGATCCCTACTGCCTTCGGCAGCGTTTATATGATTCGACAGAAAATTTATTAAACTAATTTCCCGACTAGCTAGACATTTGAAAGTTTCAGAATAGTTCAAAACACGGCATTTTGTTAATACTTTTAGCCAACTGTTTGGTGTTCCTGCAGCCTTTGGTAGCGTAACCAGTACAATGTACAATGCTTGGAATCGATTTTTCACTAACTTCGCGACTAGCTAGTCATTTGAAACTTTCAGGATAGCTCAGAACACGGTAACACTACATTTTTTTAATACTTTTAGTCAACTTTTTCAGGTCTCTACTACCTTCGGCAGCATTTATATGATTCAACAGAAAATTTATTTAACAAACTTCCCGACTAGCTAGACATTTGAAACTTTCCGAATATTTCAGAACATGGTGAAAATGCGTTTTAAAAATATTTTTAACCAACTGCTTCGAGAATCGTTACCATTACAAAGTTTACAATCGATTTTTCACTACCTTTCCGGCTAGCTAGTCATGTGAAACTTTTATAATAGCTCAAAACACGATAGCAAGAATTTTTTTTAATACTTTTAGCCAATTGTTCCGGGCTCCCACTGCCTTCGGTAGCGTTTGTATGATACAACAGAAAATTTAAAATTATGGTATATAAGATGTTCTTTTTCTCTTGTAATTATTTTATTTTTCATTTTTTCATTTAAAATCTCGGATAAAATTTAAGTCTATTTTTCTCAGTATATTCTTGAAGTTGTGACGCCATGTTTTTTGCTATAATTAAACTTGCTATTTTAAATTATTTAATCGTTTCAAAACATAACGAATTATTTTTTCTAATTTTGATACATTGTTCTGGCAACTGTAATATCAGTTTCGAGCGTGTGCTAGAGAAGCCAAGGTTTCAAATCACGGATAAAATAAATTTTTTCTCAATATATTGTTGGAAATTTTAAGTCATTTCTTTTTACAAAATCATCTTTCTTCAAGTTATTTTATTTACTCTTCAAAGCAAAAGATAAAGATTTTATTTTCTTTATTTCAATACATTTTGCTTGTTATGATGGTTGTTCTAAGCGTTATCTCTGAGAAACTTGAGGTTTTAGAATTAAAAAATATTTTTATATTAATATTATAATATTAATCTTAAAAAATATATACGTATGAATGATATTTTAATCAATAAAGGTAAAAAAAAAAAAAAAAAAAAAAAAAAAAAAAAAAAACTGTCAAAAAGAAAAGTTTTCTAATCATTGCTTTCAACATGTTTATATATATAATTAAGAAACGGTTTATATCTAATCATTACTCATAAAGGCTTTTTTTTTTTCTAATTTATTTTATTTCTAAATTTTTATGGGTTATTTGAAACGGTTTTATGGCTATCCCTCCATGGAAAGAAAAAATCTTTATATATATATAAATTACGTGTCACGATGTTTGTCCGGGGTAAACTCCTAAATTAAGGAGCCGATTTTAATGAAATTTTGCACACTGTGTGCAGTTTGGTCCAACTTGAGAGATAGGATAGTTTTTATCTCAATTTATTGTCACAATATTGTTTTATTGCAATTATTTGTTAATTATAGACCTTTATTAAAGTTGCTCCAAAATATCTGTGAGTTCCATAAGTTTAATTGTTGCCAAAAAGAAAAAAATACGAGTTCATTTTCTTTCGACATAAAAGTAAATACATTTAATCAAACGTGAACGTTAAAAAATTATAAAAAGTTAAATTATACATCTCACGAAAATTGACGTCATAATCAATTTAAAGATTTTATTCGCATTGATAAAGTATGTAGTTATACACAAGCGAAGTGTGACGTCACTGACAGTCTGTGAAATCAAGAAAAAGATTTCTTATGTTAATGGCCCATTGTATTTTTTGTAAAAAATTATTAAAAACAAGGAAAATTATTTCCGGATTTTAATCCCCTTATTTTTGTATAAATATGTATTATTTATCATGTGCATACGTTAGATTGAGTTATTTTGCTGTTAAATTGACAAAATTTTAATTTTAATTTCAAAGCTCTGTCGTCCTTGGAGTTTTTCGTATTTGGCGATCAAAAACTTAACACGAAAATATACAAGCTAGATGTATATTTTCGTAATATGTATTGTGTGAAATATTGTTTCGTATTATTCATTACTCTCTTAATATAAGTTGTTAAACTAACCATGATTTTTGAAAGGAATTAAATGTGTGCGCCAGATAATTTGGCGATATATTTTTTTTTTTTTCCGCCAAGGATGATAGATATGAAATTTATTCCGCTGCAACATGTTAATATCTTATATCAGATACATTATGTATATGCTACAATTTATTTCACGTGAAACGTGTGTTAAAAATTTATTTACGACATAACCTTGCTTTTTCAATTTTTGTTGCATTATTCTAATCTGTATCACTTCGTTTTCTTTAAGAAATTTGTGATCTATACATAACGTTCTAAATAAAAAAGTAACCATTTCAATATTTTAAAACTTATTTAAAAGTCTGTTTTATTTAACATTAAATTTTAAAACTTAATTTAAAACTTATTTAAAAGTCTGGAAGAGTTTAAGTCTGTTTATTTGTTTTGTAACGCTAATCTATATGATCGATGTTCGAAACTTTAATTAATTATTTCTCTTATTTTTCTTTACTTTTTCTTTAATAACTTACCAATTTAACGTTCCTGATTAAATTTGTGATTTATATATTTATTTTGCATTAAATTTTGACTCATATTTATTGCTGAAAATGCGATCTTAAAATCTTGCAATTTTCTTATCTTAATCCTCAATGCTTTCCTTCTTGATTAACTTGAATTTACTATTAAAATTTTAACATACTCAGAATCTTCTCACCACTTCATTAAAATATATTAATCTTTTCAGTAATATATTAATCAGTATATCCCCACAACGATATTTGGCAATTTTTTTGTTGGCGATTATGGCTAAATCATAAATCTATAAATGATAAATGATAAATCATAATCTAAATCATAAATCAAAAACATAAAATAATAAATCCAAAATAAACAACATATAGGCTGCCATATTATATCACAACCAGTCCAGAGCGACATCGTTATCGTTCAAAACGGCGCCAAAGAAAAATCGCCAAATTCAGCTGTGGGGATATACTGATACTGAAGTTATAATTATCTGAATATAATTACTGAAGTTATATTATAAGTTATAGTTGTGGGTAACAACTATAGAATTTCCCCACAACTGGATTTGGCGATTATGGCTAAATCATAAATCTAAAAATCATAAATGATAAAATCATAAGCTAAATCATAAATCTAAAATAAAAGCATGCAGGTTACCGTATTTTATTGCAAAGAATCCAGAACGACTTCGTTATCGTTCAAAAAGGCGCAAAAAAAAAAAAAAAAAAAAAAAAAAAAAAAAAAAAAAATCGCCAAATCCAGTTGTGGGGAAATACTATATACCTTATCAAATTATCAACGTATTACTTAGCCGCAGCCACGCGTGGCCGGGTCTGCTAGTATATATATATAAATTGGGGGTGCACAAAGTATACAAAACATCATTTAATTACATTCGATAGCATAAGGTATGCAATAGGTTTCTACAAGAATACTGTAAACTCATCTTGAGACACATTAAGACACAGATCACGCTTTGTTTACTTTTAAAGATTTTACTTTTACTTACGGCACAAACATAAAATACATAACGAACACATAAATTAACATCAAATAAAGTATTTTAAAACAACATATAGAATGGAACGTTAGTCCGTCTTGATTCACATACGCACACACGTTGCCACATTTTCGTACCAAACTTTTCAGTTCTTGTTTTTGAATACTCTCGAAATCAGAGGTGCGGCGTTCACAAACACTTTTACAATTTTATGAATAATCGATATCAAAAATTCGAAAAAAGTGAAATTCTCTATATACATTGACCTAATTTCATAAGAAAATTAACCCAAATCCCTATTCATGACAGTATGTTAGTTTACTTTTATGGATTACTAAAACTTCTAGTCAACAAGACAATATTTATGCACTCAAGAACAATTTTAGACGATCTTATTTAATATATTTTTACTTTCTTCTACATATATAAAGAAATTATTGGATTTGTGAAATTTTTTTTATGTCCAGTTTTCAATAGAATCTCACGTTTTGGGATTTCTGGAAAATTATTTGACCATATAAAAAAAATGTCTGTCTGCCAGTGTGTATCAGATATTCTGTTAAGGTACCTCACGAACCAATGGATGAAATTTAACCAAACCTGAAACTTACTTAGACCTAAACTTCCATTGATGATAATTGCATTTAAGACACATTCACTCAGCAAGTGGTGCTGTCATCATACTTTTCATATTTTTAATACTGCGGTATAGGAAGAGATTTCATGTAAACGTACATAATCAAAATTACAATTAAGTTTTATAAATAAAATTTAAAATATTATATTTATGATATTATAAATCAACTAGGATTATTTTTTTCTTTATGTAGGGGCACCGCTTATTTTCCGCTTTCCAAATTTTCAATATGGGAATCTTTCAGAAGAACTCATTACAAGCATAAAAATGTTGAAGAAAGGATCTCGGATAATTAATATATATATATATATATATATATATATATTGATTTTTTTTTTTTCATTTTTAACAAGAAGACATATTAAAAAAGCATTTCCACAGATGTCGATAGAGAATTTTTTTTTTTTTTTTTGACATATAGTGCTTTATTTCGCCGAGAGGAAAATCATCTGCACTTATCGCGAAAAATAATTTTCATATATAATTTGTACTTTGTGAATTTGCTTAGGAAAATGTAAGATAAAATTTTTTAGTGGCCACAATTCATTAGTTTATAATAGGCTTTGTAATTCATATCCCATAAAGTGCTATATTCGCATTTAAACGCTATTACACGAGTAAAAGTTTTTGATTTAGGGTTTTCCTGGATATTTTCTATTTTAGCAAAGCTTATGCATCAATACACATTCAATAATAAAAGGTAATCGATAAATTGCATGAAGTGTTATGCATTGATTATAAAATGTATATAAGCATTTGAAATACATTTTGAGCCATTATCTACCACAGTTCTTAATACGTCCAAACCCTTTTATTCGAGAAAATTGTTCTACATTTCCTTATCGTTTCTATTTATTTAAAAGACGCTAGTTTTCATTTTAATAACAATTCTAAATAAAAGTAAGTTAACGCTTTTCCAACAAACACACTTATAGAGCATATGCCCCTCATTTTATCCCTTATATGCAAATAGGTAAAGATAAAATGCTGGTAAAAAAAATTTCCATGTTAATATTTTTATACAAAACTAAATATGAACGTTATGTTGAAGAACTTACGAAGCAAAGCTCAAATACAAAGACAAATCCCAAAACTATTGAAATTCATTTTTATGGAGTATTTGTGTTTTTATGGAAAAAAATAAAATTATTTTAAACTGTATTTAAACAAAAATTTCTACTCTTGTTTTATATTAACGAAACAGCAAATTTAATGTTCAACTAAACCAAGCATCTAGATAAAACCAAGGAATAAAAAAGTAAAATAAAGTTTTATTTGAAAAAATTTGAGAAGAGCAGATATTAATTCTCTTGATTTTTTTTTCATTTAAACTACTGAGATAAATATTTTTTTATTCTACATTTAAATTAATCAATATATAACTAATTATTGCTTTTATGTATTATTTTTTAAGCGATATTTCATACTTACGTAAACAGTTTTTCAAATATATCAGGTAAAATTTAATTTAAAAAATAAATTAAGAGCATCTATGTAATCTTTTGGTCTGTTTATACTAAACAAAAAACGTTTATTTACGTGATTGAATGACTTTTTAAAATACTTATTTTTCTTGCTTGTGTAGAACATTTTGGTGTATTTTAATCTTAAATTTTTGTAGTGATTATGTACTACTGATTTTTCGCTGCATGTAACTGCATACCTATAAATATTTTTTTCTTCATTTTTAATATTATTTAAATTACGAAAACATTTGCATTAATTTCTTTTCTAAAAATGATGGTTAAATTGAACATTCTTTAAAATAAATTGTGTTTAAGTACGAATAATCTTCTATTCGAAACAGAAGTCACTATAAGTGTTATAGCACGGAGATCTAACAAATTGAAATTAAAAAATAAAATAAAAATTTAAAATAAATAACGATATTTATATGAAAATCTTTCCACAAATATTAAACTTTTCAGAATGTTCTAGACTTAGTAACATTTTTAATATTCAATTAATCGTTACATTATTTTTTCTTTCTTTCTTTCTTTTTTTTTTTTTAAGTAAATGTAACAGTAACTAAATTAAGTAATAAAACTAAGTAATAACAGTAATAAAAATTAATAAAAAACAAATATGCTTTATCATATACACTATTTTTTACGAAAATGCCTAAAAAAAATATAGAAAAGTCCAACATTAGATTTTGTTATAAAGTTCGTTGCGTTTTACATTGTAAGTTATTGCATTTTTAATTTTTACTTTCTTCTATACACATACGAAGAAAGTACTGAATTCGTGAAGATATTCAAAATACAGTCTTTTATGGTTTTGCACGTCTTGAGATATCATGAACACGATTTCACTATTTTTAACAAAGGATTGTCTGTCAGTGTGTGTGTATGATAAATTTTGCGTACCCTGTTTCTCACAAACCAAGGAACGAAATTTAACCAAACTTAGGATTTAATTGGATCTTGGCCTAAATTGGTGTCAATTATAATTTAGGATGAATTGCTCAACAGGTATCGCTATCATCCCGTTTTTTCAGAATTTTTAACGTGATAGTATAGGACAAAATTTCGTATAAACTTTTGTGTAATGAAAATGTATTTCGGATCACACAGCACTCAAAGACTTGTGTTGACTAAGTTAAATTGTTACGCATAGTAATGTTATAACATTCATCTGTAATTTGAACAAAAAAATTAGAAAAATAATAATGTAACCTAATGAGTGTTACTTCTTTTCACAGATACACTGAATAATTTAATCAAAATATATAAAATATCTTGTAAACATTATGTTTTATTAGAATATTTCATGAAACATAAATTTTCATTCTGTAAAACTGAAATAAAAGCAAGGTTTTTCACAATTACTTCTAATTGTTTTTTTCCATACACTATAAAAAATTTTACTTCACACAAATTAATATAAAAATTGATTTTTCATCAGTTATTCGTTTTAAAGTTAATAAAAGTTACAAGACATCATCAACTGTATATATATATATATATATATATATATATATATATCATTTTTTGTGAAAGATTTTTTCCATTAATTAATTTGCTTTTTATTACATTTTTTGTGAAGGGTTTTTTTTCTATTAATTAATTTGCTTCTCATTACGTTTGTTATTAATTATATTGCAAATAAATTTATTTTTGAGATAGATGGAAAGATTTATTCGTGTCAAGACCGACATCTTTCGCTACTATATTTTGACAATAATCTCTACTCAATTTAATCGCAAAAAATTTTCCATAATAATAATAATAAAAATCCTATATGGAAATAATGATAACAGAAAATACTGAACAACTTGTTTCAATATTTGTTTCACCCCTGTTTTTAAAGATGTTATAATTATTTAAATAATTATTTTAGTTTTATGATGCTACGGTATATAATTGTACATTGTATTAAATTAAATACATCCCGCTAAATGGATCTTTGTTTTTCTAAAGTGTAATAAATCTAAATTTCTCAATTTAAATCTCAGGTGAATTGATTATATAAATTCTATAACAGTATCAATAACTATATAAAATCTAAAACAGGAATTCAATATATAAATTCTATTACTGTATTAAGGTTCAGATGAATCTACAAGTAATAATTTTTCATATGTCTAAAAGAAGAAAAGGTAAAAATGCTTCTATAGTTAGAATAAAAATCATTTTATTGCTATTATAAATCAAATATTATTTATGGTTTCTTAGAAAACAAGAAATTACATATTTATATATCCTTCACCAAAATAAGAATAGATCCCAGACTTTACCACAGATCACTTTATAGCTCACGTGTCCTGGAACGTTGCCAGGAAGCATAAATTTTGATTTAAGCTGAATAATAGTCATCCGCAAGAGGTTTTTGCGACAAGTGAGGGAATGTTATTTTCTCTCGTTTTCGCAAATTACATGTCATTTTGTGACTGTGGTTTTAGCAGTTAAACAACAATTTCGCTTTTAATATACTTTGTATTACAGAGTTACAAATTATTTAAAAATTCTTCATGCGTTTGTATATGTACATACACACACACACGTAAAAACATTTATATATTGCATATTACATATATATACATTTATATATAAAGCTGATTGTTTGTCTGTACGAATTTTTAGTTCGTTATCGACCGCTACGAAGAGTGGTGCTTTTATTAATCAGGAAAAAATTTAGCCAATGCCGTATTTTTTAGTTCAGTCGGATAATTGGATCAAAAGATAGTAAATAAAAACCCCATTTTAACTTTAAAATTATTAAAAAGAAAAAATATTTGATTTCAAAATAAACAAATAAAATACATGTTTAATTCTTTTTTTCTAGAAATAAAATAAAATTTCGCGTGAATAAAAACAAGGAAAAAAAAGCTTAGTTACGATATGGAAATTGTTGCACTGTTTTTATCAGAAATTTGCATGTAAATAAATATTTTCAAAGAGATATTTGGCATTTGCTTATTTTTTTTTTTTTTTTTAATTAATTAGTACTTTTCTGTTCTTCTGTAAAACAAATTTTTCTTTTTTATTGATACTTTATGTATAATTTATGAGGTTCTTTGTTCTCTCCTTAATTTTAAATAGATATAATTGAACTTTATTTTTATTTTGTAAATATCACAAAACAGTATTTTTTTTTTTTTTTCTTTTTGTATGGAACAGCTTCAGTATGGGGCTGCTTTGGCAAAACGTGAAAATTATCACCGAAGTAGCTCGGATGTTTCTTGCGAAGGTCTTTAGATACGCAATTTTGATAATCATTTAAATTTATCGCAGAAATGGCCAAAAAAGTTTAAATTCGCCAAGGGTGTCCATTATAGCTTTGCATCTGTCCTCCTTGGCAGTTTTTGGATTTTACGATCTAAAACGTGATACGAAAATATGCTCGCCAGGTATACATTGTACGAAATATTATTTCATATTCTTGATTGTTCTTTAAATGTAACTTATTAAAATAATCATGATTTTTGAAAGTAATTAAATATGTCGTCCAAGTAATTTCGGGATCTTTATAAATTTCCCCAAGGACGACAGATACCAAATCAGCTCCTGAAACATTTTTATGCATTTCTCTTTTATACCTTTGTTCAGTTCTTTTATTGATTTAAAAATTCTATAAACACTACTTCAACCTGGGCAAGGCCTGGTAGACCTGTTCTCCACGGTCTTTATATTAGTTACATAATAGCGATAACCATTCCAATTCAAAATGGCCAAACAAATTTGAATCCGCAAAGGGGATCCATATAAAAACTGTGTATTTTGTATTTATTTGTAAAATTTTCTATTAAAGACTTCGGAAAATCTTTCATTCAATTTTCTCTCTCTTTTACGCCTTTATTAATTTTTTCATTGATTTCAAAATTCTATGAATATTACTTCAACCTGGGCAACGTCATCTACCCGGCACGCCGGGTAGATATATATATTGTTACGAATTTGTAAATAGCAGTAGTTATTTTTATGTAAATTCATTTAAAGAGGCTTAGTAAGGTTATTAAATGTTAATTTTCCATATATATGATTTGTTTTGGCATTAAAATATCTCATTTTTCTTTAAAAACCCGTTAAGAAGTTTATTCCGAGTAGAATTGAGCATGGCGGTGAATTTGCCGCTAATATTGTCGAGTTTCTCGCCTCTTGCGACTTTTTGGTGGCTTTGGAGAGAAAGTCTTTATTATGGATATATCGATTATTTAAACTCTAAATAAAACATTTCGGGAAATACGAGAACGTTCTGGAAATATACTAGCATTTCGGCTGAAATATATATCGCATTTCGGCCGTTTAGTCAGTCAAACACAAGTGCTACGACGGTTAAGAGCTCTGACTAAGCCTCTGATAACAGCTAATTTTGTGTGTTATGTTACTGAATACAGCCTGTGTCGCATATGTTATTCTTATTGAACAGTTTATGCTAATATATATATATCAAAATCGCAGAAAAATTAAGAAATATAGTAATCAAAAAGTATTGAGCGTAGCACTATGCACTTTTCACTGAAATGCACAGAAAGACAAGGGATTTTTTAGGTGACAAAAGATTTGTTAGCATATATGCTAACAAATCTTTTGTCAGTTAATTACAGTTTAATTTTTTTGTCATTTAATTACAGTTTAATTTTTTTTTTAATCAGGGGCACTTTAATTGTATTTTTTTTTCACTTTCTTCTATATTCAATAGAAGAAAGTATTGGATTCGTAGAAATTTTTGACATCGGATTTTTGATGGATTTACACGTTTTGAGAGCTGTAGAACACGATTTGACCATTTTTAGAAAACGTCTGTCTGCCTGTCTGTGTCTCTCTCTCTGTGTGTGTGTGACAAAATTTTGTGGAAACTGTACCTCAGGTACTACTGCACCGAATTTCATATCGATTAATATGTAGTTACACATTGATGTAAATTAGTGTCTATCAACTTTTGATGAAAATTGTCCAACAATTGCATTGCCATCCCGCTTTTTCTAAATTTTTAACATGGTGGTATAGGACAAAATTTTGTTTAAATGTGCATAAAGAGAATTAATTTTTAATAACCATTATAAAATTTACAAGAATTGTTTGTAATAGAGATAGTCAACTGGGAAAAAAAAATTGTATATGTAGGAGCCTCGCCTCCCGCTCCTGGGGGAATTTACTCCCCCTCGAGGGGAGTGAATTTTCATGATGGGTATCTTTCTAAAGAGCTCGGCAATACCTTTAAAACGAATGGTTGAACCATCGATCTGCGATAAATTAAAATAAAGTTATCGATTTTTTTCATTTTTAACAAAAAAAAAAAAAAAAAGACAATTTTTTTAATAATAGTTTTAATAAATTAATTTTACTGTATGAATTTGTATAGGAAAATATAGAAGAAAGTGATGTTGTAGTCACAACATGCTAGTTTTATAGTGGCGCAGTACATTCAACGGCGTAACTAGTACTATAAAAGCTCAGCGTGACAGCTGTCATTCCTTAAAATGACCGTCAGACGCATTGGAAATTCTTCGGAAAAACGTTGAGAGGATACAATGTGAGAGGATATTGCATATATAGCTTTATATGTGGATGAAAAATGTAACTATTATTTTTTCTTATCTATATATATATGTATAGATTGCTGCATATTCACGGTTCGTGAAATGTCTGTGAATGAAAGTTGAATCTTGCAGAGGTTTAAAAGTTTATTTACAGAATATTCTAGAGAGTTACGGTTCTGTAAACAAAGAATCGATTTCAGTTTTATCAGAAACACAGCTTAAATAACAGCTGACAACATGAAAATTACAGCATAAAGTACACCATAGCATTAATACACAGCATTAGTCTACAATGTCAATTGCAAGAAACCAGTCAGGGAGCTGTTAACATCAAGCTATTTGGCGATAAAACTGATTCTCTCGGCCGGATCGCAACTAATTTTATAGCCTCTTATTATACAAGAATTTTCTAGTAACTTCTCAACTAATCAAGTTAGAGATTAGATATTCGAGGATTTTCTCCACAAGGTTTTCCAAAAAAAGTCGACAAGAAGCAGAAAACTCGCCACATGTGGCGTCAAGGCTCTTTTACGGGTTTTTAAAGGAAAATGAGCTAATTTAACTCGAAAACAAGCTAGAAATGCAGAAAATTAATATTTTATAACCTGACTAAGACTTTTTGAATGCAATTACATAAAAATAACTAGTATTAATAACAAATTCGTTACAATATATATAAATCTCATACTCTTCTTGACATTTCAATGAAAACTGCATAGAGTTAGAGTCAGCATACGTTGAATAATATATATATTTTTTTTTCTGCAACTTTTCGGATCATCTCGTCTCTATATGTATGTGTGCAATATATATATACATATAAAGTCAGCAGCAAAATTATTCGAGCGTTAGCAGTTATACTTATATATATATATATATATATATATATATATATATAAGTACACTTAATACAGTTTTGTTAAATAAATCTTAGACTTAAATAAAATAGACTAACTAAAAACAGGATTTTCGTCAAGTATTTATTTAACAAAACAGTATTAAGCGTACTTTTTTAATATAGGAATTACTGCTAGTGCTTGAATAATTTTGCTGCTGATTGTATATTGAATCTGATATCAATTTCAAAGAATCACGTATTTTTTAATTATGATTTCTTTTAATGAATTTCCTTATTATTATTATTGTTTATATTTTATTATTTTGAATATATATATATATATATATATATATATATATATATATATTATTAAATCTTCCATTTATTCATGTGATATCACATTTAACTTTCAGTAAAATATTTAAAAAAAAAAGAATTCATATATTCTTCATTCTTAATTATAACGCTGCTTGTGCGCCTTTTATTGGGAATGTTTTTTATCTTATTTCACCATATTTTCAATGCACAATTTTGAATTCTATAATATTTTATATTCTAGAATGGATATATTTTAGTTTGGCTATTATTTTTTCCTAAAAAGCAGGTTTCTAAATACATGACTTGGTTAGCTGGGGATGCACAATAATTTTGCATTTTGTTTCTAAATGTTAAATATCATTTTTACATGAATTTCCTTTTTTTTTTTTCGATTGTATATCATATATCAATCTCATAGGATCACATAGTTTTTAATTAATACTTGCCTCAATGAGTTTTCTTATTATTATTGTATTTTTTTATTACTTTGAATGTTGTTTTAATTAAGTTTCCCACTTTTTAGGCGATATTCCACTTTTTTTCATGAGAAATGCTTGAAAATATTTTTCATGTATTGGAATAATTTTTTAGTCTTATTTCAACTTACTTTTAAGGCAGGTTTTGCATTCGATGATATTTTAAATGCCCTTATTTGGTTTTTCTTTTTACTAAAAACAAAGTTTACGAATACATGAATTGATTATTTGCTGATGTGAAATAGTCTTGCATTTTGCTTCTAAATATTAAATAAAGTTTTTGCATGAATTTCCTTTTCTTTCATCATATATCTGTTATCGGTCTTATAGGATCACATAGATTTTAATTAATATTTGCCTAATGAGTTTCCCTATTGTTATTGTGTATTATTTTATTATTTAGAATAACATTTTTAATTAAATTTTCCATTTTTTTTATTATCTGCTTATGCGCTTGCATTTTGCTTCTAAATATTAAATAACATTTTTGCATGATTTTTTTTTTCTTTCATTGTATACCTGATATCAAACTCATAGTATCACATAGTTTGTAATTAATATTTGCTTTAATGAACTCATTTATTATTATTGTATTTTTTTATTATTTTGAATGCCCTTTTTAATTAAATTTGCCTTTTTTCACCTGATATTCCACTTTTCTTCCTGTAAAATATTTGGAAATATTTTTTTATATATTGGAATGCTTTGGTCTTATTTCAATTTAATTTTAATGCAAATTTTTGCATTCAATGATATAAGTTTACGAATACATGACTTGATTATCTGCTTATGCGCAAAAGTCTTGCATTTTGCTTTTAAATATAAAATATCGCGTTTGCATGAATTTCCTTTTCTTTCATTGTATATCTGATATCAATGCTATAGAATCACATAGTCATTAATTAATATTTGCATTAATGAGTTTCCTTATTACTACTGTATTTTTTTTTTTTTTTTAATATATTTTTAAATTACATTTTCAAATTTTTGTGTGATATTCTACATTTCTTCCTGTGAAATGTGTGAAAAGATTTTTCATATATTGAAATCTTTTTATTACCTTATTTTTAATGCAAACTTGTCATTCAATAATATTTTAAATGCCCTTATTTGGCTATTCTTTTTTCTAATAACTAAGTTTACGAATACATGACTTGATTATCTGCTGAAGTGCAATAGTCTTTCGTATTTAGCTCATAAATAATTGCATATCTGATATCAATCTCATAATATTACATATTTTTTAATTATTATCTGCCTTAATGAATTATTATTTTTGTTTAGTTTTTACAAATTTGAATATTTTTAAATTAAATTTTCCATTTCTTTGTGTCATATTGCATTTTTCTTCCTGTGAAATGTTTGAAAAGTTTTTTTCATACGTTCTTTATTCTTAATTATTACAAATTTCAGACGTTTTTATTTCCTTTTACATACATAACATGAAAGTGTTGTAATCGTGTAAAATTTTTAGCTTATCATTTTAAGTGGATATACTCATATTACGATTTTCTGAAAACAATTCGGCTATTTGTTAGCAAATGTCCATATCTGTGTGATTGATTTGTGGGCTGGATTTTTCTAGACTTTTATGGGCGCTATATCTCAATAAAAATACATTTTACGAAACATAATTGTTTTTTCCTCGATTGCTAGTTATATTGTAACATATATCGTCTAGCAGGTGGACAGTTATGATGCGATATCCTCCTTTTAAGGGAAGGTTATACCTACGACTCTGTAGTGCATACAAGATCCAAACTTGACTATTACGAAACATAAATCTGGTTTAATTTCATACATTATCGGTGATAGGTCGCGCTGCCCTGATGTAACTTTCCACAGTTACATGAATGATGTATTTCAACTTTTATAATATATAAGTGCACCAGCCTTAATGTATAAACGGGCTATTATAAAAATCTACCAGAATTTAGTTTGAGTGCATATTAGTCGATAGGTGGTATTGCTATTTTACAATTTTTCCTATTTATCAGAAGGATATAACTTAGTTTCTATACTGTATAAACGTACAAAACTTGATATACAAGAGTGTTATTAGGAAAAACTAAGCTTATTTCTTTTAGGTGCATACCAATTAAAAAGTTGCGCTGACATGCTACAATTCTTTTTATTTATGGAAACTTATATTACAGCATTATTACGTACGCTTTACGCTTTATTAAGTGTAGCAAATTTAATATGTGTTATGCCTTTCATGAAAAACTATGCTTATTATGTTTGTATGTATACCTGCACGATATGTAAAGCTTTTATGCAACGTTTTACTAAATTCCACTGTTTTCTAACCAACAAATATATTAGAATCAAAGAGAAAAAAAATTTTAACGATCACAGCATACTTTTTTTTTTTTTTTTTTTTACAAAGATATTTACAGTCACTTGTCCTAATGGCGTTGATTTCCAAGAATTGAGTTATAAGCTCGAATTACAGATGCTAAAACTCGACTCTTGTGTTCGCATTTATTTGCAGAGATTTTTGAATAAATTTGAGCACAATAATATGGGCAAACGCTCTAGAATTCTAATAAAGATATCTAGAACCCGCTAGCACAGGTAACTAGAATTTATAAGTATATGACACAGTTTAGTTTCTAGATGTTAGTCACGAATTTTTTCCTAGTGCATAAAAATGCCATGTAAAGTTAATCCATTAAAGAAACTGGTTCATTCAAAGAAGCCAGGTTTACAGTTGTGGAGGAGAGAAATGACAAATTTTAGAAAAAGAAATATCTTACTGAAAATATGAAAAATCGATAAATTCTTCTGAATAACATGCTCATGTTACTTCGTGTAATGGTTTTTCGCATTCCTATTTTACCTGAAATAAAACACAGCACTGATTGTATAAATCTGCGAATATTTTTTTCTTATGTATATAAAAAAATGTCATAAAAATGTTGCGATTTGCTTATTTTCAGTATTAGTATATTTTTCAAATATTGTACATTGCTACATCATATATAGAAATACATTCGTAAAGTAAAAATATATTTAAAATGTTAAATTAAAAGTATTCAGAAAATCATTTTAACAATTACGAAAACTGTTCGTAGTGAAGTATCAATATTATTTATATTGCACACATTTAGAAATTAATAATTTTTAGTTTATTAAAAACTTTTAGGTATATTAATTGTAATCTATATTAGCAGTAATATAATTAATCTATTTTCATAATTAACACAATCTTTCTCTTTATATATACTTGGATTACACATATAATTATGTGACGAAATTTTTGCAATAAATGAAATGGTTCGACTATAGAAATTGGTGTTTCTATACGTTTTGAGATCTACTGAATTCATTTTTGTGATTTTAGGTAATGTGTGTATACGTCTGCTTGATTGTTGTGGAAACGTTTTTATATTCTGCAGAATGGTCTTAATTGATTGCTTATCATTTTTTCTCTTATATAGAGATGCATAAAAGAATTCGAATGCGTTACCGTTTGTAAGCATTTGAAGTTGAGAAGAAATATTCTAATACCTATTATACCTTTATGTGTTTTTGTATGTGTGTAAATGAGCACAATAATGCTTAAACACTTCATTCAGTTCAGCTAAAAGTTGGAGGTGTATTGTAAGTCCAGTCGCATGATTTGTATAGATTTTGATGCATGCAGGATTTATGTGACTGTATTGAAAGTTTTTAGGTGTATTATAAGTCATTGTCACACACCTTGTATCCATTTTGATGTACAGGAAATACATATAAAAAAATTTTTTTTTTCATTATGGCCCATGAATTTAAATTATTGCAAGTGAGATAGTGTTTAATTGTTTTATACGATTGAACTAAAAGTTGATAGGTATTTTTTAGATCACCGTCACACCACTTGTAGATTTTGATATATGTATGGTGTTTTATTCGGATACATGAAAAAATATTATGGCTAATGGGCTCAATCGGAAGTACGCTAGCGTATTAACATTCACATTCAATTAAGTTAAGATTATGTGTTTAGGTTGTGTCGTCGAAGAAATTTTTCATAAGTATAGGACTTATGATATTTTTTACGGATATACGTAACAGATTTTTTATAACAAGCGGTCAATGATCTCAAATCAATTGCAATCCATTTTAGTAATGATGCGTCATTTAAGACATAAAAATTGTATATAAAATATATTGCTTTGTTAATGCATACTTATTATGAAAAATGATGTTTACATATAATTCTTGTGCTAGGAAGTATGAAATAATTTACATATATGACGTTCTATTGAGGTTAATTATATGATGTTCATTAAATTATCTGAAAGAGACTAAAATTGATATATGCTTCACAATTTTATTGCAGAATGGTCGTCACTGGAAATTGCTTGCTTAAAATTTACTCTCTTTTATAAGAACGCAGTAAAAGAATTGGGATGCATTAGCGTTCTCTGCATAAGTATTAAAAGTTAAAGATAAAAATATTCAAATACCTATTATAAATTTCACTTTCTATTGCTTACAGAATTACTCAATGATTCAAATTTGTTTAAAAGCTTGATTAACTACTAAATGTGCTGAAATTCAAGTGAAGCCGTCTATATTTTCCTTTTTGTGATTAAAATTATGGTGTAACTTAATGTTAACCATTCATATTTACATGACAATGCTGAAGTACTTTTAATTCCTCCCTATCCTGCCATGTTAAGAAAATCTTATATTTCAAATAATTTACGAAGTTTTTAAACAACAATTTTGTTCATCAATGTTGTTTTTGTCAATAAATGATCTTTTAAAACTCGTCTGACATCTTTATGATGAGAATAATCTTAATAACACACATGTATGCGAAATTTTGCCATTTTCTGCCACGTTTAGAAAATCTTAAATTACGTATAAGTTACGAAACTTTTAAATTAGAAAGTTTAAAATACATAAGATTATTGGCAATATTATAAATCATATTTTTAAACATATTCTAAAACTATACAGCATCATTTACGATGATTTATTGCTGTGATAATGTCTACATAGATTAACAAACTATCAAGCAAACTAACAAACTGTTCAACTCATTAAATTGTAGATGGGAACCAAATCAATTTTGTGAATTTAGGTTTCCTTTTACTTAAAAATGTGTAAAAAAAATTAAAAGTAAAAAAGAAAATATGATGTCGAATTTTTTACGTTAGAAATACAAATACGAGTATCTACTATTAAAATAGAAAAAGAATAATCTGGTGTGTCACTCACACGACTTTCTCTTACCCTGAAATTTAATACTATAAATACACATTGGAGAGTAAGAGGTAAGATAACGAGTACTGTTATGTAAACCTGTGTTAAACAATTCATTTTAGGCTTCTGAAGAGTTTTATAAGATAATTAGTTCTGTGTGAGGGGGGCTATCGCCCCCCCTCAACCCCCCGTTTCATTAATGAACCTACATTTATATAGAATTTAATTCGGTTATTAAAAAATAATTTATTAAAATTATTAAAAAATATATATCTTTTATGATAAGGCAGACGATTTCCATATTAGAGAAGTAGTATAACAGCAAATATAAAAAAAAGTCCATTTTATTCTCAATATTTAAAAAAAAAAAAAAAAAAAAAAAAAAGTACGATTTTTTTTTCTAAGTTTTTTTTTTTTTTTTTCGTTAAAAGTAAAAAAAATCGATAACTTTGTTTTAAATTATCGCAGATCAATGGTTCAACCATTCGTTTTAAAGGTATTGGTGAGCTCTTTTGAAAGATACGCATCATGAAAATTTACTGGGGGGAGGCGGGGGGGGGGCATGAGGGGGGAGGCGGGGCTCCTACATACAGAAAAAAATTTTCCCAGTTAACTATCTCCATTACAAAAAATATATATTCGTTTCATTTGGTTTAGTGCAGTCTATAGACGTTAAACTCTACTTTCCTGCAATTTCCCCCATAGACGTAATATATTAGAATTCTCTTGATTGTCCCTGTACACGAACCATTTGCTTGATCTTAACGAAAAGCTTACTGTAGCATCCGTATATGATACACATTTAGAATACCAAGTTTAAACTTTCTGCCATAATTCGTGTTTGAGATATGCTGGTAACAGACAGACACACACACAGACACACAGACAGACACACAGACACACAGACCATTTGCTAAAAACATGATTTTCGTATTCAGGGGACCTCAAAACGTGTAAATATAACAAAATCTCGCGTTCGAAAATTTGACCCCAAAACAATACTTTCTCTACCTTATGGGTAAGAGAAAGTAAAAAAGAAAAAAAAAGAAAGCTTCAACAATTTGTTAAAAATATCACATTATATGCAATACTTTTCTTTGTTTAAGATTTACTTTAGATATTAGATGAATTCACAATTATAATAGGAGATTTTTATTGCCAATATATATTACGAAATATTTGCTTATTTATGCTAAAAATAACATATAACGTTTGTTAAAAGTAAATATTTATTTAACAAGAATGAAGTTTTGAGGGAATAAATGAAGAATAAATTTTACACCTTTTTTTTTTTATTTTACTTAGACATACTTATAAATATATTCAAATTAATAAAAATACATCAATTAACTTGGAAGCTGTGCAAGACTTTTGTATATTTTTAAAAGTATTTATTTTAACTTTTTTACATTTAGTACTCAATGTTTAAGAATACCGTACTTGATTTTCTTAAACATTGCATTAATAAAATATACAAATACAGTATATATGTAAAAGAGAAAAATATTTTACGTTACAGATACTTTCTATTTATATATTATTTTTCCTTCGGTAAATTATGAAAAACTTCTTTTAATGTATTTTTTAGGGAAAAAAATTCTATCTTCATTTTTTTTTAATAAAACTAACTAATAAATAGATACAATAAAATATATCGATATGTATATATATCGATATTTATAAACAAATATTTAAACTTTAAAACGATAAGGCAGCTTTTAAGCATTCGTCTTAAACAGTACTTTATTTTACAAAAGAATTTTGCGCAATTCTGCTGTGCTTAACCTTTATGTGTCTACGGCGTATACATTCGTCAAAATTTTTTTATTGCATCGATTGCTGTAGATAAAATTTAGATTATTTAAACACGAATGCTTTATATAATTTTGTTAAGTAATGTAAACCGTAAACCTTTACCTTATATGTTTTGTATTTTTTTTAATGCGCGAAGCCACTGAGTATCATTTGAATATACTTTGTAAAAATCAACTATATTCCTCACACAATATGTAAGTAATCACATAATAAATAATATGTGGTTATTTACGTACACCATCATATGTAGATAACACTGGATGCTCAACTAGCGCAAAATATCTTCCTGTAATTCAACATTCACCTCGTCAGCATGCTGCCAGCGAGAAAAGGCGTTTCTATTCTCTGTAACTTCACTCTGTCGGTTCAGAAACACACACACACACATTAAAAAAAAAAAAAAAAAAACTGAAATTTAATAATCTTAAGAGTAAAATATATATAGGTCCTCTTTTCCCCGAAAATCCTGGGGCTCTATTCTCGTCTAGTCGTTACGCGGAAACCGGTTGTTGTGAAGCGAGACAACGACGATTTGCTATTCTCATTCGAGCTTGTTTACAGTCGTTTAGTTACCGGCAGCTAGGAGGCAGTTGTTCAGCTTAAAAATCGTCGTTTATCACAATAGAAATGGGCGCGTCTGTATAATATTTTAGTTTGCTCAGTTAAAGGGACATTTCATATTTTCCACCATTGAAAACAGGTTGTCATCATCGCTATTCACAAAATTCCCCTCCCAAAACGGATTACGAATGACCCCTTGCAACTGATTGGTTTAAAATGTCACCCTCAAACGCGAGCGTTTATTCTCCCACTCAAGATAACAACGACAGACCAGAATAGCACTTAACCGGAAGATGGTTATTACGGTGGGTATAGAACAGTAGTTAAAAACTGTCGTTAACGGTTACAAGTGGTGGTTAATAGGCAACTAGACGAGAATAGAGCCCCTGGATCGTCTGACACTTCTTCGTTAAGATAGACAGCTCTTTCCCTCAGGTTATGCCCCTATACCAAAAATAGTGATTGCAATATTTGCTAGTATTGCTTATGGTATAAGAACTAGCAATGCTTGCTAGTAGGTTCTTCCTACATTAAAAAATCTTGCCAGCAATGGGATAACAAGCGGATTAAATACTTATTTTTATTACGATTTGTAATCATTCGTAACTGATATGTTTTGTAATTGATAAAGGATTCGTAATCATTGCCATTATAGTTATGATTTGTTTCCCATAGTGATTAGGATTCATAAGTATGTGTTCTACCGCAAATCCAAGTTTTTGTATAGATTCACATAATACCCTGTATATTTACAGTTTATATAAAAATAATTTTAAAACACTGAAACAATTTACATAAATGAGTTATATTTTCTCAAATAAATCATGAAAGGAAAAAAAAGAAAAATGAGTTAGTTTCACACAACAAACGATATTTTTTTTTTTTTTTTAATCTTGGTGTAACATAAATATAAGACCACTTATTTATTTATTTTTTAATTCAAAATCGTTTGAGTTTTCAAAATTATTTTATTTTCTCTTTCAAAATCGTAGGTAAACTTTAACTTTGCATCTCAAGAAAAGTGCAAACGATAACTTTATAAAGACTAATAGAATTCACTTTTAATAGAATGGAGTAGAAGGGAAGGATGATTTTTACCAACTATGTGAAAAATACCAGAGCCGGGAATCGAACCCCGGGCCTTCCGCTAAACGCGCGGATGCTCTAACCACTGAGCTACCCTGGCTGATAACCAGCTCGGCACTTCTCACATAATTTACGTTGGCAAGGTCACCGAGTCTGCATTAAAGCAGCTATATCAAGTGACAAATTTGAATATGGCCCGGGGTTCGATTCCCGGCTCTGGTATTTTTCACATAGTTGGTAAAAATCAGCCTTCTACTCCATTCTATCAAAAATTAATTTCCAGGTTGATGAATTAAATTTCTGAATTAATAGAATTCAATTTGCTTGTTTTTATGAGAAAATTCACAATGCCGCATAGTAGAGAATTGTCTGAGCTAGAAGTTCGAAAAATTTGGTTTTGTAAGGGCTCTGGAAAATCAGAACTTGAAATAAGTAAGATCCTTAAACGTTCTGAAAAATTTCTATTCATAATGTTTTAATTAAAATAGATTTTTATGGAAAGTATAAAAGATATGGGAGGAAGAGTAAATTATGAACTCGCGATAATAGACAAATTTTCAAGCTTGCAACAAAACAGAACTTGTCTACTCGTAAAATAACACAGCAGACAAATAAAACTATTTTACAGATGGCAGTCTGGCGCAAGTTAAGATCAAATTCAAATATTGCTCTTCGAAAATTAAAAAGAAAACCAAGACTTAAAGCATCATAAAGAATAAAGGCTGAAGTGGGCAAAGGAGGTTATGACCTGGGATGCTATTTGGAAAAATATTATTTTTTCCGATGAAAATAAATCAATTTGGATGGTCCGGATTGTAATATTTACTACTAGCATGATTTACGAACGAAACCTCAGGATTTCTTCAGTATGTGGCTCTGTCATGTGTGGGGAGCTTTTCCATATGATCGGAAATGGGACCTGCAGCGAGATCCTGGAAAAATGGACTCTAGTTGTTATTAACAACTGCTTTATCAACACTTTATACTTTTTGGTCAATTTTTAGGAGAGTCAAAGTGGAAATTTCAGCAAGACAGCGCGTCATGCCATGCGTCTAAATCAATTAAAAACTGGTTTCAAAAAGAAAGCCGTAGTTCTGATCTGAATCCCATAAAAAACTTGTGGAGTCATTTGGCTCGTTAAGTGTATACAAGTAACCGTCAATATGATTATGTATACGAATTGGAAGTAGCTATCAAGGATGAATGGGATAAAATTCCCAAATCTTTGCTCGAAAACCTGATTAATTCAAAGGAAAATCGAGTATTTGGAGTTATTCAGAAAAATGATGGATCAACATCATTTTAGTTTTATTTAAAGGGTAAAAAAATTGTTTTAACTAGTGGTCTTATAATTTTGTTACAGACATTTGAATGAAAAATTTGAAATTGTTGAAAAAATAATTAGTATATTTAAATATTTCTTAAAAGTAATATGCCTATATTTTATATTCCATTTATTCATATCAACTTAATTTAATTTTAAAAAAAAATTATGCTATTTATAATGAAATTTACAAAATTCACAGTGGTCTTAAAATTTTGTTACACGCTGTATATAATGTAAAGTGTTCATTTCTTGAAATAAACATTTCAGAAATGAGTAGATGGAATAATATTGCATAATCAACTTACAATTTTTTTTTTCTTTTAATACTTTTATAAAACCACAAAATATTTTTAAAAAGTATTAATCAAAAAATACAACTTTAAATAAAAATAATAAAAGCTGAAATAAACGCTTCTTCATTTAAAAGAATGAATAATTAAAAATGTAAATAAGCTAAATTCGAAGGAGAATGTTTAATTTAAAAAGAAACTATCGAGGAAACGGTAAAAACATGACTTAACATTTAATTTAATCATAAATAAAGCCTAGATTATAATTTTATTAGAAATATCTTTACTAGAGAATATTAAAACACTTTTTTTTTTTAATCTTACGACGATTTGTTTATTAATAAATATGAAAAACATTAAATATTTATTAGTTTACTAAAATCACTTTTTATTTACTAAATAAATTAACTTTGAAAATTGTTCTTAAAAAAGGATTTAAAATGTAAAGATTTTTCATTTAAATGACTGCCTAATTGAACGTATAAATATATGAAACCAAATTTTAGTTAATCTTGCAATAAAACATTGGAAAAAGAAGTAATGAGTAGCAAATGTTTTCTGGTCATAGTATCAATGAAATATTTACAATTTAAAGATGTTTTAAAATATCGGAGCATTTTAAAATTTTAAATCTGTAAAGAATATATATATATATATATATATATATATATATATATATTACAAATATACAGGGTGTCTCTGAATTGATGGGCCTAACTTTAAAGTTAGGTTAAATACATATAAAGAAGCATGTTTTATATAAAAATTTGGGGTCGGAAATTAAAATCTTCTGCGGGCCCTGAACACACCTTTCCTCTTTCTATTTTTCGTTTATTTTTTGACTGGTGTTAGTAGTATTTTTTTTTTTTTTTTTCAGACTTGAGATTGTGTGATTTTTTTCTCTTTTCATGCGATTTTATATGAATTTATGAACATTCCTCCGATTTTTTCCCATTTTAAACCGTGGTATTTCTCTTTTTTTGTCTACACTTTTCATTTCCGAAGCTATATTGCTATATAAAAAATCTTTCTGTATATGTGTTTTACCTGCCCTAAAAGTTTGGCCCATGAATTTATATATAAATATGAATAAATATGTGAATTACTGTACCTGAAAGAATTATCTTATTAAAATAAAATTTTAATCATAAAAGGAAACAAACTTTCTTTTATGTTATCCATAATTGCTTTAAAAACTTCATGAATATAATTTCTTTCAGTATTAAGATTTTTAAGAATATATATATATATATATATATAAAGAATTATGAGTTTTCAATTCCCTATTAAAAACATTGATACCAATTAATACTTTTAGTTCATTATTAACTGCACCGGGCTTATACATACGTTTTTCCGATGTACGATAATTTATATTATACTGTTACCAGTAAAACTACTGACATGGCTTGGCAATGCAATAAAATAAGTTTAAAAGTGATCTTGACAGTGTTTTTGAAAGATTTACTCATTTTAGAGTTGCGAGAGAACGATAGCACTGGGAAGTGAATCTTGTAAGTTTTCTTCGAAGAGTAAGGGATTAAAATAAAATCCCTTTTCGGCAAGCTTAAAGGCAAAGGTAGACTCCTTTACGTTAATTATATTAAAAACACTTTAAACACACGTAAATTTAAATTTTTTATTTAAAAGATGTTAAAAATTTTTTATCCAAAGCTTTTCGCTTTAATAGTAAAGCATCATCAGGGATTTTTAATTATTCGTTTCCAATGAGCAGTTTTAAGTATGTTTTCTTTTCACAGTCAACAGTTAAGTCTTTTAATAACGTGAATGCAAAGGCAATTTGAAGTCCGGTAGAGGTTGGATCAAGGAGCTAAGAAAAATAAGAGAAGTTGGAACTATTGAAAAATCACACGAGGCTATTGTAGGAGAAAAACCATCATGAATTAGCAGAAATAAACTATTGACTATTTTATAATATTGTGCCAAATTATTGGCAAAATTGCAGCAATATCTCCTACAATAGCCTCGTGTGATTTTTCAATAGTTCCAAATTCTCTTATTTTTCTTAGCTCCTTGATCCAACCTCTACCGGACTTCAAATTGCCTTTGCATTCACGTTATTAAAAGACTTAACTGTTCACTGTGAAAAGAAAACATATTTAAAACTGCTCATTGGAAACGAATAATTAAAAATCCCTGATGATGCTTTACTATTAAAGCAAAAAGCTTTGGATAAAAAAAAAAATTAACATCTTTTAAATAAAAAATCTAAATTTATGTGTGTTTAAAGTGTTTTTAATATATTTAACAAATGACACGTGTTCAATTTAACTCTCTTTTTTTCTTAGAGATTATTTATAATACCTTTACGTTAATGGTACAAAAGTAAAGAAATATTACATATGCATTAACACATACTTAGCCAATGGCTTTGTTCCCTCACATTGCATTATTTACGTCGCTATTCTGTTTTTAAGAAATTTCATTATCGACTACTACTATTCATTCTACTTAAAATTTTAGGCTAGATTTATCGGTCAGTAAATGATTCATTTTTTTTTTTTAATTCAAGCTGATAATCATTCAACAAATAGAAGCCATAAAGATATACAATTTGGTGACAAAACTTGCGACTTAGCAATGAAATTTGTGATTTGGCCTCAAAATTTGATAGTTGACGACGGAATTTTTGACTTGGCGACGAAATTCGTTATTTGGTGGCAAAATTTGGCGAGCCTGGCGATGAAAAATGGCAGCTTTAACGCCATTATATTTTCTTCCCACGCAAAAACCTTATAGCTCTTCCTAGACCCAGATCTTGTTTCCACAAGATAAAAAATCAAAGGAAGCTGTAACGTATTACTCTCAATTTCAATCGTAAATATTAAATTCTTGCGTGAACTGGCGTTCTATATACTAAACTATTCACCACAAACGATATTTTAACCAAGACTAACGTATTGTTTTAATTTTATAGTTTGAAATGATTAATTAAAGCTGTTACCATGGTTTTTATATTTTCAGCGGTCTTTTTTATTATCATTTGCACGTGACGTAAGCATCAGATTATAAATTAAAGTTATAGAAAAAGTCGGCTTCATCACAATTGACGAAAAATCACTTTTTAACTTGTAACTTTTAAGCAATTGAAGCTATCGAAAAAGTTTAAGTACAAAAGTTGTTCTTTGGGGTAAGGTGGTAATTCGCCTGGTTTGAAGTATTTTCCTATTTTCAATATTAAAGAAATTATGGGCAAATGAAAATTTCCACCACCCCCACCATTTTCCTCCCCCCTTTCAGCTGGATGCCCCATCTACGAACTCAATCGAGATTTTAACTCTCCTGACAACATATCCCGAGCTGGTTAAATTTAAATAAAAATTACTCCAGTTATCATGTTCACAACTTAACATAGGAAAAAGCGTTATACATACATACATACATATATATATATATATATATATATATACTTTTGAACGGAGGGTGGTTTTGGGTTCTAGGGGTCATCATCAGTGAAGATATGAAGAAATTTTCCAGAAGTCGTGTCATGAGAACCATTGCAATAGGTAGATCTCCTATAAGAAATCTACCTAAAAATAAGTTAGGTATTTAGTTTCAATGTAAGAAAAACGTCTGAAAATATTAAAGAATGCTTAACTATACTAAAAATAAAGTTTTTTGAAGAGTAATTAAAAAAAAATTAAAAAAAAAATGAGATTGATTGTTAATATAAAAATAAGATTACTAAAGAATTTCCAATAAATTTATTTCTGTGTTCGTACTTAATTTCAGTGATTTACAATAAAGAATTTTGAGTACATTTGAAGATTTTTTTTATTTTTTTATTCTTGTTATAATAGCCTTGAAAGATAAATTTTGTTCTTTTTATGCCTTTAATTTCCATATCCAATATTGAT
Organism: Salticus scenicus; assembly: GCA_963930645.1. Lineage (NCBI taxonomy): Eukaryota > Metazoa > Arthropoda > Arachnida > Araneae > Salticidae > Salticus > Salticus scenicus. The sequence goes on along the minus strand of OZ005650.1, from coordinate 143,907,743 downwards.
TCGCACCTTATAGTAAAATATTCAGAAAATTGTTACTAAGAAGTAATGGGTAAAAACATTTTAAGCAAATGCCATAAATTGCAAAAAATGTACAATATGTATTATTATTATTATTATTATTATTATTATTATTATCCGTTAACGCCCGAATTAATTTTGCGAAATATTATTAGCTGATTATTTCACTTCTAAATTAATATAGACAACTGACAGTAAAATAAATTAACTTAAAAAGTTCTTCCGATAGTTTTAAATTTAAAGCCTATCCTTATTTATTGACGTTTTGTATTCTAGCGAAAAAACTTCGAGGTAGAAAAACTTTGAGGTAACAGATTAATTTTCTATTATATGTTGACAAAGATCTCGAAAGTAAAGTATTATAATATATATTATAATTGAACGTGATTTCAGTTAGTATACCAGCGCAAAAAGCAAATATATGTGCGACGAATGAAAAATCCTAAAATGACTATCCAAATTATGAAATAATAATTAATAGTAGTCACATAAAACTTTCTGGGATCATTTACAGTGACGCTATAAACTGTCACTAAAAAGCAGAAATCATTCCAAGAAACCACAAAAAATATACGTGCCATTTTATTAGCTGTTCTCAAATGAGGACACTGGGCGCTAACGTGTGAAAAGAAATACGAGAGTGGTATGAAAGCAAAAACTCGCTTTGTCTTTTTCATACTACATACATACATATTTATAATTCATCTGTAAAAAGACCGTGCACTATTTTGACTCAAAACTATTGTTTTCAGTTGTTTTGTTGTGAGTAGAATTGCTTTCTTATAAAGATTTATTCATTATTAGTTTTTACCATCGAATTTTACTGTAAAATGCAATATTACTTCTCTAAAACCCAATGTGTATTCCAAAATTCATCAAGTAATTTTGTGGCAGTCCAACTCGAATTCAAATTAATAAATCAGAAATGTACAATTTTTCGCATTAGAATGTTGTTGACATAAATTTAACAATAATAAAGATTTCTTCAAATTCTTTTTTATTTCTTCAAAAGGTTTATTTTTTTCTTTTATATTCAAGTGTAGGATTCGAAAAAAATTTCAGCTTCAGGTATTTAATGGTTTTACTTTTTGCGATGTCTAGAATATATATTTGACCATATTTTTTTTATGTCAACCGTCTGTGTAGGTGTTTGTGTGCGTGTGTGTGAAAAGTTTTGTGGCATCTCTAGCTTAGTGTACAGTGTATAGAATTTCATATAAATTTATAGGTACTTACACTTTGACATAAACTAATGCCTATCAACTCCTGATGAAAATCGCCTTAAATGTAGTGTTGTCATCCTGTTTTCCGATATTTTTTAATGCAGCAGTATAGAAGAAAATTTCATTTAAAGGTGCACAGTGAGAATTATTTTTAACAATTCATTGTGAAATTAAAAAAAAAAAAAATGTTTTTAATACTAATAGTCAACAACTTCGAAAATTTTTTGAATATCTAGGAATACCTCTTCCCCACCGCTGAAGAAATATATATCCTATATGGGTATTTTTCAAAAGAATTTGTAAATACTTGTAAAATGAATGGTTGAATCGAATAATAGATTTGTGTTAGTTTGAAACAAAATATCGATTTTTTTTTATTTCTAACAAAAAATTCTTTGAAAAAAAGAAGGGGGAGGGGATATTTTCTCAGATGTCACGTATTGGGTACAAAATTGACTTTTCAACAATATTTAGCGTTTTATTTCTCCGAGATATGAAAGTCGTCTACATTCAACATGGATAATAATTTTAGTAAATAATTTGTACTCCGGGAATTTGTATCGATAAAATATTGAAGAATGTTTTCTCATGCACACCACATACTAGTCTTTCTTTGTGATATATGTATTAGTATCTTTAAAAAAAAAGAAAAAAAAAGTAACGCTAAATATAAACACCTACGCGTATGTTAAATAGCTTATCATTTTAAAGCAATTTTCCCTAATTTTTTAAAAGGAAATAGAGGACGCTGTCGCTATTCTTGGCAAAATATCACTCGATATTTTGCCAATTCATAAGATGAAGTGAAGGATTTATTCTTTAGTAGTTGGTAAGTTATTAGCTTCAAGATATGTTGCTGTGTCCTGTAAGAAAAAGTTGTAACCGACTGATGTAGTAAAAAAAAAATTGTATAATGTCCTTTTTTTTTACTGCACGAAAACCCAAAAGGGGTTTGTACATAATGTAAATATTTATTCATATATTTAGATGACGTCTGTGATTTTCTTTTATTTAATTAAAGTATAAAATATTGATTCCTGAGTACTTTCTTGATGTATTGTTCAGAAATATTATTATAAAGAACAATTTAAACAAATATCATAAACTCCGAAAATATGCCACAATTAATCCTAATTAACTGAACGTGACATTTTTTTAAGCACAAATTTAAGGCACATTTGTGTTGTGTTTAGCGTACTGCTACTACACCTCGCCACAGCTTACAGTTTTTAATCACTATAGTTAGTCATGAATGACACAGAATATTTCGAACGCTCTTTGTTCAAGAACAAAAAAAAAAAAAAAAAAAAAAAAAAAAAATCAGTTGGACCAGTATTGAATAAAATCCGGTGACCCGCAGAAAAATAGCCAAAATTTTATTTTATTGCGAGAAAGAATAGAAATTTTCCCGTTATATAATAATAAAAATAATCAGTTGAAAACCGCACCTACTACTGTAAATCAAGTATGTGACGTGTTAAAAATAACATATTTTAACTACCTATTTATTTATTTATTTTTTTCTATTATACTACTGCATAAATACTTTTATGGAAACTGCATTACGAAATTAAAACCAGAATAAACTACTACGTCAGAAACACCAAAGAAAAATATTTGAAATGCATACAGCTGTTTCGGTACCCTTATCACAAGCTTTTTAAGAAAATATCTTTTCCTTTTTGGACCTGTTACGTTCACGATACCTTCACGCTTATCGACATATCTCGGCACAATATTGACCATGTCTTAGAAACTTTAAATTCAATTGACAGTAATATCCAGTTTACATTTGAAATAGAAAATAATGGCTCCCTTCCATTTCTTCATACCCTCGTCTCTAGCACTGTAAATTGATTTTCAACCACCGTCTATCGTAAATAAAAAATTTCAGTCTCCCTTCCTCCCCATACGCGTTCATGTCACCCACCTAACCAAAAAATGGCTGTTTTCTATACTTTTCTAAACCGTGCCCTTAATATTTGTTCAAATCCTATTTTATTAAAATCTGAAATTAAATACCTGAAAGCCATTGCAATTGACAGAGGTTATGACCCTTCCATTATAGAAAAAGCTATTCAAACATTACAACTCCCTCGTATTTCGTCTTCTAAATCAGTCTTTTCTAATATCAGTATTCTTTTACCCTATTTTCCTAAATCCAGTCAAACTATAACTAAAATTCTCAAACAATATGATTTTAAAATAATATTTTCGCCTTCCAATAAACTCACCTTTTCTCAGTTAAAAGATCCCATTGATATGCATAATTCTTGTGGCATTTTTAATATTTCTTGTCAGTGTGGTTTATCATATAATGACCAAACTAAACACTGTTTTAAATTTCGTCTAAAAGAACACATGAATTACGTCCGCAAACAAGAAACCAATAAATCGGCTATTTCTAAACATTGCTGGGAGGAAAATCATAATTTTAAATTATATTCAGCTAAAATAATTTGCAGACCTAAATCCATTCATGAACTCGATTTCTTTGAAGCTTTTCATATTTATAAAAATTTTAAAGACCTTGTAAATTGTGATTTCGCTGTTCCATATTTGTCTGATTGTTGGAAATTTTACATTCAGTCCACATTTTCTTAATTTTTCTACTGTTTACACAGCTAACATTCCTAAATAAATTCCTATTGGCCAAACTCCCCACCTTTTCTATAATCCTATTGGTTGAACAAAATTCGGTCTCTCTCCTATATATACGAACACTTCTCCAGATTCAGAATTCTTTTTGCACTGAAGACGGTACGCTTAAGGCTACCGAAACAGCTGTATGCATCTCAAATATTTTTCTTTTGTGTTTCTGACGTAGTAGTTTATTCGGGTTTTAATATTCCAACGCCAAGTCTTCTGTTATTATATGCATTACAAAATGTTTTAACTGCTCGAAGACAAACTATGGCTGTTCACCTTTTACATATATTCTTTTAATAATTTGGGATATTTAAATGTAATGTCTATTATAAAAATTTATTTATGACTATTTTACTTACATCCCCCCCCTCCTTTTTTTTTTTTTTTTTTTCATTTGAATGTTTGTAAAGGTGAAAATATATAGAAAAAAAGTTTAGATTTTTGTTAGTCTTTTTAAGGCGACATTAGATTTTCGAAATGGCAAAATTTGGACTAAAAATTCAATATTTAAATTTTATTAAAATATGAAACTACATGACGGTAATGTGCGATAAAAATAATATTTCGCTTCCCATCATTCTATGCTGAGCTATAAGTGTTTATATTTCTAAACAAATATTGAGTCTGTAGTAAAATGAAAACGTTAAAACAGCATTTTCGCAAAACTAATTTTCGCGCTGTTGTGTCAAGTTTAAAATGTTCCATGCGTCTTATTTTCTGTTGAATCTTCATAAAACTTCATTTAACTGTTTTCACTTATATATCGTAGCACGAAATTTAGTTACAATTTTCTACTCTTTGTTTTTTAATACTTTAAAAATTTTAATAATTTTTTATTGTTGTTGTTGTTTTTTTGTTTTCGAAAAAAAATGTTAACTTTTGTTTTTTTCTCATAATTATGCTTGGAAAAAAAAAAATCAAAATCAATTAACTTTTATTAAATTCATCTAAAGCTACTTGTAAAAAGAAAGGGAAAAAAAAAGGAAAGAAAAAATATTGGCTACTTGTAAATAGAAAGGAAAAAAAAAAATGAAAGAAAAAATATTGAAACTTTAAGTGAAATATTAATGCGCTAGGTGCAGTTTGAAATTTAACTATTAATTTATAATTTTAATATCTTAATCAATTACAATGTGAATATTAATTTTAATGTTTTATTACTCATCTACAAATAACACGGTGTAAAACAGTATATTTTTGCAGTAATCAGTTACGCTCATCACTGACTGATTCTGTCACTCTTAAAAAGGCTAAGAAATTTCCTTGGACTCTGTCTGTGTGTGAACGCAAGTTGCCACCTAATTTTCATACTTTAGTTGATTTTAAAAAATCTAATTGACCCATTGATAAGCTGTTTAATCCGACGAATTCAGAATTATCGCCCCTTTCATTTGGTACTTTATTGTAACGAATTTTTGATTAGATTTTTTAAAATTAATTAACGTGTGAAAATAGACATAGCTTTAAAATAGACATTTAAATTTTCAATTGTTGACATTTTTTTTTTTCCCCTAGCATAAAATGAAATATGCTTTCATGTGAAATATATATATATATATATATCATTAAATTTGCTCATGAATATGAAAAAACGACGTTTGTAAAATAATAATAATAATTTCAAATTTTAAAGGTAACGAAGAGATAAATAAAATGCGAAATTTTCGCACGGACTTATTAGCAAATGAATTATTTGAAGTGAGAAATAAATAAAATGAAATGATCATTTTTCAACGGGCGCCTAGTAAATTCATAATTGTAGTTTTTTTTTTTTTTACTTATTTATTATATTTATTTTAAAAATTCACTGCCACCTTGTGGGTTAAAAAATCTTTTCGGAAGCGGACCTATGATGATACTTGTGGACCAGGACATTTTTACTGAAATGAAGGACAAGAAACATTTTTAAATTAATTCTAATGCTAATTATTGTTGATAGGTGTATTTTTTAATTACTTTCGCCTGTTTTCCGTTGATATATTTTATTTATTTCTATTCAGGGAATCCTTCATCAAATAAAAACGAATTTTAAATGTCTCAGTAGATACAAAAATTGCGTATATTTTTTAAAGGCTACATTAAAATCTTGTATTATAAAAATATATCCATTTATTGTTTGGGCCGCGGTAGCCTTGTCGGTATTATGCCGAACTTGTAATTGTAAGATTGCGGGTTCGATATTCGAGCCGGCCAAAGACCGTCGTGTACACTAATGGTAGCTGACACACGTAAAATCTGCAGCAATGTCCTCCATGTTCCCATCCAAATTATGCCTCTGGGAATCACTGAAGCGGAGGAGCTCTCCGCTCTGTGGAGGATAAAAATTGTGATGGTATGTTTGCGGACCTTCCTTGGGGATGCGACTCATACCATTGCTCAGTACCATTGCGACGTTAAACCCTACCAAACAATCATTTATTGTTATTAGCATATTGCTTCACAGAACTATAATTTTCATTTCAATATAATTTACACAAAATAATCGCAAATAAAACTACTAAACATGAAAAATTTTATTTTCTAAATTAAAATTATGTATGTTTATTAGGTGTGCAAGAATTTTTTGTAAAGATAAATGTTTTAACTGCAAGCAAATGATAAAAAAACGTTTTTTTTTTTTTTTTTTTGTTGTTGTTGTTGTTGAAATTTGAAAAACACATTTATTTATCGAAAGTCTAAGCCCAAAGTTTTCACCTTGTAAGATTTTGACAAAAATATGTACAATATCAGAATTGTTCTCTTGAAAAATATAGCATTAATGAAACTTATTTAAAGTTTTTTCGATTTTTTTCTTTTTTCTTTTTTTTTATGAGTCATGGGTCAGAAACAAGCTTTTTCAGATATTATCTTTTATTACATTAGACTTCGTGTAATTGAATGAAGGCTTAGAACAATTTCTTCGGATAAAATCTAAAATTGCAAAGAGGCACTTATTTATTAAATAAATTTTACAGTGGCTAAATTTAATAATTTTAAATTTGGTAATTGAAAGCATTGTTTATACAGAAAGATATGAATAATATAATTTTTACCTGAAAAAACTATGTTAAAAGCACTTTTTAAATTCAAAGTGTAGAAATTGGTGTGAAAATGAAGAATATGCAACGCAAATAAAGTTAAATAGGTTTTGAGGTAATTGAAGAATTTTATTTTTGAAGTGACAGTATAAATATATTTATACGTAGAAACTCCCTCAAATATATACATTATAATAAATACATGATAACACCAATATTATAATATAAATACTTTGGAGCAAAATCATTTTTTCTTGTAATTTTTGTTTAAACAATAGCCAGAATTTTGAATAGCAATATAAGAATATAACAGAAAAATATATAACAGAGTTACCGGCGAAAGATAAAATTTAAATGACTGAATCACGAAAGCTGTGAAATATGTACGAACTGGATGAAATCAATGATGTATAACATATTTTATAATCTTTAGGCGTTTGTACATAATACACTAAAATAATAAATATCACGGATTTCTGAACAAGAAAATTTTATAAATAGTATAGTTAATTTTATAAATGTAATTTCATATTGTAATCAAGAAAATATGTTTTACATTTAGGGAACATTTAACGCGATTTATTCATAAAATTAACAGAACTACACAAGAAGAAATTTCAGTAAAATTAGGAGAGTTGAAAGCCAATTTATATAGACAACTCCCTTCTCTGAGAAAAAAGTCCAGTGCCCCTATTTATAACAAAATACTGTAAAATTCAAAATATAGACCGTTTATTAAGGGGTCACTTTCCTTCTTTGAGAAAGCAATCATGACAGTTTTAAGGGCATAATTTTATTTTTATTGCCAGTGACTGTAAAAATTTAGACAGTCACTGACCGGCAAAATATGTTCAGATTTTTTACAGAGTATGATTTGCAACATAAGAATAAAATATTTTAAGTCGCACACGTCAGCATAGCTGTTCACAGTTTTCCGCGATTTTCTAACGAAATTCGCTTATATTCGAGCTAGGATCTCTTGGAAATCCTCCATAGAGATTGTCTAAATCCGTAAAATAGACAACCGCCTTCAACCCCACATCATCTTCAAAACCAAATGAAAATAGATGCATAAAAAGGGTTAACAAAAATGAATACACTGAGAAAAATATATACTGCCTTCATCTAGAATGAATAAGTAGTCATTGTCTGAATCACTAAACAAGAAATACAGATTTCTGAGTTATGCGTCTAAGGTAAACAAATAAACTGAATTGACGAAATGATCGAGAATTTCTGTTCTGTACTTTTCTGGATGGTAGAAATGATCGAGAATTTCTATTCTGTACTTTTCAGGATGGTAAAAAAATATTATAAATATTATTAATCCTTTGCACTGTGAGGAATTCTCGTTTGATTTCTTAGAACTGGGTGATAAACTAAAATTATAGTCACTGAAACTCGCCTCTTCTGTCCGTATTTATTTGCAGAGATTTTTAAATAGGTTTGTTTACGATAATATTAATAAGGGTTTCTAGAACTCGCTAGCACAGACAACTAAAAGTTACATGCAAAAAAAAAAAATAAATAAATAAATAGAAAAGAAGAAGAAGCCGTAATAATACAGAAAATTACTGGCAGTAAAGTTACCAGAAAATGTCCGTATGCTATGCAGAAAATACGTAAACAAAAAATTTTCTGTAACAAAACAATACAGAAAATATTCGTATACAACCGATTTTTTTTTTTTTTTTTTTTTTTAACACACACCGTAAAAGTTTCCACTTCTACCTTAAAGGATCGAACCAGATCACCCCGCAATCGCAATGTAAAATGAAGATATTACTTCTCAGCCACGGAAGTAGGACTGGACGTGCTATTCAGCACTTCCTGCTTAGTTACCAGTTTTCCGTATGCAGTAAGAAAAATGTGTGTAACCACCAACTGAAATCTCTACCAATGTTTATAGATTTTATCTGTTTGCAGAAGAAAAAGTTTTTTTTTTTTTTTTTTTTTTTTTGGACAGATTCAGATACTTGTTTTTGCTATTTTAACAGAACTTTTTGATTATTATTATTATTTTTTTTTTTTTACAGTGTAGTTCTTTATGAACGCGCTTTTTGATCACCAAAAAGTAATATAATAGCAGAACTTGAAACCTATGTCAGAGACACACTCCTTTAAAATTATTCCTTTTCAACTAAAACGAGTGAATGATATTTCTATAGAAATAATCTATCACTGAAGGGTACTAAGTAAAGTTTCGAAAAAATAAATAAAAATATAAATAAAATTGTTTCTCAAAATATATTAATTATGTGTGTGTTTAAATAATAGGAAAAAATATCACCAGATTTCTTCTCGTAAAAATTAATTATGTTATTCGAGAGAGCAGTAGGGAAAAAATATAGCGAAAATAGGCAGCAAGATAGACCACAAATGCTCGTGCACAGCTTTAAGAATATTCCGTCAAAACATTCGTCGTAAATAGAAATTTATTTCTGATGCAATTTTTTATCACGTACCAAATATTGTAAGTAAGACATAGTTTCCATTGCTCATAAGGCGATTTCATTAAACGTTGTTAAAATAATTTCACATTTTTTTGTTCAAGTACAAAAAAAAAAAAAAAAAAAAAAAAAACCTAAAAATAAAAAGGAAATAATTCATTTTTATTTGTTACAGAAGATTTCGCCCAAACAACACAGTCCCTTGCAGTGTTGACAGACTTTGTGACTTTTTTATTCAATTTCCACCAATAATTTTGAGAAGTGATATTTGATACGCATAACAGGCGATTAATCGTCCATTATGTATATTAAATATCACATCTCAAATTTATTGTTGACTGTTGAATAAAAAAGTCGATTAGTCTGACAACACTATTTCCTTGCGCCAATAAAAATCACTAACCAACCAAACATCACAATCACACATGGGTTTTGTTATCTTGACTAATGTTATCACAAAAGTTATCACCTCTTAAAGGAATCTAATTATTATTATTATTTTTTTATCTAAATAAATCTCTGAATACTAGTAAGTAAAATTAAATAAAAAAAAAAAAAAATGGAAGAATCATTTATTGGAAGAGTGTGCAATCTGCATCTGATAAAACATGAAAACATCGCATTTAAATCACGGTGGGCGTAATGCATTGGAAAATTAAATAAATTTTATAGTAACCAACTTTTACGCATTTTAAACACAGCCTAATTTCCTGTCTATAATCCTTATCAGCGTATAATAATCTGGTGTGAATTTCATGTTATTTTCAAAGAAAATAACCGTATGATCCGCTTTGAAAATTCTTTCTGAAAAGAGATTCGTATGATCAGCAGCATATTGGATGTACAACATCTTTCTTTCGTTGGCACTGAAAAGAATTAACGTCATATTGTAATGTATAGAAAAAAAAAAAAAAAAAAAAAACTATCTAATGTAAAAGAATTTAAATTTTAATCATTTATGTATGATAATAATAATACTTGTTGTAACTATTATATTTGTTAAAAAATAAATAAATAAATACTCATGTAAAATGTTGAAAATTTAGAACTAAGGCATTTAATTACAAAATCATAGGAATAAATTTGGAACTTAAATAGAATCAAGAATAAATTAAAAGTATAAGTACACTGTAAGAAAACATAATGATTTGAATGAATATTCTAAAAATTATATTTAAAAAAATTATATTGAAGTTACAGAATTTTTATTTCTTTGTTTTAATATAGTTTGGCCTTGATAGTTACCAAACTTACATTATTTGCCGAGATTGTGAAATCTGCTAAACTGAGATATCGGAAATGCAGTAACATTTCGGATCATATAGGTATTACTAGCGAGCTTCGCCCGCTAGCGGGTCAGTATTTTCAAATGAATCACTATAATTAATGAATCACTAACAGTAAGTTTTAGTCCTAAGAAAAGAAATTTAAAAAATATCATTTCTGATCGGGTAAAATGTCGTCCCGGGTCCCCACTGCCTTCGGCAGCGCAGTCCCGTGCGCACAAGTTAAGGGATACACGCGCTGCGCGCGCGTATTCCTTCCCTGACCCTTCGTGCCCCCCCCCAAAAAAAAAATCATTTCTGATCGGGTAAAAACTCACACCGGGTCCCCACTGCCTTCAGCAGCGCAGACCCATGCGCGCGCACGTGTGAAGGTATATGTGCGCTGCGCGCAAATATTCCTTCTCAAATCAAATTTTTATTCTTAAGAAAAGAAAAGAAAAAAAAATCATTTCTCATGGGGTACAAAGTCGGCCCGGGTCCCCACTGCCTTCGGCAGCGCAGTCCCGTGCGCGCTGCGCGCGCACAAGTTAAAGAATACACGCGCTGCACGCCCGCATTCCTTCCCTGACACTTCGTGCCCCCTAAAAAAAATCATTTCTGATCGGATAAAAAATCACACCGGGTCCCCACTGCCTTCGGCAGCGCAGACCCATGCGCGCTGCGCGCGCACGTATTCCTTCTCAAATCAAATTTTTATTCTTATGAAAAGAAAATTAAAAAATTTATTTCTCATCGGTTAAAAAGTCGGACCGGGTCCCCACTGCCTTCGGCAGCGGAGTCCCGTGCGCGCTGCGCGCGCTCAAGTTAGGGGATACGCGCGCGGTGCACGCCTATTTTTTCCCCACCCTTTCAGCCCCTTCTAATTAACCTACTTATACCAATTTTGAACGGTCTTACTCAATTAGCTGAGATGCAAAAAAACACCTAATCAGGACGCCTCAAAACGTGTAAATCTGCTGAAAACTTTCGATAATATAAAAGAACTTTAAAATGTCTTTCGAATGATGTATTAAAAATAATTTAATCATGATTAGAAATTGAAATATTGAAATTTGAAAATATTACAGCGCCATCTGGCGGTAGAAATTTCTGTATTCCACTGTTCGATCCCAAATCAACAAGGGTTTCTAATGATATATTACTTATGAAATTATTTTAATTAGTAGTTGAGATACAAAAGAAAACCTAATGAGGAGACCTCAAAACGTGTAAATCGGGTGAAATCTCGAATTCCCCTTTCGATAATGTAACCGTACTTTAAAATGTGTATCGAATAACATATTAAAAAAAAAATTAAACATAATTAGAATTTTAAATATTGAAATTTTAAATTGTTACAGCGCCATGACACCTCAAAACGTGTAAATCAGGTGAAATTTCGAATTCCATTATCTACGGTAGTCGGTTAATGGAAGTAAAGAGAAAAATAAATATTTTTACCCTAAGTGTATTTGTGTCGTTTTGAAACTGGTATCCTCTTTCGACAGATAAAATGTCAGGCGTGTAAAGATAAAATTTAATTTGCAATTAAAATGTCAATCTTTTGTTTATTGACCAAAATTGCTGAAATTTGAACTGCAAGTTTGTTTTGTGGTGTTAAGATTGTATACTAATTGAAATGTGCGAATTTTGAAAAATTGAAGAAAATAGAAAATTGCAATTTTTAATCGCAGTACAAATGCACGTGACCTCATTAAACACCAGATGTATTTTCTTTCCGTTCAAGATCGTCTGCCAAGTTAAAATGCTTGTGATTTGTTGCCAACATTTTTTTATAGTTTAGTTAATTTTAAAAAATCTAATTGTCCGATCGATAAGCCGTTTACACCATCGGATTGAGAAAAAAAGCCCTTTCCAATGGTATCTTGTTTGTAACAATACGACTGATATTTCTAATTAATTTCCCACTTTTTCCGTAAAAATGTCGCTTTTTAAGCATTTAATCATGAATTCTGGGTCATTTTTCGGTAGACATGGGTGGACATTTTAATTAATATCTCCGCTAATTAGGGTCGCATCGCTTAGCGAATTATCGCGATGTCGAGATGAAGAAATTCTGCGTCTGTCGACATCGGTTTCGAGGCGATGCGACCATTAGCGCCGGAGCTTTAGCGGTCACAAGGCATTTCTCACAGACAGACAGACAGAAGGACAGACGCGCACAGATTGTGAAATCTGCTAAACTGAGATATCGGAAATGCAGTAACATTTCGGATCATATAGGTATTATATTTCTTTATAAAAGCAATGATATGTAGACTAAAAAAATTCATTTTGACATTTTCAAAGTAGTGCAGAGAAAAAAAAAATCGCAAATAATACGTGTCTCTTATAATCCGAATTTCAAGAAATAATTTTTTTTAATGTATAATACTCGCATTATAAGTATGAAATTAAGGTAGTTTTCTTTCTCCTTTCTAAAGAACATTTATTCTTAATCAACAATGCAAAACTATACCTATAAAAATAATGGTATTTAAAATAACTCTAACGTTAGCAACTATGATATTTACTTAATGTTGTAATTTCCAAAAAAAAAAAAAAAAAAAAAAAAAAAAAAGGAGGCATTACATTATATGAATTTTTGAGCAGCAATATAAAAATTATTTTCTGTTGTTGGTATAGCACGTCTCTTGTATAGGATCACGACTTCGTTAAGGTTCTGGAATTTTCAGATTTCGTTTTATTGAATATTTAGGCCTTTTTTTTTTTAAGCATTAATTATATGAAACATTCAGCTGCTAGTAATAAACATTAATAAAAAATTTCTTCCTTTTAAACAAAGTAAAGTTATTCCGATTAAAATAACGTATATTTTTTTAACATATAAGCTAAAAATTATCTGTTATAAGTTAATCTATCGATAGTTTTTATAGATTTCGCCATCTACTCTTAAAACTATCAGACTGCCACGGACGAATATATCCGTTCACTCACCTGTTATTTTCTTCTTCTTTTTCTTTTTTTCTTTTTTTTTTTCTTAATACACTTATAATTCAAAATTATATTAATAACTTTTAGCTTCTTTTTGAAGTATGAAGGTAAAAAAATAATAGCCATATTTCTTTTCTTCGTATGCATAGTTATTTCTTATATTGAAATTGGCAATATTTTAATGCATTGTAAAAAAATTACAGTACAAACAACATTATAATTTTTTTTCTTATCGAAAATATTCGGAAGGTTAATACTAAAAAAATTACTGATAAAAAATATCGGATACAAATAACAAAACATCTTATATAAGTGTCATCATTAAATATAGCTGTACAAACTGGATAATATTTCAAAATATAATATAAAAGCTTAATTTAGTTTAAATAAAATTGAATTATAAATATCATTAAATATATTAAATCGTAATGTATATGATTGATTTAGTTTATATAAAGTTGGTTTATAAATATTAAGAACTTTAAACGTTTTGTTTTTTCAACTACTAATATGAAATTTTCCATTTTATCTTTTCCTTTCTTACCATATGATTGTACAGAAGTTTGGGGGAAGTTGGGAGCCCGTAAAACTTGTTTAACCCGTCGTCTTAAGTCGCGGTGGCCTCTGCTCCTTCTTATTTTTATATGACATTCATTTACTTATATATTGCACATAGTTTCACATAGTTTTCATTTTTATGTTAAATATAAGTATTTATTTCTTATATCACACACATACACTTATACATGCATATATATATATATATATATATATATATATATATATATATATAGCTAAATACTCAAAGTTTAGCTAATTAACCTAACAAAATATTTGCATACATATTTATGTAATAATTGTAAAAAATTAATTATGCTTACTTAATTCTGGAATGTGGGATTTTAAATTACTGAACTGAACTATTTAACTCGAATTACTAAAATTTAACTCAAAAAATAAGTTAATTTTGAATAATTTAGTTAATCAGTTACTTAATTTCAAGACTTTTTCACATAATTTTGTCATTCGGGCAAATAATAAAAAAATAAAATAACAAAATAAAATATATTAAACATTTGAGAAGAAATAATATCGGGAGGGTAGGGGGGGGGGGGAGGAAAAAAACCTTTCATATTTAATCAGCCATCCATTTACAATATTTTACTTGACAATAAATTTTCAAATGTAAAAGAAAAGAAAACGGAATATTGTAATGAATTAATTTGTTATTTAAATACATAACCGTTTCTATTTAATTTAATGTACAATACATTATGTTAGAAATAAATTTATTTCTAATTTTAAAAATGCATATTTTTTTTTTTTTTTTTTTTAATCTTTTATTATCTTTAATTTACTTTTAATTTATGGGAAAGATTAAGAAAAAAAAATTAATAAATTACTATTTATTTTTCATACATTTTTTAAAAAAAATGTATTATATTATATTTTTAAATGAATTTGCTAGTACTGTCTGCATAATTCAAATTAAAACAATATAAATTAGATATTATTTTACGCGCGAAAAATTTTTGTACACAACTATATCGATTATAAAAAAAATCTCATATTAAAACACAACTTGTGTCATTTAAATATGTCATTTTTTTTTATTTTATTTTTTTTTTTAACTTTTGAGTATTTTAATCAAAAATTCAATTTTTCAATATTATTTACCAATTAATTTTTGTTGAAATTAAATAAATATTATTTTGCATAATAAAAATAATTAAAAAACGTATTTTATAAAATAAAAATTCTTACCTGAATTTTCACAAATTCCGTTTCCTTGAAGCTTTTATCAAATAATATTTGAGAAATCCAAAATAATTTCACTCAAAAATAAAAATTGCAAAACTGCACATGCTATCCAAAATTCAAACGATTTTTTTTTTTCCGAGCAGAATTTTTAAAATTAAACTTTAGGCATTTTTTAAATTATTTTCACTAAAAAATAAATAAAAATTACTAACATCAGCACAAGCCCCTGTGCTGTATGCTTCCCAGCGCAATAAGATTTTTCCATGCCTTCGCTCTCTGACCACCTGCATTCATTGGTTCCCAGACTCCAATATACTGCGGTAGCTGCGCCATCTAGCGCTTCCCGCGGAAATTGATTTCCTTTCGGTATCCCTCGGAATTCAAATTCGTTATCCACTTTTTTTTTTCTATCTTTTCACTTTAACTGCATTTTAGCTTACTTGGTGGAAAATCGTAATTAAATAAATGCGCGTTTCTCTTGAGGTTAAAACAAATTATCTATATATTTTCTGAAAAACTGACTAAAGTTTCGAGAAAAATCATTCCGAAAAAAAAAAAAAAAAAGACGTATTTTTCTAGAATAAAAGTCTTTTCAGAGAAAATACACAAATTTGCGTATGTTGAAAAAAGTCTCGATAGAAATATTTCTTTTATTTCAAGTACATAATAAATAGAGTTCTTATATTTAAAGAGTCGATTAATAAGTTATAGAATTGTTATCGGCTTTTTTTATTATTATAATTGTTTATGAAAATTATTAAATCTACTTTAATAATAGAACTCTTCAGAAATCAAAATTTTTTAATTATTTTTTTATATTCGTTACATAAAATTTTTGTTGAAAAATATATGTAGTTAAAAAAAATTATTATCTTGGATCAATAATCAATTATTATTATTATTTTTTCCCCCTTGCTTTGTGTGGGTTAAGGTCAATAAACTACGATAGAGCGCTGGGGTTCCAGGCCTGGGTGGAATGCCCTAATTGGAGGGACAGAGAAAGCGTAAGGTTTCTCTTACGCGTACTTGCGCAAGTTTTGGGAATTAAAAAAAATAAAAAAATAAAAAAAAATAAACAGAAAACTTAAAACAGTTATACCAACAAGCGCAATCGGGGATCGGACACGGATCCTCCAGTTTTCTAGCTTTGACAGCAGAACCATTCAGAGACAGATGAAATATCTTTGACTTTTCCCCTTTTTAATGTTTGTATGTTAGTAAGTGTTTTCATATTAAAAAGCAATTGCTTATTTTTTTTATGATTTTATAACTAGCATGTAATCATATAAGTTTTCATGAATTTTCAACATTAATAGTATTTTAGATTAACTGTAAAAAGCATGCATTTCCATAGCAATGCAATATTTCTTAACAATAATAAATTAATAAGGAATAGATAAATTTCTTGAATTCATTGGAATTACATGTAATTAATCAAGGTAACGCCTAGCAAGTTTTGTACGTGAGTCATCAACCACTTTTCTCGAACAGTAAATTTCTTTAAGAATTTATAGACTTGTTTCATGAGATAAATTACTATTCAGAACTAGTAGTAGAAGACTCGATTATTTAAGCCCGTTTAATTAAATGAAAAAATATAGTTAGCGTTCGAAATATGTCTGATTTTATATTGTGACAAATTAAGCGATATGGGGTGATAATATAGGTGTTAAAGTCGATTGACTACAAATAGTGGGGACAAATTTATTCTGGAAACAGAAATTTGGGTGATTACGCAGCAAGCAATCTTCATCAGTATCTATAACTATTGATTTGCTGCTAAACAATGCAATTTTTTTTTCTTTTTAATGTACTGATAAAGGTGCTTAAGGGCCCTCTTCACTCACCGCCGCCGGAAGCCCGAGCAAATGTTTTTCTATGGGGAAATTTTCTTTACAAATAACTTATTAACTAATACATATTTTTGAATTCTGTTTTCACTTTCTGAAAGTTCCCAGCTGTTAAACTGACGCACCTTTTCTAAAAAATTATTTTTTTAATTTTTTATATTTTATTTTGAAACTGCAAAATGCGAATTTTCAATATGTAAAATTTTTTCATTTTGCAATTTCGAAATAAAATATAAAAAATTAAAAAAATATTTTTTTAGAAAAGGTGCGTCAGTTTAACAGCTGGGAACTTTCAGAATGTGAAAACAGAATTCAAAAATATGTATTAGTTAATAAGTTATTTGTAAAGAAAATTTCCCCATAGAAAAACATTGGCTCGGGCTTCCGGCGGCGGTGAGTGAAGAGGGCCGTTAAAGAAACATCAAACTATATTTTATTATATTACGTACGAAACTGAAAACACGATTATCTCCCCCCCACACACACACACACACTTTTCTCTTAGAGCATTCCTGCTGTTTGAGACATTTGCCTTCTCTCAATTTCTTGGTACGTTTCTTTTCTTGTTTATGCATCTGTGATCCGGTGTGTACATTTCAGTGTACTTTCAGTACATTCTTAATGCATATTATGGTGTTTTATACGTGGAAATGCTTGAAAATGAAGCACCACAGGTTTTCCCTAGAAACAATAGTACAAAAGCACAGGTATAAAATTAGCTTACGCAAACTTCGTAAAAATCAAGTAAAGTACGTGACAAAATAAATTATAAAGAAGATTAAGGGTAATTGTAACGGAGCTGGGAAATGCAAATAGAAGCGTGGAAAGGTTCCCTGAATCTCCGATCGGTACTGACCATCAGCCGAACAGATTGCTATTGGCAATATATAGGACATCATGTTCAAATTTAGCTTACAGTATTTGTGTCTACCTTTCTATCAAACCCGTTAGCATAACTTTTAGTATTAAAATAATAGTTTTTCAATATTATATTTAAATGTTATTTATGAGATAGGTTCAGAAGATATTTTCAGTTAACCTAGTTTAAAATTATGCAAATCTATCTTTTATTTTCAGATCAAATCAAGTTCGTTGGTTGACGTAACACTAATTGAGAGACTTTTTTTTTTTTTTTAATCCTTTAATTAAATTTTATCATCAATATAACACAAAAAAGTTGTTCACATTTAACATAATTCGCTTTTCTTGATTTGTGAATAAATAAAAGAAAATTAATTGCTTAAAATTAGGAAAAAAAAAAGAGAGAGAGAGAGAGATTTTTGATATTGTATAACCATATTTTAAAAGATCATGTCTAAAGAAATTTTATTGATTTTATTATTTGCTAATACTAGAAATATTAAATTTAATCTTCATTATTAAATTAATTCTTAAATTAAACTTTTGAAAAAAATTTCCTCCGGTACTATATCTAAGAAAAGTTTCAAATTGGTCTATATACTTATTCATTAAAAAAGATTTAAAAAATAAATAAATAAACAAAATTAAACAAAAAAATTCACCGAACATGATTGGTTAGTTATAGGGTTTGAGAGTGATTGACTACGCTAGCGTCCTAGGCTTATGGGTGAATGCCCTCAGTGGGGTCTTTCGAAGGTGTCTTAGACCTTATTTACGCAAGTTTCGGAGATAATCATGGAAAATTCCGAATGGCTAAGTCGATGAGCGCACCCTGGAATCGAATCTGGCATTTCCCATCTACCAGTTTCGAGCGCAGAACTGCTCGGCCGGAAATAGGCCCCGCCAAAAATGGTTTCACGCCTTTATTTTCAACATATTATAGATATAGTGCAGGCTATAACTATTTATTATCTTTAGATTTTAAACTTATTACGTCTGATCACGAATCGAAAATAATTATTTTCTTAATATTCGTTACAAAAATACTTTAATTTTCCCTTAAAAAATATCTATATTAATAAAATCAGAGTTTTGTCTGTAAATTTGTCGGAATCAAAAAATTTTGCGATATCTTCACGTTTCACACCCCATGAAAGCCGAAAATGACTTCAGAAAATTTTGCCTGTGTGTGTGTGTGTGTGTGTCATCGTGTCCGTATGTCGCTTTTTTTGTCCGGGCATCACTTGAGAACGGCTGGACGGAATTCAACGGCACTCGGCAGGAATTTAGGTCTTCACCCAACTTAAAATTATATCTATCAACATTTCAGAAATTCTTCCCGTTCCCCCCTGGGGTGGGAGGGTAAAAGACTAAAACACGTTTGTCCGGGCATCACTCGAGAACGGCTGGACGGAATTCAACGGCGCTTGGCAGAAACTTAGGTCTTCATCCAACTTAAAATTAGATCTATAGAAATTTTCAAAATTATGATTAGTGTTTAAAATGTGGGTAAAAAACGCCTGCGCATGCGCCATAAATATTTTTTCACTAAAACGCTTTGAATGGAAAAATAAAACATACAAATAAATTTGTAAGTTAAAGACTTTTTTATTCACGTGATTCGCATTAAAAATTATGAAAAGATTGAAATAAAGTGTTGCCATCTAAGTTTCACACTTTAGTTAATTTTAAAAAACTTAATTATCGCATCGAAAAACTGTTTACACCCCAGGATGCAGAAAAATCACCCCTTTCATTTGGTACTAAATTTGTAACGATAGGTCTGATATTTCTAATTTATTTTTCCCTTTTTCCGTTTTTCCGTTGCCACTTAAATTTCATACTTTAGTTATTTTTTAAAAATCTAATTGTAGCATCGAAAAGCTGTTTGCAGCCCTGGATTCATAAAAATCGCCCCTTTCATTTGGTACCAAATTTATAAATATAGGTCTGATATTTCTAATATATTTTTCCCTTTTTCCGTTTTCAGCCCAGATTCGGATACGCATTTATATATATTTTAGTTTTCGAGAAATAAAATGAAATATTTTTAATTTCACGTGATTAATAATAAAAATTAGAGAGAAAAATAAATAGTTGACCTACAAAAGTTAGTGTTTTTTTTTTTTTTTTTAATTTAAATTAGGAATTTGGATAAATATTTTCATAGAGATATTTGGCATTAGTTTAATATTTTTATTTAATTAAGCAGTACTTTTCTTTCCTGCAGTAAAACAAAATTTTTTATTGTTATTATGTACCCTATGAGGTTCTTTTATGCTCTCCCCTTAATTGTAAATGATTATAATTGTGATTTTATTAAGATTTTTTATTTTTATTTTGTAAATATCAGAAAAGAGTTTTTATTTTATTTCATTTATTTATTTATTTTATGTATGGAGCAGCTTTAGTATCGGATCCCTTTGGCAAAATTTATAATTCGGCACCGAAGTAGCTCGGACGTTTCTCGCCAAGATCTTTAATTGCACAATTGAGATAGCCAATCAGTTCATGGCAAAAATGGCTTAAAATATTTAAAGTCACCAAAGGGGTCCCATATAAAAGCTGTGCTTTTTGTATTTATTTATTTATAATATTTTCTATTAAAGACATCTGTGGTCGCGAAATTTAGGTACAACTATAGTATTTCCCCACAGCTGAATTTGGCGATTTTTCTTTGGCGCCGATTTGAACGATAACGATGTCGTTCTGAACTGTTTGCGATATAATATGGCAGCCTGCATGCTATTTACTTTGGATTTATGATTTTATGATTTGATTTATAATTTAGCTTACAATTTTATCATTTATGCTATATGACTTATGATTTTTAGATTTATGATTTAGCCATAATCGCCAAAAATAAATCGCCAGATTCAGCCGTGGGGAAATATTATAGTTGTTCCCAAATTTGGTGCGTAAATTGTTTGTATGCATCTGGCACTTATTGTAACTGGATTTCACAAAATTCGAAATCCTCCCCTCCCCCCCTCTCGGATTCGGAGGGCAATAAACATGTGTAAAAACATGTTTTTCCGTTTGAATTCGTTTTGAATTATCTTAGAATGGCGAATTTTGGTGTGTGGATATTGATTAAGTGCACGCATTATGTACATTAGTGGAATTTTGCAAAACTTCGAACTCACCCGCTGAGGAAGGGGAAGTAAGAAGTGGGTAAGTTGTGCCGAAGACAGTAGGGACCCAGACTCCTCACGTTGCGAGCGAGAATACCTCTACCAATCACAGCGAGAGCTTAGGTTATTAATAAAGATATGGGATTTTGACAACTCACTTAAGTTTAATGTCCAGCGAAGCGGGCAAAGCCTGCTAGTATATATATATATATATATATATATATATATTAAAAATTCTGAAAATTTTAAATTAAAAATAAATAAAAATAAAAATAAAAAAATAACAGCAATGTATGTGAATTTCAATACTTCTTAAAAAAAAAAAAAGTTTAAGGAAAATATTTTTGTGCAAACAACATTTTTTTTACATGAAAAAAGGAAGTTCAGAAATTCTAATATAGTATATAAAAAAAGTATGGTGTGGTACCTACACAACTTTCTATTTATCTGTATTTGCATATTATGAATACAAATTATAAGAAAATCTACTTTCTATAATTACTTTTAATTTCTTGATAAAATTACTTTTTATTATTAAAATAAAAAGTACTGTACATGAACATACCGTTCAAAATAGTTTTATAAACAGTTTTATTTGACTTATATTTCTGTGTGAATGGAGCTACAATCCCATTCATCCCATTCGATATAGCTCCTACATTATAAAAATAATTCGACATTTATTAAATTTGGAAATTTAATACAAATAACTCGCACAACTTTCGCACACATTAGTCCTTTAAACTTTGCTATCTTTTTCAAAATTTTCAAGTAGCCCCAACATTTGATCCTCATAATAATAATAAAGAATATATATAAATAAAAAAAGAATTAAAAGTTGTCCAATTATTTGCTTTTTACTTTATACCAATAAAACACATACACACATATCAACCGCCAAAAATTTTATTTTCGTGTTCAGTTGACTTCAAAATGCTTATTTATAGCAAAAAAAGCAGCGATGAAAATTGGACTTCAAACAATATTTTGTCTATCATATGGGTATTAAAACATATTAAAACGTATCATATGGGCACTAAAGAGGAATTATTACTCTAAGCAAATTTCTTGGACTTGGTAAAAGTTTGTATAACAATTTCATCAATTACAACACTTTCATCAATAGAAAAGAAAGTTATCACTTAATTTTGGATCGTCTTCTATATTTTCTATATATTATATACAAATCAAATATAGTATATTTAAATTTAGCGCAGTGTGAAAAATGCATAGAAATACTTGAAATTCACTTCTAACAATTTCTTAGATATTTCTAACAATTTCTTTAATATAACATTCTTATGTGTGGTCCTTTGAACGAATGGTGAATTATTTCCATAACGTAGTCTCTATAATATATACTTTTATACATGCAAAAAATACATGCTCATTTCATTTTCTTTAGTGCATTCTAAAGATATTAAATTGTAACTACCAAAAAAATTACCCATACACATAACGCATTTGAATTCTCTTTGATGTCCTTGTACTTGTACGATGAGTTGGATTTTTACAAAAAATTGCAAGTAGCAGCCCCATATAATAAAGATTCAGAACACCACACTTAGATTTGTTGGTTTTATTTGTTCTTGAGTTATCTTGATAACAGATACGCACAGAGACAGACACACAGACCAATAGCTAAAAACATAATTTGTCTGATTCAGGGGACTCCAAAATGTATAAATTTGACGAAAACTCAATTTCGAAAATTTGATACAAAAAACAATTTTTATCCCTGTAGTGAAGTAAGAGAAAACAAAAAAAATATATATATAAATAGGTATCAACATTTCTTTTTTTTCAATAAACAAAATGATATTTGGTAATCATAACAACAAATTGTGTTTAGTATTGTAATACTACATTCATTAAAAACTCGCTTCTTATTTTAAGCACTCTTTTCAGAGTTCATTATCCTCTGCATTCAATGTTACTTTCCCAATTTGAACATCTTCCTTTTATTTTCCAAGATATTTTCCATTTGTTTTTCGCCTGCCTTTTTATTTACAGCATTTTGCGTGCATTATAAACCTCACTAAAAAAAAATAAAGATGAAGTCATTTATCGTGAAACATTTTATGCAACAAAATATTTTATCCAAGATAATTTTGCAAAGGCTCATAAATTGAATAAACACTTTGTGCAATACTTTTCTTGTATTTCTTTTATTTTTCGAATTTTTTTGTTTAGAATAGAATCCTATATAAATAGTTATTTAGTTTTAAATATTTCGTTTTTTCTTTTTTTAAATATATTTAATTACCTCCTTTAAAAACCTATTATAAATTTTAACCGCGTGAGAATTTTAATATATATGTATATATTTCTTCAAAGTACTTGTTCTGTTTCAATTTCCAGTCTGTGCTGTTAAATGTTTTATAAATTATAAGTTTTTGTTCGACTTTTTCAATTTTTATACAGGTTTAAAAAATGTTTAGTTTTCTTTTCTGACTGAAAGAAGTATAGGAGTTAAGACTGTTTAACAGCACGAGGTTCTTAAGCCTGTTTGTATTTTGCGTGCTGCTCTACTATCAATTTTTTCCACATTAACCCGTTAGCGCAAAGTGTCCTCATTTGAGGACAGCTAATAAAATGGCACGTATATTTTTTGTGGCTTCTTGGAATGATTTTTGATTTTTAGTGACAGTTTATAGCGTCACTCTAAATGATTCCTGAAAGTTTTATGTGCCTACTATTAATTACACTAGTTTACACGGTTTTCATACCCCAGCTGAAAGTTGTTATTTTATTATTCATTTAGTTAGAATTATCCAGAAAAAATAATAAAAAAATTCTGTCACGTCTGGTTTAAAAAATATTTATTAACTTAACTGAAATGCATAATTTTGGTATTAATACTAAAAAAAAATTAAAAATTACTAATTTTTGCCTTCTTTTTATACTTATTTTAATCAGTTTCTCTTATAATGGACTAACAGTAATCCCCTAACATGTTTTCATCCCAAAATCCTTGATGTCGTTCTTCAAAAACCTTTAAATTTTGGTGAAAACGTTCCTCTTGTTCGTCACTCATACTTCCTAAGTTTTCAGGGAAAAAGCTTAGATGCGAGTGCAGAAAATGAATCTTTAACGACATGTTTATTCCCATCTTTTGAAATTTTTCCAATAAATCGGTAACAATTCACCTTCTCTTTTGAAAAATTCTGAAAAAACTTTGCTTCTGTTTCTGAAAAACGTAACTTTTGTGTCTGGTAGTAATAAGTTCCATTGTTGTAAGCGGGAACCAAGAAGCTCTGCTTTAGATCTAGATAATTGTAAATCTCTTATAAGATCATTTAATTTGGCTTGGTTAATTAAATGTGGAGTGTTTTCTTGAAGTGAGAACTCGTCAGAATCACTAGAAATCGATTTGATTTCAACATCACTTTCATTGTCATCTAGTATATTTGCACTCGAATTACCAGGAAAAACTGGATGTGGTAGATCTTTCGAATGTAATTTGGGCTTAGTAACAGACGGAACTTCGGCATAATAATACTTGCCTTATTTTTTTTTTATTATATCCCAATGTCTTCGTAACACAAAAGTAACAGTTATTTTCATGATTACTCGGTTCTCGCCATAGCATTGGTGAACCAAATGGAAGGTAAACATTTTCTCCTGATGACCACTGGAGTAAGACGATTCTACAGCTTTCGCAAAACACATAAGGCACCCACTTTTTATCTTGATTTGCAACAGGAAATCCAAAATAATGAAGATATGCACTTTTTAACGAATCTACAACGAGTCTTCTCTTTTTTGAAAATATAAACTGTCCACAAACATAACAGAAACGATCAGAATTTTGTTTACACTTTCTACTCGACATTTTAAATCAATCCGAAACAAGATAATTGTCGTTTGAAGCGAACGAATAAACAATAAACTGTCGTCAACACGTTACGTAGTTAAAAAAAAAACATTTGACTGCAGGAAGAAATTGTGAAGTGATAAAATATTTCTGCTAACACTTTTGGGTTTAAGGAAGGTAGATTAACATATTTATATACATTTATTTTGGGGTATAAAAAAAAAGTTCAATTTTGTAAACTAGTGTTATTATTTCATAATTTGGATAGTCATTTTATGATCTTTCATTCGTCGCACATATCTTAGCTTTTTTCGTATATATACTAACTTAAATCAAGTTGAATAATAATTATATTATAATACTTTACTTTCGAGGTCTTTGTCAGCATATAATAAGAAATAATTCTGTTATCTTAAAGTTTTTCTATTTCGAAGTTTTCTCGCTAGTCAATAAATGAGGATAGGCTGTAAATTTAAAACTATCAGAATTGTTTAAATTAAAATCTTTTACTCTCAGTTGTCTATATTAATTTAGAAGTGAAATAATCAGCTACTAATATTTTGCAAAATTAATTCGGGCGTTAACGGGTTAAGCATCATTAGATCGGTGCATGTGGCTTAAAGTTGATTCAGAACCACTACAAACACCGAATTCGAAATCGACACCTAGCAAGCGATGACCGGAGCACTAATTCACCTACGAGGTAAACGATCTGTCTAAGGGATACAAAGCGTATTTACGTTGTTTGCTTTTTGAAAGGAATTTCTTGTATTCTATATGTATAGTGAGAGAGAGAGAGAGAGACATTCATACTGCAGTGGATTGATAAAGGCTGAAATTGTTGATGATATATATATATATATATATATATATATACTATTGCAATATTAGATGGCAAATATGTTATGTTAAAGTTAATTGACTACACAAGTGTCCTGGGCCTGAGAGGTGTCTCCTCCATGTGGGTCTTTCAAAGAGGTCCTTGTCCATATTCATGCAAGTTTTGAAAAAAAAAAAAACATGAAAAACTCCTAACGTCTAGGTCGGCGAGTGAGATTTTGTTGACTACCTGTCTACCAGCTTTGAGCGCAAAACCACTCACTCCCTGGTGGGTAATTTAAATATTAGAGAAAAAATGATTTTACATAATCTCAACAATATAATTTACATTATTATGTTACTAGCATAAAAATTAATGTAAATGCATTGAAAATTTAAAAATATTTATTGGATGCAGTAACCTTTAGAGGGGACTTCCTGAAAATTCTTGATATTCACTGACTTAATAGAAAGGACTACTCTTCGTATTTATAAATTCGTAACGAATATCGAATGCTCCAACGGTGTAATACACTCCTTCTCATATTTATAAGGACACTTTATATTTTGAAATAACTAATGTAAAAATAATTGTAAACAAGATTATACTAAGTGCACTTAATATATCTAGTATTCTAAAAACCAAAACTATTATAATTTTTTTAATATAAAACAAAATTAATAAAAAATAATGCAAAATGTATTTTTCTCCACGTTTTCAGATGTTCATAATTATAGGGACAATCCAGATTTTTTCGTTTTATTTAACTTACTACCGGATAAATTACAGTTGACATGCGGATATGTCAACTACTGGGCTAGATTAATTCATATATAAGCCTTCAATTTTTCTTGGACGGACATTACTGATAATTCCTCGAAAAAAAGAAGGTTCAAGTAGTGAAGTATGATAAATGTGTTTTTTAGTGGAAGGATAATTTCAATCCGCCGAATTTCTAATGAAATTCGAAGGTCTAAAATTGCTGAAGGAAATGTGATCAAACGTTGAACTGCTGGTTCGATAGGAGAGAGATCTGATGCAAAATCAGAATTGTTTTACAGAGATCGAAGACTCATAATTCCTTTTACTGTTCTACTCATAATGGCTGCTGCTGAATTTGCTCGTAATTTTTAACGAAAGGTTAGGGTTCACATTTATGCATGTTTAAAATAATTAATAATATGTTAAAATGAATAAAAAACCTGTAATAATCAATCAGCATTTAATGGGGGAAAGAACGTCTGTATTAAAGTTGAATAAAGATAATATTACATGGTAAAATGTTGCATTTTCGGATGAAAAACATTTTATTCTTGATTAACCAAATGGTTTTAACAGTTACTGGCACGATCTGAAGATAGCGAAAGACAGAGCAGATTTTTTAAAGGCAGATATGAATCGGGCATTTTAAAGGTGGATCTATGGGGCTCTGGGGAGCTGCTTCTACTGAAGGCAGAATGAATTTAGTAATTTTTTCTATTATTATCAAGAGAATATCGGCAAATTTTAAACGTGGAATTATCAGATTTTTGTTAGATTTTGGGGGGTAATAATATTTTTTTCAACAAGGCTTACATTTTTGCTCTACTTTTAGAGCAATAGGAAATAGTTTGAAGAAAGAAACTTCTGTATTATTGCCTTTTCCATGGCCTAAAAGTTGAAAAAGCCTTAATTTATGATATTAGAAAAGTGCATGCAAGTGGAAAGCGATTTTAAATAGTTTAAATGTATTAAGAATATCACATATGCTATATGAAATGGTATTGTGAGTCAGTTTAAATACGCACCAGGCTATCGGACTACCCTATATATGAAATGGTATTGAAACTGAATATTAAAAAAAAAAAAAAAAAATGTATATATATACCAGAGAGAATGTCTGACTGTTTAATCCTAAAAAGAGATCCCATAAAATATTAAATTAAAGAATAACTGAAAAACAGTTACTAAAATTCGAGCTGTCCTTATAATTGTGAACACCGGAAAAATCATCTTTTTACCATATTTAAAGTTTTTTAAGACAGACAAACCATAAAACTTTTTAAATATAGTCTATTAATGAAATTCAAATTAATAAAAAGTATATTTGTTTAAATAATAGTGTTCAGTGTTTAGTTAATATAGAAAAACGGGTGTCCTTATAATTATGAGAAGGAGTGTAGTATTGTTGAATTTTTGGACTGTTAGTTTTTCAACTTACAGTGTATGTTAGAATATTTGTAAGAATGGAACATATACTGTAACAGTGCTATATATCTTAAATAGTAACAAATCAATAATAATTGAAGTAATTTGAGTTTTGTTGATGAAGGTATAATTACTGGATCCAATAATATATTTTGAGCGATATTCTCTATTGTATGTCAAGTGAGTACAGTATATCTTTAGAATTGTCATCTGTCGAATTCTTCATTTTATATTGCACTGTTCTCTAATTATAGTTATATAAATTTTCCATAAAATTTCTGGAAAGATCTTTATCACATTTTTTTTTAATAAATCAAATTAATTTTGTGCTGGTTTAAAATATTAAGGGAGTCAGAAAAATTGAAGAAATATGTGTGCGTTAAAAAAAAAAAAAAAAAAAAAAAAAGAAAGAAAGAAGAGGAAGGAAGGGTAAAAAAAGTCTCAAAGAAAGTTTTTTTTTCACTAAATAAAATAATCTGGTGTGTCACTCACAGTTAAAATAATTTAAATTAGGCTTCGGAAGAGTTTTATATGATAAATAGATCTGTGTGAGGGGGGCTACCACCCCACTCAACCCCCAGTTTCATTACTGCCCCTACATTTTTACAGAATTTAAATCTGTTATTAAAATTAAAAGTTCACTTAAAATTATTCAGACAACTTCCACATGCCGCATTCCTTGAAACTTATTAGTCTTTATCAAACTTTTCCAGCAACTAAATTTATATTAATTTGAAAATAAAATTTGAGTCTCCAGAAATTATTCGTTTTTAAGTTACTCTAAGAGACACAGACAATAATCAAATTTAAAAAACTTGAGATTTGGTAATCAGGAAACCTCAAAACGTGTAAATACACAAAACACAAGCGTTAGTATTTAGCTTACATTAGTATTTAGCATACATTATTTATCATATGTCTATGAAGAATTCATTTCCATTCCTGAGCAGCTTTCCTGGACATAGTAAAATATTATAGTACAGCACTTCTACTAACTGTAAAAAATAATATTATCGCTTAAATATTTGCAACCCTGTATATATTTTAAAGAATATGTACAAACCACATAGTGCACCTAAATACAATCCTCTAGTAATAATATACGGCACAACCTGAAATGCTCTTCCATCAATTTTCAGCTATTGTCGCACTATAATCTAGTTCTTTTGTGTAGCCCTGTAAATGACCAGTGAATGATTCGCCTGCCATAATCTACATGAGGCATGTTTTATGCATACAAAAAATATATATTAATTTCATTTGGTTTAGTGAAGTCTATAGATGTTAAACTTCACTTACCTGCAATTTCTCCCATAGACGTAATGTATTTGACTACCCTTGAGGGTCCCTGTACACGAACCATTAGCTTCATCTCAACGAAAAGCTTAGTACAGCATTCCTATATGATACACATTTAGAATGCCGCGTTTGGAATTACTGCTACTATTTGTTCTTGAGATATGCTGATAACACACAGACACACATACACAGACCAAACGCTAAAAACTTGATTTTCGGATTCAGGGGACCCCAAAACCTGTAAATATAACAAAAACGCACGTTCGAAAATTTGACCCTAAAAGAATACTTTCTCTACCTTAGGGGTAAGAGAAAGTAAAAATAGTCTAAATTTTCGTCAGTAGTTGGATGCAATGTGTCACAAAAAATATGCAAATCTGAATCTTTTAAAATGAAGAATGCGCGATTACGAGCTCATTTCTGATGGCTGATCTGTGGAAGCAATTTTTTGATATGATCAAAAAAAAAAAAAGTATCTGCTGTAAATAAATGTGATTTTTCTATTAAGTCTGTAGTTTTCTGTTATATAAATTCCTCTGTGGAGCAAAATGTAAGCTATTATCTATTATTTACAAATAATATTATAGTTTTAAAAAATTAAAGAACACGCTTTTATAGAAATGTGAACTGAAAAACACAAAATATCTGTCTTAGTATTAAAATGCACGGTAAGAGAAAATCGTGTGAGTGACACACCATAATGTTTATATACATTTAAATCTTTAATTAAAATAATTTAGAATTAAACAAAAACCATTTTTTTTAAATCTCCCCTGACTGGGATCGAACGCTAGACCTTTAGGTTCGTAGTGCGGAGCTATACCTCAACGCCACGGCGTTCACGTAGGGAAAGTCTTTTTTTTACAATATAGATTTTTTGTTTGCTCTCAGAGCGGTTACAAACATGCAAACATACATACAAACATACATACATACATACATACATACAGGTGAAGCTAATAAAAACGTGTTAAAAACGAAAAGTCTCCTTCGGAAAATCGCGTTAAAACTTTTCAATTCCTTTGAAGTTTAATGATTTTTTTTTTTTCTTTTAAGCTAATTCATAGTTTACGAGACCATTTTGTTACAGTTTAAAATGACAAACAAGCATTTCCTTATTTGTTTAAAGACTGTACAGATTTATTTATTTTATTTTACTTTATTTTCTTATTTTCTTCTTCTTATTATTATTTTAATGTAATAAAAAAAAAATAATTCGGTGATAAAAGAATAAAAATTTTACAATTTACTAACTTCTGTCTTTATTATTTCACCAAAAGTATTGACATTTCTTCCACGAAAAAAACCCATTGCATTAAATTGCTATAGTTAAAGGTTTTCGATAACTAATTCTAAAAAACTTTGTCTTATCTAAAAGAACAGCAAAGTGAAATTCGCTTTGTTGTATTTCAGTAAAAAATTACTTTTATTTTTAAGAAAAGAATTATTTCGAAAGAAATTTACTTTTAAATTTATTTTTCTCTGGAATTGCATAAAAATCAATTTTAATTTTCAAAAAGAAGCGGCTATAACATACTCTGTTAAGTAATCATAAAAGTTAAAAGATAAGCGAATGCAGTATTTCCTTTCTTTACTGAGCGTAATTCCTTTCAAACCGATGCTCTAGGGCAGATATGAAATTTTCCTCTTGAAGCTTCAGTTGAACTATTACCTCGATTTAAAAAGCTTTTTAAAGTTTCCGTTCATTAGTTTTTCTTCTTTTTTATGTGTTATGGATGTTAAAAATTTAGTATGGTAATATTGTAGATTTTTTTCATAGTTGTTTTCAAAGTAAATGAAAAATAAAAATAAGCCATACGTCACTTATAAAATATTGGCTTTAGATTTTTTGTAAAAGAACAATAAACTGCAAACATTGCACTTGCTATAAATACATTTTTTATTGTTATTATTTGTAGGAAAGTGAAGCGTTGCGTATAGCATTTCTCGATAGAAAAGATATCCCGCAACATCTTTTACGAGTACAACACATTTACATTTGGATTGATTTCCAGTTACTATACAAATGTTATACATTATAAAACAATCATCACTTATATGAAGTGGTTATACACTGTAAAAAATATGTCCTATTTGCTGCCAGAAATTCTCTGTAATTTGAGAAAATATGCGTAATGTACGAAAAAATTACGTTGTCAGAACGTATTTTTTCAAATTATAGAGAATTTCTGGCAGCAAATAGGACATATTTTTTACAGTATATTAATTAAATTTCCAGTACAAACAGGGAGATATGCTGTATTCAATCCCAGATCACATTTGTTGCCTAACTGTCCGGAGTTTTTTCGTTGTTTTCTCCGAAACTCGCATAAATATGGGCTAGTACTCCTTAGAAAGGTCCCAATGGAGAGCACTCCACCAAGGCCTAGGATAGTGTAATCAGTCTTAAGAACACTATGGTAACCATATTAGAGTGTCTTTATAATAAAACGCCGTTAAAATATATTGCAGTTATCCAATTCTGGAAGTATTTTTCGTTTTAAGAAAATTAAGGCATTAAATAATAATAATAATAATGATAAATAATTTCCTGACTATAATTTTTCAAAACTTAGAAAAAAGATTTCAAATTAGGAACTACCCATGAATTTTGAAAACGTATGGTCGACATAAATAACGCTAATACAGATAGCATACTTGCCAACTTTTCCGGTTTTATAGCGTATCTTCCGCTCTTCCGGACAGATGATGAAATCCTCCGTTTTTAAAAAAGTCGCGGATATCGTTCATTTTAAAAAGAAACCCCAAATGCTCTACGGAAACTCCCGATTCCCAATCTTTCTTCATTCATAACATGAATGTTAATATTCATTTCAAACTTGCTGTATGAGATTCTAGAACATGTAAAGAAATAGAATTGTTAAATATTTCTTGCTGATGTAATTATTCCCTCCCCCCCCCCCTTTATTTAACTCCAACTAGTGATCAGCAATAAAATGCTCTACAGAAGTCTTTTGTTTCCCAATCTTTGTCTATCTGCAATATAAATGATAATAAATATTAATTTTAAACTTCTTGCATTAGATTCTAGAAGTACAGTTGGAAGAGTTTAATATTTCTTACTCTGTAATTATTTTTAAATCCACCCCTCCCCCCCTTTCCCGGATTGTGATCAATGATCAATTCTAGAAACAAAGCAATGGAAGTGCTCAATATTTCTGACGTATGTAATTATTTTTAGACCTTTATTGCTGAATTTAATGAATCTGTTTATTTTTCCTTAACTAAAATAAATATTTGTACGTCATGTTTATACCAAATGTGTAAACATAGGGGAAAAAAATGAAGAATAATTTTTTCAAGTAGGAAAATTTTTCCCAAACCAATTTAAGAAAATTAATACTCAGTTGGTTTTATGCACGTTTGAAACTGATAATTAGCTAATGCCACTTTTTTTTATATGTATGATTAATGTACATACACAAAAATCATATACTGTATTTGTTTAAAAAATTTGTTTTTCTCTTGGCATGGAATTTTATTAAGGTTTTATGTGGATATAAAAGTTATTGCAGTTATATTATTATTATTATTATTTTTTTTTATGTTAAGGAAAAAATTATGAAATTGCTTAATGTAGTTAAAAATTATACATATAAATATTTATGTCGCCAATTTATTGAAAGTGACATTCTCAATATTTAACTAATCAACCAACCAACAGTGTTAGCAAGAAATTTTCAGCTAATTTCCAATTTTAAAAATCACATGTATGATTTTTTTTGGGGGGGTGGGGGGTCGGGGGGGAGCTTGAACAGGGTTCATAATCATCAGAAATAACTTGGAAAACCTAGAATACTCAGGGAAATAGGATTTTGTTTAAAAAAAAATGTCAGGGAAAATAACAATTTTCATCAAAAGTCAGGGAAAATCAATTATAAAACCTGGAAAAACAAATATTTCCTTTCTCTTAAATGACTTCTTTTGTTTAGCTTCATATCAAAATTCAAATTATTAATGATGAAAATATGCATAACAATGATTTCTACCTGAATTTCTATCATGATCGGCAGTAACATGACATCATACAGTGGAAGTAGATGTATTTTCTTCTCTCTGGAGGAATATTTCTTGTAATAGTCACTATTTTTTTTTTTTTTTTTTTTTTTTTTAAATTGCACAGGGAATTTTTTTTTCCATATCTGAATGTGAACCCTGTTGAAACGGCTAATGGAAACTAAAAATGTTTAATAGAAAATATTTGACAGCTGCTTAGTGAGTGCATTTCTTTCTACACTATTACGTATCAATTCTCTTTTATTATACACTTTAACTTAACTAAGTTTTTTTGTCTATTGTTAAATAAATTTGTTACAGATTCTGTTTTGTAGCTATTTATATGTTGAAGAGGTATAACTTTATTTAAAACTTTTATATATTTAGTATAATCAATCTATAGTAAAACATTTTTATAGATAGTTTCAAAATATTAAAATTGTGAAACTGTATTGTTTAATACGTCAAAGAAAAAAAAATCTTCCCTTTGTTTATGAAATCTTCTGGTTTTTCAACAAAAATTTTCCCCTTTTTTATTAAAATTGGTTGGCAAGTATGAGATAGTTGCAAGATATTTTAAACAATATCTTGCAACTAAAATTAAGAAGTTGATCGCCGCCACATTTATTCAGAAAAATATGAAAAGAAATATTAAAATTGTTTATATGTACCATGAGAGTCTTTTATATATATATATATATTCTTTATTTTTTCTCTTCCATACGCGTCTCCTAACAAAAATTTTTATTTATTTATTTATTTATTACTTATCATCATGCTCAAAAATAATTGAAGGTGGGGAAAGTGTTAATGTTGTGATTTAGGCCTACTGACTCAGCAAAAACTGGCACCTAATAACACAAATCACGTAGTTTATGACTTACAAGAAAAAAACGGAAGAAAATACCGAAATTTTGTAATTTCTAGAACCTTACATTCTAAGACATTTCCGTAAAATTTGGAGATTTTATCGTAAATTTACTTACTAAGGCAGTTCCTTATTAATATTCAGCAAAAAATAAATAACTAAAATAAAAATTAAAATACCGAGTTCTTTCTGAATTTAGTTTTATTAACTTTTTGCTCTCTCTATAATCGATTAATCGAATTAGAAATTTGCCGTATGTAGAAAATTTACTCAGACAGCATTTGGTTAAAAACTTCCTCGAACTTTAGCCTCAAATGTCAATGCTTGATAAGAACATATGGCTTATATTACATTACGTTTATTTTATTTTATTTTATTTTATTTTATTTTTTTTTTTTTTACTTGTAAGCAAAAATTCTATCCGAGATTTTTTTTTTTTTTTTATCTGTTACATTCAGTTCTAATTTAAAATATTTACGAGTAATCGAGCTATAATTTCAAATGTTTTTATTTAACCTTCCAAAGTAAATATTGATATTTTTTCTCTAAGTTAATTTATATTAAATATTTCTTTTTAACTTAATCGATATCTGTGCTGATAAGTATAAAGAATTTAAGTTCATATTCTTGATTTTTCAGGAGACGAAAAATAAAGTTTTACTAGATTAAAACAAATCAGAAGAATCGATTAGGAAAAAGGTATTTCGTTGATTTATACCCTTTATACCATTCAGTGGTTGTCAACCTTCATTTAATAACGGGAAAAATTGAATTAAATATTTTATACCATACATGATTGGTAAATTTCTGAATTGGTCCTTTTTTTACCAATGGATTTTCTCAAAGACTAAATGACATAGAATTAAATCCTTTATACCAATCGATAGAGAATTTTTTTCTCAGTCTGACTATGTACTTAACTCAAAATCGACATTTTTGGACTTAAATCCTTTATACTTACCAGTACAGAATATAATTAACGTTTTCCAATAAGGTTGAAAGTGTTAATGACTTTGGTTTGTCTGCCCGTCGCTCAGTTTGTCTGTCCACGCTCTAACTCCCGTAAGTATTTATGGAATTTCTTGAAATTGATATATGATATTTCAGTTCACTATCGGATGTTCCCTTTTGAAAAAGGAGTTAATATGTCTACTGGTTTGTGTACAGGGACACTGGAAAGTATTCCAAAGCATTGCGTTCTATGAGAGTTATTTCTATAAACCAAATTTAATAACTTTACTTTGCAAAAGCTAAATGAAATTGAAAGACGTTATTCATATGCTCAAAAATATGCTTTCTATAGAATACAGTACGATCAGCATTAGATTTACAGGGCCACACAAAAATGATCATTTACATTAAGAGTTATTAAAAAAAAATTGCTGGAATTGCACTTAAGCGTTTTTAATGCTTTCTAACAACTTTTAAGTGTGAATATGATTTCAATTTTTGTATCTGCCTGTCTGCGCTCTAACTTCGGTAAATATTTATGGAATATCTTGAAACTGGTATATTATTAAAGTTTACTATTGGATATTCCCTATTTAAAATGGAGTGAATACCTCTACTGGTGTGTTTACAGGGACACTTGAAACTATTCCAAAGCATTGTGTTCTATAAATCATATTTTAATAACTTTACTGTACATAAAACTTAATTAAATTTAATTATGTTATTCAAGTTTACTATCGGATGTTTCCTATGTAAAATGGAGTAAATACTACCACTGGTTTCTGTACAAGGACATTTGAAACTCTTTCAAAGCATTGCATTCTATGAGAGGTATTTCAAAACAAAACAAATTTTAATGACTTTATTTTGTGAAAACTGTAATGAAATTGAAATATGTTGTTGATATTCACAAAAGAATGCTTTCTATAGAATATAGTATGATTAGTATTAATCTTGCAAGGCCACATAAAAATATTCAGTTACATTAAGAGCTATTAATAAAAATTTGCTGGAATAGCATTTTCATTTACATTAAGTGTTTTTAACACTTTCTAACAATTTTAAAGTGTGACTATGATTTTAATTTGTTTATCTGACTGTCCGATTATCTATCTTTCTGTTTGCCTATCTCCTGCCCCCAGCATCCGTAATTATTTTCAGAATTATTAAAAATTATATATATTAACCTGCTGAAAGGGGCTGTAACAGCATCTGTTACGCTTAACCATAGGATTTCGTAAGAGCCCCTTTCAAATGGTTAATGAAGTTGACTATGGAATTTTCTCTGTTTAAAATGACATTAATAGGTCCTGTACAACTAATTTGTGCACAAAAACAATAAATAAAAAAAAAGTCAGAGCATTGCGTTTTAGGACAGACATTTTTAAAAATCACATTCAAATGACTTTTTGCTGTAAAAATCTTAAAGAAATTGACGTGTATTGTTAATATTCTAAAATATGTTTTTTATAGAATATGATATGATTAACCTTTAGATTTACAGGTTCCACTAAAATATTCTGATGCATTAAGGGCTGCAATTATAATCTAGCGGCTCGATTTTCTTTTGCGTAAAGCCTTTTTAACACTTTCCAACAATGTCTAAGAGTCATTTTAAATTCGATTAGTCAATCTGTATACTTTTCAGTCCTTCTGTGTGTTGTGTAATAACATAGGCAAAGAATATTGAAAGTTATACGATACAACAAGTACGAACAGCTGGAAAGTGTTAATAATCGATGCGTACTGCATGATTTTTCGTTATTGTTTTTGATCTGATCTAAGGCTATTGAGTTTTATAGCAGTTCAGTTGTATTTGGAATAGAGGGATTTATATGTGTACAGATTTTTATATAGGCTGTTGCATTTCTTATTGTCTATATATTGTCTGTATTGCAAAAATTAAAAAATACATGAAATCGAAATTTTGGTAAATCATAGTTAAATTTAATAAAATGTCATGAACGTCGCTAATAAATCGTTTGATGTTACATTAGTTAACGCTGTAAAAATGCATTTTCTTAAAACTTTTTTTTTCTTCAGGCTGTTACTAGCGACTATGTTTACATTTTTTGTACCTCTATCGCCATACAATAAAGTTTATAATACATTTATACAGTTAAATCTGAACTTTAACTGTATAAATATATTATAAACACTATTGTTTAAAATTGGTGTTGCTAAGAAATACATAAATAATCGCTATTGGCAGCCCTTCTTCTATATATATATAAGAAAAAATTATTTAATTTGTGAACGTTTTTCTACCTCTGGTTATCGGTTGATATACAAGTTTTATGATATCTTGAACAGGCTTTTACCATTTTCAGAAAATGTATGTCATTTTGTGTGTCTCTCTCTCTGTATGTATCCAAATTTTTCTAGATACTCTATCTCACGAACCATTGAATGAAATTAAGCCAAATTTGATATTTAGTTGGGATTTAACTTAAATTATTTCTGATTACACTTGAGAAATAATTGTACAATAGGTGGCACTGTCATTTCATTTTATCATAATATTTAGTATGGCAGTGTAAAAAATTCTATATATATGTAAATAACAATAATTACTTTTAAATTTTAATGCGAAATTAAAATACATATATGTTTAGAATACTAGTTAACCAGGAAAATAAGATTACATATATATTGCTTTTGCCCCGGGTAGTGTAAATTCCCAATATGTGTATCTTTTTTAAAGAGTTTCTCAATACTTTAAAAAGGAGTGGTTGAATCTTAGATGTGTGATAATTTAAAACAATGTTATCACTTTCTTTTTTCATTTTTAACAAAAAAGAAAAAAAAAAAAAAAAAAAAAAAAGAAAGAAAAAAAGGTCAGAAATTATACACTTTCTCAAATGTCGTCTATAAAGCATAAAACTCATTTTCTTTCGTCATTTAATGTTATACTTCTCTAAAGTGAAATTCGGCTTAATTCATCATGAAAAATGATTTTAATGAATAACAATTTCAATAAATATTTTGTACTGCGTAAATTTGTATAGAAAAATATGGAAGAAAGATTTGTGATCACCAAAATATACTAGTTTTCTTTTGCTTGGGAATTATACGCTCACTGTAAAAGAATTTACGCATGTAACTATTTTATTTCAACCTCTATATAAATGTACCATTTATGCGAATAATTCTGTTAATTATAGTATATTCGAAAAACATTTTCTTTTAAATTTTTTCTTTGTATAAGAGAAAAAATTATTGGATTTGGGAACATTTTCGACCCCTTGTTTTCAAAGATTTTCAGATTTTGAGATGCCCTGAACATCATTTGTCCGTTTTTTTTAAAATGCTCTCTACGTATCTGTGTGTGTATAGGATACTAAAATTTTGTGAACGATATACATCACGAATAAACAAAGGTTATTTATTCGATTTTGATAATTTGTTGTAGGGGAGACCGGGGTTAGTTGTGGTAGGAGGCAAGTAGTGCTATAGGGCTTCCTGAATGAGCCTGTAGGTTGCCGAACCTGTCGCGTCATATGAGTGAACAGGTTGCTTATTGTAATGTACTGTGTATGTTTGGAAGCATAGCGTTGCGTTATTTACGAGATAAAATTATCCTCATTCGAAAATATCCTCATTCGACTCATAGGTACTCAAAATCTATATGTACCAATTTAGAACGGTCTAACTGAATTTCTAATTCCAACCCCCCCCCCCCCTTTAAGACACCTTAAAACATATAAATCAGATGAAATCTCGAATAATTGCGATTAGCGCGCTCTATTGGATAAAATTAATGTAGGTTATTCGATAATATAAAAGTACTTTAAAATATCTTTCGAATGATGTATTAAAAATAATTTAATCATATTCAGAATTCGAAATATTGAAATTTAAAAATATTACAGCGGTAGAATATCCGGCGGTAGAAATTTCTGTAATCTACTGTTCAATTCCAAATCAACAAAGCTTTAAAATGATGTATTACTTATGAAATTATTTTAATTAGTAGCTGAGATACAAAAGAAAACCGATTCAGGAGACGTCAAAACGTGTAAATCAGGTGAAATCTCGAATTCCACTTTCGATAATATAAAAGAACTTCAAAATATCTTTCGAATGACGTATTAAAAATAATTTAATCCTAATTAAAATTTAAAATGCGCGTATTAGAATAAAATTTAATTTCCAATTAAAATGTAATTATTTTCCAAAATCGATGAAATTTGAACTGCAAGGCTGTCTTGTGATGTTAGGTCTGTATACCAAGTTTAGTGTGCGACATTGAAAAACTGAAGCCTTTTCAAAATTGCAATTTTTAATCGCAGTACCAAAACACGTGACCTCATTAAATACCATATGTGTTTCTTTCCGTTCAAG
The DNA here is from genome assembly GCA_963930645.1 of Salticus scenicus. NCBI lineage: Eukaryota > Metazoa > Arthropoda > Arachnida > Araneae > Salticidae > Salticus > Salticus scenicus. The sequence continues at coordinate 143,868,257 of OZ005650.1, read as the reverse complement.
ACTGTAGACGATCGTCTGCGATATTAAAATTCTTTTCATTTGTTGCCACCATTTTTTTTTAGTTTAGTTAATTTAAAAAAATCTAATTGTCCGATCGATAAGCCGTTTAAACCATCGGATTGAGAAAAATTGGCCCTTTCATTTAATACCTTATTTGTAATGATACGACTGATATTTCTAATTTATTTTCCACTTTTTTCGTAAGAATGTCTCTTTTTAAGCAAGTAGCCGTGAATTATCAGTCATTTTTCGATCGACATAGCTCAACGTTTCAATTAATGTCTCCGCTAATTAGGGTCGCATCGCTTAGCGAATTATCGCGATGTCGAGATGAAGAAATTCTGCGTCTGTCGAAACTGGTTTCGAGGAGCTGTAACCATTAGCGCCGTAGTTTTAGCGCGCACAAGGCATTTCTCACAGACAGACATACAGAAAGGCAGATGCGCACAGATTTTAATATTATAAAGAGATTATTCTTATATTAAAAGCAATATAGGTTATGAGTATGTTTCCTGTTATGAGCATTTTCTGGTTATGGGCACCCCACCATATCTTTTAACAGGAAGCAAATATGGGGTATTTGAGTACTGTCAAACGTGTACTCTGGCAGTACAGAGTTTTTGTGCTAGCACCGAAGTGAATAGACGCGTTTGCTTAATAAGTGCAAGCATCGAAAAAAAAAAAAATCTCAAAAAAAAACACAAAAGTAATTTGTGAATATTTTCCGAATGCGATAAATCGAAGAGAATAATTCAAAAATGTAAGTGGAATGTATATTCATGTAGTACATGCATTATATTTTGTGATGCAATATAAAATCCATAAAATAGACAGTCCGAAAGTATGGACTTTCTTGCAGCATCTGTGTCCCTCCAGAAGAAGCCTGGAAAAACTAAGGCAACGCTACCTTTTAAACTGCCAACCAAAAATAAGAACGTCCACATCCACAATTTGATAATGTCCACCTCTGCATAATCTGTTTGAGCACCTGCTACCATGCCTAACAAGAGCCAACTCAATCAAATGCAACGAGTGTGATCATCTGGTGCATTTGAAGTGTGCCAATAAACATGCAAATTCGTTTACTTGCAAGCATTATACTTCTGATTTGGAAGACGAAGAAGATGACGAAAAAAACTAAAAAAATGCCATTTTCTGTTGATATTTCGGCCACTGAATCCTTACAAAATGAATGAATTTTGTTATTTTCTGTATTTATAGTGGGTTTCTTTAATTTATTCATATTTTTAGCGTATTTTTCAAGTGTGCCCACAACCGAGTACACAATTTTTTTTTTTTTTTTTTTTTGGCAAAAAATAACCACTAAACAATGTTGATGATTTTTTTTTTTTTTTTTATGACGGAATCAATACAGTTATTTTATCAAACGTTCGCTAAGGATTCTAGCTTTCCACTAGTATTCATATGTTTGCATAATATTTACTGTATCAAAAGTTATAAGCCAAAATCAAAACTGGGCTCACAACCGGAGAGATTCCCCTAATTATAATGTTTTGCAAGTATATTTAACAAAACATTATTCGCGTTTGTAGTGTAAGAGTTACATGCAACAGTAATAGTAGGAAATTTTATAGTATTTTTTATGAAATTTGGGAATTGCAACTAGGTAAGGATAATTATATATACATATAAATGTGAGTGGCAGTTTACCAATTGTACTTATTATCAAGAATAATCCAGTCTCTCTATCTTCATCAGCATAGTACGCTTCAAATAAGATAAATAATTTCTTTTTTATAATATACTGTAAATAATAATTAAATTCCCTTGTGAAAAACTGGCACAACAGCTACTGAATAATAACTTTAGTAAATAGAATATTTAGTGAATATTTTGTGCTACATGAATTTCTATAGACGAATACAGCAGAAAAATTTGTGGTAGCCACAATATCATGGGTTTAGTTGTGAAAGTAAAACGTTTTACTGCAATTTTTATTATGGTCTAACATAGAATGTTTAAAAAAAATGTATGTAGATAAACATATAAAATTATCTTTGTGGAAATACCTTGAATAATAACCTTAAATTATGGAAACGCCCAAAAATTATACCTTACGCTGGAAATTTACGGTGGAAATACCTTAAATTATGTGGAAATATCTTCATAAACACTTATTTTTGAAAGACTTTTTTTTTACTTCCTTATACAAAGTATAAGGAAGTATAGTAATCCCGATTTGCGAAATGGATTTTGCATTTCGCATTGCTCGAAAACGAATGATCGCTGAATATTGCCAATTTATACGTGTGACTGTCATGATGTCTAGTTGTACACCTGCAAGTGTCGTCTTCACACGAGCTCTCGTTTTAGAGATAAAAGGGACTTTACACGATTTTTCGTGACGTCTGTATGTATGTGTGTCTCTGTGTGTGTGTGTGAGTATGTCGCATAACTCAAAAACGGTTGGACGTAGAAAGTTGCGAATTGGTACATAGGTTTGTTATAACATCTAGTTGTGCACCTCCCTTTTTGGACTTTGTATGATTTTCCGTTTTGGAGATATTTAGGAAAATTAGGTTCATAATGGCCAAAATGTATCAAAAAACGGTAATAACTCAAAACGGTTTGGACAAATCTTGCAATTTAACTGACTTCCCCACTAGCTAGACATTTGAAACTTTTAGAAAAGTTCAGAACACGTTGACAATGGATTAAAAAAAAATATTTTTAGCCAACTGTTTCTAATACCTGCTGCCTTCAGCAGCGTTTATGTGATTCAACAAAAAATTTATTTAACTAATTTCTCGACTAGCTAGACATTTGAAACTTTCAGACTAGATCAGAACACGGTGAAAATGCATTTTTTTAATACTTTTAGCCAACTGTTTAGGGTCCCTGCTGTCTTCGGCAGCGTTAACAGTACAAATCTTGCAATCGATTTTTAACTAACTCCCCGACTAGCTAAACATTTAAAACTTCTGGAAAAACTCAACACACGGTGACAATGCATTTTTTAAATGTTTTTAGCCAATTGTTTCAGTGGACTGCTGCCTTCGACAGCGTTTATATGGTTCAACAGAAAATTTATTTAACTAACTTCCCGACTAGCTAGACATTTGAAACTTTCAGAATAACACGGTGAAAATGCATTTTTTAATACTTTTAGCCATTTTTTTCGGGTTTCTGCTGCCTTCGTCAGCGTTACCAGTACAAATCTTCCATCGGTTTTTAATTAAACTTTCAGAAAAGCTCAGAACACGGTGATAATTAATTTTTTAAAATATTTTTAGCTAACTGTTTCGGGTCCAATGACAATGTTTTTTAACATTATGTATATTTCTAAAAGTGTATAAGGAAGTCATGAGGTGTCCACATCAGATTTTTTCAGTAGAATATGCAGAAAAGAATGGTTAGATATAACAACAAACTGTACCAATATCAGTGTTGCTATAATTTTCTATTTCAAATCTCTAAGTTTCCGAAGAAAGTACAAAATTTTTCTGCTAAAATAAATTTTGTGCATACAGGTCGTCTTAATAAATCCATCCAAACTCTGCAAAATTAGATTCTTTGCTTGTTATACATAAAAATTGTCCAAAGAATTTTTCCACTACGGACCTATAGTTTTCGAGAAAAACAGCTGGATATGGAATATTTAGACCGCTGTAATGGACATAGTGGTTCCGCATATATGGCCACCACGATCATTAGGTCGGACACTTTTGGATATCTACTTATGTGGCTATCTGAAGTAATCAGTCAATCGACATATAAGATATAGAAAATCTTTTTTTGCTCGATTTTATGCTACTTGAACTTTGATAAACACTAAGCTTCTGAGAATTGTGCAGTCTGCTATTCAAAGGTGCGCGCATGAGTGCTTAAGTATGTGCAGTGGATATTTTGAAAAATGCAAATACTGATGTTCATGTTTCCAATCAAGATTTTTTTTAAATTTATTATTATTTATTTATTTAATTTATTTTATTATTATTATTATTATTATTATTATTTATTTATTTTATTTTATTTTATTTTATTTTATTTTATTTTTATTTTTATTTTGCCTTGCAGCGATTATAACGTCATACTTTGCATTCTTATTTTTTACGAAAATTTTGAGTCACAGAGGTACAGTTATTGGGGCATTTTTTATCTATTAAAAGCGAGGACTCCGGTTGTGCAGAAAGTGGACATACAATTATACACGTTTTCATAAAAATAACGCACAAAAAAAAAACAAAAAAAAACATTACATATAAGTATACGTACGCGCACATACATACGTAACATTTATGAATTATATATACTTTCAGGAAATATAAAAATGGTCTTTTCGTAGACATTAAAATTCAGAATACAAACATAATGTATAAGAATAATTCTTTTCGAAAAATCCAAAATTTTCTTTCTGTGTTGGCTTTGAAGTTTGAATATTCAAAAAGAATAAAATGATAAATGCATATCTATCCTTGTACGAGTCTGTGAGACTTCTTTTTTTAAGACGGTTGATAAAAAGTACATTTCAAAAGTATATCTATTGTACAAAGTTACATTTAGGCAAACTTTATAAATATTTTAGATACTTAAGACTTTTTTGAAAATGACTAAAATAAGAAAGATAATTTCCTCTCAAAAATAACGTAACAGAAATATATATAATTCAGTAATTATTAAACAACCTTTAAATTAAATATTTTTACATTAATTTAGTTACCTTTTAAATATAAAGCATTATTACTACAGCAAACTAAGCACTAAAAGTCCAGCGCAAGTTAGACAAATAAATTAAAATTTCTTAAAGATGAATTTTAAAAGCAAATATATGCCGTATGTTTTTTTGAAAATTCCATATAGGTAGATAGATGGATAGATATGTGTGCACGAGTGCGTGTGTATATATGCATTGTGTGCGTTGAAGATAGTATCTAGGGGTGGTCCAAAAAAAAAAAAAAAAAGATTGTAAGTTACTATTATCGTGACATTTATTGGGCGTGAACCAGAGAATTACAGAATGAACATAAAATAAGCAATAATATATACAACAGGTAATATCCACTCAACAATACGTTAGTTGTTCTACTGCGGAAACATAAAATAAGCAGTAAAATATACAACAGGTAATATCCTCTCAATAATACGTTAGTTGTTCTACTGTGGTGAACATAAAATAAGCAGTAAATTATACAACAGGTAATAACCTCTCAACAATACGTTAGTTGTTCTAATGTGGTGAACATAAAATAAGCAGTAAAATATACAACAGGTAATATCCTCTCAACAATACGTTAGTTGTTTTACTGCAGTGTTCATAAATCTCACATTTTGTTGGTAAAACTAGAGCATCTTCTTGTACATTGCATGTTAAAAAAAAAAAAAAAAAGCATATAAGAGAAACCCATGGTTCTACACCTGTACTCTACGCTACTAGCGCGAATAACCAAAACAGTCTTCTCGCCGATTGCTAGAATCCCACTCCACCCACTGGAAACCTGCTCGCTTCCGTTCAAATCTTCCGACGAAAAGCAAAGGCAGGGGACCGTCTATTGGGAAGTGTAAGAAAAAAATTCTACATATGTTAGTATTTTAAGCTACGAATACGTATTTTATTAACAAAACCATGTTTCAATACTTGTGACATAATAAGTGTTTATTTAAAATATCTCACACACATTCCAATTTGATGGCGTATTTAGACTCTGATAAATGTTCTATTTTATTAAATATTTTTATAAGATTTAGAACTCTATCTGCTACAAATGCATATTCATTTCGTTTGCAGCATCATAGGCTCTATCTGAACATATTTAATGTCTAACGTGTCATTTGGTATTTTATGGAGTTAATGGAAATTGTTTTCTTCGCTTTCATTACGTCATTTAAATTTACAAAAAGGATAAGTTGAATAGGTAAAAAATGTATTAGGGCGAAAATGGGGGGTAAGTGTAAACTCAGTTTATAACTCAACTGAACGCTGAATTTGGAACTAATAGTCATTGTATCTGTTTGTTTGTGCTTTCTTTTGTTGAAAAGGTTAACATCTCTGCGCAAATAATAACAATTAAATTTATTATCAATATAATATAAGTATAATATCAATTGAACAAAATTAAATTAAAATCGAATTATCTCATAACGTTGTTACATTTCCCCCTCTCTTTTAATATTCGTTTCATAGTACGTTTTATTATTATTATTATTATTATTATTATGTTTCATGTGCTGAATATTTTCCACGCATTTCTTAAATTGCTTTTATTATTATTATTATTTAATTAAAAAATAAAAGCATTAAAGGAAGATGGTTTAATGAAGCATGTTACATGTTTTTAATAGAACTTGACAGACGTATTATTTATTTCATATAACTTTAACTATTCTTTTTCAAAAGAATTTCATTTATATAGAATAATTTGTGGTAAATCTGATTTTTTTTTTTTTTTTTTTTTTTTTTTTTTTTACCGTAACCTTAATTAATATTAAATGTCATTGAAAAGAAGACTTAACATAAAAACTCTTGAAATCTTCCTTTTTCTTCGAATTTCGTATTTCGTTGTGTTTAAATGGGATTTTAATTATTGAGATATGTATACTCCGAAAAATGTAGTTTATGCTTGAATAGTTATCATTTGTTATATTAAAAATTAAATAAAATATTCTTTTTTTTTCATTCAGAATTCATTATTTATTAAAAATATTATTTATAGTACATTGAAAAGAACTGATTTCAATAAGCAAATGTATTTTTTAATATTGAAGAGTTTATAAAATCCAATAAGTATTCAAATATTTCTGGTTACGTTTTGAAAAATATAACTTCTATTTATTTCAGTTTTATTTTATGGAAAGAGAATCATGCTAAAAAACCTCTTAATATAATTTTAATAAAAACCAGAGATCACCAAAAAAGATTTTTTAGATGTACTGTAAATATTATACCTGAAATATTTGCAACACATGATACATGATAAAATATATTACAAAATATATTACAAAATATACATATCATAAAATGTATTTTACCATTTATATTTTGGCAATTTATTTTTTGGATTCGGTTTCATAAATTTTACATTTGTTAAACTTTATTTTCATCCCTCAAAAAAAAAAAAAAAAAAAAAAAAATTATAAAAATCATTGTGATAACGTATCTTTTTTCTGTTAGATTAATTTTAAATATTCGACCGTTCTAGCTTAAGGAACCCTGCCGATTTTAAACTAATGGGGACATACATCCTATATCACTGATTTACATAGAATTCATATTATAAGGTAAAAACAACTTTTTATATACCATGTTTTTAAATTTTCTGTTGAATCATATAAACTTGACGATTCTATGCATTAATAAATACTTTTTTTTTTAATGAATTATCCTATCAACTTTAAAGAAAATGATCAAGTGCGTAATAAAGAGAGCCATTATAAGAAATTTCCAAACATTTATTTTTTGAATAAAAGTGTTAAAAGAATGCATCGCCATCGTGTTCTGAGCTATTCTAAAAGTTTCAAATGTCTAGTTAGTCGGGAAGCTAGTTAAAAATCGATTGCAAGATACAGTCGGTAACAAAAGTATCCGAACACTAGCAAAAATTCCTATGTAAAACAAAAAGTAGAGTTCATACTGTTTTGTTAAATAAATCCTTGTCGAATCATGTTCTTAGTCAGTCTAAAAACATGATTCGACAAGGATTTATTTAACAAAACAGTATTAACTCTACTTTTTTTTATATAAGAATTTTTGCTAGTGATAGGATACTTTTATTACTGACTGTATGTACTGGACAAACAAGAAAGCTTGTTAATTAAAATATGGTAAAAGTTTTCAAATATTTAATTACTGAATAAAAGTATTAAAAGAATGCATTGTCATCGTGTTCTGAGCTATTCTAAATGTTTCAAATGTCTAGCTAGTCGGGAAGTTAGTTAAAAATCGATTGCAAGAGTTGTACTGGACAAAAAACAAAGCGAGTTAATAAAAACATGGTAAAACCAGTAGTTTCACATGGTTATTTGTTATCTACTACAAACAATATTAAGTAGTAAGAAACGAATTGATGTGGAAACATATTATGCATTCGCATGTACTGTTAATACCAACTCCAATTTATACGTTTTTTAACGCTACTATTTCTGAATAAATATATATATATGTGTGTGTACAGTCGGTAACAACAGTGTCCGAACACTAGCAAAAATTCCTATGTAAAAAAAGTACACTTCATATAGTTTTGTTAAATAAATCCTTATCGAATCATGTTCTTACACTGACTAAGAACAGGATTTGACAAGGATTTATTTAACAAAACCGTATGAAGTGTACATTTTTTACATAGGAATTTTTCTAGTGTTCGTACACTTTTGTTACCGACTGTATGTATATAATTTAATTATAGAAAATTACCACAAAATTTCGAAAAATATTTCTGTTAAAATTCCCGGTAGAAAAAACATATATATATGTACCAGATGGCAGCTATGTATAATGTCATTACGTAATCACTGATCTCCATGAAATTCACCATTACAGTCGGTAACAAAAGTGTCCGAACGCTAGCGAAAATTAATATGTAAAAAAAGTACACTTCATACGGTTTTGTTAAATAAATCCTTGTCGAATCATGCTCTTACACTGACTAAGAACACGATTCGACAAGGATTTATTTCACAAAACAGTATGAAGTGTACTTTTTTTACATAGGAATTTTTGCTAGTGTTCGGACACTTTTGTTACCTACTGTACATAACAAATAAAAAATAAATAAATAAATAAATAAATAAATAAATAAATCATCTGTTAGAAACCAAATTTAATCAAAGTTAAAGACAAAATACAAAAGTTAGTACTTTCAAATGTTTATCTGTTATATACTGCGAAAAATATTTAGTAGTAGATAACAAATTTATGTGTCAACAACACTAACACCATAAGAAGGAAATAACATTTATAAAAACAATTCTCGGTGTCATAAAGAGATTTTATCCTTTCTTTGAAATAGAATTAAAAGTCTAAGATCAGACTAGAAAATAAAATAAATCTCACTAAAACGTGACTTTGAATTTATTCTTAGAATTATAATATTTCTTTAGTCGAATTGTTTCTCGCCATAATCATGGAACCTGTATATAAAAGGCGTTCGTGTAAATATCTATTTCAGAATGTTTCGACTGATATATATATATATATATATATATATATATATATAAATGTCTATTTTCCGAAAATGGAATTTTTGATATTGAGTACATCTAGAACAATGGTTATGTTTAAATGAATAGCTGCTTGTAAGAATTACTTTTGGAGATGAATAGAATTTGATCTTTACGTATTCATGCGATCAGATTCTGGAATGTTTAAATTGAAATGTACTTTTTTATCGAAATGGTATAGAACAGATAAATGTTTTATCGAGATATTTATGAAAGAAGTCTTTATCCGGAGTGTTTAAAAATCGAAAACGTTTATTCTATTTTAGACATCAAATCAGAAAATCTAGAAAATTTGGTATATTTAAAATTTTCATATTTATTTTATTTACTTATTTGTTTATTAATTAATTTATCATTATTATTTTAACACAAGATTTTTTTTAAATGTTTTTTTTTTTTTTTTTTTTTTTTTTTCTGAGCATTGTTATGCCTTGCTCACAAATTATAGTAATGTTCACATACACAAAATTGAGTTCTTATTCATTTAGACTTACGTCGTATCTATATAAATATTATGAAACATAAATTACTATTCAATATTTATCTTGTATTTGACTTTCGAAAGTATAGCTGCATTTAAATTAATCGCATGGAAATTTGTGATATACTTGAAAATTTTTAATGAATCTAACAACAATTAAAATATCTAATCAACATCGTTCATAGCAGCTGTAAATCTACAAACATTGTTTATTGAAATTTTATTTTTCCGACTGAGTGAAAATAATGCCTGGACCGGGAGTCGAACCCCGGATCTTTGACTTACAAGGTCAAGGCTCTACAAATTGATCTATCCAGGCCGACAACCGGTCAGCATTACTCTCTCAGAAAACCTTTAGGCAGAAACATCTCTGGTCTATCATGTAGATAGCTCAACAGAAATAAGCCGTAGGAAATGGAAAACACCATTAAACAACGGGAGAAAGAAATACATTTTTTATTAAAATCACACAATTAACTATGGAAGAAAATTATATTTATTGAAATTTTATTTTTCCGACTGAGTGAAAAAAATGCCTGGACCGGGAGTGGAACCCCGGATCTTTGACTTACAAGGTCAAGGCTCTACCAATTGAGCTATCCAGGCCGACAACCGGTCAGCATTACTCACTCAGAAAACCTTTAGGCAGAAAAATCTCTGGTCTATCATGTAGATAGCTCAACAGAAATAAGCCGCAGGAAATGGAAATGTGGAAGAAAATCATATTTATTGAAATTTTATTTTTCCGACTGAGTGAAAATAATGCCTGGACCGGGAGTCAAACCCCGGATCTTTGACTTACAAGATCAAGGCTCTACCAATTGAGCTATCCAGGCCGACAACCGGTCAGCATTACTCACTTTCCATTTCCTGCGGCTTATTTATGTTGAGCTATCTACATGATAGACCAGAGATGTTTCTATCTAAAGGTTTTCTGAGTGAGTAATGCTGGCCGGTTGTCGGCCTGGATAGCTCAATTGGTAGAGCCTTAACCTTGTAAGTCAAAGATACGGGGTTCGACTCCCGGTCCAGGCATTATTTTCTCTCAGTCGGAAAAATAAAATTTCAATAAATATGATTTTCTTCCACAGTTGATTGTGTGATTTTAATAAAAATTCTACAAACATTGGTTGATCAAATTACATAAGCCTGCAACAAAAAATTTTTTTTAGAAATCAATAGCTGATATTAATAGATTTTTGACGCTGATTTAAAGAAAAATAGTAAAAAAAATTCCACGACGTAGCATTTCCTCAAAAAATTGAAAATTAAAAAAAGATGGAATGTAAGATGGATGAAACGTCAATGTAACGATTGGATTACTGTTGGAATCTACACAGGGACGTCCACCGTACTGCCTACAATAGAATAAAAGCCAAAAAGTATTTTCAGGAAAAAAGGAAAAGAAAGCATTATGGATAAATTATTCAGGATATACCAAACAATGGTAACCATTAATTGTTCTAATAAATGTAATTTCCATCTAATATAAAATCAATATATATTTAGCATATCATTCCCAATTGATTGATATATCAATTAATTTGTAAATAAAACGCTTAAAGATAGCTTGAAAAATCCTTCTTTTCCTCAGAATATGTAAAATAGGCTGTCTTGTGGATATATTTAAGCCCATTCTGTGAAAAACCCTTACCTGATTCAAAAAAATGAATGCCATATTTGAAATCAGCGCACTAAATAATATAAAATTCAGTCTTTGCATTGTAAACACTTGTCCATGACTCAGATTTTACAAAACTGTGATTTTTTTTTTTTTTTTTTTTTTACATTTTTTTGATTTTTAAAAAAAAACTAGACGAAATTACCTGAAAATTCAGACATGCAAAGAACATTTAAAAAACTCATATTTCATCAATCGATTTAGTCCAGAGTGCAATTAGGGGACCAACCACAATTTGAAGAAGAGTTGAAATACCTTTGAATCCCGTTGTACCATAAAAATCTACAAATGGCTTATAACTTTAATTCATTGTTGCACATGCTACAGTCAGCAGCAAAAGTATCCGAGCACTAGCAATATTCCTTGTCTGAAATAGGCACACTTAATACTGCTTTGTTAAATGAATCCTTGTACATTCATGGTCTTAGTCAGTCTAAGAACATGATTCGACAACGATTTATTTAGCAAAACAGTTTTATGTGTATTTTTTTTATCGGAATAATTGGTTAGTGCTCGGATACTTTTGCTGCAGACTGTATGTACAATATTTGTATGTTTTCGTTTGGCAATTGCGCAATTATTTAGTCATATATATATATTTAATATTACTAAATTTTATGACAAGTTTTTTTCTTATAACTAGAACTAATATCTAAACTGTTTTCTAACTAGAACGGATTTATTTAACTAATTTATTTAAAGTATAATTTTCATAATAAATTTCTTCGTTATTATTGAAATATAAGTATAGTATTTTATAGGCAGGAGAAGATTTATGATTAAGCCATAAGGGATATGACGAGGATATGACGAGGATATGACGAGGATATGACGAGGCGTTTCATTTTAAACACATAAAATTTAATAGATGACTATGACAAGTACAGATGAAATACACAAGTAACATAAACGACTACATTTTTAAGACTGATCTGTTCTAGCAGAGATAAAAGTAAAAAGGAATGAACAGATCATTGATTGGACGTGACGTCACTTACCAACATTCCAATAGATTTAATCAGGAATACAGTGACGAAATACACCACATTTCTCCTTCCCTTAATTCTGTATACCATACCTGATGGGAGGTTTTCTTACTCTAGATGATCTTCTTACAACCTGTTCAGAAAAAGACAAATTAGTATTTTTAAGTTTTGAATGTTCAGATTTTAGTTCTTTATTTACAGTACTGTTGATATTTTTATCACAGTCAATTTCTCCAGGCTTTGTAGACACAGATCTACTGTCGGTTGGCACTGGATCTGGTGTAATGGAAGGATTGGTTGGCTCTGGATCTGGTATAATGGCAGGATCGGTTGGCACTGGATCTGGTATAATGGCAGGCCTCCTACCAGATTTAGATTCTCCATTGCTTTGTAGGTGTGGACTCTTGCTATCGGGAACCATGGAAATATTTGCACCAGGACTTGTAGCTTCCTCCAGTTGTACTCTGGAACCTACACTTTTCAGTTGATCAACGTGTCTTTTCCATACACATGAACCTACTTGAATTTTGTAATGTAGTTTACCTAGTCTGGCAATTACTTTACCTATTTTCCATTTATCTCCTGATGTGTAATTGCGTACTGAAACTTTTTCATTTATTTGGAATTCTCTTATCTTTTTCTTGTTAAAAACATTTTTATGTTGTTTGTTTTCAACATAATTTTTAACATTTAGTACAAGTAAATCCAGTTTTGATCTGATATTTCTCTTGAGAAATAATGATGCGGGACTCTCCCCTGTTGTAATATGAGGCATTATTCGGTATTGGAATAGAAATTCGTTTAACTTAAATTGGAGACTTCCGGGTTCTGAACTTAAGGATTTCAATCGTTTTTTAATTATTTGGACATATCTTTCAGCCTGATCATTTGTAGAGGGATGATATGGTGCAGTTAAACTATGTTTTATGCCTTTACTTTGTAGAAAATGTTCGAATTGTTCTGAAATGAATTGTGGCCCATTATCAGACACAAGGACACAGGATAGCCATATCTGGCAAAAAGCGAAGAAAGACAGTTTATAGTGTTCTCAGCCGTAGTATTAGGAACAATGAACTCTTCTGTCCATTTACTGTGGGCATCTACTACGATTAAAAACATTTTCCCCATCATTGGACCAAAAAAGTCTTCATGTATTCTGTTCCAAGGTGTTGTAGGCCATTCCCAGTGATGGTTGTCCATTTTGGGAGGATTATGTTTTAATTTAATACAAACAGAACAGTTATTTGCTAAATTCTCAATGTCTTTATCAATACCTGGCCACCATACAAAACTACGTGCCAGTGCTTTCATTTTAACTATGCCAAAATGGCCAAAATGTAAATCTTCTAACACTTTTTGTCTATGAACAGTAGGAATTACAACACGATTCCCTTGTAGTATGCAATTATTTAGTATAGAAAAATCTTGTTGTTTATGTCCGAAAAGTAAGTAATTTGGCATCTGTGTGCCTGATATTAAGTGTCGGTACATTTCTTTCAATGTTGGATCTCGCTTAGAACTTGCACATAATATCTTTGTAGTTAACGGTAACGAAGTGATTTGATGAATAAATAAACAATCGGTTTCATCAGGGTTGCCAAATAAATTTGGTGACAAAGTTGGTGACATTTTTTCTGGTTGTAGCGAATCGGACGACGGCAGCAGTAAGTCTTCACTACGTAATGGAAGACGTGATAGAGCATCGGCATTTCCGTGCTCTGCAGATTTTTTATATTTAATATCATAATTAAATGTTTATAAGTATAATGCATATCTTTGCATTCTAGCTGCCGAAAGTACCGGAATACTTTTTACGGGTGAAAATATGGAAACTAGGGGTTTACTATCAGTATACAGAGTAAATCTCCTACCATATAAAAATTGAAAAAATTTCTTTACACCAAAAATTATTGATAACGCTTCTTTATCTACCTGACTATACCGCTTTTCTGCAGAAGACAAAGTTCTAGAAGCAAAAGCTATGGGTTTTTCGTAGTTATCTGGCATTGTATGCGAAAGTACTGCCGAAATTCCATAAAGAGAAGCATCAGTGGCTAAAATTAAGGGTAATTTAGGATTAAAATGGGTGAGAATCCTTTCGGAAGTAATTTCCTGTTTAATTGCATTAAATGAATTTTCACATTTTTTAGTCCACTGAAAATTTACATTTTTACGTAATAATTCATTTAGAGGATCAGCGATCGTAGATAATTTAGGAACAAATCTAGAATAGTAAGATACTAAACCTAAGAATGCTTTTACCTGAGTTACGTTTGTAGGTATTGGAGCATTTAAAATAGCAGAAATTTTTTCTTGCGTTTTGTGTATGCCATTTTTATCAATTTTGTAACCGCAGTATGTAATTTCATCATTCATGAAAAAAGATTTTTCTTTATTTATTTTAAGATTATATTCACGTAACCTTTCTAGCACTTGTTTTAATCGCTCTAAATGTATTTCATCCGTTTCCCCTGAGATACATATATCGTCAATAAAAACTGAAATACCCTCTATACCTTTTAAAATTTGTTCTATAGTTCTCTGCCATATTGCTGGCGAACTGGCAATTCCGTATGGTAATCGGGTAAATTGAAATAAGCCTTTAGGAGTGTTAATAGTAAGTAATTCTTGTGAATTTTCCTCTACCGGTAAATGCAAGTATGCTTGATTTAAGTCAATCTTTGTAAAATGTAATCCACCCCCTAAAGTTGCTAATATATCCTCAATTTTTGGTAGCGGGTATTTGTCAACCTTTAAAAATTTATTTACCGTGACTTTAAAATCGCCGCATAAACGAATTTCCCCATTAGGTTTTACCACCGGAACAATAGGTGTTGCCCATTTACTAGTACTAACAGCTTTTATTATCCCTTCATTTTCTAATCTTTCTAATTCTTCATTTACTGCATTCCTTAATGCATACGTAACTGTTCGCGATTTACAAAATATTGGTGATGAGTCTTTCTCTAAATGTAATTCAGCTTTAACATTTTTAATTTCACCTACGTTATTTGTGAATAAATCCGGAAATTCATTTAGTAAATTATTTAAATTTTCCGAGATTTGTACTACTTTGTTTACGGGAACAGTTTGTAAATTGTTTGGGAATATATTAAATGTAGTTATCCAATCCCTACCTAGCAATAAAGGAAAATTGTCTTTTTTAACTAAATATAACTTAACATTCCTAGTTTTGTTTTCGTAAGTTACATTTACTCTAACAAATCCCTCGGGCTGGAAAATTTCTCCAGTAGCTGTTTTCAATTGTATATCAGCAGGAAACATTTTATGTTCTGGAAATAATCTCCGAAAACGATTTATCGGTACGGCGGAAATCGCCGATCCTGTATCAAGCTCCATTTCTGCTTTAGCACTATTTTCTATCAAAACCCAAATTTTTATAGGTTTAGTGCCTTCAGATTGTAATGACAAAATGTCTACAGTATCAAGAACATTTACATTTTTCTTTTGAGTAACATTGTTTTGTGCGTTCCGACACACCTTACTGAAATGACCGCGTTTTTTACAAAAATTGCAAACTGCATTAATAAATTTACAAACATTTGCTAAATGAGAGCTATTTCCACAACGATAACAATGAGTTTTACTTTTATTTGCACTCGCAGTTTGTTCACGTTTTGTTTACTTAAGTTATTTTGAGAATAATTTTGTTTTGGTTTCCTAACACTAACAGAAACTTTATTCAAATTCAAATTTTTATTTTGTAATTCTATCATGTCATTTTCAGTACTTTGCATAGTTACGTCTTGTTCTACTGCTTTTTCAAATGTTAAATCTTCAACCTGAGACATTAATTTGCTTTGGATTGTTTCATTTTTTAATCCGCGTAAAAATTGTTCTAACAGATTTTCTGACAGTGAATCGCCCGTAAACGCGCAATGTGTTGTAAATTTCTTTAAACGAACACTAAAATCCTGCACCGATTCAGAATCTCCTTGACAACATTTTCTAAATTTAATGCGTTCAGTTATTTTGTTAGGAATTTTACATAGATGTTTTGTTAAGACATCTACTAATTCAGTGTAAGTGTTCAGTGTAAGATTCAGGGAGATCTGGGAACAATAAATTTGTAAGTAAATTATATAATTTCGGTCCGATAAAAGTTATTAAAGCACTAACTTTTTTTTCATCCTTAATATCAAACAATATAAAGTTCTGTTCCAATCTCCTGACATAAATCTGAAAAGACTCAACCGAATCATTGAATTCTTTAAAATTTTGAAACATTTTTAATGAAAATATGCTAGTTCTAACAATAAAAACATGCAATCTAATAAAAGAACAGAAAGAAAAAAAAATAAAATAAATGTGTAAATACATTTTTTTCTTCTTTTGCTTTCCCGAAAAAATAAAAAATCGTAGACAAGTAATTATCGATGGCGCCTATACATTTCCTCCGCGACAGTAGACAACTGCCCGTCTCCGATCGCTTTACGTTACTTTCGAAATATCAATTTTCTTTATGAAGAACTGCAGATTGCATTTTTAATCATCTTGAAGTAGATATTATTAAAATGTTGAAGAGCAAAACTTTTTTTTGCTTTTTTCTTTTTCGTTACTCCTGGTCGCCATTATAGTATTTTATAGGCAGGAGAAGATTTATGATTAAGCCATAACTAGGATATGACGAGGCGTTTCATTTTAAACACATAAAATTTAATAGATGACTATGACAATTACAGATGAAATACACAAGTAACATAAACGACTACATTTTTAAGACTGATCTGTTCTAGCAGAGATAAAAGTAAAAAGGAATGAACAGATCATTGATTGGACGTGACGTCACTTACCAACAGTCCAATAGATTTAATCAGGAATACAGTGACGGAATACACCACAATAAGTACTGCTATTATATTTCATGGATTTTTTTTTTTTTTTTTTTTTTTTTTTTTTTTATATATTAGTAAGTAATATGAGGTTTTCAGGATTCTTTTAAATATAGTTACAGTCAGTAAGAAAAGTGTGCTAACACTAGCAAAAATTCCCATGTAAAAAAAAAATTACACTTCATACGGTTTTGTTAAATTAATCCTTATCGAATCATGTTCTTACACTAAGAACAGAATTCGACAAGGATTTATTTAACAAAACCGTATGAAGTGTACTTTTTTTACATAGGAATTTTTACTAGTATTCGGGCACTTTTGTTACCGACTGCACTAGCGGTTCAGGTAAAGGCCGCTAATTCTAACATATATCTAAAATATTTGTGTTTTTAGCAATTTCTAACAAAGTTCAAAAGTTTTTGAATTTTGAAACAAACTATATGCAATTAAAGATTTACCAGACAGAAATAGTAAATGGAAACGATAAAATTCTTTATATTTCGTTATTTAAAAAAAAAAAAAAAAAAAAAAAAAAAAAAGAAACTCTATCTAGGGTTTTTTTATTTCCCTTTGGCATATAAATTATTCATAAATTTTATTTTCTAAAATATCCATGTATATTCCAATGCTATAAAAACTGCTTCTGATACGAACGCTGTTAAGCCGCTATCAGACGAAGTTCCGTATGAAAGGCAGCACATAGTATTTCATAATCAGGTTTTTCACGGGAGAAACCGGTGAAATACTACCGTGCGATAGTTTTGCCTCACGTATATCCTTCAATCACACACTTTCGACTGCTAGAATCACATACGATAGTTTTTAGAATGAAGTATTCCAATCAGAGAATCGCGATTCCAGAGTATCCTCTATCCTCATTCCTTTTAAACCTACTAGAGGGGAATTGTCGCTAAATGTTGCGCTCGTTGTTTACATTTGTGGATTTCGTTTATAATAAAAAACAACCCTTGATTGAGCTCAAGAAGGTCGTTCGGTAGCTTTGAGATGCAATAGATTATACTTCAGAATATATGTTCTTTTGTCTGATAGCAGCTTTACAGTTCCCTTTTAATGGTCGTCATTCCCCGACTGAAGTGGAATCATGTTTTCCCCTGCGATGATCAGTCTATACCTCATTGCTATATCTATGGTTCTAAGTAGAGAGCTTGTGTTATCCAAACGAATAAAATTTCTGTGACGTGGAAAAGCTTTCTCATATCTTTATATATAAACGTTAAATATACCACTTATTCTTTTATTGATTTATCAACGTCAAGTCCATGTTGTTGAAGCTAAAAATATGCCGTTTGGAAAGTAGGTTCTTTTCAGGACATAGGGGCTCATTGTAAACTGATTTTATGAAATTTAACCTTTAAGGGCATGAAAGAGGAAGTTGAATAATTTTTTATTCTTTTCACCGTACTTCTGCAGTAGTTACCAATAACAACTTCACGGTTTTAAAATGTTTCCTCTTACGCCCTAATTAAGGTAAAAAATGAGAATCTTCCGAAATTTAGTATTTAAGTGTGTGAAAACTGTCCTACCAGTTCTTCGCGCATGAAAAATCTCAGTTGTTTAAAAAAAAAAAAAAAAAAAAAAAAAAAAAAAACTTTAAATTTAGCAAAAATCTCTCTTCTTAGGCCCTAATTCAAGTAAAATATCAGAATCTTCTGAAATTAAACATTTAAGAGTTTAAAGGAGGTTATCTAACATTTCCACCCGTTTTTCGTACGAAGAAAAATATGCTAATTTCCAGTAAAAACTTGAAATTTTTAAAAATGTCTCCTCTTACACCCTAATTAAAATAAAATATGAGAATTTTCTGAAATTTAGCTCGGAAGTAATGCCCAGTATTTCTACTAGTCTTCATTCGTGAAAAATAGCAGTTGATTTCCAACCGAATTTTTCAGCAGATTTGAATACAGAAATCATAATAAAAAGCCTCTTGCCAACGGGTCAAATTACTTGCCTTTGCTTTCAATTTTTATTTTTATTTTATTTATTTATTTATCGTGCAAAGAACGGGTAAAACTGCTAGTTGCATCATAATTTGAAGTTAAGATTACTATTTTTTACTACTACCATAGCCTTCTTAACTAGATGCCTGTCGCGTAGCTCGGAAACTAGGCAACAGTTGAAGCGGTAGACAGCACCACCTAGTACAGATTATAAGACTTTTTTATTCAACTGTCACTAATAATTTAAAGAAGTGATACGTGATATATATAATAGACGTTTCTTTAATTCTATTCGCCTTTTATGTATATCATATCCCACTTTTTAAAATTGTTGGTGGCTTTTGAATAAAAAAGTCGCACAATCTGTACCAGGTGGCGCTGCCTACCGCTTCAACTGTTGCCTAGTTTCCGAGCTACGCGACAGGCATCTAGTTAAGGAGGCTATGCTACTACTAAAGAAAAAAGAAAGGCTTTGAAAAAAAAAAAAGGCCTTACATAATCATAGTAAAGTGTAACAATTTTCTCTATTTAAAATGCACTTTTCCTATCGAATGACTTCTAAGAAATGACGTCATTTTTAAAGACGTTAGTACTTTATTTGAGTTTTTTTAAAAGTGACTCCATTATAACATATTATAAAAGTTATTTTGATTTAAGTTACATTAAGAAACGACGTAATTCGGACGTATTAACAGTAAAATGTTTAAATCGCATGCATAAAATTTTGACGAAAGCGTACACTGAGAAAAAATTCTGTAACCGACATTTAGAATCTAAATTGTGGCTCTAGAAAAAATAGTTCTATGCCATCCTTATGAATTCTACTCCCCTTGGAAAGCGAGTTCTAGAATCCACTATTAGAATTCTAGAGCGTTTGCCTATATTATCGAGGGCAAAGTTATTTAAAAATCTCTGCAAATAAATTAGGCTACAAGAGGCGTGTTTCAGAAGCTATAATCTTAGTTTGTTACCCAGTACTAGAAAATCAAGCGAGAACTTCTCGCAATACAAGATATTCAGAATATTCAGACTATTGTTTCACCATCTAGAAATGTGTAAACTAGAAATTCTCGATCATTTCATCTATTCAGCTTATTGGCATGCCTTATGCACATACCTCGGAAATGTATATTTCTATTTAATGGATTTGGAAATCGGCCACTTATTCATTCTAGACGAAGACAGTATTTTTTTTTCTCAGTGTAATTTTAGAACTTTTTTTTAATCATTCTGCCCTTTTTTAATTTAGAATTTTTTTTAAGTCTTTGCTTAAAGAAAACATATACATTAAAAGAAACGTACATATCAAATTTCAAGTTTCTAGCTACATTATTACTATAAAAATCATGCAAAAATATATTTTTCTAGAATGTTTTTCCTCACCTCCTCCCTTTGCGCATGCGCTATAAGTCTGAAACACCCATAGGCAGCGCTGCCAGATTGGGGGAATTTTTTATTCAATACCCACCACTAATTATTAATTGTAACGATTGCCTAATCACTTTGAAGACTTCTTTGTAAGATGTCTTCGAAATAATTAGGCAACCATTACAATTAAAATTTAATGGTGAATTGAATAAAAATTCCCTCAGTGTGGCAGCACTTCCCATAGTACTTCAACCCTGCTCATAAGCACTAACTGTGTCAGGTTTGTTTCAAATCGGTTCAATGGTTTGGGCGTAGATATAGAACATATCCACACACCTACTTTCAATCACTTTTATTTATACTATTAAAATTATTATTTCATGGAACAAATTTTTTTTCGATATGTTATTATGATGATAAGAAGACAAGAATTAAAAATTACATATATATAAGACGTAATTTAGGATAACAGTTTAAAAAAAACTGTTAAATGAGTTAACAAAAAAAAAAAAAAAAAAAGAGGATATGTCTCTGTTTACCCGGATTAAATTTTTTAAAAGAAAATCTATCTGAAGAACATTAGACGTATTTAAAAAAACAATCTCTCTTCTTCCATCATTTATGATATTTTTTATAGAAATTCAAGTTTTTTTTTTTTTTTTTTTTTTTTTTACTAAATTTTATATCTGAAACATGGACATTAGTAAAAATATACTATTGAATTTTTATTACCTCCGTCATAAATCTTTTTTGTACTAAACTTAAGTACCACTGTCCATTGTATGTTAAATTATAAGACTAAAATCTACCTCAAATAGTTAAATCAATAATTTCCGTGTCAGTAAATTTAAAGTCATTAATCTTAAAATTATATTTTGACAACATAAGATAAATGACGGTAGAAAATTTTTACAAAAGAAAAAGTTTTATTTCCTTATTTATTTTATTTTATTTTATTTATTTATTTATTTTTTACTGGGTTCTTTATTGTTGAAGCTTCCTTGAAAACTTTAGTAAATTTTTCTAATGTATTGATAGCAGGATTTGTAAGGATTTACTTTGTTGTTTTTAAGATACTTACTCATATATATACATATATTTCTATCAGTGGATATAAGCACTTAATCTTTAGTATATAAAGAGGAAATAAGATATTCTTGATATATTTAATTTAATGTTACAATTATTTTTTGGTTAATTTCTGTTGCTGTTATTACTCTACGATATTTGTTGCAAATTAATGTTCATTAGGATTAAGTGGATTTAGGACTCACTACGTTTATCTCACTGAAGGAAAAGTTTTGTTGGCAAAACAAAATTTACTTTGATTTTTTAGATTTATTTTGCCATTTTTAACATTAATTTTATTAACCATCCAGTTTGCTTTAGCTGACTGAACGAATACGGCTGAAAGTCGAGTAAGAGTCACCGAATAGTTTGATAAGCTACATCATATGATCTGTAATCAGCCAATGGGTGAGCGATGTGACCATTCAACAAAACTATTTATTTTAATCAGCAAAATATTTTTGGTGATTTAATCAAATATTGGTTAATTGAACAAAACTATTTCGTTAAAATAAAAATTAATCTCGATTATGATAACAAAAGTTTATTTGAGTCTTCTCTCTCTCTCTCTCTATATATATATATATATATAGAGAGAGAGAGAGAAAGAGAGATATACCCCAAATGTATGTCTCAAGTCATACGGGGCATTTTTTGACAGTTTAAATCATTTATTTTACGTTTTTGCAGTAAGTTTTACTTAGGAATTGTTTCACATTTATTAATTTTCTCGTAAGTTTTTCTTTAGTTATTTTTGTTACATATTTTCAACTTTTAAATTACTGAAAACATATAGTTTCATATATATATATATATATATATATAACAAAATTCTTTTTGTTTCAACAAGATATTCTTTTTTATGCGTATGCCTGATCCGCGATTCGGACTCTGAATCTGAGAACTGACAGTCAGAGAAAATATTTACTTTATTAAAGCATATCTTTTTTTTTTTTTTTTTTTTTTTTTTTTTTGTCATAATAAGCCAAAAAGTATAATATATTAACATCTAACGAAAATGTTCGTAAAATTAATAAACAGCTGCTCCTCTAGAAAATGAATCTAATGGAAAAAAGGAAAGAAGCATGCATGCTGAATACAAATGTTGCAATGTAAGTTTTATTTAAAAGAGAAGAAATTAAGCATTCGTTCAGTAGGTTACAAATACTAAAATGTAAATGAATGAAAAAAAGGCAGTAGATGTATTTATTTATTATTATTTAATAAATAGCATTTAAAAATATTCTTTTTAAATATTTTATTAATTTAATTTGAAAATTATTTTAGTATCATTACAGCCTTTTTAAATAATTTAGATTCATTTGAATATGAAGCCCTTCATGTAAGTAATGCATTTTATTTATGTAATTTTTTCGCTGTAGGTTAAAAAACTAAATAAACCAGCCACTTGTTAAGTTGCAGTTTTTTCTGATATTCTCTTATCAAAAGAAAGGGGAAAAGGACGAAATATTTTACTAAGGAAACTTCTATCTATGATTTAAAACCACAATACAGATTTTTACAAAAATTCACGAAATTTCTTTGACACGATGTTAAACAACACATATACAGGATATATCAGAACTCGTGTAACATACATTAGAAAGTGGTAGAACAGGGTGATTACAGACCCACCTTTTTTCCTTGATTCTTCCACCAGAATATTTATAAGATAATATTTGCTTAATTAATGGGGCAAACATACTATCAAAAATTCCGAAAGAAAATATTGGTGGAAGAATCAGGGAAAATAATGTGCTCTGTGACCACCCTGTAGAAGAATCCTTTTATAGGACAAATAACAAAAAAAAAAAAAAAAAAAAAAAAACACCTGTCCTGCCTCCAACTGTTCACGAGTTCCTTCGGATAATATTAGCTGTCTAAATTTAAAATGAAACTGGAAAATCTGAAATTTATAAAAACTCTAAAAACTAGTACGTTGTAGCTCCCACAAAACTTTCTTCTATATAATTACTATATAATTATCTATAACTACTTCATTTACAGGGTTGAATGCACAAAAGTTTAACGATCACTTCTCAAAATTCAGATATTACATATGGAGTTCGATGCAATTTTATTCAACAGTTACGGGGATGAAAATTCTAAATTACAGAACTGGTGTACAATCAATATTTATTCTTAAAAACTTCTTCACACACCATAAAAATTAATAAAAGCACTACTGGATTCGAAAGCACGTGGCCTTTCTTCTTCAGCTGCAAACCGCGTGCTACACTGCTTTGGAGGCAAAAGCAAGGCTGAAAGCACTGTAAAACCAAAAGACGAAGGAGTAACGCAAACAGTCAATAGGAAGCATTCTGCGAAACCAAGCAGAGAGAAACACAACCAAAAAACAGGAAATAATAGAAACAAACACAAAAAATGGAGGTAAGAGATATTTAAATAATCTATTTACATATTTTTATTTAATTTTTATTAAAATATATTATACGTATATTTTTTTCATTGATTTATTTAATTTTAATTTTAATTTATTTATTTATTTGTTGTTAATTAATTAATTAATGTCTTTTATTAAATATATATATATACTATATATATACATACTACATGTATATATGTATCTTTTTTACAGGGTTAGAGGCTCTGCCCCCTCTTCGTTCCGCTCACCAACCCCAAAGGGAGGCCTTGCCTCCCTCTGACCCATTTCGCATATTAACCCCTACGGGCTCTACCCGTCTATTCGCTGTTTTGCCTTTCACTTAATAGAAAATTCAATAGTGCATAACACAAAAGCAGAATAATATTACACAAAATTTTATATTCAATGTCAAATTGAAATACA
This sequence comes from Salticus scenicus, assembly GCA_963930645.1. Taxonomy (NCBI): domain Eukaryota; kingdom Metazoa; phylum Arthropoda; class Arachnida; order Araneae; family Salticidae; genus Salticus; species Salticus scenicus. Next base: position 143,843,879 of record OZ005650.1, on the reverse strand, counting down.
TAATACATATTTAATACCATTTTTTTTTTTTTTTTTTTTTTTTTCAATGAAATATTGTGCTAAACGTCAGCATTTTTTTTTTTTTTTTTTTTACTTTATATATTTATATATTTTATTTTTATTTTTATTTTTATTAATTTATTTATTTATTAGGACTGAGGGCCTATTAGTCTCAATCTGGGATTTTTGCGTTGTCGTTTTCGATAGTTGGACGTTTGTCGAAATCTAAAATTTATCGAAAATATAATTGAATAATTTAAAAGCGATGTTATAATTAAAAAAAAAAAAAAAAAAAAAAAAAAAAAAAAACTATTAGTCCTCCGTCCTAAACTAAATTCTGCTTTTGCCAGAATTTCATCAAAATATTTTTATTATTATTATTATTATTATTATTGAAAGAAAAAGAAAAGAAAATTAATAATAATCAGTATCGTTACAAGCGATATCGAAAAAGTTTTTTTTTTTTTATATAATTTTGAATTAGGAAATAAGAAATGCGCGAGCAATATGAAATAAAAATAAGTAAAAAAATGAATTTAATGGTTTAATTTTTATATAAAACAAGATCGCGTGCTATCTTAAAAAGTAGATGTAAAATTTAAAGTTTAATTTTTTGGCAACAATTATAAATTAAAATAAATAATTTAATAAAAGTTTAGAAGTTAGAATTTCGAATTTTTATTATTATTATTTGTATACGAGAATGATAGAATTACTTACATTTTATATTACTTTTTACTTACCATGTAAGTATTTCATTTGAAATAATTGTTGCGAGTTTTTTAAACTTAGAATATTTATCTACACAGTTAATTGTAAATTAAATAAAATGTAAATTGTATTTAATGAAGTTAACATATGGATGTCTGAAACTAAAAATTTCTCGAACATTAAAAAATGTTTATTTACTTGTATTTTAATTTTAATTTTATTATTATTATTTTCTTTTTTTTTCTTCCTTTCTTTTTCTTATTCTTTTTTCTTTTTTCTTTTTTTTTTTTTTAGAAAAGAAAGAAATTCACTTTTAAATTTTGTCACTATTTCGCAATGAATTATTTTGTGCAATTTCTTGTTTAAAAAAAAAAAAAAAAAAAAAAATCTTGTACCTAAATGTCGGGATATTTTTTAGGACCAAAATTTTTCCGTTATCTGTTATAGTGACTAAGAACATGACGCGACAAGGATTTATTTAACAAAGCAGTATTAAGTGTATTTTTTTATTATAGGGATTATTGGAAGTGCTCGGGCACTTTTGCTGCCGACTGTAACCTGATCGTGGTACAGACTTATTATACAGTCGGCATCAAAAGTATCCGAGCACTAGCCAATAACTTCGATCTTAAAAAAGTACACTTAAAACTGTTTTGTTAAATAAATCTTTGCCAAATCATGTTCTTAGACTGGCTAAGAACATGAATCGACAAGGATTTATTTAACAAAACAGTATTAAGTGTACTTTTTTAGACAGGGAAAATTGCTAGCACTCGGATACTTTTGCTGCCAACAGTATCTCCCCTTGGTAACTTTTGAATTTTTGCCACCATTTTAAACAAAAATACATAATTTATGAGATTATTGTTTCTGCTACTTTCATTTCTTTTTCTTTTAATATTTTATAATTTATTTATATGGGGTATTTGGTTTAAAGTGGCTGCCGCGAAAGTAGTAGAGTCCTTGGCGAATAAAGGCCTATCAACTTCAGAGTCAAAATTTAAAAAAAATCCCAGGATTATGAATAAAAAAAGTTCTTTAATATAATGCTGAATTAGCATTCATGCCAAACGTACTATCTGTGCCAATAAATAAATAAATAAATAGTGGATCTGCAGATCAGGAGCCTCAACGTCCTATCTGCACATTATTCAACAGATCATTTTTATTTATTCACTATTATATAATATATGTTGATTACATTGACTTGGTACATAAACAGATACGTTTCTGAGGGGGACTGCAGCCCCCCCCCTCAACTCTTTCGCTGTATCTCACTTTCTATACCTTTCTGCATATATATGCATATATATGTATTCCTAATAACTGACAATCTTGTATTAATTCCCTGTAATTCATAAATATTTGTACAAAATTTCATGCAAAAAGATTACACAGCATATCGGAATTATTTTGTGTAACCCATGAAACTAATTAACAAATATATGCCCACAATTTTCAACAGAAAAACATGCTTTTAAAATTCTAACAAAATTTCGTTATATTTAATGGGGTGTAGCCATGTTAAAATGCACTTTTAAGAAATACCGACTATAGACCGTAACAGTACGAAATTCTTTTGTGTATCCCGGCAAATGAGCCGCATTTATTGTATACTCCAATAATAAGAATACACCTAATTAATTATAACTCATTAATTTTTCAAACTAACTTGACACCATTTAGATGATTATAGTACGTCATCGGAATTATTTTGTGTGGTCCCATAAATAAATTATTTAGTTTATACATATCCTTTTTCTAGAGTAAACATGCTTTTAAGTATCTTTATAATGTATGTTAATACCATTATGTTGAATGCAGCATACACGCATTAAATTGCGCTTAAATAAAAAATTTTCATAGGCTCTAATGTCACGAAATTCTTTTGTGTGTCTCCGTAAACGAACCATAAACATTGTATAACCACTAAAACTATTCAGCTCATTTTACGTTTTCTAAGAATAATTGTTCGAAATTTGATATAATTTGGTTGATTACGAGACACTGTCAGAACACTTTTGTAAGGTCCTATACATTAATTAGGAACCCTAAGAGCATATATTTCCTGCAGAAAACATAAGTTTAAGCCTATCAGTAATGTACGCTAATTTCATTTTGTTGATTGCAAAGTAATTCTATTAAAATTCGGTTAAATGAAATTCAACACATATAAAGTAATGATAAGAATTTTAGCGTGTTACTGTAAACAAATATAGACATCAAAAATTATAAAAATACCGTAATTTCTGCTAGATAACCCGCAGGTAAGATGAGTCATTTCTCCACCAGAAATTTTATTTAATAGAGAAATCTATACTTTTTCGAAGGAAGAGCTCGTACAAATATAAATTTATTTATGTATTGAAATTTCGGTGCAAAACTGGATTATATAACCTGCGGGGTATCATAGCAGAAATTACGGTAGTTTCCACCTTTTCATAATTAAGTTGTGCTTAATATATAAAAAAAATTCTTAAGATTCAGAATGTAATTTTATTTAGTTCTATAATTAATCATAATTAATGACACAGTTAGTATTTTTGTTATTCAGTAATAATAATGAAAGTTTTAATCAAATGTAAACTTCGGTATTATTATACTTACTACATTTTAGAAGTAATATCTTGATTTTATGCACATTACGCATTATGCAAAAAAGCATAAATTTGCAGAAATATTTAACACACAATTTATCCTCTTTTTTTTTTATCAAAAAACAAGTTACACATTTTTTTAATACACATTTCTATAATCGCTTTATCAAAAGAAAAATGTCCTCTTGCTGTAACAGGGTGAAGTGGAGATGGTGATTTCAAAAAATATCTTTATATATATTTTTTAATTTACACTATCTTTTATAGATGAATAACAAAATCTGTTAAAATCTATGTCTCCTCAAGGAGTCAAAAAATTTATAGAGAATATTTGTGTTCTATTAACAACGCAGATTTTTTGAATAATACCTGTCCATAAGTTTTCATCATAAATTGCAAAACACCACTCACCAATGTCATAATCAGTTTTCAGTTGTGAAGAATCAATTATATTATAGAAACAATCTTTTTTTCACCAGCTTCACTGGTAACACACTCTTGATTGTTTTAACAGGGAAGGCAAAGCAATATCGCTCTAGGACATAAATTTTCATTTTTTTTTACAAATAATTTCCGCTCCTTGACTTAGCTTCTACACAAGCTTCTACTTTCTTATGTTTTGGGGGCATAGCCTAAAATGAAAAGTTCAAAAAATATTACAGGAATTGCGTTATAATAATTTTTAAATGTTGCAATATGTATTTACATCTATTATTAGTGCAATAGAAAAATATGTGTTATAAAAAGACAGTATCCTATGATTGAGGAAAAATTAATTTCTTAATGAAATGAATAAATCCTTAATCTGCTTAATCTGTTAAATTTATTTTATTTTATGGGTAAAAACTGCTAATGTAAAAATTTTTTGCCTTTGTTTGCTTGACTAGAAAATTCTGCGCACCATAAAAGAGGAGGGGGGGGGGGGGGGCAAAAGAAAAGAATATGTACTTTTGTGTGGAGAACAGGGTAGAAACTTTAAAATTGGGGGGGGGGGGGGGGGTTAAAAACATTTTTAGTTATTTTTTGCTTTTTTTTCAAAGGATTAAAGGGAAAAAAAGGGATAAAAGGGATTAAAGGGATAAAAGGGTTAAAGTTTAAGCCTTCCTTGTGTGCTAGTAGGAAAGGGATGGGGAGGGGAAAGATGAATAATGAAATTTTTAAAGATAGAGATTTTCAGCCCTTGAAGTTTAACAACCAAAAATAGCTTTTATGATCTCAAATACAATAATTTAATTTTTTTTTTAATTATTAACAAACATTAATATGTATATATATTTTTAAAAACTATTTTGGAATAATGTACTTTTATAGTAAATGTATTTCTTTATTCTTATTTCTTTATATTAGATGTATTTAATAACCACTTTATTTGTTAATTAATACATATTTACGTTTTAGGACATTGAATGAGCTATAAAAATAAATTTACTGAGAAAATTATCGGCATTTTGATCCTTACTTCATTTGTACATTGGTGTTAAATAATCATTCAAGAGAGTTTTGCGCTAACAAAAAAAATTTCAAAATACATTTAAAATGTGCAAAACATAGAAAAAATATTTTTTAGATAATAAAGAGAGGTATTAGTACTTTTTCTGTATGTATGTTTTAAAAAAATAATGTCCGAAATTTCGTAACGATCGCCGCGACCGCCATTTTATGTTGAACGTACACATAGAAGTAGAGCATGCTTCTGAGTAAAATTATATTATTACACATACTAAGTATGATTTATTTATACAAAACTCATAAATATATAAGATGAACCATTATAATAAATATCTTTTTATATGTTTTAAGACATCAGACCATCTTTAAAAATAACTTTAGAGAAAAAATAATCGGCGTTTCGATCATTACGCGATTTGGATATTACTGTTTTTTACTTAAGAAAAGTGCATATATAGCAACAAATTTTACAAACACATATATAGATACTTAAAAAAGTTTACAAAATTATTTTAAAGATAGATAAAAGAGTCTAAAGTACTTACTTAACGTATTTTGCGTTGAAATAATATTGTTATTTTGATCGTTACTTTTGGACATACCGAAAATGCAAATGATATCTTTCTAGAAAAATTCTTCCATCTTCAAAAAGGATAAATCATGTGCTGTCAACTGTTGACGAAATTATCGAACAATCTTCGGTTTCCTTTATACATTCGTTATTTTCCATTAGAATCACTTGAAAACAAGTTATAACTTTTTTTTGGGGTGGTACATTGGATCAGTTAGCATTAAGAAATTCCAAAATCGGCCCTTTTAGCAAAAATAATACAATTTAAAAGTACATGTATAAAGCTTTTACAATAAATTATATCAATTCCTGTCTCTGAATAAAATTAAAAACTCAGTGAAAAAAAAAAATGCAATGAAAATTAAGTTTATTTGTGCTGTTGAAGCCTAAAGTCATGATGTGTGTCCAGTGCAGCGTTCCCAACTTTTATAATTTATTCATGAGCATTTTTAGCCCCGCCTTCTTTTTTGCACCAGAAATTTTGTAGATTATTTCTCTCTAACATATGACAACGATTAAATAAGAAGAAAATCATTTTTCAAAATGTCCGGTATGAAAAAGAGGCGGGGCTAAAAATGCTCGTGAATAAATTATAAAAGTTGGGAACGCTGGTCCAGTGCCCACCTTTTGAAAACTGCCCTTGTACACCTGCAACTTTGGTTTTAATACGAGTTCTCATTTCAGAGATATCAACGTCTTTTCACGAATTTGCATGACGTCTATATATAAGTATGTGTGTGTGTATGTGTGTGGGTGTGGGTGTGTATCTTGCATAACTCAAAAACGGTTGGACGTAGAAATTTGCAAATTGGTGTATAGGTTTACTATAACATCTAGTTGTGCACCTCCCATTTTGGACTTTCTATGATTTTCCATTTTGGAGATATTTAGGAAAATTATATTCATAATAACCAAAAATACAAAAGTTTTGCCCATTATATATGACCTACCATCACAGAAATTTCAAAAGAAGCTTATGATAGAGCCAGTAATGATATCATTATGAAAGTTGAAGACATTTTTGCGTTTAGAAACTTATGCTTAAAAACACAAGCAGGTTCTTGTCTCCCCGAATGCATTTTATTTATTGAATATTCAGTCCGTAGATAGAGCCCGTAATATATTTCGCGTAACTCAAAAGCGGTACTACGTTGCAAATTGGTTTATAAGTTTCTTATAACATCTAGTTGTACACCTCCCATTTTCGACTTTATATTGTTTTCCGTTTTGGAGATATTTAGGAAAATGATATTCAGAATGACCAAAAATACAAAAGTTTTGGCCATTATATATGACCTACCATCATAGACATTTCAAAAGAAGCTAATGATAGAGCTAGTAATGGTGTTGTTATTAAAGTTGAAGACATTTTTGCGTGTAGACAGTTATGCTTAAAGACATAAACAGGTTCTTGTTGACGAATGCATTTTATTTAATGAATATCTAGCCCATATATAGAACCCGTAATTTTGTTGTTGGGAAAGTTGTTGACATTTTAGCGTATAGAAATTCAGTCTTTAAGACAGAAGTATGTTCTAGTCGACAAATGTATTTCATTTAATGAATATTCAGCCCATTGATAGAGACTGTAATGATATGGATAAAAAACGTAGTCTTTATGTTAGCGTATAGAAAGTAATTCTTCAAGAAGTAAGCAAGTTCTAGTCGACGAATGCACTTTATTTAAATAATATTCAGTAAACATTTGAATAAATCTCTTTTTTGTACTACAAAAATTAATATTATTTAAACAATCCAATAAAATGTCCATTTTTACTACAGAAATCAAATAAACATTTCTAAATACAATGCAGAGCATAAATTTTGCTAAATCATGAACCGGCGAATATTTCGATGTCTGGATGGAATTATTCGAAAGTATTGTAAGTGGTTTACGTAATTTTCAAAGTAGCTTTGCGCGAGAAACCAATGTGTCATTACAAAATTTCCAGAACTCCTATTGATGTAAAGTTTCCAAATTTTGTAAATCTTTTACTACCATTTTTCGCTACATTTGAATGCCTAATTTGACGCTAAGTCGAAGCCCACCTTTATGGAAATGAAAAAACTTTCATCCGTTTCCACTTTTGCTGTTATACCGTGTAGAAAGTAACACATAAAGATATAGGCAAATTCTAGTCTACAATATCCCCTCGGCGGGAGTACCCTCGATGGATGTAAATTCTCTGTATGGGTTTCTTTCGAAATATCTCGTCAACCCCTTTGAAACGAGTGGGTGAAACACAGATCTGTGATAATTTGGAAAAATATTATCGATTTTTTTTTTCATTTTATAACAAGGAAAAAAAAAAGAAAGAAAGAAAGAAAGAAAAAGAAAAGGAAAAAAAAAGAAAAAAAAAATCTTCTAATTTTGGCTTAAAAGTGGCTTTCTTTCGACATTTAGGTTATAATTCTGTCAGATGACAATCTATGCATTTATCATGGAAAATAATTTTAATGAATAATAATTTAATGAATTGTTTGTACTGCATGAATTGTTGTAAAATTATATAGAAGAAAGTTTTGTGGTGGCCACATCATACTATTTGAAATTAGTTTTGAAATTCTCAAAAGAAAATATGGAGTGAATGTTAAAGAGTTCACGTATGCAAATTGAAACCTGAAAATATTTAAGATAACTTGTTAATTTAACAGCACCACTAAAAGAGGTTTTTTTTTAATAGCTTATATTTCCATTTAATATTTATATATTGAACTATAACAGGTTTTTTCGACAACATATATAATCATTCAATAATTCATATGATTTTTAATAAATTTTTTACACATTTCAAATCTGTGAACTGCGTATGAATTCATATGATCTTTAAAATGCTAATATATCTAGAGATATTTAAGAAAATAATTGATATTTTTTGGGGATGTTTAATAGAAATTACTTAAAAGAATAGGAAGGAATACTACACAATATCCTTTTACACAATATACTTTTACAATATCTTTGAAAGAACAAAATGTTAAAAATAAATGTTTAACAGAAACCTTTTTTTTTTTTTTTTCTTGTGTGTGTATATCTAAAATTTTACATGCATTTTTAATTTTTTTTCTGAAAATATTAGTTAATGAATTTCAAAACCAATCTCTAATTCTTTTAAGTAGGTTCTGTTAAACAAAAAGTCTTTTCTTTAATATCTGTAAAAGCTTTTGCACTTTGAAGACCATGAATTCATGAAAAAATGCAAACTGAGAAAGCTCAATTTAAAGATTTCAAATCTCTAAAATATATCTCAACTAGTATGATGTGGCCACCACATGACTTTCTTCTATATAATTTTATACAAAATTTATTCAATACAAATTATTTATTAAATTATCAAATTATTTCCCATTATAAATGAAAACGATTTTTATCTGACAGTATTATATTATCACTAAATGCCGAAAGATGTCAATTTTTTGCAAATCAGAAGAAATAAGATTTTCTCAGTTTTTTTTTTTTTTTTTTTTTTTTTTTTTTCGTTAAGAGATATAAAAAAAAATCGATAATTTTGTTTTAAATTATCACAGATGTATAGTTCAACCATTCGTTTTAAACGTATTGACGAGATCTTTTGAAAGATACCCTTATTGAAAATTTACTGGGGGGAAGCGATGCTCCCAAAGGCACATTTTTTTTTCCTAGTTAACTACTACTATTATCAATATTTCACATTAATTTTACAATCGCACCATTAAAATAACTCTCATTATGTACAGTCGGGGGAAAAAAAACGCAACACTCAATGTAACTTCGTTGCTAATCGATGCAGAAAAATGTAATAGGTATCATTCGACGGGAAATTGTGAGTAGTTTCAGAAAATGAACTGAAATTTTGAATTGGTGGTCGTCTACATATTAAAATGCGCACCAACTTTGATTTTTTTTCAATGGTAATGACTCATTTTTCTTTTATATTTGAATTCCTGGGATCGCGACAACACGAAAAAGTATATTGGTTGTATATTTTACTTATTTTTTCACAGAGTTATAAGCGTTCAAAGTTTGAAGGTGCTAACGTTAAATTCATATTTCGAAGCTTTATTAATATCTCCACAAAAAATAACTTGATCGATATATATATATATATATATATATATATATACGAGATATAGTGAAGAAACCCAAACATAATCATCATTACTTTTGATTCTAAAAAATATTTTTAATTCTGAAAAATAGTAATAAATTCATATTCATAAAAATTATGAATTATAGCCTATATTAATTTTTACATAAAATGAATCCTAATGCTGAAAAATATGGGTGTGCAAATTTGCAGCTCATTCCAGTTATTATTTTTCGAGATATAAATAAATCTTTCTTTTGGAGTGGTTTAGGGGGGCCGTCTCTTATAAAGTTTTGCATGAGATAACGAATCAAATCTTAAAAAATAACAACGAAAATTAAACAAAATATTTTTATTTTTTATTTACGGTCAAATTATATAACAACAATGTCAAACGCCAAGAAATGAAACAAAAATTATGATTTTTAGACATTAGTGTTAGCATCAAGAATTCCTTTTTCCTAAAGAAGACAAGCCCCGCCTACATCGTTCTTCAAGACAAAACAATACAGAAAAGAAAAGTAAATGTTACATTGAGTGGTAAATTCGTGCTAAACCCCTTATTTTATGTTGACAAAAATATGCACAAATAGTATTTACTTCATCGATTACTGGTGATAAATTTTGAATCTTTTAAACGAACACTAGAATAAAAAATTAACTAAATAGGCGGGGTTTACTGTTTTAAATAGAAAAATAGGTTTAACCCTTTCGCTACCAGCGTCACAGATATGTGACGATCCGATTTTCTTACCTGAGCCCGGCGTCACAAATATGTGACGGGTGTTCATTATCAGTTTATGATAATTGTTTGCCTCAACCTCAAATCGTGTCGCACACAGACCGCACACAGACGGGCTATGTTATAAAACAATAAAATAGATACAGGATGTTATTGGTTTTAGTTAGAACATTATAGATACATCCCACAAAAATAAATGACAATTTTATTATATTTAAATAGTAAGACGTCTGGGCTGTGATGGCGGTTTTTCTCCTGAGGCTCTAGTAGCGAAAGTGTTAATGTAAAAAATGTCTATTAGAAAAAAACGAATGGAATTGGAATGCAAGACAGACTTGTAAAATCGTTTCTTAACTACCGTCATAGTTAAAGTCATTTGCTTCATATATTACTTTATTTTTATTTATTTATTTATTTATTTTGTAGGTGGGAGGATTATTATTTTATGGATACTTCAGTCTTTAAAATTTTATTAATATATTTTAACTTTATATATTTTTAAAAATATACTTTAACTTTTATAAATATATTTTAACACTTTTTGCGACTGCAGGATTTTGTCTTTTTGACTGTAAGATCCGCCTACATGCGTTATTCTCTCAAAATAAAATATTTCAGAACAACTTTTCTGTATTCACAATTATATTACAAATGGATATACGTTATAATTATATTCTTTCTAATCAATATATCCATAGTATATTTTATTGCAAAACTATGAACACTGAGTACACATCTAAGAAACCCGTAACACACAAATTACGAAAGAAACGCCCACTGACAGAGTTACAGATTTTCAAATGACGTGAATCTACGTCAACAGTCGCGAAAGGGTTAATTAAAAAATTATATTTTCATAGAAATTATAAAACGAATCGTACAATTCCAAAGAGTTCAACTGACCCAAAACTGATAAGTGCGATTAAAATTGTTTAATATTTACTTCATGAACCCTTACAATAATTTATCCAAAAGGATTTAGTTTATGCGTTCTATCTGTATTATTTCATTTCGTATATTATGTTACACCTACGAAAGAAAATTTAAGCTTTATTGGTGATCAGTACAGCCATAATAGACACTTTTACTTGAAAAATACACTCCTTCTCATATTTATAAGGACGCTTTATGTTTTGAAATAACTAATGCAAAAATAATTGTGAACAAGATTATACTAAGTGCACATAATATATCTAATATTCTAAAAACCAAAACCGCTATATTTCTTTTAATATGAAACAAAATTAATAAAAAATAATGCAAAACATTTTTTCTCCACGTTTTTAGATGTTCATAATTTTTGGGACAATCAAGATTTTTTCGTTTTATTTATCTTAATAGCCGATAAATTACAGTTGACATGCGAATTTGTTAACTACTGGGCTAAATTAATTCATATATAAGCCTTCAATGTTTCTTGGACGGACATTATTGATAATTCCTCGAAAAAAAGAACGTGCATGTAGTGAAATATGATAAGTGTGTTTTTTAAGTGGAAGGATAATTTCAATCCGCCGAATTTCTAATGAAATTCGAAGATCTAAAATTGCTGAAGGAAATGTGACCAAACGTTGAACTGCTGGTCCGATGGAAGAGAGATCTCATGCAAAATCAGAGTTGTTTTACAGATATCGAAGACTCATAATTCCTCTTACCGTTATACTCATAAGAACTGCTGCTGAATTTGCTCGTAATTTTTAACGAAAGGTTGGGGTCCACATTTATGCATGTTTAAAATAATTAATAGTAATATGTTAAAATGAATAAAAAACCTGTAATAATCAATAAGCATTTAATGGAGGAAAGAACGTCTGTGTTAAAGTTGAATAAGGACAATATTAAAATGGTAAAATGTTGCATTTTCGGATGAAAAACATTTTAGTCTTGATTAACCAAATGGATTTAACAGTTACTGGAACGATCTGAAGATAGCGAAAGACAGAGCAGATTTTTTAAAGGTAGATATAAATCGGGCATTTTAAAGATGGATCTATGGGGCTCTGGGGAGCTGTTTCTGCTGAAGGCGGAATGAATTTAGTAATTTTTTCTATTATTATGAACATCAAGAGAATATCCGCAAATTTTAAACGTGGAATTCTCAGATTTTTTTTAGATTTTGGGGGGTAATAATATTTTTTTCAACAAGACTTACAATTTTGCTCCACTTCTAGAGCAATAGGAAATAGTTTGAAGAAAGAAACTTCTGTATTATTGAATTTCTCGTGGCCTAAAAGTTGAAAAAAACCTTCATATTTGAAAAGTGCATGCAAGTGGAAAGCAATTTTAAATAGTTTAAATGTATTCAGAATATCATCTATGCTGTATGAAATGGTATTGAAACTGAATATTAAAGGAAAATGTATATATATATATACCAGAGAGAATGTCTGACTGTTTCACCCTAAAAAGAGATCTCATAAAATATTAATTTAAAGAATAATTGGAAAAATTTACTAAGATTCGAGCTGTCCTTATAATTGTGAACACCTGAAAAATCATTTTTTTGACCGTATTTAAAGTTTTTTAAGATAGAAAAACGGTAAAACTATTTAAATATCGTCTGTTAAGGAAATTCAAATTAATAAAAAATATATTTGTTTAAATAATAGTGCTCAGTGTTTAGTTAATATACAAAAACGGGTGTCCTTATAATTATGAGAACCAGTGTATTGCACTTTTTTCAGAGAGTACTGTCTGGACCAATCGCAAGTGTAATGTATTTAAATAGACCTAAAATTATCAAAAAAACTACTGAAGTATACACAAATCTAAAAAAATGAATTCTGGATAATTAAGAAACTGGAAAATGTAAATGTTCTTATTAATATTTATAATTCTTTCTTTCCTGAAATATTTCCGGTGTGAAATATTAACATTTTGTCTATTTCTTATAAGATCTAAACCCGTTAGTAGTCACTAGTTGGATAATTTGCCGCCCATCCTTCAGTGTTGCCAGATTTTTTTATTAAATAGCCACCAAAAATTTTTAGAAGTAGCATTTGATATACATAAAACGCGAATAAAATCGAAGGAACGTCGATCATATCACTTCTTAAAATTATTGGTGAGAGTTAAATAAAAAGTGCGCAATCTGTAATAGGTGGCGCTGTCTATAGCGACTACTAACGGGTTAATTTTATTTGTATACATTTAGAGATAACCCCCTAACACATTTTGGATTATAACTCTATAAATACTAAAGTTAAAGTATACAAACAGTATACTTTTCCGCACTGCCAGACTCTCAGAAATTCGAATATGAAGTCAAAATTGGGTGATGCTATTGAAAAAAAATCACACTTGGCGCTCATTTCAATATGTAGATGACCCCTAATTCAAAATTTGACGACATTTTCAGAAAGTGCATTTAATTTCCTGTTGAATTATGTCTATTAGATTTTCCTGCGTCAATTAATAACGAAATTACAGCGGGTGTTGCGTTTTTTTTTTCCCCCGGCTGTACATTTATACGAAATTTTGTTCTATACTGTGATGTTAAAAATTTAGACTAAATGTGATCACAGCGCCACCTGTTGAGCCATTGTTCGACAAATCTAATCAGCACCAGTTTATGTCACGGTCCAACTAAATACCAAGTTTGGTTAAATTTCGTTGATTGATTCGTGAGATACAGCGCCAACAAAATTTGTGATACACACAAACAGACAGACATTTTCTAAAAAAGGTCAAATCGTGTTCAGGGCATCCCAAAACGTGTAAATCCATCGAAAACTAGAGTTTGGAAATTTTCACGAATCCAATACTTTCTCTATATATACATATAGAAGAAAGTAAAAAACATAAGTCTTTTTCTCTAAATACTATACATACTTTATTCAGCAAACCTAATACTGTCCAGTTTATGACAATTAAATGAAAGTATAAACTTTTATATAAAACATATTTCTGTGCTGCCGTCAAAGATGCCAAGTTACTGTAATATTACATAAAAACAGAATAGAACGTCTTTCTAACCTTTGTAATATGCGATCTTAATAAGCGGTATTTAACGTTATTCAAAAGTAGTAAACTTTTATTCCCAAAAATTGAATGTAATAAACAGTTTCATTAAATATTTTATTCGAGTAATTCAGCACAAAATTATTTTGATTTTTATACTGAAAAAAATAATAAATAAATAAATAAATAAAATAATAATAAACATTATGTCATCTTCAGTTTTATAAAGTTGCGTTATTCTGAGAAATTTATCTTTTTCGTTGGCGTATTTGGAATCTTAACCACGCGTTTTACTTTTATAGCATAAAATTCCAGGGAACATCATTACGTCAAAAATCATTTACTGTTTTGTCGAAGTTACTTAAAGGTACGATTTGTGATAATAGAATTTTCGTCCAATTCAATGGAATGGAAGTAGAAGTAAGGGAATTCTTTTTTTTTTTTTTTTTTTTCTTATTCTCTATAGATAAAACTTCTTTACTTTTTCTTCATATAATTTATTCTCTGCAGGTATTTATGTAGCTTACAGAAGTTTTAATATAAAACAGTCACCTTATTTGTTGATATTATTTTTAAGTTTCAAACTAAAAATAAATAATAAATAAATAAAATCCTAAAAGATATTTATTAGACATTGTTTTTACTTACTATTTTCATAATTATTGGTTATTTTTCATTTTCATAAGAAACAACATGCCATGCTGTAGATTGTTTTTCTAAAAATATTACCTATTTTATAAATAAATTCCTTTAAAATTGTATATTATAAAAAATAAACAGTAGGCGAGTAGTTCTGCTCTCAAAGCTGGTAGATTGAAAGTGCCGAGTTCAATCCCAGTTCTCGTTCGTCGAGCTAGCTGTTTGGAGTTTTCCGTGGTTTTCTCTGAAATTTACTTAAAGTACTCCTTAAAAAAGTAAAAAAAGTAAAAAAAAAAAAAAAAAAAAAAAAAAAAAAAAAAACGAAAAGAAAACACGGAGGGCACACCCTTCAGTCGTAAGACCCTCAGGTTGTCAATTGACTTTAATCCATAATTACCAAAACATTTTCGATTTTGATTACACAATTTTCTTTTTAGATATATTTTTAAACTAGTCTATATTAATAAAATCAGAGTTTTGGCTGTAAATTTGTCGGAATCGAAAAATTTTGCGATATCTTCACGTTTCACACCCCATTAAAGCCGAAAATGACTTCAGAAAATTTTGCCTGTGTGTGTGTGTGTGTGTGTCTGTGTGTGTGTCATCGTGTCCGAATGTAGCTTTTTTTGTCCGGGCATCACTTGAGAACGGCTGGACGGAATTCAACGGCGCTTGGCAGCAATTTAGGTCTTCACCCAACTTAAAATTATATCTATCAACTTTTCAGAAATTCCCCCCCGTTCCCCCCCTAGGGGGTAAAAGACTAAAACACGTTTGTCCGGGCATCACTAGAGAACGGCTGGACGGAATTCAACGGCGCTTGGCAGAAACTTAGGTCTTCACCCAACTTGAAATTATATCTATAGAAATTTTCAAAATTATGATTAGTGTTTAAATTGTGTGTAAAAAACGCCTGCGCATGCGCCATAAATATTTTTTCACTAAAATGCTTTGAATGAAAAAATAAAATATAAAAATAAATTTTTAAGTTAAAGACTTTTGTATTCGCGTGATTTTCACTACAAATTATGAAAAGATTGAAATGAAGTGTTGCCATCTAAGTTTCATACTTTAGTTAATTTTAAAAAATCTAATTGTCGTATCGTTAAACTGTTTACACCCCAGGATTCAGAAAAGTCACCTCTTCCATTTGGTACTGAATTTGTAATGATAGGTCTGATATTTCTAATTTATTTTTCCCTTTATCCGTTTTTCCGTTGCCACTTAAATTTCATACTTTAGTTATTTTTTAAAAATCTAATTGTCGCATCGAAAAACTGTTTGAAACCCTGGATTCAGCAAAATCGCCCCTTTCATTTGGTATCAAATTTATAGGTCTGATATTTCTAATTTATTTTACCCTTTTTCCGTTTTCAACCCAGATTCGATATGGAACAGCTTTAGTATTGGATCCCTTTGGCAAAATTTGAAATTCGGCACCGAAGTAGCTCGGACGTTTCTCGCCAAGATCTTTAAATGCACAATTGAGATAGCCAATTCAGTTCATCGCAAAAATGGCTTAAATTATTTAAAGTCACCAAAGGGTTCCGATACTTAAGCTGTGCTTTTTTTATTTTTTTTATTTATAATATTGCCTATTAAAGACTTCTGTGATCACGAAATTTGGTGCGTGTATTGTTTGTATGCACTCGGCACTTATTGTAACTGCATTTCACGAAATTCGAAATCCCCCCCCCCTTCTCGGAGTCGGAGGGCAATAAACATGTGTAAAAACATGTTTTTCCGTTTGAATTCGCTTTGAATTATTTTAGAATGGCGAATTTGGTGTGTGGATATTGATTAAGTGTACGCATTATGTACATTAGTGGGATTTTGCAAAACTTCGAACTCACCCGCTGAGGGTGGGGAAGTAAGAAGTGGGTAAGTTGTGCCGAATACAGTGGGGACCCAGACTCCTCACATTGGGAGCGAGAAAACCTCTACCAATCACAGCGAGAACTTAGGTTATTAATAAAGATATGGCATTTTGACAACTCATTTAAGTTTAATGTCCAGCGAAGCGGGCAAAGCCTGCTAGTTATTCATAAATTAGTTTATTTTTCATGATTTTCAACATTTTTAATTTATTCAAGAGTATTTTTAGCCTCATCTTTATTCTACACCACTTTACTCATGGAATAATTTTCTCCAATACATAACTACCATCGCTTAAAAAAAAAAAAAAAAAAAAAAAAAAAGTGGCATGAAATAAAAGTGGGGCTAAAAATGCTGTGGAATAAATTAAAATGTTGGCAACTGTGATTTTTTAACATATTTAAACGATTAGTTCTCGCAACATTTTCAATACTTTCTGTCAAATAATTTCGGCCCATTGGTTGAAAAGGAGTGTATGGTCTAAGCTTCTATACAATGATGCATAATACAATGTGCATGCAGAGCTGCCAACATCCCAATAAACAATCCGTAAGGTTGTTAGTACCCACCTTTTTTAACACCAATCTTTTTTTAGATTATTTTTCTTCTTATTTCACCGTAAATGCATTTAAAGAGAAAAATTAAATGGTGTGGAAAAAGGGGCGGGTACTTACAATACTCTTGATTAAGTCATACTCTCCGCCTTTTTTTTTTTTTTTTTCAGGATATTCATGTAGATGAGAAATTTCCGCCTTTATTGCTATCACTATTTTTATGTAATAATTCCTATATTTTTTGATCAGGTTATATTTCCATAAAAATATCATAAAGTTTCTGTAGTAAATTAATGGTGGGAAAAAAGGAGAAAATTGCTCATTCCCGAAAGGGCCCTGAAAAAAGAGCGGAGAGTATGACCCCTGTTATATGCATAAGTACCAATTTCCCGTCTTTTTTCAAAGAAGACTTCACACCCGAAAGTGTTTATACATATTTTCAGTTTCCTTAATTATATTCATCCACCAAAAATACATGTGACCGGTTCCATTATAGAAATACAGGTGATTTATTTAAAAATTAGAAATGTTCGCAAGTATGAATGTGTCTGACCATTAAGAATAAATCAAATTAATGGAATATAGGGGAAACAATTTTGTAAGTAACATGGTTAAAAGTTCATAAAGCAATTTCTTAAAATGTTAGGTAAATTACTGCTAACTGAAAAACGAAAAATATAAAGGTAGAGTCAATGTTTATAAGGTTTTTTTATACTTGCCAACATCCTAATAAATATTCCGTAGTGTTGTTAGTCCCGTCTTTTTTTTTTCACACCAGTAAATATTTAGAGTAATATTATCCAAATGCAATTACGATTAAATAAGGAGAAAAATATTCTAAAATGATACTGGCGGGAAAAAGAAGGCGGGCCTAACAATACTACGGAATATTAATTAGTATGTTGGCAAGTATGTATATATACACATAGTCTCCTAAACTAGAAGTGTATATATCATATATCACTTCTTAAAATTATTGGTGACAGTTGAATAAAAAAGTCGCGTAATCTGTACCAGATGGCGCTGTTTACCGCTTGAACTGTTGCCGTTTCCATGCCACGCGGAAGATATCTAGTTTAGGATGCTATGATATACATTTTAATGTGAAGATGAATGTCTAAAAATGTTTAATTAAAAAAAAAAAAAAAAAAAAAACAGGCAGAATTCCAAAATGTTTTTAACCTTTATGGTATGCTATCTCATTAAGGCTTGTTTATTTTTATTCAATAATTGTACAATTTCCCCTCCCCTCAAAATTGAACAAAATAACATTCTTATTAAGTGCTTTCTTCATATAATACTTTCAGTAATATTATTTTTATTTCTATACTGAAAAAGTTAAATCCCATCTTCAATTTTAAAAATCTGCAATTTGAAATATATACATATATATATATATATATATATATATATATATATTTTTTTTTTTTTTTTTTTTTTTTTTTTTCTGGGGGAAAAAAAAAAATCTATTTTTTCACAGAATCTTGAATAAAAGAGAATCATAGTTTTATTTCTAATGACATAAAATGCCAAGGAACATAATTACGTCCACAATCATTTATTGTTTTGTCGAAGTTACTTAAAGGTACTATTTGCGATAATAGAATTTTCTTCCAATGCATTGGAAAAGAAGCAGAAAAATGGCTAGGGAATTCTTTTTGGGACTCTCTAGGTAAAACGCCTTTTCGTTTTCTATAAATAACTTATTCTGTGCAGGTGTTTATATAGTTTACAGGTGTTTTGATATAAAATATTACACTTTATGGTTTTATATTATTCATTAGCTTCAAAAAATAAATAAATAAAGTAAATAAATAAAATCCCAAACAGTATATGTTAGATATTTTTTTTTTTTTTACTATATTCTAAATGGTAAATTATTAGATAGATCTGTTTTTCTTTTCACAAGAAACAACATAATGTACTCTTTAACTACATTTCTTGCGACCATGGAAGCCTCTGCGCAATAGCGGATTCAACGAGTCCACTAGTAAAATAAAATAGGGGAGACAAGCTTTTCGTTGAGAGAAAATAAGCGATAAGGGAATACCGAATGACTGGATGTTTACTAAATTCAAACCTGTTGGTCAACTTGGAAACCCTCCAAGATTTTCGACTTGTCCTCACTGCTAGGCGTAGGAAACGTGGTTACACTATATATTTTATTTTTAATACCTTTTATAAAGAACAAAAATAGTTTACCTTTAAAAAAGTATATCACAGAATCAATTTTTATCGCAAAAAAGTCTGTTCCTTTTCGGTCTCGTATAAACTTTTTTTAAATAAATTTTAAAATCAGTTGTTTATTTATTTATTTATTTTTATTTTTTGATGTATTCATGGCTCGCAGCTTTTTTAACTTTCATGCATTTTTTTATTATTTTGTCACGCAGTGTTTTTATAGTCTTCAAGAAAAATTCCTTTTTGAAAATATTGGTAAAAATAAAATGAAACGTGCGTAAAATTTCAGGAACTCTGCGAGCCCTGTATATTTAAACGACTCATATTATTTTTAATTTTTCAAAACTGTCTGTCAAACAACATCAGTTTGAACCAAGTGTCAGTATAGTATAACCGCGTTTACTAAGACTAGCAGTGAGGACGAGTCCAAATGCTTGGCGGGGTGCCAAATTGACCGACAGCTGGAATTTAGTTAACATCCAGTTATTCGGTGTTCCTTTATCGATTATTTTCTCTCAAATCATCTCTATTTTAACATTGGACACGACGAGTCCACACTTGCGCAGACGTTTCCATGGTCACAAGAAATGTGGTTAAGAATGCATCTGAGAGCGGCTGGTGGAAAACAAACACCAACACTAACAAGGATTTAATATGGATTAATGAAATTTAGGCAAAGCAATTGTCTTAAGTATCATATTTAGATATTGAAGTTTTAAAATATCCACGAAGAATCATTTTAAATAATAACAGTGATACACCAATAATTATATCAATCGCCACGATTTTGAACGCAAACATAAAAATGTGCATAATACTTGTTGTACAGGTGTTATTTTGTGATACAGCATTTGGCAGCATGTACGATGTTTATGTCGTGTGGACATTTAATGTCGATGGAGATTACTCGAGTGACCTAAGTCTCAACGAGTTGTTGTAAATGAGGGGTGTGTGTATGTGTGCGGGGGGTTTCTTCGCTTTCTGAGGGATCTATAGATTCAGAGAATGTTACGGAATTTTTTTTATCTTTATGATGACGCGTGTTATATGAGTCCGAACCTAGTACCATTCGTTTACCAGTTTTTAAGAACAGAATTTTTATATATAGATGTATAATTTATATAAAAAGTGCTATATTTGTGAAATGATAATTTCTTTTCAATTTGTACTTCAGTTTTTTTTTTTTTTTTTTTCCCACGAAAATGTTATGTATTTTTCAGATTCGCACGGTCAGTATTTTACAGAACTGCTATTTTCATACAGCAATAATCTGCATTTATGTCTACGATTAACTAACAGAAAATCTTTTGTCGAAAAAGAGTGTGCGAGAAATATGCACCATGGAAAAACTGTATTTGTTCTTATTCTGATTATACTTCGATTTTCTTTATACTTAAGTAATACTTTATTTATTTATTTATATATATATTTTTAAAGATATCTGTAAAGGAATTATTGTAAATTATCAGTTATTACTAAGAAATATTTATAATATCTGGATAAAATTTATTTTATATATTATTTCAACAATATAATATTGAGCTATTAATTTTGATTTCTTTTGAAACAAACAATATGGAATTTCTTATATAAAGAATATTAAATGCTCTTCCCTATTCAGACATTTAAAATCTGTTTGACTCTATGACAGGTCGTATACGAGCAGAATATTATTCAGAATACTGATTTTGGACATTTAATATCGTTTTTACTTTCTTCTATATTCAATAGAAGAAAGTATTGGATTCGTAAAAATTTTCGACCTCGGGTTTTTGATGGATTTACACGTTTTAAGAGCTGTAGAACATGATTTGACCATTTTTAGAAAATGTCTGTCTGTCTGCCTGTCTGTGTGTGTGTGCGTGTGTGACAAAATTTTTTGTGGCAACTGTATCTCAGGAACTGCTGCACAGAATTTCATACAAATTGGTGTTAGTTGCACCTTGACATAAATTAGTGCCTATCAATTTTTGGTAAAATTTGTCTTACAGGTTACGTTGCCATCCTGCTTTTTTCTAAATTTTTAACAAGGTGATATAGGACAAAATTTTGCATAAATGTGCATAAAGAGAATTATTTTTTAGTAATCATTATAAAATTTACAAGAATTTTTTATAATAGAGATAGTCAACTGGGAAAATTTTTTTGTATGTGTAGGAGCCTCAACCCCCCCCCCCTGGGGGGAAGTCCCCCCTCGAGGGGAGTAAATTTTCATGATGGGTATCTTTCAAAAGATCTCGCCAATACCTTTAAAATGAATGGTTGAACCATCGACCTGCGATAATTTAAATTAAAGTTATCGATATTTTTCATTTTTAACGATTTTTTTTTTTTTTTTTTATGTAATATTGACAATAAATTTGACTTTTTTTTTTTTTTTTTTTTTTTTTTTGTTTAGTTGTATACTACTTCTCTGATATGGAAATCGTCTGCATTAACATGGAAGATAATTTTTTTGGTGAATTTGTATAGGAAAATATAGAAGAAAGTCATGTGGTGGCCATAACATACTAGTTTTGTTTTGAAAATGTTATTATTTATTTGTACCAATTCCAGCTGTTATGTATATTACATTTACTTAATTTCTGACACTTTCAGCATGGTGTTGCAATTTTCACAAACATGAGTGTGTATATTGAACTCATAAATGCCCTTACGATAAATCGAGATAAACATATGCTAAATGATAACACTTTTTTAACAATATTCAGGGATAGATTTTTGGAACACCCTGTATATGCCGTAAAAATATATACATCATAAGTTAAATTATATTAATTATTAGAGAAATAAAGAATAAATAGAATAAAAATTTTTATATATATATATATAAAAAAAAAGAAGTAAAAGAAAGTATTAATAGTTATCCGAATATCACAATGAAGATATTTTAAATTATAGATTTCGTCCACATATCCAGCTACTGTTCGCTTTTGCTAATAAATATTTTAAAATTCAGTTCATTTTACATAATTATTAAAGCATTATTAAATAATAAAAAAAGCGTTTTACGACAACAAAGATTATAAGGAAGAAAATTAATAAAATCATTCCTGATTATTACCTTTTTTAATTTAACCTCAGATATCTAAACACAAACACGCCTTTTCTTAATTACTTTTTACAGCAGCGCACTGTCATTAAAAACTTCCGAAAGCTAATTATGAAATGGTTTGATGAATGGTTTTGAAAATATTAGTCTTCCATTTATTAGCAACGGTAATTTTGACGCAAATATATTGATTATTTTAAATCAATATTTTAGTTTTAATTATATGTTACCAAAGAATAGAAACCCATCATATTAGAAAACGGATACTTAATTTTTAATAACGTTATCTTCTATCTTTAATTTACCTAAATAATGATATTTATTTAGAAATGGATTTAATTTTTGATTAAAAGCTTCAATGATTGATAGTAACTTAAATGAATTTTTAAAGATTTTAATTTTCGAAATTTTTTGTTTTTTGGAATGTAATGATATTAGAATACTTTAAATTATAGTAAATATGTGCTTAATAAGCATGATAGCTAATATAAAAATTCAGAAATTTAAGAAACAAGTAATGTCTAGAAAAATATAAATGTTCAATGCATACGCTTTATAGTTCCACTAACATTTCTCAGTAGCAAAAATTAAATATTGTTTATGGTATAGTTTATTGTGAAAATACTTCCTGTTTGTTTTTCATACCGTGATCTGATCCGTATCTTTACGCATGCGTTGTGTCTGTTGTGAATATAATAATGAAAAGGTAAAATGATTGAAAATGTTTTTTTAATTTTAAAGTAGCTACAGTCTTTTAGTAAAGGTTACCTGTTTTAAATATAGAAAAGAGCCCCTATAATAATACAACCCGATGCACCAGCCGCCCTATTTTTGCCTCGGAAGACGCCAGCTTTCCACTTACAAGGAAACATTGAAAAGGCGTCGTCTTCAAAAAATATTGAAAAAAAATATATGTTATTCTACATTTCATAAAACACCAGAAAGTGAAAAAATTATCGGCTGAAATGAATTACAGTGACCACAAAAAATTAATTTGGTGATTTCACACTGTTAGGCGAATGACTATGAGAACGTGGCGGAGAAGCAGAATACGGTTCTGTTCGTATTCGGCAATCTCGGTGCTAGCAAACTTATCGCCTAACAACGCTAAATCATCAAAAATGCTTAATTTTGATAATTTTTTGTGGTCGCTGTAATTCATTTCAGCCGATAATTTTTTCACTTTCTGGTGTTTTATGAAGAGTAGAATCACATATATTTTTTTCAATATATTTTGAAGACGACACCTTTTGAATGTTTCCTTGTTAGTACATTTATCGCAATTATGTTTTTCACCCCGTAAGGTCTGTGTGAAATATAAATATTTTATGTCCTTTTCTGGAGTGGTTTGATCAAATTATTGCTGGATAACCTCTTATATTACACTTTGTCAAGCTAAAATTACAAAAAAATCAAAAAATCAAAATAAAAGTAACACATGATGACCGAAACAGTGCCTACTGTTTAATAATCTACAGAATCTCTGGGCACATGGGACAATCCTAACCCAAAAAATTGTTGGATGCGCCAGCTTGTATATATAGGAGTCTTAGCATAAAACCCTCCATGTTTGGTTATGACTGGCATCCGTGAGCTAACAGTAATTTTATGTATATCATCAGAATTCGAATAATCTTCATAGTTCATTTATGGTGCATATTTATGTATTTTTATGCAAATATTAGACTCCGCACTAGTAATTTATTCTCAAACATCACATCCCCACCAATCCACAAATTTCTTCATCAGACCGGTTTTTCTACCGCTAAACCAACATTCACTTCTACCAAAACAGGTGTCCTCCAAAGCAGGTTTCCATTTCCACCAAAGCAATTATCGCCAAAAAATGGTACCCATTCAACCAAAAGCTGTAGTCATGTTCGCGGAATTTTCCTCCACAGCTAGTACAGGGAATCCGTACTCTACTACCTACCAGTACTCAATGATTAAGACTCACCATCTTACTTGATTCTTAGTCTATATATTGCCCACATTCTGTGGTGTTGCCATGGTCGAAATGCAAAATCTGCCATTGTTTGCGCCAGTCTGGGGTTATTGGTGATCTACTCCAGTGGAGATGTAACGTCAACCGCATCCTTATGGAGTCGTACTAAAGAAGATGACGGAAAGGATTTCAGCGGACGGTGCTCTAAGCGGACCGTTTGCATAAATGTAGAGAAGTGTAGAATTAAATGCCCGAAATAAGTCGATTTCGTGCCCTATAGACGACATCAGAGGAATCTTAAAAATACATCTTAAAAATGGATTTTTCCAGGATATTTTTGCTGTTAAAAAAAAAAAAAAAATGTTTTAAATTATTACAGATCTAATGGTCAGGCACTCTCCCTGAAGATATTGACAATTTCTTTCTAAAAATACTCATAATAAAAAATTACAGTCCACCCTCACTTGGAAGCAAGTGATTTTCATACATATACATCAACCCCTCCCCCCGTCCCATCGACCATTGCTATTATAAATAATTCTAATTTTACGAAGATTTGTTAAAGATAATTGTTATTGTGCACAGTTACAGAAAGTTTTGTCCTACACTGGCATCAAAAGTTGATCGGCATATTTTTTAATATGCTACTTATAAATTTGCATGAGATTCAATTGTGAGCATTCGTTTTGGAGCTAGAGTATCCACAAAATATTTGTCACACGCAAGGAGACAGACAAACATTTTCTAAAAATAAGTAAATCTTGTTAGATAAACACGCAGTTAAATATAAATGTTTTTGAAAAGGCAATTTAGTAAAGAATGTTATTGCTGGTAAAAAGTAAAATTAAGATTTTTTGCATAAATATCAAACCTCAAAGACGATATTTTATAAAATATAAAGGATGATTTGTCAATAACTGACCACAGGACAGTAATTGACTTATTAAGTCACACATACTAACCCTCTAATCAAGAGACTCGGCAGAGTCTCAAGTGACGCAAGCGCAAAAACAAACGAACGGCACGACACTCAGCGGAAACGGAAAAACGAACGAAACTGCGACACTTATATATACAGGAATTTTTAGATCAAAGAAACCGCTGAAAGCCGACACTTAATATCTCAGGAAATATGGGAGGTTATGTTCTGATATTTTCAAAATAGTCTTTCACCTTCTGTCTGATCCTACCCTGAAATTGCTACATTTCTGCGTGCAATATATTTCGAGATATGAATTGGCTCATTTAAGTTGTAAATGGGCGGCGTATGTGAGGAACAAATTTTTCTCGAATATGGCTCGAGCGAATGTCGTTTAATTTATATATGATATTAATCGCTTTTATCTGATGTGCCTGACATCTCCCTTTTCCCTAGGAAAACTCTTGTTTTTCTTCTAACTCAGTTTGAAAATCGAACTATTTTTACTACGCGATACACAGGAATCTTCTGCTATTTCTCAGAATTCTAAATAGGTGTTATTCGGTTTGGTCTTGTAGTTGGTTGGTTGGTTCAATCTGAATGCTGTCAATAAAATATTTAGCTTTTTTTTATTAAATGCAAAAAAGAAACTCCATTCTTTGTTTAAAATATCAATTATATATATACTAAATTAAATTTCACTTAAATATTTTTTTTCTGTTCTGTTATGAAGAAAATATTTTAGATTTTAAAATTTCGCATTTCGTGAAAAAATTATTTCGATAATATTTTAAATAGGGAACTATTTTATAATTATGGTGCTTCTATTTCATAATTGTTGATAATAAAGTTAAAATTTTTTAAGGAGAAAATATTTCAATGTATTCATCCGCCAATAAAATGTAAAAAGCAAATTTCTGATTGGCAACACTACTAACAACGCTACGCTAACACCTTTACATATTCGCTTTAATTTTTCATTTAATTTTACATTGGGCACATATTAAGCGAGTATTAAAAATTTTTTAATGTAATAAAATAACTACCGGTATCTGCATATTAGACAATATTTATGATTAAAGATACGCAAAATATATTATTAATACTCAGTATGCTTGTATGGTATTCAAGATAGGTAATTCATATTACTCAAGTCATGGATTAATGGTAAGTTTTTTTTTTTTTTACTTATTTTCAAATATAAATTCTACTATAAAGTAAAAAAAAAAAAACTTTTGATTAGTATTTTCACATTTGTGGTAATCAAAGCTTTATTTATTGATTTATTTTTTGACTATAACATGTAAATATTAGAAATGAAAAACTTTATAAAATTTTATCTATTTAATCGGCAAAAATATTTGAGGAATAAAAAAAAATATGTAAAATTAATACAAATCAGTCAATTCCCTGTAATTCACAAAGAAATTGTTAATTAGAGGTCTTTGTTTACATTTTCCTTTGACAAAGTCTGCTATTGTTATTAATTCATAAACAGACATTAAACTAGTTTCAGTATTAAAAATTAAACTAATAAATCATATATGAAGGTAAATATATTAAGCATACGCATAAGTAATATTATAGCAATAAAATATAAACACACATATTTATGATACAAATTAAATTATTTTTTAAGTGTAGAAGTAAATATTCATCATTAATTATCTTTTATTTTCTTGAACATTAAATTTGATTAGTAATAATGGTTTGTTCTAAATTTTCATATGCTTTCCTTGTGTTCTTTGGTGCTAGTCTGTATGAATTGCAGGATACTTATACAAGAATCTCACAATTCCCCCCCCCCCCCCCAAATGTGTTTGAAAGCAAGGATTAAGCTAAATATTTGATTAAAAAAGTGAAAGTGAGAAATGTTGCCAATTTTTTTTTTTTTTTTTTTTTTTAATCTCAGCTGAAAATTTCTTTCTTTACTTTAAAAAATTAACTGCGAGTGAAAGGGTGTGATGACTGTAAAGTTTTGGCTAATACATTTGTATACATGAAGGCAGATTTTTATTTTAAAAAATTTTTATTTAAAAAACTAGGGGGCTCTGCCCCCTGCATGCTCCGCTGACCAACCCCTGAGGAAGGCTTCGCGTCCCCACGACTCGCTTCACCTATTAAACTCCTATGGCGCTTTGCCCGTCTATTTGCTTCTTTACCTTTCATTGGATAGAAAAATCAATACTGCATTAAAAAAAAAAAAAAAGGAAATACCCATATTTAATGTCAAATTGAAATATATAATATTTAATACCATTTTTTTAATGAAATAATATGCTAAAAATCAGTAATATTTTCTTCAGAAAAGAAAGAAATTCGTAATATCTAGACCATTTTGTGTTACAAACATAGTATATGAACCCCTTGGCGACAATTAAGTTTTTGTCACTATTTGGCGATGGATGTTTTGGTAGAATTGCTTGTTAAAAAAAAATAATAAAAATAATTTTCTTTTTCATTCAAATAAAAAAAAAGATTTTGATGAAATTTTGGCAAAAGCAGAATTTAGTTTAGTATGGAGGACTATCAGTTATTTATTTATTTATTTATTTTTTTTTTTTCAAATTATAACATCGCTTTCAAATTATTCAATTATATTTTCGGTTTTGATGTATGTCCAACCATCGTAAAACTGGCGACAACGTTTTATCCGTAGATTGAAACAAATAGAACTCTGCACTTAAAAAAAAAAAACATTTTAATTAAATTAGACTAATCTTTTCAAAAAATTAGAATCTATTTTTTATAATGCCCGTACTTTTTACTGTTGAGTTTTTTTAATTAATTTATCGCAGTATATAATCGGTACTTTTCCATTTTGCCGGCGAGGCGATAAATTTGACAAGAATGATATAACCGACAGCAATCCTTAAGCACCTAAGAAAAAATAATTGTTTCAAAACACTTTAGGAACAACTATAGCATCTCCCCACAACTGGATTTGGCGATATATTTTTGGCGATTATGGCTAAATCATAAATCACAAATCTAAAATAAACAGCATGCAGACTGCCATATTATATTGCAAAGAATCCAGAACGACATCGTTATCGTTCAAAACGGCCCCAAAGAAAAATCGCGAAATCCTTTGTGGGGAGATGCTATAGTTATACCACACTTCGAATAATAATTAGAAAAAAATTAAAGAGACATGACCGTTTACTTATTTTATTTTATATTTTTAAGAATTAAATTTTCTGAAGTTTTGCTTAAAGCTAGCTTTTAAAAGTGTTGTCCCATAAGAAATATAACATTTACTTTGTCAAATCCTTAATAATGTGTATAAATAAACTTTAAATTTGAAAAAAAAAAAAAAAAAAAAAAAAAATCTAAGTTGCAAATTTACTTTTAATCCATGAGATTTGCACCGGCGAAATGAAAAGTACCTTCTCTCCTATTTACTTCATACATTAATGAAGAATAAAATCTGCTCGATTCATTAAAAGAATTTTAGGTGATGAATTTTTTTCTTGTTATAATTAGAAATATGAAATGTATCATGGAAATGTCTAATTCTGTAATGTTAAAAAATTACCAGTGCTAAATAAGATTTTTTCATTTATTCAGTTTAAATTTAAATCTAAATATTTTTGTATGCCAAAATGTATCCGAAATATTTTAAAATGTGTTTTTAAATGAAAAAGACAAAGGAGATTCTTTGGAAAAAGATACACTTAGAAATATTTTTCTTAATAGCAGCATTAACATTGATTTTATTATTTTTTATACCATGGATCACATTTTAATTTTCCAGTGGAAAATAATGTCATGACAGAAGAACAACGTCATAAGAGAAACTTTTTCTACGGTGGCAAATAGAGTACCTTTATAAACTCGACGTTTTCAGTTAATAACTTCGTTAATTAAGGTGATATAGATTTCTAATTACCTGAAATGCCTTCCTTGAAGCATACGGAACACATTGATACCTCTCACGATGCAGAGCACTTTGCCGTCCGCGAGGAGATGCTGTCGCAGACAAAAAAAAATTGACGCCAGCGACAGGTACTTTTTTTTAATATATAGAGAAAACTAGATTTCTTTTGCTGCTTAAAAAGACAGGCTAAAATTAACTAGGAGCTCACTAGTAGAAATAGTGCAGCATGGAAGCACTGCAGATTGTTTTAGACTTTGTGAGAAAATTCATATTATGGAGTTGTAAGGTACTTTATGGATTACCATTACCAGTTTATTAGTTTAATCACAATTAACTGCGTACTGTTATTTTGCTGCTAATCAATAAAATGTGCATTTTATTTTCAAAGTTATTTCTCAAAATCTGTTTTAATTTTGTGGCCTATTATTGAAATACAGAATCATTTGTCACTAACTGACAAATGTTATGTTAACCAAAATGTGCAATAATTTTGTAACCTGTTATTGAAATGCATAATCATTTTGCCGCTAAGAGTCTAAATGTGTGTTTAATAATGCAAAATTGTGGAAATATTCTGGTAAAACTGCAGAACCGGGTTCTGCTTGGCGGTGTTTTGGCGACCTTTGTTAGTGCGATCCATGCCAAGTCATTCACGTGATCTAAAAGTAAGCTGTTGACAATCGTAAATGCATTTTTCTACTGGAAAAAAAAAAAAATAATAATACTTTCTAATAGCTTCGTGTTTAATAAATTGCTATAAAAATATTTGTATATATACACATAAATTCTTTAAAAAAGTTTATAATATGACTGATTTAAATTTCTGAAATTATCATTATAGCTGTTCAAAGAATAATCTATAACTTAAAAGACATTTATTTTTGATTTTATTTTTTTAACTTCAGTTTTGAATATAGCATCATGCATTGATATTTTGTGATTGTTACTTTAACAAGGTTGTGTTAATAATTTTTAATTAATAACATAATTCAATTATCTCTGAAGCTGGAAAATGGACTTTAATTTAGCTTTTTCCTCACTTTCAAATATATGTTGAACATAAGCATGTTAGTAGATAGCTTTAAATTGATTAAAAATGTTCGAAAAAACTTAAAAGTATAATCTGGAAGAATATCATTTTTTAAAATCCCTAGTTTTATATGAAGCAGTATGCATTGGTTTGAATTATCTCAAATTTTAGCCTTAAATTGAAGGGTTTTTATTTATTTAGCATCATGTATAGTATTGTATTTTTATGATTATTACTTTAACAAGCTCGTGTTAGGTACTGGATAATGTTAATACTAGCTATTATTTATTTGAAAAGAAACCTATATCTTGCTTTTAATTGTTTTCTTTTAAATAAATTGCTTTAAAATGTTAGTTTGTATATATATACTTTTAAAATAATTCTAGATTTCTCTGTAAATATTTTTGGTATGTGTTCGAAAAAACTTATATAATCTGAAAGAATTTCATTTTTTAAATCTGCAATTTTATATAAAGTAATATGAATTTTGGTTTGAATTATCTCAAATTTTATCCTGAAATCAACAGATTGTTTATTTATTTAGTATTGTGCATTGGTGTTTATTGTGATTATTACTTTAATTAGGTTAAGTAGTGGATAATATTAATACTAGTTTTTTTTTTTAATAAAGAAGTTTGTATTTTGCTTTCTAGTAGTAGCTTTGCTTTAAATAAATTGCTTTAAAATGTTAGTTTGTATATATATACTTTTAAAATAATTCTAGAATTCTCTGTAAATATGTGTTCGAATGGTATGTGTTGTTGGTATGTGTTCGAAGAAACTTATAATCTGAAAAAATTTTATTTTTTAAAACCCCTAGTTTTATATGAAGTACTATGAATTTGTTTAAATTACCTCAAATTTTATCCTGAAATCAACATTGTTATTTATTTAGTACTGTGCATTGGTATTTATTGTGATTATTACTTTAAGGTTAAATACAGGATAATGTTAATACTAGTCTTTTTTTTTTCTTTTTTTAAAGAGGTTTGTAATTTGCTTTAAATAAATTGCTTTAAAATGTTACTTTGTACATACAGTAGCCTCCGCTTTATAAAATCACGTTTGTTTTCATCAAAATGATTTTATTAAGCGGCTGATTTTTATATCCGGCAAACATGTCTGAACTCAATAAAAGGGTATTCATTACCTAAATATGGAAACAAATTCTTCTTCGCCCTTCCATCTATCAACTTAGCGATCCGTAGAAATGGAGTGTTTGCTACTTATCATTCATTTAAAATTTTCGGCTTTTAAGAACAAATTATATGAAAGATAGAAATTTTCTTTGACCTGGCATTCTTGTACCTATCTAAAAGTGCTGCGTTGATCTGCTCTCCTTATTCATATTCGCTTGTGATTCACTGTTCGGTATGGTACAGTTTAGGCACTAATATCTGTATTATTATGTTTACATGAAGCAAACTGAGAAATTTCAAGCTTCGATGTCGCCTATACATTTGAAGAAAACCACTATACTTTACCAAAATTTTACGCTTTACCCTCAAAATAAAAACTACCCGCTTGCATATCTTTTGCAGCTAAGTTGCTTCAAAATAAGGACTAGAAACTCTATTTGAATATTTTAAGACAGAAAAAATACTCATTGGCCAATCATGTGAAGAATCCATTCCTTGAAATCATAACTACAACACACCAACACACGGCGGGGCGTGTTTTTCTTTCTTTTCCCTTTATGTTCTTCTTCTTTTTTTTTTTTTTTTTTTTGAGGTGTAAAATTTTTGACAAAGAATGATAATGTGATGGCTTGCTATGTTTTGCTTCTTTTTTTCTTTTCAAAAATCTGGTGAGAAAATATAATTTGTTGTTTAGCTTACAAACATGGCCATTTTTACTGTTGAAGAGATTTTCTTTTGAGTTTATTAACCGGCGATGCTGATTTTATTAAGTGGCGGTTTGTATTGATTTGATTCTGGATCCAGCAATTTAATCAGATTAGGCGGCTGATTATTGCTAATAAAGTTTAATGTTCAAGAAAATAAGAGATAATCAATGATGAATATTCACTTCTACACTTAAAAAATATTTTAATTTTATTATAAACTAGCAGGCAACGCCCGCTTCGCTGGTCCCTATTTTTAAATGAATCACTATAATGAATTCTCAAAATTGCATTAATTTTTATTACGTGAAAAAAAAGAGAAACAAAATCTGAGTAGGAAAAATGTCGCACCGGGTTCTCACTGCGTTCGGAAAAAATTCCCGAAATGCTCTAACCCTTATTTCTAATTTTTTCCCACTTCGCCCCCCCCCCCTTCCTGTCTATCCTAATAATTTTATAAATTTGAAAATATCCGCAATCGATTTGTAAGTATCAAAAACCTCTATGCACCAGTTTTGAACGATATATCTCTATTTTTATTTTTTTGCCGCTCTACTCCCCCCCCCTTCCCGCCCTCCCAATAATTTTAAAAATTCGAAAATATCCGTAATCGATTTGTAGGTATTGGAAAACTCTATGTACCAATTTTGAATGATCTAACTCTATTTTCTTTTGCCCCTCTGCCCCCCCTTCCCGACCCTCCTAATAAATTTACACTTTCGGAAACATCCCCATTCGACTTGCAGGCCACTAAAACCTATCTGTACCAATTTTGAACTGCCTAACTGTATTTCTATTTGTTTTTGACCATAGCCCCCCCCCTTACCACCCCCCTTCCCGCCCCACCTAATAATTTTAAAAATTCGAAAATATCCGCAATCGATTTGTAAGTATCGAAAACATCTATATACCAATTTTGAACGATCTAACTGTATTTTTTTTTTGCCCCCCTCTCCCCTCCCCCTTTTCCGGCCCTCCTAATAACTTTACACTTTCGAAAATATCCCCATTCGACTTGCAGGCATCTAAAACCTATCTGTACCAATTTTGAACGGCCTAACTGTATTTCTATTTGTTTTTGCCCCATACCCCCCCCCTTCCCGCCCCTCCTAATAATTTTACAAATTCGAAAATATCCGAAATCGATTTGTAGGTATCGAAAACCTCTATATATCAATTTTGAACGATCTAACTCTATTTTTATTTTTTGCCCCCCCCCTCTCCCCTTTCCCCCTTCCTGTCCCTCCTAATAACTTTACACAATCGAAAATATCCTCATTTGACTTGCAGGCCTCTAAAACCTATCTGTATCAATTTTGAACGCCCTAACTGTATTTCTATTTGTTTTTGCCCCTTAGCCCCTCCCCCCCCCGGCTGCCCCACCTGGGGGCTGAATTTCTAAAATTCCAGAAATTGGTTTTTAGACATTTGCATTAGCTATATTTTAGAGCAAAAATTTCACGCATATCTATTTTTTTGTTTGAGATATATAGGATTATGCGAAATCACGTTTTACGCATGTGAAATCACGTTTTGCCCCCCCGCCCCCCTTGGGGACCGAATTTTGAAAATTCCAGAAATTGGTTTTTTGACATTCGTATTAGCTATATTTTAAAGCAAAAATTTTACGGATATCTGTTTTTTTGTTTGAGATATGAAGGATTTTGAGAAATCACGTTTTGCCCCCCCTCCCCCCCTTGGGGGGCGAATTTTGTAAAATCGCTTCTTAGTGGATGCCTACGTCATAGAAAGAACATTGTCACGAAATTTCATGCTTCTAGGTCCAGGGGTTTGGTCTGGGTGTTGATAGATCACCCCCTCACTCACTCACTCAGGAAGTGTTCTTTTATATATATAGATATGTGTGTTTATATTTTATTGCTCTATATTACTTATGTATATGCTTAATATATTTACCTTCATAAATGATTTATTAGTTTAATTTTTAATATTGAAACCAGTTTTAATGTCTGTTTATGAATTAATAATAATAGCCGACTTGGTCCAAGAAAAATGTAAACAAAGACCTCTAATTTACAAATTCTTAGGTATAATTCATACAACCTTTGGACAAAATCTTTGTGAATTAGAGGGAATTGACTGATTTGTATTAATTTTACATTTTTTTTTTTTTTTTTTTTTTTTTTTAATTCCTAAAATATTTTTGTTGATTACATAGATAAAATTTTATAAAGTTTATTTCATTTCCAATATTTACATGTTATAGTAATATATATATATATATATATATATATATATATATATATATAAATTAAATAAATAAATAAAGCTTTGATTACTACAAATTTAATGGTACTGAAACAAAATTCATGTGAAAATAATAATCAAAACAGTTTTTTTTTACTTTATAGTAGAATTTATATTTGAAAATAAGTAAAGAAAAAAATTAAAAAAATGAGAAAAATATACCATTAATTCATGTTTTGATTACTATATATCTTATAGAGTATTAATTATATATTTTGCGTGTCTTTAATCATAAATATTGTATGATTTATGCAGATACCGGTAGTTATTTCATTACATTAAAAATTTTTTAATACTTGCCTAATATGTTGATTGTCTGTGAGTATTAAGAACTGCATTTTGAATTGTACTAAATTCATTAAATGATTTTTTGCTTGGGTTTTCATAAACAAAATAAAGTTTTTCAATGCAGTCCATAGCATTTTTAAAGCAGGGTTTGAATCTAGTGTTAGGCATATTTTGCGACCATGAAATCACATTCAGGGGTCATTTTTGACACCTAACTTTTGAACAGATTTAAAAAATCAATTTTGTCATAAAAAAAATTTTCTTTATCATTTTCAAACTGGTAGTTTATCATCTTAAAAAAAATTCTTTCATTATCAGTTTCATCACATGTACATAAGCTAGAAAAAAATAAAAAAACAGCAAGTACAAAAATACATAAGGGCTGCTTGCAGAAAATTACGCCAACTTCATAAAAAATTTCAAGTTTTTTTTTTTTTTTTTTAACTTTTTTACTTATTGTTATTACTTAGTTTGTATACAATCAGAAATTTTCCATCAGGATAATTTCTGAAATATTGAATTAATTTAAACCAAATTTTTTGATATGAAACTTGAAAATATAAATAAATAAAATATGAATAACTTAAAGTTTTAAATCTTATTTGAAAGCTTTATCATAACAAGAGACGGCAATGCAGCCACTTTCACTGGGGGACATCCCGCTTCTTCAGCAAACTTTACAGTGGTCTGTGATGATAGTAAGGGAAGTATGAATCAGTAAAATTGCTATTGAAACCAAACTAAGCTTAAATTAGAGAGCATGGTCAAAAACATAGGGTGGAGTACACATTTGCTGCAACAACACCCGTGGGGCAAGATATGACCCCTAATAGTTTTAGTTATTTCTATAAAAACCAATGAAACAGGCATTGTAGTAAGAATTGAGGGGGGGGGTGCAGTGGTAGCATGCTTGGCTTGTGATACAGAGGTTCTGCGATCGGGTCCCCACAAGAGTGTTTTGAATTTTAATTTTTTTATTTAAACAATTTTTTTTAACGTTTTTAATTAAGTTATTAATTTAAGAGAATATTTATTATATATTAAGATTTTTTTTATTTTGAGTATTCTAATTAATAAAGTATTGACCATGAATTAAAGAAATATAATTTTTATTTATTTATAAAAAAGAAAATCATGTTTAAAGATACGAATATAGGTTCTAATTTATAACAATTATATTTAAAAGTAGAATAATCATGAAACGATGAGTATTTTTCACAATGAAAGCAAGAAATATAAGAAGATTGATCATAATTATTTGAATTACAATTTTGTTCATCACGAAAATTTTGTTAAATGTTTGGCTTTTCGTCAAGATTACTAGATTTGTAAAATTCATATTTACCCAGATTTTGAATTTTTCGAGATGTAAACTAATTATAAATTAGTGAAATCCTTTTGAGAAAATTTGTTATTGTGTTCAATTTTATTGGCAATTCTTCCGACACCAGCAAATTTGACAGTTGTTTAATGAAATATTTGAAATAAAAGCTAAATGTGACGTTCAACAGTTAAGCAATTGCTGTTGTTTACTCAGGATTTTTCAGGCAAAATATTGCATGAATAATAATACAATTGAGAGCAGATGATTAATTCTTGCTATTAATGACGTCGATAAAAAATAATAATTAAAATTTTAGATAGAATACTAGTACAAATCATTAACAAAATTTTATCTTAATGTAATATAAAAGTATTTCCCGTTAAATTATTAATTTCTTTTAATTTAATAAATAAATTTTAGTTAAAAATTATTAAATTGTCTGCATTGAAAAAAAACTTTTTTTAATATAATTAATATTTTCTCCTAAAATAATAATTTAATTTAATTAAAATTTAAAAAAAATAAATATTTCGGTTGAAATAAAAATTAAAATACAAAACATCCTTTATCCAAAACATCCTCTATCTCAGGACCTCTGTATCACAAGTCGAGCACGCTACCACTGCACCACCCATTCTTACTATGATGTGTGTTTTGTTGGTTTTATAGAAATAATTAAAACTATCAGGAGGTTATATCTCGCCCCCATTATAACCTCAGGAGGTTATATCTCGCGGAGGTTATATCTCGCCATGGGTGTTGTTGCAGCAAATTTTTACTCTACCCAATGTTTTCGACCATGCTTTTTAATTTAAGCTTGGTTTGGTTTCAATAGCAATTTTACTGATTCATACTGCCCTTGTAAGTGATGTTTTCCCTTTCTCTTTGACCTTTCTTCCAGAAGGTTGTGCTACAATCTGTCTAAGCCAGCATTTGATTCTTGGCCATTACATGAATTATGAATACGTTATGTCGACATATGAACCACATGAAATACGAAAAAATCACCAACAAGTTAATCAAAACCAGCCAAAGCAATAGCATAAATATCTAAACATATGAACAACATAAAATGAGACAATCACCATAGCATCAACCAAAACCCACCTGAATAGTAATATAAATATCAAAACATATGAACAACATAAAATACAGAAAAATCACCACCAATCAGCCAAACCCCCACCAATGCATTAAATATCAAATTCAATGAGAATCGCAAATTATAATAACCCCGATTACGCTTTCTTTTTCAAAACAATTGAAATAGTAATAGTAGTAATTCATGTAATGACTAGAAATTGAAGACTGGCTTTGACTGATTGCAGCGCCACATTCTGAAAGAAAGATCAAAGAGAAAGGGAAAACATCACTTATCATCATCGACCATTGTGGAGATTTCTGAAGAAGCGGGGGGGGATCCCTCAGTGAAAGTGGCTATATCGTCGTCTCCATTATTATGAAGTTTTCAAGTAAGATTTAAAACTTTAATTAAGTTATTTATTTCCCCCAAGTTATCTCAGGATAGCTGGTGAAGTGGTTAAATTTCTTTAAATTATAAATAGTTTAAAAGGGTATTTTTTGGTAGTTCTCATTTTGCTTGAAGATGTAATGCATGGTGTGGAGAGACGCCTCAAAGACTAATTACAGAAGTTTGTGAAACTATGTGATCGTGAACTATTTTTACCTCCATGATCAATGTTTATTTGACCTACCAACAAATCTCTCTGGTTTCCTCTTGAGAACTTATGTAAAAATTATCTCATGCTTTCTAGCATTTAAAATTATCTTATTGTTTTCTATTCCCTCATAATTGTTATGTAACTAAATTATTAGTAACGTGTATAAAGTTAAATCAAAAGCCTTCTGGTGTCTGAATCATATAAAAATCTTCACCTAACACCTAGCATTTCACACATGGTATTTGACTTATTTTAAAAATCAGTTGACCAGCAGATAATTAAAAATTTTCTTTATTTTTTAAGTATAAGCGTATTCGTTTTTTAACTTTTGTGTATAAAAAAAAACTTAAGCTTTATCCTGTTATGATTCCAATAAACAATTAAAAATATATACAATGCCTGAGTAAACCATTTTGGCAAGTACAAAAAAATAGTTAGGTACTATTGACACCCGACTTTTACTTTCCAATTTCTAACCCGGCTTTAAAGGAGAGTAGAATAATGTCTTCACATTCTACATCATCGTTGAAATTAACATCAGACAATTTGTTTTCAAGTAGTTAATAGGTAGTGAATAATTCCAAAGTCATTATATCAGTATTAAAGTTCACATACTCATCAAAATTTATATTTAAAATACTAAAACAAGGTCCAGTCAAGAAATTTTATGAATTTTAGAAAATGAGGAAAAGATTATAACTTATATTGTGCGGCGTATTAATGAGGAAATTTTTCATTAAAAGGAATAGAATGAATGAATCAAGACTCAGTAAAAGGACATATAAATGTAAAAGACATATAAACTGTGTTTTACTGTGTATATATAATGGAAACTTGTCATTACAATAACTTCGAAATAATACTCCAAATTGGACAGCAAGCTAATTTTCAAATATCTTAGAGGAGTTTGTTGTATGTTGCTCCACCCTTTTGTTTTCAAGTGGCAGCCACTTAAAAATTTCAAATCTACAGTACATTGTAAAAAGCATATTTCACTTGAATTTTGGTGCATAACATAGACCCTATAAGAGTCTCAACCAAGTTAATTAATGAACTTTATCTGCCATTTTGTCAAAAATGGCAGATATCTTGAATTAAGCACAACTACTAGAAATCAGGATATTACAGTATAGGATCCGTTATCCGGAAACCCGTTATCCAGAATGTTCCGAAAACCAGAATGCCAATTACCAAAATTTTTAATTTTCGTAAAATTTAAGAATTAAATTTATAAAAGAGCAGTGGTCAGAATTATAGTTTTACAACGTATTTTCTTTAATGCTACGGTGTTATTCTGGGGATATATGGTGAGCACAAAATTGTCCAAATAATTTTACTGAAATTTTTTCAAATTTAGGTTAGAAAATGAATTTTTATGGTATATTATAACAGATAAACATTAATAACACATACTTCTTAAATTGCCCAATAACAGATGAATTTTATTCTTGAACTCAGGTCATTTGCATGAAGTCTCAATTATAAAAATTTTAAATAGCTTTTATTAATTCCCATTATTTTTAGAATTCATTTAATAAAATTTTAGTATTATGTGCTAAAAATATTAACATTTATGAACAATTAGTAACAGAGACACATTATAAGCAAAAAATATATAGAAATGTTTGCAAAATCCAAATGAAAGGATTTTACTCTCAGATCCAAAATTACTTTTTATATATGTTTATATATTTTTTATTTATTACAGGGTTCATACTCCTCAGGGAAAACCTGGAAAGCAGGGAATACTCAGGGAATTTTGAATTTGTTAAAAAAAGTCAGGGAAAACTCAGGGAAAATAAAAATTTTCATTAAAACTCAAGGAAAATCAGTAATAAAACCTGGAAAAACAAATGTTTTTTTTTTTTTTTTCTCTCAAGTTATGTTTTTCTTGTTCAGCTTCGTATCAAAATTTAAATGATTAAGTATTACGAAAATACG
Source organism: Salticus scenicus (assembly GCA_963930645.1). Taxonomy (NCBI): domain Eukaryota; kingdom Metazoa; phylum Arthropoda; class Arachnida; order Araneae; family Salticidae; genus Salticus; species Salticus scenicus. Next base: position 143,804,361 of record OZ005650.1, on the reverse strand, counting down.
CACGTAAATAATGGTTTCTACAAGAATTTCTATCATGATCAGCAGTAATATGACATCATACAGTGAAAGTAGCTATATTTTGTCCTGTCTAGAGGAGCATTTCTTGTAATATGTCGCTAATATTTTCTTGAAATTGTCTGGAAACTCGGGGAAAACTCAGGGAATGTTTTTCCCATATTTGAGTATGAACCCTGTATTATTATTATTATTATTTGTAGTTTAAAATTCTAATTAAGAATTTTTTTTGTTGTTGTTTTGTGGAAATAATTTATTAAATGAATATAGGTAAAGTGTTTATATATATTATTCATGTTTATCACTTTCACTGCTATTTATGAAATTATTTTGTACCTTTTTTATGCATATAATAAAGTGTTCCGAATAACGGAAAAACCCCTTAATCCAGAATATCCCACGTCCCAAGCTTTCTGGATAACGGATCTTATACTGTACTTAAAAATTTATCGGCAGAATAACTTTTGAAATACTGAATCATTTCGAATCAAAGTTATACAGTGAACTTATACAAATATCTTGGTTGAGTTCACTGGGCAACTTGTTCTGACATTTTGTTTCTAAGTTGCATCCACTTGAAATCAGGCCGCCGCTTAAAAATGTGCTATCACAATAGCTTTTGAAATACTAAACTGATTTAAATTAGAGTTGGATAGTGAATATCTTGAATAACTTCGCTGAGCAACTTGCTCCACCATTTTGTTTCTAAGTGGCAACCACTTGAAAATTTGTTATCTATTACATACAATAACTTTTGTAATATTATGTCAACTTGAATCAAATTTGCACAGTGAATTTATCATTCAAAAATCTTAGATAAATTCGCTGACATCTCACTCCGTCCTTTTCTTTGTAAATAGTGGCCACTTGGAATCACGGTGCAACTTGAAAATTTATCATGATGACTTTTAAAATACTGAATTAATTCATATCAAAGTTAGACAGAGAACTTATCATACAAATATCTTTTAGTTTGCTGGGCAACCATTTTGTTTCCAAGTGGCGGTTACTTGAAAATTTATCATGATAACTTTTGAAATGCTTAATTCAAACTAAAGTTGGACAGTGAACTTACCATTCAAATGTCCCAAATTATTTTTCTGGGCAAGTTGCGGCCACTTGAATGCTGCCAGTTTTAGAAATTTATCACAATAACTTTTGTAATACTGAATTTATTCAAACCAAAGTTGGACAATGGACTTACCTTACAAATATCTTAGGTTAGTTAGTTTACTCAGCAACTTGCTGTGTCATTTTGTTTCCAAGTGGCAGCCACTTGAATATTTGTCACCACCATAACTTTTGAAATACTGAATTAATTCAAACTAAATTTGTAGTGTAGACTTATCTCAGAAATACGTTTGATATGTTCATTTGCCAACTTGATCTGCCATCTTGTTTCGAGTGCCAGCCATTTGAAATATTCAAATTCTCATTAAAAAGGTATTTATGATCCAATTTACTTAAAACTCCATTTCTGCGTAGCCCTCATTAATATTTCCATTAAGTCCATTAATTAATTGTAGCCGCCATTTTTAAATAAAATGGCAGCTACATGATAAGAAAAAAAAATAATCTTCTCTTTCTATGAGCTGAGAGGACTTGATCAGTTGATCAATAACCCCTAAAAAGTAATGATATCAGAACAAAAACCCTTAACGGGTTAAAAGCTTGTGACGCAGCACTTTATTTCGATATGAATTGGAAATATGGGTCTTAAAAATAATGATATCAAATTTTGAATGAAGCTTTGCTATTAATTGAAATATACATAGATTTTTCTTATTTCATAATTTGCTTTTTTCTTCTATTTATATTTACATCACAGTACATTCATAATATTTTCAATTTCAACGTGAAAAAATATATAGAATTTACTCACTGATGCTTTTTCATTTGCATCTCGTGAATTCAAAATATGAGTTTTAAAAGAAATGATATATTTCAGTGACGCCTGAGTGTTACTTTAAAAAGATTTCTTTTTAGATTTCATAACAATCACTTTTGTTTTGTTGAATAAAGTGTATTTACATATTGAAATAATGATTTTAATTTTCAAATACACTGTCAAATAATCAACTGAATGTACATTATAAATTGAAGTTATCTAGTTTAATAAATTGATTTGTCTATTGCGTCATGCTATCCAAAACTGTAAGTAAAATTTATGAAAATGTTACTTTGTATCATAGTATTAACAGTGAAAATGTGTGCAAAGAGATTGTGTGATGCAAAAAGAAAACAAATTTTTTACCAATTTAGGTAACTTTTAAACTGAAAAACTGAAATGGTCATTTACTAATATGAGAATGGTAGTTTTGTGAATTTAAGTGGTCGATTATTAGTAAAGTCACATCTGGGAGTTAAAATGTGAATAATATAAATATTAGAAAGAAGAACAAAGGAATGATTCTCAGTTATTAATATTCATATATTGATTGTTATTTAGAAAATTTACCAAAACTGTTGTCATTCACTATTAGAAAATAAAATAAAACTGTTACAAATTTCCCCTGAGGGGTCAATTACTGTTCGGTTCACCCTAATGGAATATAGTTTGTAAAAGCATCGTTAAACGAGTGTTATTGCTACCAAATATAATATCATATTCTTTGCATAAGTAATAAACCTCTGAGATAACGCTTAATAAAGCATATAACGCAAACACAAAAGCTTATATCATAAAACATTTTTAAAAATACATAGATTATTTTTTCTACTTTACAACATGCCTAACTCATGAGATATCATAAACCGTGTTACCAACTTGTAATAACTTCTAATATCCACCACTAATATTTAACTGTAATGTTTGTCTTATTGTATGGTTTGTCTATGCGACTATCATGTGTATCAAACACATACATGCCAACATTGCAATTAATATTCCGTAGTGTTGTTACAAACTGCTCTTTTTCCATACCAATTTTTGTTTTTGTTTTTCAGGTATGGTTTGTCTATGCGACTATCATATGTATCAAACACATACATGCCAACATTGCAATTAATATTCCGTAGTGTTGTTACAAACTGCTCTTTTTCCACACCGATTTTTGTTATTGTTTTTCAGGTAGAGAATTTTTTTCAAATGTAATTACGGCTAAATAAGAAGAAAAATACTAAAAAAAAAGAACTGGTGCGAAACGTAGGCAGATACTAACAGTACTACGGAATATTAATTAGAATACTTGCAGATATGCAAGCATAATTCTTCAAAATTATTAGTAATTATTTAATTAAAATGTCCCTTCAAGTTCACAATGCTAATAGAAAAAATTAAAATATTACTTGTAAATAAATGAGACAGATACTTAAAATTTATTACTATACTTATGTCTTCTTTACATAGTCACCATCCCCATTTATACATTTCTCCCAGTGTTTCTTGAGCTTTTGGGCAAATGTGGTATATTTCAATGTAAGGTATTCTAAATCAAAAAAAACCAACATTAATAGCCGTGATTTATAGCATCATGTACGTATGATTAATTTAACATATAGAACAAATTTTATCCACATAATTCCGTTATTTCTTAGCAATAATTAAAACTTCACTATACATTAAAAAAAATATATTATAATAATATAGTAGTATTAAAAAAAAAAAAAAAATAGTACTATTCTATGAAAAAATACAGAGATTTTAAATTATTAATTAAATATTATAGGTATTAAATAATTAGTATCTCTGTATCAGTTTCTATATTGATTTCTTTGATTAATTAAGATATTTCGGAAAATATATTTTCTAAATTTAATTGTTAATTAAAAATATATTTTAATATTGTATTCTATAATTATATTTCCTATACTAATGAGATATAAGCATTTATTTTCAATAAATAATATAATAAATTTTCCTCTAGCATATTGTTGTAAAATATTAGAATTTGGAATAAAGATAGTCTTGTTTAATTTAGAACATTTCTAATTTAAATCTACTGAGATAAAATGAAGTTTACAAATACGTTAATAAATAACATTTTATGGCGACAACCAAAATGTTCTCCGTCCGTAAATGTTAGAAAAATTTAAAATCTCTTCTATAAATAGAACTCGAGTTTAAATTAACAAGGGTTTTTTTCTTTAAACAAATAAATGTACTTTAACAAAACATCTCGTTTGGAAAAGTAAATATACTCAAACTTTTACAACTTTGAGAAAAGTAAGAACATTCAGAGTTTTACAGCGTTATAAAAGTTAATGATAAAATGTTTATTTTGTGCTAAAATAGCCTTTTTTAAAATCTAAAAAAAAAAAAAAAAAAAAACTTTTATGAAGATATCCACGGAGTTTCTGTCCTTGTTCTGAGTATGTTAATTTTATTGTGGCTTCTGGATCCTCTTTTACTTATTTAAAAAAAAAAAAAAATAGTACATTTATATTAAAACAGACTTTTAAATAATTTGATTAACATAAATATTTATGTGACATAAAATAATAATTGTACAGCAAAATTTATGCATATTATTTCAAAATCTGATTTCTAAAATCAAAGAAATTACCTTTTTAAATTAAGTATTATTTCAGTGATAAAGTAAAGAAGCAAATAAATATAAAACATATAAGGCAAAAACACCAGCGTTCATCACCCTCACAAAAGATATCTTAAAATAAGTGCCTACTGATATAGCCCTCTAGGTAGAGAGCTTTGCTACTGATGTCTATGAATATGAATCCACCTGCGTTAGATTCCTTAGAACTGGAGAATCTAGCTCCAGCGGATTCAAATTCATTGATAATAATTAATGGTTACGTTAACACGCCTTTTGAGAGGGGTGACGATCACTGGTGTATTTACCTTAACTGGATAAATATTTATAAGAAATTCTATCATACATTCCTCACTCTTATTTCCATTTTTCGAAATTTCCCTTTTATATACATCGCAATATACTTGTAAAGAGTTATGAACTTCGATTTTTCTGTTCAACCATCTATAAAAAGTTTATATAAATAATCTTGACCAGATACAAAATTAACACAATAAGAAAAAAAAAAAAGAAAAAGAACTGTATTGCTTTATTTTCTCCAATGAGAACTATATTAGTATTATTGTTTCGTTGGATTGATGAACTGCTTTTTATAAATATAAAAAATTATAAAGATAGGAATACAATCTGTTACCCTTCACATAACATTCCGACTCTCTACCAACGGATCTAGCTCTGTTAAAGTCTGACCATAGCCAACATTCCGTTGTATTGTTAGAACTCGCTCTTTTTCAGCACCAGTTTTTTTTTTTTTTTTTTTTTAGAGTATTTTTCTTCTTATTTAATCGTAATTACATTTGGAGTAATTACATTACTTAAAAAAAAAGGCGTAAAAAACATGCAGATGCAAACAATACTATCAAATACTAATTAGAATGTTGTCAAGTATGGGTCTGACCCATACAAATCGCTCATATGAAAGTTGAAAAAAAAAAAAAAAAGTTCCAACAAAGTTGAAATTATTCATGACTCGAGTTTTTTTTTTTTTGTTTTTTTTTTTTTTTTTTTTTGTTTTTTGTCTGTCCATCTGTCTATGTGTTCGTTTTTGGGCTAATTTCCGAAAATATTTTTAGAACGCCTTGGAACTTATAAATGTTATTTAAAGTTTACTATGCCATGTTTCTCATAGTAAATGATATCTATACCACATTTGATTTGTATACAAAACTCCCAAAAGTTTTCTGATGCATTACGATTTAGTAGATGTCTTTTTTAAATAAATTTTTATACTTCATACAACATAACAAAATTAATATTCATTACTATTATACATAAAACCATGTGTCACGTAGAAAAAAGTATGATTTATTTATAGGGCCACACAATTGCTTATATGCACTCGAGTTATTGGTGAATGTTGCTCATCGCAAATTTTCAATTTTATGAGTAATTTTTTTTAAACACTGTTTGAAGGATATCATTACAACTTTTAGACTATATACAGAGCTACGTAAAAGCAATCTTTTTAAATCTTTCTCTTTAGAAATACAGCTATAAAAAAGCTTTTGGTTTACTTCTTCCTCCATACTAAAAATACAAATACAATTTCTAGTTTCACTTTTTGAAATAATTTACAAAATATATACAAAAGCAATCTATTCTATAGATTTTCTTTAAAGATAATTCGATAAAGATTTTTAAAAGCTTTGTTCTTCTGTATTAATGAACAAGTTGTATTTTAAAGTGTCGTCTCAGTGATAAAATAAGTTGGTTGCTAAACCAGTGCCTGAAAAATCTCTTGAAATGCTAGGTATCAAGTTAGAATATTGTTACGAATTTTTAAATAATAGTAGTTATTTTTATGAAATTCCATTCAAAGAGGTTTAGTCACGTTATAAAATGCTAATTTTCTGCATTTCTAGCTTGTTTATGCACTAAAATATCTCATTTTCCTTTAAAAATCCGTTAAAAAGCTTCACTAAGGCGGGTAATGGCCTCGGCGCCAAATTTGGCGAATTTTGGGGGAACCTTGGTAAGAAAATCCTTATTAACGATATACAAAATATCTAAGTTCTAATAGTGCGTACAAATACTAGCGACCGAAGAAGAGCGGGAAAGTTATTTGGAAATCCATTGTCAGAAAATGACCCTTGAACTTTTGGCCCGGAAATGTCTCGATCGACAAAGATGCTATTAAAGGAGTGCTGATCTGCGAGGCCAGTCAGTTTTTTGCTAACCGGCTAGTGTAAGTAACTCCTATCTGAGCCTCTTTGATTACAGCCTATGGTTGTGAGAATGCTTTGCTACACTTTATGCTGAGAATTTGATGTTGTCAGTTGTTATTTAAGTTGTTTTATGTGGTGAAAGTGAAGTTGATACTTGCTTTACTTTCCTGTAATCTAGAATTTTCTGTAAATAAATTTTTAAGCCTCTGTAAGATTCGCCTTTCATTCAGAGACTATTCGCAAAGCCCGAGTACGCAACATTATGCAGGAGCCAAGAAAAAAAACACAATATACAAAGGGCATTCCATAAAAACTGAGAGTTAATTTTTTACGTAGTGGCAACACCGCAAAAATAAAAAACAGAAGTGCAGGCGATTTTTTCAAACTGTTAACTGTACGTTTATACAAAATTATAAACAAAGCAGACAATTTTATTTTCCTATTTCCGTGCTTGTTTAAAGAACTGTTTTATTTGCCCTACAGAAATGGAGATTAGTGATTCAGAGTTAAAAAACGAAATGCGTTGTGCCATAAAATTTTGCTATTTTTTGTGCAAATCAGCTCCAGAAACAGCTAAGTTAATGAAAGAAGCTTACAAAGACAAATGTTTTGGTGAGTCTACGATTTTTAGATGGCATGGTGATTTCAAGAAAGGCCGTTTGTCTGCAGAACTGGCTCCTAGGCCTGGGCGACCAAAAAGTGTTGTGAATGACCGAAATGTTAACACTGTGTGGGTAATCCTTCAAGAAAATCGGCGAATGACATGTGAGGAGATAGCGGCATCAACAAACATTTCGAAAACGTCGATATTTCGCATTCTACGCAACAATTTACAGCTTCGCTATGTTTGTTCCAGATGGGTCCTTCATCACTTTACTAAAGAACAAATGAAAACAAGAATTCACCAATGTTGTGAATGGAAACAGATGCTTCAAAATGATCCAAATATCCTAAAGACTGTAATAACAGGTGATGAAACTTGGGTGCATCATTATGATCCCCTTACCAAGTCCGCAACAAGTGTATGGAAACATACTGATTCTCCGCCTCCGAAAAAAATCCGACAAACCAAATCTGCTGGAAAGGTCATGATGATTATTTTCTTTGATCATAAAGGTGTAATCTATCAGTATGCTGTGCCTCCAAAAACTACTGTAAATGGTGAATATTATGTTTCAGTTTTGAAAATTTTGCGACAACACATATCGAGAAAGCGTCATGAACTGGGAGGGAATTGGACATTGCATCACGATAATCTTCGCCCTCATGTCGCTACTTCTGTTCATCAATATCTTAGTAAATGCAATATTAAAATCATGCCACATCCCCCTTACAGTCCAGATCTCGCACCATGCGATTTCTGGCTGTTTCCGACGTTGAAGGAGAAGCTCCGTGGCAGAAAATTTAATACAGATTCTGAAGATATTTCAGCAGTGGAGGGTTCTTTGAAGAAGCTTCCAGAAAAGGGCTTCTCTACTTGTTTTGAAAAGTGGGTTGAACGATGGGACCGTTGCATATCATCTGACGGAAGGTATTTTGAAAAAGAATGATGTATTTTTTGCTGTAAATATATTTCTTGATTCTTTATGATTTTACTCTCAGTTTTTATGGAATGCCCTTTGTATGTATATATATATATATATATAATGAATAATTTAATTCCTTAACAATACTCAGCAAATGAGAGAAAGATGAAAATACCAATGAAATTAAAAATTAGATGTAATACGTATAAAGTTATTGTCACAATTACCATTTAATGAAATTTCACTGATTAGTAAAAACATGTTAAAGTACTTACGCAGAAGAGAAATGACGTATATATCACTGAAGCCTAAACTATGAGATAGTTTTCAGAATCCATTAATCCAGTAAATACATGCAACACAAGATAAAAATTGAAAGAAATTAACCAAAAATACTATCGAAATAAAAAGGAATGCATGAAGGAAAAATAGAGTTATAAATGCTGAAACCCAGTACAGATCTCATCAGGAAACTAGCAGTACTGTCAGCATGGAATGCAAGATTTCTGAATATTGTATAGCTATTTCAGCAATATACAACACTAGTTTCAATCTTGCATAAAAAATAGAAAGATAAAAGGAAATTAGCTTATAAATTAACTTAACCATAATGAAAATTGGTATTCGTGAAATGTGATGGCCACATGCCACATGTAAACCAAATCCAAATCGAATAAGTAAATAATAGTCCGGGCGGTTGCCAAAACGAACAAACTGAAAAGAAATGATTAAAAGTAGAGAATCGATTAATCGAAATAGTTTCTGAAATGAAATAAATGTAAGCATGAAGTGATAATTATTGTTCTTAAAATTTAAAAGCTTAAAATCACAAATAAAGAATATTCTAGAGGGAAATTTAAGTATAATGTAGATCAATACGATTTTCACTGTAGGGCATACGTTCGACACAACGTATGAGTGCGCCATCTAACGTGGAAAAAATAAGTTACTATTAAGTGATTTAAGAAAAAGTGTACGATTAGAGGTTCAATTTACATGAGTGTAATTTATAGTCTTAAGCAAACAGTTGAAAAGGCCAACAAGTGATGATAAAGTCAATATGATTAGGAAATTGGTGAATAATTTTAATTTTAAAATTTTTAATAATTATTATTGTTATTAATATTATTATTAATATTATTATTATTGACGTATAGTATGAACACACCAAATTTGAATGAGATCTATTTTTTTTTTTTTTTTTTTTTTTGAATAATTAAGCAAATAAATTATGAATTGTTGAAACTTAATCAATATCAACCAGAAAGAGATGATGTATCCTGCAATCGCAATAAGACCAGGCTTCCTATTTTTTTTTTTTTTTTTTTATAATTTAAATTCAGCAAATTTATATATATATATATATACTAGCAGGCTACGCCCGCTTCGCTGGTCACTATTTTAAAATGAATCACTATAGTTAATGAATTTTCAAAATTGCATCAATTTTTATCATGCGAAAAAAAAAAAAAAAAGAGAAAAAAAAATGTGATTGAAATGTGTCGCAACGGGTCCCCACTGCCCTTGGCAGCGCAAGTAACTGTGCGCTGCGCGCGCGCATTTATGTTCAACACTCTTAATGAATCACTATATTATCGTAAAGGAAAAACATAAATTTAAAAATAAAAATCTCCCATCAGTGGAATAATCGGTTCGGACCACCACTGCCTGCGGCAGCGCATACAGGCGCGCAAGGCTCGCATGCTCCTTCACCTACCGTTCCCGCCCTTCCTAATTATTTTAGACTTTAAAAAATACTCGCAGTCGTTCTCTCTGGCTTTTAAACCAAAAAAATACTAATTTCCAACATTTTATCTGAATTTCTTTATTTTTAACCCTGCCCCCGATCCCTCCCCGTCCTTCGTAATAATTCTGTACTTTCGAAAATATCCGCAATCGATTTATCGGGCCTCAAAACCTAAAAACTCTAATTTTCAGCGCTCTAACTCTTATTTATATATTTTTGCCCTATAACCTCCCCTTCCCGTCTATCCTAATAATTTTACAAATTCGAAAATATACGCAATCAATTTGTAGGTATCAAAAACCTTCATGTACCAATTTAATAACTTTACAAATTCGAAACTATCCGCAATCTATTTGTAGGTATCAAAAACCTTTATGTGCCAATTTTGAACGGTCTAACTCTATTTTTATTTTTTTGCCCCATCCGCCCCCCCTTCCACACCTTTCCGCCCCTCCAAATAACGTTACACTTTCAAAAATATCCTCATTTGACTTGCAGGTCTCTAAAACCTATCTGTACCAATTTTTAACGGTCTTACTATATTTCTATTTTTTTACCCCATACCCCCCCCCCTTTCCCGCCCCACCTGGGACGAATTTCTAAAATTAAAGAAATTAGTTTTTATGTATTTATGGGAGTATATTTTAGAGCAAAAATATCTTACACATATATTTTTTTTCTGTTTGCAATATAAAGGATTATTTCAAATCACGTTTTGCCCCCTCTCCTCCCCTCTTGGGGGCTGAATTTCGAAAATTCCAGAAATTAGTTTTTAGGTATTTGTATTAGCTATATATTAGAGCAAAAATTTCACATATATCTGTTTTTCTGTTTTTGATATATATGAGTATGTGAAACCACGTTTTGCGCATGTGAAATCACGTTTTGCCCCCTTTCCCCCCTTGGGGAGTGAATTTTGCAAAATCGCTTCTTAGAGGGTGCTTACACTATATGTTCTATAATCTGACCTAGTTTCGAGTCAATGACTCCAGTAGATTTTGCTGTGCGTTGATGAGTCAGTGAGTGAGTGAGTGAGTGAGTGAGTGGAAGTACTCTTTTATATGTATAGATATGAACATTTAATTAAAAAATAAACACCAAAGAAAATTATGATGAATTATTTGGGACCGGAAATTTCATGCAAGTTGAGTTCTCTTTTTCGGATTTTTTAAATTTTGCTCTTAAATTTAAACCATGAAACGATTGTAAAATTCAATTTATTTCGTTATATTCAGAAAAGGATCAAATGAAGTTAGCATTATTTCAGCTAGCAGCAGAAATTGAAGTTTTCATATTCTCATTATTAAAAGGTTATGTTTTAAAAATATCGATCAATCAAGTACATTTTATTTTGTTATAATACGTTTAATAAATTAATAAATTGATACTTTAATTAAATAATGCTGATTAAATAATACGTTAATAAACAAATACGTGATTTTCTTAGCGTTAAAGTTGCGTTATCGGATTTTAATGCTCTATGTGGTAAAAACATTCATCTGAGAAGTTTGTGTTGAGATTAATACGTCAAGTAATATAATTCAATGTGTTTTATGAGTATGGTAAAATGATTTTTGTAATAAGAAAACTATTTAATAAATCGTTTCATCTAATTCTACACATTTTCCCTATTTTCTTCACACTATCAATAAATATTTATATAGCGTTAGTGTTTCTCCATTGACATGCATCTAAAAAGTACGTTAGTGTGCTTTCATTGCCACGTTTTTTAAAGAGAAATCAAAAATCAATATTTTAAAATTTACACACTAAATTTAATAAACGCAATCGAAGATATTATCAATTTTTTAATAAACAGACATTAAATGGTTCCCATAGCATGTTATTACTTTTTTTTTTTTTTTTTTTACATTTTGCGGGTTTTTTTTTTTTTTTTTTTTTTTTTGTATTTCTCTGTCGCTTAAAAGAGGTCTTTAGTTGGGGTATTTTCCATAACTTTCCAATCCCCATGTAAAAAATATAATAATAATTAAAATAGTAATAAATAATATAAAGTTATATACCGGGTGCGCCAAAAGTTCGTGATAACTTTAAAAATTCATTTAAAAAGAACAAATGATGATAAAAAAGTGTGGTTTTCACGAATGGCATCAGAAAGAGGGAGGTTTTTTTTTATTTTTTTTTTAAGAATTAAAAGAAAAAAAATAGTTCAAAAATGACCGATAAGTAGCGCTGCGGTGTATGCACGAAGCTCATTTATGCAAATTATGAGCTTTGTCCATAAAACTCCTGAATGCACATGGACTCTTCTGGGATTTTTTTAGACATGCTGTACTCAGCTGTCACTTATGTTGTGACTCGCCTTACTTGCTCCATACAAAGTGGTGGAGGTCATTTTGAACAACTTCAGCTTAAATAAATCTTCAAAAATGTAGAATTGTATTGGTATTGTATTTCTGCTCATTATTTTTTAATGTATGACTCATCTGTATTAATTTGCTTAACGTATTCAACATCAGCGCCACCTAACGGTCATTTTTTGATTTTTTTTTTTTTTTTTTTTCTTTAAAAAAAATCCGCTCTCTTTCTGATGCCCTTCGTGCAAACCGCACTTTTTTTATCATCATTTGTTCGTTTTTAAAGAATTTAAGTTTTCACGAACTTTTGGCGCACCCGGTATGTGTTCTAATTTTTAGTGTACGATAGTTTAAGATTTGCACGATTTTAAATTCGAACTTAAATATATAAGAAAATAGTTAAAACCTGTTGTCTATGGAAACTCCTAAACTATAGAAATGAATCGCTTTTCTATGGAAATAAATATTCGATAATTTCCATGGAAATGAATGGCTTGTAGCACGAAACTGAAAACAGTATACGCAATAAAAGTTATCTATGTAAGTTTATGTTTCTCTCAGTTTACATAAAACAAATCATAAAATGCTACTCAAAGCTTAAGAAAAATAAATAAATAGAAATAAAAAAATAAAAATAAAAATAAAAAAATAAAAATACTTGTAAAATTATCTAGGAGTTATTTTTGGCAATAAAAATGTACTGTTTTGTATACAAAAAGAAAAATATATAAGTTTATATTCCTCACTAAATTAAAGATAGCTGTTTATTCAACGCATTCAAAGGCATATAACGTTTTTATAGCAGCGTTAATGGCTATCGTTAACATTACAAGATAAATATCTTAAAGAGATAGCTTTTTTTAAACTGTAAGTTTTAAAGTTTTATTTTGAAGTTTCATAAATTATTCTAAAACATAAAAGTCACATTTGTATTACTGTATAAAAAGGTTAGAAAGAATTTGAAAAATAAATGTATAGAGAGAATTTATTCTGGATAATGTATTTAAAAACAACTTGCAAATTTGAAAAGTCCACTACTTAATTAATTAATGTCGAAAGGTGAAATATCTATTTAATTAATTCTTGAAAACAATGAAAATATTTAATAATCTTAAAGATATTAATTCATTCCCCAGAAAGTCGTTTTGGGATTATTCTTTAGCAAATTATGTGTCAATATGTAAAATTTAAATTATCTTACGCATCGTGAAATAACAACTGAAAATTTTACTATATTAAAAATGGGTTACTTAAAAAAAAAAAAAAAAAAAAAAAAGTAAGAGTATTATTTTTTATGGTTTTCCAAAAAGCTCGAACAAGTTCAAAAATTACACATTTTTCTGTACAATTTTAATGGAAACTAAAATACCTGTAACCAACTCTTTAAGCATGATAAAAAACAAAATGTCTTTAACAGATAATAAAACCAATACGAAATATTAAAAAGAGACTTGGCGCTACATAACTAAATCCAGGAAAAATCTTCACCGTCTTGAACACCAAAGAGAAATGAAATAGCAGACATCCATCTCGGTAGCATTTAGCGTACCGACTTCACTGCATAAAGAAACGAAAGAAAACTGTTCCTACATATAGGAAATGGGTTCGGAATCGGGTAAATCAGTATAATTACACCGAATGGGGAGGGGTTAGCCAATAGGAAATTGAGAACCGGTAGTTGTGAAAAAATGTAGAAGAAATTAAGAAAATTTTGATTGAATGTAAAATTTCCAATAATCAGACAAATGAGGTACAGCGAAATCACAATCAACAATATTTTTAAGTATCTTATAGCTGTAAAAACTTTTTTAAAAAATCGAGTTCTTGAGTACATTTGGGCCCAGTTTTGCAAGATCTTGAGATTTTTTCGTCTATTACATATACCAAATGTCACTTCTCAAAATTATTGGTGACTATTGAATAAAAAAGTCGAAACAAAAGGCTGGCAACAGTATTTGGGCCTGAGAATTATTCTATCTGTATCGAGTTTAAAATTATGGTTTTTCTCCCGGCAATCATTAAAAATGACCGATTTGTTAGTTTTTTGTTTACAGACGTAACTTATATGTTATTGTATATGAAATAACCAAACGCAGTCTAAGATTCCATCTAAAAGAACATGTAAGTTACGTCCGTAAACAAGGAACAAAGAAATCGGACATTTCTAAGGATTGTCGGGGGAAAAACCTTAATTTTAAATTTGATACTGCTATAAACAATTTTCAGGCCCAAATCTACTCACGAATTCGATTTCTTTGAAACTTTTTATATTTATAAGAATCTTAAAAATATTGTTAAATGTGGATTTCGCTGTACCCCATTTGTCTGAATGTTAGACATTTAGTCCACATATTCTTTAATTCTTCTACTTTTTTTCACAACTACCGATCCTCAAATTCCTATTGACCAATCCTGCAATATTCCACGTAATTCTATTGACTCATCAGAATCCGATTCTTTTCCTATATTTAGGAGCATTTTTCTTTAATTTCTTTTTGCACTGAAGGCAGTACGCTAAATGTTACCGAAACAGATGTCTGCTGTTCAGTTTCTCTTTGACGTTCAGGATGTCAAAGTTTTTTCGTGGATTTAGTAAAACCAATACTGTTTTTCAAGTTTTTAAGTATTTTATATATATATATTCCAAATTAGCAAGAAAATACAATATTTATTTAAATATTTTGTAGATTTATTAAATAGTAATGCCATTAATATTCCTAGAGGTAAATAACGCATCAGAAAATATCTGTAATATGAGAAATAAAGAAATCTATGAGTTATTTTAGAAATACTTTCACTTTACAGCATAAGAGATCATTTTAAATTTTCTTCTAGCGGAAATATGCATTCATCTGCTAATAATCTTTTCTTGAAAATAACTATGAAGCCAATATCAAATCGATTTTATAATCTATTTCCTTATTTTCTCATATCATGTTTACGGTTCGATTGTTTTATATATGAACTCACTCGTCTTTTTCAAGAAATATTTTCTGGAAAATAAATTTGTTGGGTTTTTAAGAAGATACATCAAGTAATGAAAATATCTTGTATTTTTTACATAGTTTCGAAGAATAGTCGAAAATTAACTCTCAGATTTTAAATAATTGCTCTATAGCCCTTAATCATTAATTTCTTGTAATTAGTTACTTCTGTGAATTTAAAATTAAATTATAGATTTTTTTTTTTTTTTTTCTATTTCTATTTCTTTTTCTATTTTTTTTTTTTTTCTTTTTTTTTGAAAACCTAATTGAATGTAAGTACGATAAGTTTTATTAAAATGCAAAAGTAATTAGAAAATATGTAATTAAAATTTATTTATGATATGTTTTATTAAAATAAAAGGCTAATTAAAGTCATAATAAAGTAAATATTTTCTGTAATTTTTATAAGACTAACACTTTTAGAAAATAGGGCAAATATAATTACAAAACATAAATATTATTTTGCAGAAATATCCCAAATTTTAATAGTACGCAATAGTTGTATTTCTCCAGGAAATTTCATTTTCCACAATGATTTATACTATACATCGTTTAGCGTATATAATTGCGTATAACTATTTCTCCAGTAAATTTAGGATTTGTTATGCCAGTAACTCATAATGAGTTGAAAATTTCAGACTAAACTCTTTATGATAATTAGAACTTATCCTGAATTACATGAAATAATCTTTATTTTCTATGTAAGTTTCCAGTAAAAGTGGCGGATGAAAGGCTTCCGCTGTAACTATTTATACTAAGGATTTTTGCTTAGTTTGATGCATTTTCCTGCGTTTAAGTCAAAAAGAATATTTTTCACAAAAGAAAAAATATCTTTTCGGTGTATGTTTAAGTTTTTTCAATGAAAAATGTATAAATGAGCCATAAAATAGATTTAATTATAGTGAAATTACAGATTTTTTTTCCCCCTCATAAAACTGAAATTAATGACAAATCGTAAAAGTTTTTCAGCATGTTTCATGTAATTCTTTCAGTAAGTATTATTTTTTTTTTTAATTCTGTGAAATCACACGGAAAAACTGCTGAGATACACCGTTTTTTATATATGAAGATATTTGTAAAAGGATTATAATGAAAATAAAACGAAGACTATAATAAACGTTTCAGTTTTTGTATATCAGATAATAGACTTACAAAACATAAATTAAAGTGTAATACAATACTATAACAATATTTGCAACTATCAACCTTAAAAGAAAAATGGCAGTAGTTTCCTCGCGGAAGATCGTAATTCATCATCATGATTTTCTTGAAATCTTCTGTTCGGAAGAACTGAATTTATATATGCCTCTGTTAAGAAAGAGGCACAAAACCTAGAACACTGAAACAGTGAATTCGTGCATCGGCATCTTGCGTTACAATCAATTATAACAATTATTTTTCAGTTATAAACTATTAATCAACTGAAATCGTATTTAACCTGCTGCTTGCTATGATACCCTGTATTGGTTGCCATGAAATGAAATACCCTAACACAGTATGATAGATTTTTAAAAATCTTATAAAATCAGCCAGTAGAGAAAGTTGTCTAAAATTTCGCGTGGATAATTCGCATTTTTGAATTGAGTTTACCATCCGATTTAAATTCCATAGCAATTCCATGCGCCTGCATCTGATTCAATTGGATTAACTGCAGGAATTCATAGAAAACTGCAGAAAGTATTCAAGGAACTGGGTTCAGTATTCCTTTTCCAATAAACCAACGGTAATCGTAATAACCTAGATTTTTTCCCAGCCACTTTTGACGGGAAGAAAATGCTGCACTAGATAGTGTTGCACTAAATACCCTGTTAATTTTTGAAAAGATAGTTTTGATCACTGCTTTATTTTAGCGGATGCATTGCAATTCATCTAGAGAATGAACGTTCTCGCATCCAAAAAGGTATTTCATTTCGATTTTTTTCCCTCGTCTTGACGATTTCAGTATTTTAATTTAATTATTGAGAATCAAAATCATTTTCAGAATACTTGAATCAGGAAATTAATAAATGCAGTTTGAGAATTTACTTGATCAGTTTAAAATATGAAAATTTTCCCTTTCAAAAAATTGTAAATATAATGTCACATGTGGGGATATGCCGGAGCGTCAAAAACTGTGAACCGCGGATGCGGACTTGAATACGGATATCAATTATTTCTATATCCGCAGATACAGATACAGATACGCATTTTTTATTTCAAGATCCAAGGATACGGATACGGATCTTTGAAAAACCTATAATAATTAAGTACATATGTAACAATTTTTGCTTCCGTTACCCGTTTACCGTACGTAAAGAAGTAACGTATTCGGTTTCAATATCGATTTTTCACCTGATTTGCAAGTTTTAAAGTCCAAAAAAGTGGTTTTTGGAAATTATTCAGCGAGTATGTATGTATATATGTGTGTAGGGGTGGTTGGGTGCCTTCTGACAACGATTGATGAATCTTTTAAATCTAAAAGTAGAACGACGGAACTTTAAATTTTAAACTTCATATTTTAACTTTTGGTGAAAGTTTAGAAAAAAACTAGTTGGCATAGGTGGACTCTGCTCAGTTCCCCATCATAGTTATGTTCCCATAAATTTCTAGTGCGAGACATATTATAATCATGTTAAAAGAAATGAATTTGACCAAAGCTTGATACAGTGACAGAATGAAATCCCCGCCTAATAGGCTATCCACCGTTCACTTCGATATATTTATCTTATTCAAATCTATTAATTTATTTCATCAGGGTCAATTCCGTTGTTTAGTTTTGATGCTACTATTTCCAATGCAATAATCCTCAAAATTCATATTTATATGAAACATTTACAATTTCGCCATGTTGGTAAAATCGTAAATTACGAATAATTTACGAAATTTTCCTATTAGAATATTTGTATTCAATCATGTTCAAACAAATATCATAAATGTAAGTTTGAAGTTGTCTAATGCATTTATGATCCTTAAAATGGAAGTTTATGCTCAAATTTGCCTTATTCTGACATGTTAAGTAAATCGTAAATTCCAAATAACTTACGAAAATTTTATATTGGAAAATTCATAGTCATTAATATTCATGCCAGTGTCCTAAATAATATTTCAAAAGTAGTCTGACATCTATCTTTACGATGAAAATATCTCTCAAAATTGACGTTTATGTGAAATTTTGCCCTATACTGCCATGTCAAGAAATTCTTAAATTTCCAATAACTTGCAAAATTTTCAAAGTAGCATATTTATAGTTCATTCCGGCATCAAAACTGATATTTTAAAACTGGTCTGACATTTTTAGAGTAAAAAGTTTCCATTTAATGCACGTTTAAGTGATTTTTTGTCCTATTCTCCCATGTTAAGAAAATCGTAAATTTCTAATAACTTACGAAGTTTTTTAATTCGAATGTTGCAAATGAATAGGGTTCTTGCCAGTGTCGAAAGTAATATTTTAAAACTGATTTGATCTCTCTGCGACAATTTGTTCTTGAGATATCGTGTATACAGACTAACAAACTAACGGACTAACGGACACCATACAAATTTTGTCATTTTCGGATTCCTCACACCTGAAAACGTGCAGAAAAGTAAAAAAACCGAGGTCGAAAATTTTCACGATTACCTAAGTTCCCCATACCTATAGTATGATGGGGAACTAAAAATCTGGAGATGGGACAAGAAAAACCGAAAAAAGACAAATCTGCATCTCAAACAAATCTGTAATACACACACATATATATACAGTTCCCGCAGCTTAATATATTCACTGGTTAATAAAATCAGCCGCTTAATCTGATCAAATTGTTCAGACCGGAATCAAATCAATAAAAACTACTTTTAAAACCGCTGTTTAATAAAATCAGCATTGTCGGTTAATAAACTCAAAAAAATCTCTTCATCAGCAAAAATGTGTGTTTAAGCACTTAAATAAAATAAAATAAAATAAAATAAACAGGTTATTTTATTTTTTTTCCCAATAAAAATAAAAAAAAGTGCAACAAATCTCCCTCGTTATCTCTCTTTGTCGAAAATTTTACACCTGCAGCATAATAACAAAAAAACCTCGCTTCATCACTTGTCTTAGTTAGTAATAAATTCCAGCACTGTAGTCTAAAAATTGAAATAAGTTACTGCTTTGATTCACTAGCGATATATTTTTTTTTATTATTATTAATAGGTAATTCTTAGTTCTCATTCTGAAATAACTAAGAAGCAAAAAAACTTTTGAAAAGGTCTAATATTTAATTAATGTATAAATATTAACTAGTTTTACAATTTTTATTAAAATCACACAATTAACTGTGGAAGAAAATCATACCCATTGAAATTTTATTTTTCCGACTGAGTGAAAATAATGCCTGGACCGGGAGTCGAACCCCGGATCTTTGACTTGCCGCTTAATAAAATCACATTGCCTTAGAACGAATTTGATTTTAATAAGCGGAGGGTATACTGTATACCTCTTTTTCTATGTTAGCTAATAAAATAGCTTTGTTCACGTTCTATATCTAAATTGCAAAAAAAAAAAAAAAAAAAAAAAAAAAAAAAGACAAAAAAAAAAAAAAAAGATTTTTTATTAGTTGTTGTAGAAATTGGAAAACATTCTTTATACGATAGACTCTTAAAGTACCATACAGCATGCGATAAGCTAAAGGAAGTGTAAATAAAGTTTTATTCGCCGTTATCGGTTTTTAAAGAACTCCTTACAAGCTAATTTTCTTTGGATATAATCCAATTTATTTTTTGATGGAGCCAAATAAAATATCCGTTTATTGTAATGTTTTATTTCTTTAAATCATTACCTTTCGCCCTTTTATTTGAATGTAACATAATTTGATGATATCAGTATAGAAAAATATATTTAAAAATACATTTTATTGGCAATTTGCTTACAAAGATTTCCCGAAGATCTCGTTAGTAACAGTAAAATTTGAATATTTTAGATAAATAGTTTTATATTTTATACTTAGCAACTTATACAAAACTCTAAAGTTCGCTGCAGCGAAAAATAATTATTTTCTGTAAGTAAAACATAAATTTAAACTATGTAAAGTTTATAGTTTTTTCTTGCTTTTATTCCTTATTTTTCATCGTATAATAATATTTAATATTGCAGTACACTCGTTCTCTTTTTATTATTCATAAGAAATTAGGGAACTAAAATGAAGACTCTAGTATGGTTTTAAATTTAAATATCTCGAGATTACCATCAATAATAATAGCAATAACAATAATAATAATAAGAAGAAGAAGAGTGTCTCTTATGGCGCTCAGAAATGAATGTCCACTTTTCAAATTAGCTCTGATAATCACACAAACGAACTCCTTCAAGTTGTACAATGCCAGAAAAAAGTCTTTACACTTGTGCAGCAAGGAAGAAAAAAAAAACTTTACATGTCATCTGCCGTTCCTATCATAAATAATAATTATAAGATAAAAAAATTTTTATAAACCAGGTTTTTAAATTTTCTGTTGAATCATGTAAACGCTACTGAAGGCAGAAGGAACCCCTACAATTGGATAAAAGTATTAAAAAAATTCCTTGCTATCGTCTTTTGAGCTATTATAAAAGTTTCAAATGGCTATCTAGCCGGGAAGTTAGTTAAAAGTTGATTGCAAGCTTTGTACTGGAAACGCTGCCGAAGGTACCAGGGTCCCGAAGCAATTGGATAAAAATATTTTTAAAAAGCATTTTTACCGTATTCTGGACTATTCCGAAAGTTTCAAATGTCTAGCTACTCGGGAAGTTAGTTAAATAAATTTTCTGTTGAATCATATGAACGCTGCCGATTACAGCAGGGACCTGAAACAGTTGACTAAAATTACTTAAAAAAATGTATTGCCCCCGTGTTCTGAGCTATCCTGAAAGTTTCAAATATCTAGCTAGTCGGGAAGTTAGTGAAAAATCGATTACAAGCTTTGTACCGGTAACGCTGCCGAAGGCAGCAGGAACCCGAAACAGTTGGCTAAAAGTATTAAAAAAATGCATTTTCACCGTGTTCTGAACTATTGTGAAAGTTTCAAATGTTTAGCTAGTCAGGAAGTTAGTTAAATAAAATTTCTGTTGAATCATATAAACGCTGCCGAAGGCAGTAGGGACCTGAAGCATTTGACTAAAAGTTTTTAAAAAAGTATTGTCACCGTGTTATGAGCTAGCCTGAAAGTTTCAAATGTCTAGCTAGTCGGAAAGTTAGTGAAAAATCGATTGCAAGCTTTGTACTGATAACGCTGCCGAAGGCAGCAGGAACCCGAAACAGTTGGCTAAAGGTATTAAAAAAATGTATTTCCACCGTGTTCTGAACTATCCTGAAAGTTTCAAATGTCTAGCTAATCGGGAAGTTAGTGAAAAATCGATTGCAAGCTTTGTACTGGTAACGCTGTCGAAGGCAGCAGGAACCCGAAGCAGTTGGTTAAGAATATTTAAAAATTGCATTTTCGCCGTGTTCTGAACTATTCTGAAAGTTTCAAATGTCTAGCTAGTCGGGAAGTTAGTTAAATAAATGTTCTGTCGAATTATATAAGCGCTGCCGAAGGCAGCGGGACCTGAAATAGTTGACTAAAGTTATTAGAAAAATGTATTGTCACCGTGTTGTGAGCTGTCCTGAAAGTTTCGAATGTCTAGCTAGTCGGAAAGTTAGTGAAAAATCGATTGCAAGCTTTGTACTGATAACGCTGCCGAAGGCAGTAGGAACCCGAAACAGTTGGCTAAAGGTATTATGAAAATGCATTTTTACCGTGTTCTGAACTATTCTGAAAGTTTCAAATGTCTAGCTAGTCGGGAAGTTAGTTAAATAAATTTTCTGTCGAAACATATAAGCGCTGCCGAAGGCAGCGTGACTTGAAATAGTTGACTAAAATTATTAGAAAAATGTATTGTCACCGTGTTGTGAGCTGTCCGGAAAATTTCAAATATCTAGCTAGTCGGGAAGTTAGTTAAAATCGATTGCAAGATTTGTCCCTGACAAACACACAAACCCACAAACACGAATCGAAGTTAATAAAAACATGGTATAAAACGTGGTGAAGCCTATTGATGACACGTGATGTTAGTCGGTCACAGACACCCTTTTTCTACCTTACTAACACTCAGTTCGACTCGTGGACTTTCCCATTGAGGTTGTACGCTCTTTGCTACCGCCAGCCACTATTTCGTTCATTTGTTAAAAATTAGAGAACCTACATCGATATTCCCACTCCACACAATGGGGTGGAAGAAGCTTAAGATGGAAGAAAAATCCCGTGCCTTGATTGTGCTAGAGAAAGGGACTCTATGAGTGATATAGCCAAAGATGTGGCATATCATTCTAAATGAAGCCAAAGATTCATGCCTAAACGGTTGCCGATGGTGATAAAATGTAAAAGTGATATATGACAAAATTCCGACTTCAATTCACCACTTGAATGTTATTTTGACTTAAATGTTTATATTCTGTTGACCTTGTACAGATTTTCTACATTGGTTAAGTCGAGGCGAATTGAGAGCTTGTAGGGTAGAGAAATGCTGTTTGTTACCAATGAATACCACGTATCATCAGTAAGCGTCGCTATATTTTTATGATGGAAATTACAAATGACAGTTTTTTTTTGTTTTTTTTTAAACAAGTGTAAAGAATTTTATTGCAGGCACTGTATCTTTTCACTACGTAATTGAATCAAGTTTGTAGTTTCACTGACTCCCGATAAAAGGCAATAGTATCTTCATATCACACAAACATAACGAAGTTAACATACATAATCCAGATTCACATAAGTATATTTCTTACAGAATGTAATTAGGACATTGTATATATACCTATCTATCTATCTATCATCATCATCATCGTCGATTTCAGCCTTTATCAATCCACTGCAGGATGAAGGCCTCTCCTAGATGATTCCAAACTGCCCTGTTTTCTGCAATTCTACATTCTGCTCTTCCAAACATCACAATTTCATCTCTCCAATGACACAGTGGTCTCTTACTCGGTCTTTTCTTATCTCTTGGTATTCAAAATAGGACTTCCATTGAGGATAGGTGGTCCATCTATCATTATTTCTTCACGCAAACTGCCCAGCTCAGCTCCATTTTAACTTCTTGACTCTAGAAATAACATCAGTAACTTTAGTTTACTTCCTAATTCAAGTGTTTCGCTTTATGTCTCTTCGGACGAATCCTAACATGTATCTCTCCATGCTTCTCTGGGTTCTTTGCAGTTTTTGTATAGCTTCATATGTTAATGTCCATGTTTTTGAAGCGTAAGTTAAAACAGGAAAAATGCACTGATCAAAAACTTTTCATTTCAAACAATTTGGGAGGCCGCTTTCGAATATAGCGCTATTACTTCTGAATGCTCTCCAAGCAAGTTTAACTATGTTGTTAATTTCCTCCATCACTTTCCCGTTCATCGTAAGGCCTTGTCCCAGATAAGTATAACTGCATACCGTTTCTAATTCACCCATATCAACTGTGATCTTCAGAGGAGAAACACAGGAATTTGATATAACTTTTGTCTTGCTGCGGTTCATTTTCTATCCAACGAGCTTGCTTTCTTTGTTTAATTCTTGCAGAATTTCTTGCAAATCCTCAAATGAGGAGGCAAGCAATATAATATCATTCGCAAATCTCAAATGATTTATAAACTCTCCAGCGATTTTTATGCCTTTCTATTCCCAATTTATTTTTTTTTAAACTTCTTGAAGTAGTGCATTGAGAAGTATGGGTGAAATTGTGTTCCCTTGTGTTACACCCTTTCTAATTGTAACACGTTGAACGCCACGCAAATTCTTAAAATCCGTTAAAATTCCATAATGATTCCTCCTGTAATAAATAAAAATTAAGTAAATTTTTAATAAATTTTCAATCATTAACTGTAATATTTTTAGTTTTATATCCTATTTTATATCCGCCACCGATGGTTGACGCGACTTTATATCATATTTGACACTGTCAGACACCGATGGCTGACAGCGCGCGCAACGTTTTAACTTTTTATTGGTACTGCTTTTACTTTCGGGGTAAAACTTTCACTGAAATGTTTGAAGTATAACATGTTCTGCACACTCCAAAATTTTCAAGATGATTCCTTCAGTACTTAGAGATATATGACAAAATGTCTAGAATCTAGAATGGTTGACATGGCGCTCAACGTGTCAAATGCATTACTCGTTTTGTGGAGATTTAATTTGGCTGTTGCTTCTTTATAAATGTTTCCAATAAAGTGATTATATCCTGAATTAATATTAGTATTCCTTAATACATCCATAACTGATAGTGATTATACGGAGTCAAAAGCTTTTTCGTAGTCCACAAAAGCCTCACACAGAGGGAAGTTCGCATTCATTACTTCTTTTAATAATTTCTCTAATTCTATGAATATGGTCGATGATACTAAAACCACTTCGAAATCCTGCTTATTCTTTAGGTTGCGCTGTATGTAATTGCTTTTGTAAACAGTTTGTCAGAACTTTCACCAGGATTTTATACAAAATTGAAAGCCGTCTGATTGGGCGATAGTTTCTAGTATCTTTTTTTTTCTCCTTTTTTAAATAGTACGATTAAGATGGCCTTTTTACAGTCCTTTGTAACATCAAATAATGTTATACATTTGTTTATTAGTTCAAGTTCTTCTGAGGAAATAAAATATATATATATATATATATATATATATATATATATATATATAATGCCATAATGGGATATACGTGACAATTGTTGCAAAGACATTTTGAGTTTTGCAATAAGGTTGTTGTTTTCTTTCTATTTCCCTTTTCATTATTTTAACTTTGTGTTGGTATACTAAAGGCTACAAAAAAGGCAATCTAGTTTACGTTTGTTTCTTTAAAAATTAAAGACATAAATATAGTTTCTGTGAGATTTCTTCTTCCAAAGATCTAACATATGTTACAAATAGCACAACTGATCTGCGTACAAGAGACTCACAAAGAATTTGTAAACAATACAATCTATGATCGGTATTGCTTTGAAGCTTCTTTGATTTCCTTTTACGGCACAAAACATAACGGAATTACTATACACATTTCGAATACACATAAACAAGTTTCCTATAAGATAAGGTATGTTTATCAGATTATTTTACGGTATCATACAAATAAATTAACTATATATTTTTGTATATAAGTGAAAGTGCTAGAAATTCATCGTCAATTGTGTTATGAAAGGTTTTTTTTTTTTTTTTTTTTTTTGTTAACTCTTCCGAAATTTTAATACAGTATATACAGTATTCCCTTTTTAGACAATATAGAGATCTACACATAAGCAATTTGTTTTATATTTTTTCTGTTAAATAAAGTTGTGAATATAATTTTTCTGACTTTTCCCCTACGTGATTCAAGTAAATTTCAATTGTGGCGCTACGGATTATTTTTAAAGTATATAGAATAACTTTATACTACACAAAAATATAAGGAATGAAACATATATTATTTAAATGCAGAAAAGCATGTTTTATATAGAATGTTTTATTTTTAGCATTAATGAGTGGCTTACAGAGCCACACCAAAATATATTCAGATATACGCTTTATAAAAGTAGAAATTGGTCTTTTTTTCGTGTGTGTGTGTGGGGGGGGGGGCTAAGTTTTAGATACCTGAAATAAAGTTCAAGCATCTGAACGTAAAAGGTGTAACAGGTAAGTAAAATATCTTATAATTCATTTGAGCCGCAGAATTTTTCTTCTTCTTTTTTTTTTTTTTTTTTTTTTTTTGTTTGTTTAATTTGTTGTTGTCAGTGCTATCCACGAGTGAATATTCATTTGAGTGAGTGAATTCATTAGAGTATAGCCGAAATTAAAGAAGAATGAATTTTGTACTATTTTGGAAATTAAAAAATAACCAAAAATTGAAAATGATTGGTAATTTTTAAATTACGCATTAAGGTTTCTGTATAACGAGAAAATTCCTTATGAATAATAAATAATTCAATAATTTATACTTAATTTATTAAACAGTAATTTTATTATACAATAAAAATAAAAGATAGTCAATACTTATAAAATATTAAAGATTTTTTTTTTTTTTTTTTTTTTTTTTTAACATACTATGTTAGGTCATAGTTAAGCAAAACTGCATATTATTTTATATATTCTATCGTATATATTTGTTCATAAAATGCCTTACCAAATGCTAAATTTTATTAAAATTCTTGTATATATAAATCCTTTATATTTCGTTTACCAGAATGTTTGAATTCATAATATGCACAGTAGATATTTCCTAACGACAGTGAGCTTGGATTATTTAAATGAATTAAAAGCTTCTGATACGGAAATATCTAAATGTAATTTAAAATATGAAATCATAGTTTGAATCATAAATATTAAATAATAGAATAGATTTATGAAAATACATTAGCTTAATATTTCATTAATTTGAATAGAATAATTGCAAATACTAAAATTTCGCTTGCAATTCATAGATATTAATGAAGGAAAGCACAGTTGCCAACATTTTAATTTATTCCGGAGCAGTTTTAGCCCCGCCATTATTTCACACCACTTTACTTATAAAATAATTTTCTACCAATATATATCTACGACAAAATAAGAAAAAACGTCTCTTAACACTTTAGCAACTTCTGACGTAGATTCACGACATTATTTGGAAATTTGTAACTCCGCCAGTAGGCGTTTCTTTTGCAATTTGAATGTTGCTATATTTGTTTAAAATATTCCCTATATTCATATATATGCATACTAGCCAACACACTAATTAATATTCCGTAGTAGTGTTAGACCCGCCTTCTTTTTCACACCAGTATATTTTTAGAAAATTTTCTTCTTATTTAATTGTAATTGCATTTCAGAAATATTACTCTAAAAAATTACTGGTGTGAAAATTTACTGGGACTAAGAACACTACAGAATATTAATTTGGATGTTGGCAAGTATGTTTATGCAATCAAAATACTATGGATGCGAATATTTTGATTAGAAAGAGAATAATTATTATGTATATCCATATTTAATATAAATATGTATACAGAAAATCTTGTTCTGAAATAATGTAGCTTGAAAGAATAACGCCCAGAGGTGGAACATAATGTTAAAAAAAAAAAAAAAAAAAAAAAAAAAAAAAAAAAAATGTGGTATGAAATAAAGGCAGAGCTAAAAATTCTCTGGAATAAATTAAAATGTTGGCAAATCTGAGGAATACACATAAAATAACTTGATTTTTTTAATTATTTTTTTTTCTTAATTGATTAAAAGTAATTTTAAATTTTAGGTAACTAAAATTAATTAATTGTAACTATCCATAGCTGCCAAGTTTTTTAATTTATTCCGGAATGTTTTTAGTCCCGCCACTTTTTCACACCGTAATATTTTTAGAGTAATTCTCTACATATTTAATCGCAATTATATATTGAATAAATTTTTTCTACAAAGATTACAGTGTGAAAAAATGGCGGGGCTAACAACATTACGGAATAAATTTAAAAACTTGGCAGCTATGACTATCTATTTATATATTTGCTAACACAATTGTGCATTTTCAATAATAATTTATATTCTTAAAATGTATAACCTGAAAAAGTCGAATTATGCTTTTTATAATTTTAAAGTTAAGTTTCTTCTTGTATTTGGACTAATAAATCATTAATAGCTTAAAAAAAAAAATCTATTTTCTGTTACAAATAAGCCACACTTTAGCTTGCATAATTAAATATTTTGCTGATGATAAAATATTTAATGAGGTTTTAGTTCGATTTTTATGACTCAATGATCTTTTTTTCTGACGATTATGTACAGTGATTAAAAATAAATAAAAATAAAAGTAAAAAAAAAAAAAATAAAAATAACGTCATACTCCCGACTGATTTCGCCGCAAAGCCTTATAAATTCACAAAGCTTAATAAATAAATAAAAATTAATGTTACAAACCTATAAGGGGTTTTTCACAAAAAAGAACTTTTGCAATGTGACTGAAATAACTGGATCTTCAAATTAAATACGCGGTATGTGAGGAATCCCTTATGAAATTTAAACTCTGGAAAATACATAAAATCTAGTTCGTTCTTTTGCTGACAATTTGCTTAATTTTTACTCTAACCAAATGAGCTTTTGACGAAAGTTGCTCAATATATCTAGCTTTCAATCTAAGCAAAAAAAAAAAAAAATCTATCTTTCGCACATGCGAAATAATATTTAATAAAAATGCTCATATCTCAACAAATAATACACGTGTGAATTTTACGTTTTAGATTATTGTTTTTCTAATGTTTTGTCAATTTTTCATTACGTTTTGTAAAATTTTGTGAAAATCCGCTCTAGTTATACGCAAAAAACTTTTCAAAAATAAGTAGTAATTTTTGAAAAAAAAAACATTCTGCCTAAATATCTGCACAATTCGCGCACAAAAACACACAAATATTGTAGCAGCAATGCATTAAAGTTATGAGTCATTTGTCGCTTTTTGTGATAAAAGGTGATTCAAAGCAATTTCGCTTTTTTTTTTTTTCAATTCGTGATTGGTCGTGCATTTTGGACTAAATCGATAGTGGAAAACAAGAATTTTTAAATGTTGAAGTTTTAACCTATTTCGTCTGGATAATCGAAAAAATTTTAAAATAAAAAATAATTTCTAATAATTTGATCACCAATATACTTAAAAACAAAATAATATGACTTATCAATTTTAAAGGTTTTATAATGATCTTCCACTTTGCCTACTTAGAAATTCAAATAGTTATTGAAATAAACTTACAAGGAAACATTCGAAAGGCGTCGTCTTCAAAATGATTGAAAACAATATATGTGATTCTACTCTTCATAAAACACCAGAAAGTGAAAAAATTGTCGGCTGAAATGAATTACAGCGACCACAAAAAATTAATAGAATTAAGCATATTTAGCAATTTCATACTGTTAGGCGATTGATTTTGAGAACTTGGCGGAGAAGCAACGATGTTTTTTTTTTTTTTTTTTTTTTTCACTTTCTGGTGTTTTCTGAAGAGTAGAATCACATATATTTTTTTCAATATTTGTTGAAGACGACACCACTTGAATGTTTCTTTGTTAGATTCAAACACAAAATTTTTAGTTACTTCATTATATTTTATATTTAAAATTTTCATACTTTATTTCCGGTTAGAATTTTAATGAATAATTTACTTTTTATGGGAGATCATAATTTATTTTTTCTAAATATACGTACGGACTCTTAATACATTTTTGTTCCTAATTTATTTAAGAATTAGTATATAAATATTATCTTTTTCCAAACTGCCTTCGTCTCGGAAATTGAAATTTTATTATGAGGCCAAAAACGAGCGTTACCATTCGAAAATATGAAGTTGCTGCCAGTTTTAATATGAAGATAACCTTCAAAGCAAATCTACAGCTTTAATAACTAGACGTTACTAGGAATCGCCGCATATCCATATGGCAAATTTGCAGCAAATCAATCGGGGGTGGCTTTTTTTTTATGACTGTACATATATCATTATATATATATATATATATATATATATATTTTTTTTTTTTTTTTTTTTTTTTTTTTTTTTGTGCATAGAAATTTTACATAATAAATTTCGTATAATAAAATGAATGAAAAGCATGGTCATTTTTGTTAACTGAAATTAAGGAAATTTCCAAAAACGTAAATATTTAGATGAGGAAATTTAAATGGAAAACTAAAGAACATTTCAAATAAGAAAGAGATAAAGACGTTGAAAAAATGTAAAATGTTATCATATATTACAATATATATACAAGTCCTTCCGGCTTATTCGGAAGGGTAGGTTGATTTCTTTTCCTTATCAAGTAGCAGTCATTTTGTTTCAAAATGGCGGCTAAAAATTGTTAATGCACATGGTAGAAATACTGATGTAGGCTACGCACATATGGAGTTTTAAGCAAATCGGTTCATAAATACACTTTTATGTGAATTTAAAATTTTCAAGCCGGCTCTTGGAAACAAAATGGTGGGTTAAGTTGACAAATATATGAAATGTATTTGGGAGATAAGTCTAACGTACACATATAGTTCGAATTAATTTAAAATCTCAAAAGTCATTGTGTTGAAAAATTAAGTGACTGCCACTTCGATCAAAATGGCGGACAAAGTTGCTCATCTAAGATATCGTTTCAAATTTGAAAATAATTTTTTTTGGTAGAAATTCTTTCAAAGAGGCTTAGTAAGTTGATAAAAATGCTAGTTTTCTGCATTTCTAGTTTGTTTTAGCATTAAAATAGCCTAATTTTTCCTTAAAAACGCTTTAAAAAGATCCAGTAACGCAGGTAATAGATTTGGCGCCAAATTTGGCGACTTTTCCCCTATGGCGACTTTTTTGGCGACTTTTGGCGAGATAATACTTATTATCGATATACCAAAGATGGACGCAATAACGTGATTGGTTCACGAGTTACGTGAATTTTCTAGATTTTTTTTGTTTGAATGATAAATCAAATTTTCAAATTTGATTTGAATTGATTAAGTATTTCTAAAGTTACCGTGATAACAAATTTTCAAGTGGCCGCCACTTGGAAACAATACAGTGGAACAAGTTGCCCAGCAAACACATCCAAGATATTTGAAGCATAGGTTCACTGTCCAACTGTGGTTTAAATCAGTGCCGTGTTTCAAAAGTTATTATTATGGCAAATTTTCAAGTGGCGGTCTAAGTGGCTGCAACTTGGAAACAAAATGGCAAAACAACTTGCCCATCGAAATCATGCAGTATATTTGTATAAGTTCATTGTCCAGTTCTAGTTTAAATTAAATCAGTATTTCAAAAATTATCGTCATAAGAAATTTTCAGGTGGCACCACTTGTAAAAAAAAAAGTGAAGTGAGATGCCCAGCGAACTTAAATGAGATATTTGAATGATAAATCCACTACCCAAATTTGATGCGAATTGATTCTGTATTACTAAAGTTACCATAATGACAAATTTTCAAGTGGCCGCCACTTGGAAATAAAATTGCGGATCAAATCACCAAGTGAACTTATCCTAGATATTTGAACCATAAGTTGACTATCCAACTTTTATTTGAATCAGTTTAGTATTTTAAAAGTTATCGTGTGGCATATTTTCAAGTGGCAGTGTGATTTCAAGTGGCTGGAACTTAGAAACAAGATGTCGGGACAAGTTGTCCAGTGAAAACATTTAAGATAATTATATGATAGTATCACTGTCCAAATTTGGTTCGATTTGGAGTATTATCTCAGAAGTTATCGTGATTTTAAATTTTCAAGTGGGAGCCTGATTTCAAGTGGCGCCGCTTAACTTAAGATATCTGCCACTTTATTAAAAATGGCGGATATAATTTATTAATAAACTTCATTGAGATCCTTACGTGGTCTGTATTTACATCACAATTCAATCAATTTCGGAATACGCTTTTTACAATTTAAATTTGAAATTTTCAAGTGGTCTCCACTTGAAAACAAAATTGGCGGTGCTACTTGGTTAACAAACTCATCTAAGATATTTATATGATAAGTTAAGACACTGTTCAAATTTGATTCCATTTCGAGTATTATTTCGTAAGTTATCATGGTTTTAAATTTTCAAGTGGTGGCCTGATTTCAAGTGGTCCCTCTTAACTTAAGATATCCGCCACTTTATTAAAATTTGCGGATAAAGTTCATTAATAAAGTTATTTGAAACACTTGTATAATCTATGTACATATTAAAATTAAAAAAAATTCGGAATACGCTTTTTACAATTTGAATTTGAAATTTTCAAGTGGTCTCCACTTGAAAACAAAATGGTGGAGCAACTTGGTTAACAAATTCCTCTAAGTTATTTATAAGATAAGATAAGTTAAGACACTCTCCAAATTTGTTTCGATTTGGAGTATTGTTTCAATAGTTATTGTGATTTTAAATTTTCAAGTGGTAGCGTGATTTCATGTGGCCCCGCTTAATTTAAGATATCTACCACTTTATTAAAAATGACGGATAAATTTCATTAATAAACATCATTGAGACCCTTGTGTGGTCTATATTTACATCAAATTTCAAACAAATTCGGAATACGCTTTTTACAATTTGAATTTGAAATTTTCAAGTGGTTTCCACTTGAAAACAAAATGGCGGAGCAACTTGGTTAATAAACTCATCTGAGATATTTATAAGATAAGTTAAGACACTGTCCAAATTTGGTTCGATTTGGAGTATTATTTCGGAAGTTATAGTGATTTTAAATTTTCAAGTGGTAGCCTGATTTCAAGTGGTCCCGCTTAACTTAAAATATCCGCCACTTTAATAAAAATGGCTTATAAACTTCATTAATAAACTTCATTGAGACCCTTATGTGGCCTGTATTTACATCAAAATTCAAGCAAATCTTGCTTTAAATATTCTTTTTACAATATCGGTTTGAAATTTTCAAGTGGCTGCCACTTGAAAACGAAAAATCGGAGGAACTTGGTTAACGAACTCATCCAAGATATTTATAAGATCAGTTCACTGTCCAAATTTGGTTCGATTTCGAGTATTATTTCGGGAGTTATCGTGATGACAAATTTTTCATTATAGATAGATATATATATACTAGCTGACCCGACAAACGTTGTTTTGTCATATAAATTATTTCTAGAGAATATTTTGCTAGAAAAAAATAACTAACTTATTGTAAGTGTGTAAGGATGTGGTATATAAGTGGAAGATGTATGGAGCGCTGTGAACGGTGAAATAATATAAAAATAACAAAACACCAATCATTTATTTTTTTAATTTATTAAAATTGATTCTTTAAAATTATATACATATCGCTACTTATAACAATATCACTAAAAAACAATATCAATCCCTTAATGCAACAGAGTGTACAATATTTTTTGTTATCCCATCTTTCGCCAATACAAACAAACTGGATGGTTTGCCCACTCGAGAGCCACGTATAATTGTCTGTGTGAAAAACATGATGTGCTCAAATCTAAGCCACAGACAGACATCGTTTGGCCCTAAGACTTATTGATAGTCATTGCAAATGCCAATCTAATTGGAAATTGAGGGCGTTTAAATTGAATTGGCACATCTGTGGGTATAATAGGGATTCGCAGTAGTAATATATTTTCACCTCGGAATTTGTCATTTAAAAGGATGGCTTCGATAACATTTTTCATTAATTTTTTTATGACTAATCGCGTGCCGTTGCACAACCGTGGTGGGTTCAAATTACGAAGCAAAATAACCGGAGATCCAACCTTCAGTTGTAAAATATGCGGTGGCATGCCTGGTAAATCCAATGAGTTTAAAAACTTTGTTGGATAATTTACAGCTTCGGTGGCATCGCAAACTGTATCATTAGATTTGTATGGCACCAAGTCTCCTGGTAACAAATGTTGTATCTTGAGATTCAATTCGTTGACGTCCGCATTTTTTGCTGCTAAAATTGCTCTTTCTGCCAGCCACTCATGATTTGTGTATCGTCTGTGTACATTGGGAAATATCTGGTCAATAAGAGCATCTTGAGAATCAATGATTGTGCAGAAATCGGTCGTTAAGTTTATGCATCCAGTTTCATCTGTAGTAACTTTTCCATCGCCGATATCTAACAATTGTTTTGAGAATGTTTCAGCGGATGGATCTTGAAGCTTTTGAAAGCACAAATTTACTTTCAGTTGTACTTTTTCAACATTAAGCCACAATGACGATGATTTTAAGCACGCGTTGATCTCATCAGCGTATGTTGAACGCGGAATAACGGGAAGCGCTTGTCTGAAATCACCTGAAAAGAGTAACAGAGTGCCGCCAAATAGTTTGTCGTTGTTTTTTATATCTTTCAATGTCCTGTTCGACGCCTCAATTGAATGTTTGTGTGCCATAGTACATTCATCCCAGATAAGAATTTTACACTATTTCAGCACTGTGGCCATGGAAAATTGTTTTTTTATGTTGCACACTGCGTCTGGGTTATTTTGAATATTTAGTGGCAGTTTAAATAATGAATGAGCTGTTCTGCCTCCATCCAATAAAGTTGCCGCAATGCCATATGATGCAACAGCCAATGCGATGCCATTATTTGATCGTATTTCGGTGAGAATTAGCGAAATAAGGAATGTTTTGCCAGTTCCACCTGGTGCACAAAAAAAAAAAAAAAAAAAAAAAAAAAAAAGAATCCACCTTGTCCTGCCAAAACTGCGAGCATGATGCGGTCGTAAATGGTTCTTTGTTCTTAATTCATTAGTGGGACATTGCGAGCAACAATCGCTACCATTTCTACAGTATTGTATTGTAGTTCACGATTCAATCCAGTGCTTATTAAATCAGATGTATTTCGATTTGTTGAATGCATACCGAAATGACTGAGTGGTAAGTTGGCAATGATAATGCAAAGATCTTCAATAGCAATCAATGCTTCATTGTACATAGCGTCACTGAATACTATCGTTAGATCGTTGCACCGTGAACGATGTTGATGCAATATATGTCGTCTTCCAGCAAGCCGAGTGCAAG
Organism: Salticus scenicus; assembly: GCA_963930645.1. Lineage (NCBI taxonomy): Eukaryota > Metazoa > Arthropoda > Arachnida > Araneae > Salticidae > Salticus > Salticus scenicus. The sequence goes on along the minus strand of OZ005650.1, from coordinate 143,769,735 downwards.
GCATGCATCTTTATACGTTGGATACTGTTGTCTATTCACTTTACGTAAATCTTAAAATGACAAAGAGCCGATGACATTAACCAATAACAGTCGAAGATAAAAGCACTCAGTCTGCCTTGGATTGACTGTAAATACTCGTCCCAAGGTGTTTGATTTGAATAAACCGGGACATGCATCAATCAGCGTGCCTTGCTTGCGGGGCATCCATTTTTTTGTTGGAGCCCATGTGAAATAGCGTGGCACTTCTGAATAGAGTAAATGTCCGTGCAAAAGCACCAAAAGCATCCGCACGATTACACAATTCAAAAAATTCGGTGAGTGTAGTTTTTGGTGGAATTATAGCAAGATCAATCGCTGTCTCGCTCGTGAGATATACGCGCTGGCCATTTTCAAGATGGACGGCTAAATGAAGAACTGCTGGATCCCGTTCATGAATTGGGAAACCGAAGATACGCCAAACAGCTTCATTGGAGCTGACGTACAGGCCAATTTGGTAAAGTGTTATTTCATCGTTGTTATTCACCGGAGGAGCATTCACATTGGTATTTTCAACTCGAAATCCAGCCATATCACTGACTTTATTCATATACTTGCAAATGTATTTGATGCTCTTCACTGAACTGCAGAGCTGAACATTAATATGAGCATTGAATGTTTTGCTCAGCAGAGGCGAATATGGGACTACCCAACGGTTATCAATGTCAATATCTATGTTGTTGACATAGATGACCGCCATAGATGATAAGATTGTCCGCCATTATCGGGATTTCTTCGACGATATATTGGATATCCGTCAACATTTGTGATCGTGAAATTTTTCGGAAATCTTTTAATACATTTTCCATCTGCACAAATAATAATGACCTAAAAATTCATTTTTCATTTTAACTTAAAATAACTCCGTCGGATATTGACGAATTTTTTAAAAGAATATACCATTTTAACATTTTAACAATATTAACGTTGAAAAAATATTTTAAACACTTACGGTTAAAAATTCATTTTTCATTTCAACATTAAATAAATTCTGACATCGTGTTTACGATTCTAAAATATTAACTTTGAAAAAATATTTTAAACACTTCGTAAGATACGGTTACGATTCTAAAAATATTAATTCTGAAAAAATATTTTAAACACTTCGTAAGATACGGTTAAAAATTCATTTTTAACACGCTTTTATTAGCTTCACCTGTATGTATGTATGTATGTATGTATGTATGTTTGTAACTTCTCTGGGAGCAAACAAAAAATTTATATTTTAAAAAAACACTTTCCCTACGTGAGCGTTGTGGCATTGAGGTAAGACGCCGCGCTACGAACCTAAAGGTCCAGCGTTCGATCCCCGTCAGGGGAGATTTTTTAAAAATGTTTTTTGTTAAATCTAAGTTATTTTAATTAAAGATTTAAATGTATGTAAATATTACAGTGTGTCACTCACACGATTTTCCCTTACCCTGAATTTTAATACTAAGATAGATATTTTGTGCTTTTTAGTTCGCATTTCTATAAAAACGTGTTCTTTAATTTTTTAAAACTATAATATTATTCATTTCAACATTAAATAAATTCTGACATCGTGTTTACGACAACTCACGCCATCTAGGTGGAAAAATTGTTGAAAGAGTTGGTTAAAAATTAATTAAGAAAGAACTAATTAAGTTACAACTTTCATTTGTAAATCTAAACCATTCTCGAATCCACCTGAAGACACACAAAAAATTTCATTAAACTCAGTCCAGCCGTTTAGGAGGAGTTCAGTGACATACACACGCACAAAAGAAATATATATATAAAGATATATATATAGATAAACGAAGTGATTGCAATAGGTCGATTTCTAAAGAAATCAACCTAATATATATATATATATATATATATATATATATAATATAAAATAAAATAATTTCGGATAAAATAATAATAAATCAAGGTGTGCGACAGGGATGCAGTTTATCGCCACACCTATTTAACATCTATATTGACTTTGTCATCAGAATTTGGAAAAACAAAATCAAAATAGGAATAGGTCTCGGACAAATTTTGTTTAACAATATATTATTTGCAGACGACTTATATCTGTTTCAAGACAATGAAGATAATTTGCAACGTGCAATTTTTATTCTAGACAAAATTGGAAGTGAATATAACTTAAATATTTCAAAGAGTAAAACGAAGGTGATGGGTTTTGAAGGTAAAGAACCTATTAGAACAAAGATAATCTTAGAAAATAAACCAATTGAACAAATTTCACGTTTTAATTATCTAGGATGTGACATATCTTATAATTACAACAATGATATACAAAACAAGCTAAATAAGTTCCAATACATCTGCGAGACTATAAGAAGAGCATTAAGAAATACAAGAAAAGATACCAGAATAAAATTTTTCAAGACAATGGCGATACCAACTCTTCTATGTGGAAGCGAGACATGGACGCTCAAAAAAGAGTGATGAAAGAGAAATACAATCTTCAGAGATGAAATTTCTAAGGAGTGTGAAAGGTTGTTCTATAATGAATAAAATAAGAAATGATGACATCAGGAAGGAACTAAAAACTAAGCCAATAATACATACTATAATAAACTATAGAAATAAGTGGAGAGAACATTTAGAACGAATGCCAAATGACCGTATACCAAGCGCAGCTCTAAAATATAGGCCAAGGGGGAGAAGAAATATAGGAAGACCCCGTAAAAGATGGATTGAGGCCGGAACGCATATCTCCGAAATGTTGGCGCGTACAGAACGCATTGGCGCATTTTCGTAGCTAACGCCACAATCTCTCTACCGCAAAGCAACCCTTGATTCTACTTCATTCCGCATTCGTGAAAACTTCAATCTTTTTTTTCTTTCTCCCTCTCAGACGAATAAACTGCTGAAGCTGTGTGTTAATGAGTTTTAGCGTCGTTATTTTTAAATAATATACTTAATGTCTAAATTTAGTAGGAAACCTTCACCATTTTTTTTTTCTAATTATTTATTTAATTTTTACTTTTTCTGGTCCATAAAAAGAGTAGAGAAAATATTGTTCTTAGGTCAAATTTTAGAAAAAAAAAAAAATATTTTTTGTCCAATTATTTTATTTTTACTTTTTCTTAATCCAAAAAAAAAAAAAACAGTAAAAAAAAAAAAATTACTTTTACTATTTTTGCTTTCTCTTACCCATTAGGTAGAGAAAGTATTGTTTTTGGGTCAAATTTCCGAACGCGAGATTTTGTTATATTTACACGTTTTGAGGTCCCCTGAATACGAAAATCATGTTTTTAGCAAATGGTCTGTGTGTGTGTCTGTGAGTGTGTCTGCCTTTTATCAGCATATCTCAAAAACAAATTACGGCAGAAAGTTCAAACTTGGTATTCTAAATGTGTATCATATAGGGATGCTACAGTAAGATTTTCGTTAAGATTAAGTAAATGGTTCGCGTACAGGGACAATCAAGAGAATTCTAATACATTACGTCTATGGGGAAATTGCAGGTAAGTAGAGTTTAACGTCTATAGACTGCACTAAACCAAATGAAACGAATATATATTTTTTGTAATAGAGATAGTTAACTGGGAAAAAAATGTTTGTGTATGTAGGAGCCTCGCCTCCCCCCCTGGGGGGAAGTCTCCCTTCGAGGGAGGTAAATTTTCATGATGGGTATCATTCAAAAGAGCTCGCCAGTACCTCTAAAACGAATGGTTGAACTATAAATCTGTGATAATTAAAAACAAAGTTATAGATTTTTTTTAAACTTTTAACGAAAAAAAACTTAGAAAAAAAAATCGTTTTTTTTTTTTTTTTTTTTTTCAATATGGCAAAATAGGGCAAAATTTCCTTTAAAAATCCATTAAGAGAAATATTTTATTTTTAGGATATCACATCACTTTAAAAATATCATTTATGTTACACCTCATAAAGTATAAACATTTTAATTTGAAAATTTCGCAAGTAATTTAAAATTTAAAAATTCTTTAATATGACAAAATAGGAAAACATTTTACGTAAACTTATGTTTTTGTCTTAGTGCATTGGAAATAGTGTTATCATATCGCATTTGAAATTAAAGAACGAAAGCACGCCTAATAAAATTAATCAGCAAATTAGAATAAGTTAAATGTATTGGATCGGATTGAGATTAGCCTAGTTAGAGGGGCATTTCAGTCTGCGACTATGTTAGTTTCCTATCATATTCATTACTTTTTAACATGAAGCTTAACAGAATGTTATTTTGTTCGCTCTTAATAGCATTTCATCAGAACAAATATATGATGAGAAATTGAGCATAATCCATCTATACCGACATGTTTCTTTTACGAAAAGGTTGTAGATAGATTATGCATATCCTTATTACCTTGTTTTTATAACACATTACGATTAAATTTTTTATGACTACTGAGAAGGAACAAATAGAATAGCACTAACAAAATCTTGAACGTTTAACTTTTTAACTATGTACGTTGGAAGGTGTAAAGATTGAGATGTCTAAGAAGAAAATTATATGTAGAAGGTTTTATGAACTCTAACTGTGGAATTTAAGACAAAATATCGACATTTATTATGATTAAGATATTCTTAGAAAAATACATAATAGTTAAATATATAGTGAAAATTCAAGCTCTGCATCATAAGATAAATATTTTATAAAGTTAAGTCATACATTTAAAATAATAATAATAATACAAAATAATAGTTAAACAGAAATAGTGTAAGTGCACCAGTGATTGACGCTTTTAGAGCAATCTCTGATGTTTTTAATGTTCTAGTCATCAGAAAATATGTTTAGAAATCTTAAGTTAGTACATATGGCGTGAAAGACATTCAGAACCACATATATGTTAAAATATATACATTTGATAACAATTATATTTTTTTATAAATTTTATTTGACACCCACTCAGTGTTCCAGTAATTGACACTGTTAGTTTTTTTTATTTTACCAGTTTTATTTTACCTATGCTCCAGTGTTAGACATAAAATGTTAAAATTCTTATATGTAAAATACTATATGATTTTATAATTTTTTAATTATTTCCGGATAGATGTCAATTACTGCTACTGGAGCATGCCAATCACTGGAGCACCTACCCTAGTTAAAAAATAATATAACATTTTTAACTTACCGATTTGTACGGTGGAGAACTCTGTATACAATCCAATGAGTATTGGTTATTGGTTATTCGACCAAACACTTTGACAAACTTTTCTGCTTCCTTCTCACATGTTAAATTAGATCTTAAAGTTAATACATTGTCATTATTAGAATGTGTTATTATATGCGGAAAACTGCCTTTTAATTTTGAAATAATAGTGTCAGCTTCCATTTTGCGATTTAAAGCTTTAAATATAACATGATTCAACAATAAAAAACAAAAGCGGCAATGTTTATTTACACAAATTAAGTGCTGCGTAGTTTTTTCTCTTTGAACGTCCACATTTGGCGAAAATCGCACTGTTTGGCGAAAATTTGTCAATCTGTTCTGTACGCGCCAACATTTCGGAGATACGCGGCCGGAACAGGCTTATAGCCTTCAACCGTGTTGAACATGATGATGATGATAAAATAAAATAAAAGGGAGATAGATAGATAAAGAAAGATAATTAATTATTTGCTTTAACAAGTTGATATAGAATTAAAATCCAAAATTGATTATAAAATATCTATCTATTTTCTTTAATTTTTCTAATTGTGATATATACAATCTGCCTAAAGTACAAAATTAAATCATTTTCAAAAAATGTTATAGATAGAAAAATGCATATGTATTAACCCTCTGTAACTCATGACCTTTAATATTTTTGTGTTTATTTGTTTCGTAATAATTGGAAAAAAATAAAATACACGTGTTTCAGGTTTTTTTTTTTTTCTCATAAATTTCGAAAAAACAAACAAAAACACCTACAGGCAACAAACACTTTTTAGCATAAAATCCTATAAAATACGTGAAATTGGGTCAAAATCAATATTATACAATGAATTTGAAACACTTACCTCTTCACTGTTTCAATATAAAACACAAAACACACGAAAAACTATTTTTTATTATTTTTTGAATCAGAGCCGGTCCGCACTTGTCGTTAGTTACCCACTGTCGAGTAATGAACTTCAACTTACGACATACGGCGCCATCCAGTTGTGTTTCTAGATACTAGATTCTCTAACTGTGAGTGTATACGACAGGCTACAGTGCGTGATTACGTTGTAGAACCGATTCTTTGAATTTGAACCACGATCGAACGGTATGTTGCCTACAGTCTACAGTATGGTACAGAGGGTTAACCAGTTGTGAAATGTCGTCTAATGAAGATATCCAATGACGAAAGTTTCGAACGGATTTTTTGGATTGGAGAATAAGTCCATTTACGTTGTTCGCTGCAAGCTATCTAAACCCTTAACTTTCACGAAGTGCCAAAACAATTCGTCAATCTAAATGTAACATTGAAAAGCACGCAGATTTACTTTTTTCTTTCCTTTCCTTTCTCTCTCTCTCTCTCTCTCTCTCTTTCGTACTTTATTTGAATGGATCACAGTAATATGGCATACAGGTAAAAATAAATCTTTCACTATTGTTAATTCTTTAATTAGAAATAAAGAATAGTGTTTCGTTTTTGAGACACTGTGTATTTAAGAGTTAAAAAATTCTGTAATATGAATAAAATTTTAAATACAAAACACGTTCTAAGGTAAAATAGCTTATTTATTTTCCTCAGCAATTAAAATATACTTTCAATAAATATTATTAAATTAAATGCTTGGTAACAACAATTAATTAATTTTCGCAAGCATTTAAACAAGTGCTACAGGTGAACTTATTTTCAAAATCCAAATTTGAACTGATTAATAAATTTTTCACGTGAATTTAATATTTTCTAATCTCTTTTTCCTAAATTCTAGATTAATAAATAATAATAATAATAATAATAAAACTCTGGATTTAACTACCCATGGTGCTTTAGCTTTTTACGATATAACTTAATGGTTCAGTAGAACAGGAGATACATTTCATTATGAAAGCAACGCATCTATCTATCTATCTATCTATCTATCTATCTATATATATATATATATATATATATATATATATATTATGATTTTATGTAAATGTGTTTATGTAAGGGAAATTGTAAGTATAACATATGTTACAGTTTATTCTAATGATTGTATTTCATTCATTAACATTAGCGTATTTTCCGGCGTAAAAAGCGTAGGTCTCATAAATGAGTTTGACACCAGAAAATTTAATTTACAAATAAAGCTATATTTCTAAGAAACAGAAGCTTGTTAAAATATAGCTTTTACTGTAAATTTAAATTTCCGGTGTATAACTCATTTAACAAATCTGCGCGTTATACGCTAGAAAATTCTGTAATTCTTATTAATAATTTGGTTTCAGCATACATTTTATTTTCGGACAAACCACACTAACCATAACCCTTCTGATTAGTTTTCAACTTTAAAACTTCTTTCTTCTAAATATCCAAACTTCTTTAAAAAAATTCTGTAACATCAACCAGATTTTGAACTCATTGTATACACAATAGCGTTTTATGGGAAAATAGCTTATCTAATTTTCTCAGAAATGGGAAGATACCATTATTAATGTTATTTAATTAAGTATTTGTTAACAACAATTAATTCATTTTTGTAAATGCTCTCACAAATGCTACACGAGAAATTGTTTTCAAAATCTTAATTAGAGCAGAACTAAGTTTATGAATTTCATTTAAGAGATTTAATACACCCTAATCTCTTTTTCCAAAGGTATGCAAATTATAGGTTAATAGATAATAAAAGAATGTTAGATTTAATTGCTTGTGGCACGTTAGCTGTTTACAAAATAACTTTAATGGTTTATTTCCGCAGAAATGAGTGATTACGTAAGTAACAGTACAAAACTGATTATAGATTAAACGCATTTACATAATTAAAATTTTATGTACCAATATGGGTTACTATTTATTTTAATGAAAGTAATTTCATGCATTGAATCTCAGTTTATTATATTCTTTAATACATTAGAGTGAAAGTGTGGAATTTTCGAATCATACACAATTAATACAATCGAGGAAATACTTGAAATATCCATACTAATTAATAATTATACATTTCTAGCTTTATACATATTTTAAATATTGTCATTATTAATAAAAGCTATTTTTGCTTAAAAAATCATTGATTTTAAAAAATCCAGAGGATTCGTAACTCTAAAATTTAATGTACTTATTCTGTACGTAATATTATTCTGTATGTATCTTATTATTCTGTATGTATCTGTATGTATCTTATATGTACGTAATACTTATTCTGTGCGTATACGAGTTATTCTGTACGTAACTCTAAAATTTAACATACATTTTGATATTTGTTTACTCACACTTTTATAATTCTAATACTGTTAATATAATTCGAATAACTTATATTGTTTTATATCGAAGCGTTAAACATCGCTTAAAGCGGACCTGGACGACCCGTGGCCCGTGACAAAACTGAATAGATTTATAGATACACTTCTTAGGGGCGATGAGATTATTTTATGACACCTATCAGAGTGCCAAATTTTTAAAGCCTTTATTTCATACTACTTTTTTTAAAGATAAATTTTCTTTTACTTTATTGTAATTATGTATTGGAGTAAAATATTTCATAAATAAAGTGGTACAATTTAAAGGCAGAGCTATAAAGGCTCCGTAATAAATTAAAATGTCTAATCATCTAATTTTCATTATCAACTGCAAAAGCTCATCTCGGCTCAAAAGCTCAATTTTAGCTAAATTTCACTCGAATAATATGGGAGGGGGGAGGATTTATTTATTTTCTTTTAGACTTGTTCCTGAATTCTGGTAGCACTTTCGTTTAAATTAGCGAAATTTCCTTGCCTCTCAGAAGGAAAACGCATAAAAAATCACGAAATTCGTTCTAACGCTTCGAAGGAAAAATATCGGTTATATTAGTTAGAGACACAAGTATCACGCTGATTTTTGCAAATAAAATATTATCAAACTGATTATTAATTCTTATTATTGTAATTCTTAATGTATAGGTCTTTTTTTTTTTTTTTTTTTTTTTTTTTTTTTACTTTTCTAATAGCTATTTTATGAATGAAAATGAATCTAATATTAATGTAGTTTGATTCAAGTATTCACCACACCCCAGAAAAAAAAATTAGATATACATGATTTATATGTACCTACATATATAAAATGCGGTCCATCTTAATAAGATAGATTTGCAATGCGACACATCAAGGTTTCTATTCGCTTTCCGTATGGGTAGTTTCGGGAGGGCCTAGGTCTTCTAAGGCCTAGGTCCTTGGTATGTACAACTGGCTTTATCCCCCTACACCAACAACATAATATTTTTCATGTATCATTTATAAACTTAAGTGTTAAATGCACAATCTCATTATTTCAGGTTGCTGTAATAAATAGCGCAAAATTTCAAAATTATCAGTTATTAAATTATCATTTTTGTATATTTTTAGCAAGGCTGTCAAAAATAAATGAATACGAACTTATTTTTATATCTGCGATTATCAAGAATATATATCTTATATTTAAAAATATTAAAAACATTTATATCAGGAATCTATAAAATGAATATAATTAAATTAATTTTTCCTTTTGATTTTAATATTATTTCACTTCCAAACCTTTTTTTTTTTTTTTTTTTTTTGGGGGGGGGGGTAATTATAATTAAGTCGTTGACAAGTAATCCCTGAAACCGTTACACCGCAGTAAAAATAACATTAGTTATCGACACAAATTTTTAAATATTTTTTCCAAGAATATTCACTATGCTTTGAATAGAAAAATATGTTAATTAAGAGGCAATCTTATATTTTATCCAAAATTTTAACAGTACAACAAAAATATTAAAATAAAACTCACAAATGTTCTACAAGTTCATTTAAATGTATCTTTACGTAACCTATTAATAAATCCTTTGTATTTAATTAATTAGTTTGACAAAAAATTTTTACAATTCTAATTAATGTATACAGCTACTAGAATAATTCAGTTTATGCTTTGATATCAAAGAAAAAAATTATAATACAGCTTACTTCTACATACAAAAATGTAAAATCTCTGTCAATATCATTAATTAGTTCTCTTTCAACTGTAAAGGACTAGATACAAAAGATTTCACAAAGAAATGAATGTCTTAATTAATACTAACTCAAGAGAAAAAATCATACAAACTTCATGAAATTTTAAAGTACATACTAAATTATTTATTTTTCAACTAACTTAAAACAATGTCATATGATTAATAAAATCAAAAGAGAAATGTTATTATATTCTCTATTTATCAATTTTCAAAAATATTTGTTATGAGTAGTTTTATTGTTGAAGAATTGATGTTTTTCTTATTATATTTAAATAGAAATAATAGAAATTTCACATAATGTATTACTCCACAATCCTTTTTTTTTTTTTTTTTTTTTATTGGCTTTTGAAATTTGTAAGAGAAATTAACAAAATTATTAATACTTCAGAGAATATTGTGATAATATTTTTAACCACAATTTAAATAGTGTATTCTGATAAAGTAAATAAAGTATATATATATTTAAAAGAAAATGCAATTTTGTATAAAGCAAAAATAATAAAACTCAAATTTTTGTTTAAACCTTTAGGGACATAGGCGTAGCATCGGGGGAAGGCGCGAGGAGGTACGCGCCACCCCTCCCCCCAGTCTTTCTGAACATGAAAAAGTATTAGACCATGATATATGATAAATTCAATTAAGAACTATCATATCACACCTCAGCAAAGAAAGAAAAAAAAAGACACAAATGAAAAAAAAATGGCAACTTTTAGCTTATGTAATGCAAAAACATATATGAGTAGGTACTCCAACGTACACGAAAAGTGTCACCTCTGTGTTCTATTTTCCAGTTTATCCACCTGATAGGGCAGTTGTGTCAGTTTACTGTCATTGCTTTATTATTACCTTTTAAAATGTTTAGGAGGGAGAGCAGATTTCCTTTCGTATATACATTTTACTAAACTCAAAATTTTATAACGACCCCAGTAAGTTTTAAATCTTAGTACTATTAGAAATATTAAAAAGGTGTGTGGAGGGGGGGGGGAGGAGGGAAGTTTTGTACATTATATTAAACGATATTTTTATTAGCATGTACAGTAAGCTTATAATTTAAAAATAAATATTTTCAGTTAATAGTGGGGAGCTCTATAGTTGTTAAATGCCTCGGGGCCCGCAGATGTGAATCAGCCCCTGTGAGTGAGTTTTACGTAGCCCTGGAGGTACGCTTTGGGCAACTGACGACGGTCTGGTACTCCCAATTAGAAATGATCCTGCAGTAATTGCAGTTATTACATCTTATTAGTGTTGTTTTCATACACAAAAGTTAACGCAGGATATTGATTACATGCTCATCTGAGATATTCACTTTTTTAGTTCTCTCACATACCTTCATACGGTGATTTTCTAATACGATGTAAAGGAATTTGGTGACTATTTTTCTTTCCACTTGTTACTTCAGAAGGACGTTTAGCGGTCTCTACGACTATTTTCCTCGCACAGCCACAAAATATCTCTTTAAATTTCAATCATTTGAGAATCATATTTATAATGGAACAGATTCTCTAGAATATTTCTTAAGCTTTTCTTTAGTTTCGTTATCTTTATTTCTACACAAATGTATTGTTTTATTAACAGACGACATTTCTTTGTTTTCACAATCTAAACAAACAAGCTAGTTATCTTTTTTTGCTTTAATGAAACTGAAATTATTCGAAATATCGTCTGCATATTTTGCGAGCATTGTCTCAAATAATAGTAAACCAAACACAACTGGTTCGATATGCTTTTAAGATCAATCATTTTTTAGACGATGTCTATTTAGACTGACATATAAACTAACTGAATAATTTACAGATGGACATTAAATCGATTTTAGATCTTCGAATTTCTCGCACATTAAAAATGTGAAAAAATGTCCAAAAATTTGAGAATCTCAGTTTCCCATACCAACAGCATGGTGGAAAAATTATAATGTTGTGTAGCGGTTTCTTAAATTATATGCACTGGTGTACATTAATTGTGTCTGATACACGTAAATTATGTCGTGTCTGGAATGTCCCCATTGTTTCCATCCAAATTATATTTCTTTGGGCAACTGAAGCGGGGAGCCATCTCCTCCGTGGATGATCAAAATTTTGAAGGCTTATCTCCGGAAAACCCAGAGGGATAGCACAAATGTGATGTAAAACCCATTCAGTCACTTAAATTATCTGTGCCCTCTCCCACTCAAAAATTTTCGTTTACGAAAATGTCCTGTGTTTAGGGACAGTGTTAGGGACACGTAATAATTACCTGTGTTTAGGGACACGTTTATATGAAGAAATTATAATAACTGTGTGTTTCAAATATATAAATATATATATATATATATATATATATTTCTTAATGTTTTAACATATTTAGCTTAATACTTAGAGATCTAGTTTCTTAAAAGAAGACTTTTTAATGGATAATTCTCAAATTTAAAAAATAGTTGAAAACTTGTCAACCATGTCATTATGAAGCGTCAAATTTTTAGTACCCGCTTTTTTTTTCACACCAGTCATTTCTTAGAGTAATTTTATTCTTATTTAATCGTAACAACATTTGGAGGGAATTACTCTAAAAATAAAGTGGTGTGGAAAAATGGGCTTTTTTCCAAGGGGCATTAACAGTTCTATGCTTATTAATGAGATGGTTGGCAGGTATGATAATAGTATCTCATAAAAATCCTTACTTTTCATAATATATGCATATCTACAGTAATGTCTCGTACAACGCGGGTGCAAATTTGCCTCATGAATATTACAATTTTATTTTTAAACACCACTAATTCTATATCAAAGCAACTGCTTTATAAAAAATGTAAATCGAGTGTATGACTCAATAGACTGGCACTATAAAAATTTTGTTGCGTTAAAAAAAGAAACTGTTTTATTTATTTGTCATTTCTGCCACCGCGTTGTATAAGACTTTACTGTAGTAACATTTATAATTTATTCTGGAATACTGTTAGTACCGCCTTTTTTACACATCAATTTGTTTTTATAGAAATTTTTTTCATCGTATAATTACGATGAAATAAGAAGACAAATGCTTTTAATATATACTGGTGTGAAAAAAGGGCGGGTCTAACAGTACTCTGGAATAAATTATAAGTATTACCAGTTATGACATACAAAGAAATTTTCTTTCATTTGAAACAAATTTCCATTTTATTTTTATTTTTATTTTTTATTTTATTTATTTATTTATTTATTTATTTTTTATTATTTATTTATTTATTTATTTATTTATTTATTTATTTATTTTTTATTTTTTATTTTTTTTTTTTTTGAAAAAAAAATTACAAGGAGTTTACTACCGAAAAGGTAATTAAATTTTGATGGGTTAGTAAAAGATATAAGTTAACAATAAAGTAAACAATTCTGTAAAACATAGCTTTTTTTTAACATAAATTCAACACAGGCTACTGTAAATCTTTACAGCTATTTTATAAAGGAAATTGAACTCCGGTTTACTTCACATTGTGCTGTATATCGTTGGAGAAATTTTTTCAGATTTGTTTTCTACATAAAACATAATTGCCGAAACGTCAGTGGAGGCCCTCTGTTGAGACTCAAAACGGTTTTGGGTTCTGTCTGTGTGTCTGTCGCGCGATAGCGGCCGCAAAAACAATGCTTTTAACTTGAAATTTGGTACACATGTTCATGAGCCCCACGGTATCACTTATATAGTTTTGGGTATGTATTCCATTTGTAGTTCGTATGCAGGGACACGCCAAAGTCTTTCATATCATTACGACCTATGGGAAGAATTTGTATGTACAGCGATAGCGCCGCAAAAATCCCGCTATTGACTTACAATTTTGTAAACATGTTCATGCGCCCAACAGAATCAGCTGTATAGTTTTAGGTGTGTATTCCATTTGTAATTCGTGTACAAGGACACGTCAAAGTTTTTCTTATCATTACGGCCCATGGGAAGAATTTGTATGTACCGCGATAGCGGCCGCAAAAATCACGCTATTGACTTGCAATTTGGTACACATATTCATGAGCCTAACGGAATTAGCTGTATAGTTTTAGTTGTGTATTCCATTTGTAGTTCGTGTACAGGGACACGCCAAAGTTTTTTCTATCATTACGGCCTATGGGAAGAATTTGAATGTACCGCGATAGCCACCGCAAAAATCAAGCTATTGGCTTCCAATTTTTGCCGAAATGTCAGTGTAGGCCCTCTGTTAAGACTCAAAAGGATTTCGGGTTCCGTCTGTCCGTCCGTCTGTCTGTCTGTCGTGCGATAGCGGCCGCAAAAATCACGCTATTGGCTTGAAATTTTGTACACATATATATGATCTCCACGAAATTATCTGTATAGTTTTGCGTGTGCATTCCATTTGTAGTTCGTGTTCAGGGACACGCCAATGTTTTTTTTTTTTTTTTTTTTTTATCATTACGGCCTATGGGAAGAATTTGTATGTACCGCGATAGCGGCCCCAAAAATCATCCCACAATTCACTGGAAATTTGGTATACATGTTCATGAGCTCAACAGAAATAACTGTATAGAGTTAGGTATGTATTTCATTTGTTGTTCGTGTACAGGGATACACCAAAGTGTTTCTTATCATTACGGCCTATGGGAAGAATTTGTATGTACCGCAATAGCGACCGCAAAATACCTTCGATTGACTTGCAAATTGGCGCACACGTTCCAGCTTTTGCATATAAGTAGCTGTATAATTTTTATTGCTATATTGTTTATAAACTGTGTACAGGGACACGCCAAAATTCTTAACATTACGGCGTATGGGATGAAATTCTTTTAAACGCATTTTAATATCATTAGTTTGCAATCAAGAAAATGAAACTAGCGTACGTGAGTAAGATGCTTAAACTTATGTTGTTTGAAGAAAAATTGTGCTCTTAAGCTTTCTAACTAATATACAGGACCTTACAAAAGTGTTCGGACAATGTCACGTAGTCATCCAAACGATGTTAAGTTTTGAACAATTATTAATTTTAAACGCAAAATAAGCTGAATAGTTTTTACTGGTGTATACAATGTTTATGGTTCGCTTACAGAGACACACAAAAGAATTTCGTAACATTAGAGCCTATGGACAAATTTTCATTTAAGCGCGCACTTTAATGCATTTTTGCTGAATCGGACTTAATAAAATTAACATACCTTATAAAGATGCTTATAATCATGCTTACTCGTAAAAAAGGGTATGTATAAACTAAATAATTTATGGGACCACATAAAATAACTCCGAGTATGTACTGTAATCATCCAAATGATGTCAAATTAGTTTGAAAAATTAATGAGTTATAATTAATTTGGTTTATTCTTATTATTGACGTTTATAATGACTGTGGCTACTTTTACGGGATACACAAAAGAATTTCGTACTATTACGGTCTATTGTCGGTATTTCTTAAAAGTGTATTTTAACATGGTTACACCCCATCAAATATAATGAATTTTTATTAGAATTTTAAAAGCATGTTTTCCTGTTGAAAATTGTGGGTATAGAATTAGTAATTAGTTTAAAGGTTAGGCAAAATATTTCCAATATGCTATGTAATATTTTTGTATGAAATTTGGTAGTTATGAAATTTGGTATTTATGAATTTCAGGGAAATAATACAAGACCATCGTTTATTAAGAATACATATTGTTGCATACTTGGTGATTCGTATGTTGTCCGTGAATGAAAGACGAAACTTGCAAAAATTCAGAGATTTATTCACAGAAAGTTCCAGAAAAATACAGGTCTAAAAACTAAGTATCATCTTCAATTTAACCAGTAAACACAGCTTAAACAACAGCCGTTAACATCAAAACAACAATACAAACTGTTTAGCAATAACACATAAAGCAAGTCTCATTCAAAGAGGCTCAAAGCAAAGCAAGCATTTGACGAAACTGACACAGATCTGAGACTGACCGCCTTGGCGAAAAAAATGCTCCTTTTATACTTTTCTATCGAACACAGACTGTTCTAGAAAATTCTCGTATCGCATCAGCCAATGAGATTAGAGCATCCATATTTGGTATATCCCTAATAAGGATTTTCTCGCCAAGGTCGCCGAAAAAATCGCCAAGGTGGGAAACAGTTGACAAATTTGGCGCCAAATCCATTTCTTCCCTTATTAGAGCTTTTTAATGCGTTTTTAAGGAAAAATTAAGCTATTTTAACGCTAAAACGACTAGAAATGCATAAAATTAGCATTTGATCAACTTGTACTAAGCCACTTTGAAAGAATTTATACAAAATAAATACAATTATTTACAATTCCGTAACACTTTATGTGATATACAGATAGGTATACAAAGAGTGATACAGAGGGGGGTTGAGGGGGCAGCGCCCCCCCCCTCAGGAATGTATCTGATTATGGTAACAAGTCGATCGAATCAATATATACTTTTATATGGAGATGTAAGCGGGGGAAAAACCCGGGTTTAAACCAGGGAATAAACACGGTTTTTTGGGAAGGGAATTTTGAAAGTTGTGAGGTTGAGACGTTAGAACGTCACCACAGTTGTTTCAATTAAGCTGGATCCAGCAAAGTAGGAAGTGGGGACGGTTAAAATCACTCCGTCGCCAGTGGCTCGGTGACGGTTGAGGTCGAGATAGTTTTGTGTCGGCAGGGTGCTGCATTAAAAGACTTAGATTTTGAATATTAGTTAAATTAGAAGTGATTTTTAAAAGTACGGATTGAAATGTAGTGAAAGGAGGGTGTAGGAAGAAGTATAAAAATAGAGATGGTTTTAGTAGATAGTGTGGATGTTGGAGGAGATTATAGTGGTTGTGATGAATCTTATTTTGGTGAATATCGGAAGTAGAGTAGTGGAGATTTAGTGGCGTGAAGTTAAGTAGCGTTGAGTGTTGGTGAGTGTCTACTAGTTTTCGGAAGGTTCAAGCTGGGATAGAAGGGAATCCTCTGTCCCATAGTGAAGCAGTATTAGTGAAGTACGAGTGCAATCGTCTCTACACCTTCGACTATCTGCTGTGGTGAGATATTTAAGATTATCTACTTAAATTGTTGATTCATATATTTTGATAAAGTAAAACGTTGACTGAGCTAAGCTTTAGTACCAGGCCGCCCTCCCATTAATCTGCTCAAATAAACTTTAGTTATTGTTATTTAAAGTCTTGTGTTCTCTTAGTAATCTAAGTATTTAAGTTAAGATGGAGTTTGCAGGAACGCAAACTCCACAGTGGCGCCCAACTCAGTTCGACATCCCCCCCACTCGGGTTTATTTTACTGGCTCAGACAATGTACTTAAATTTTTTGAAGATCTTGAGCAGTATTTTGATATATGTAAAATTGACGAGGATGATAAATTTAATTTATTAAAATACTCCTTAAAAGGAGATGCTAAAATCTGGTATGAAACCATTGCCTCTAGAGCTCTAGGCCAAAATCCTACGTATGAGGATTTGAAGCTCAAAATTAAAAATTCATTCTCTTCTATTGTGGATAAAACCAAGCTCCGTCAAGAACTTTATACGACAAAGATGTCGTTTTATGACAAACCCACCACATTTTTATTACGTAAATTCGACATTATAAAGCAGCTGGATTTAGTTTTATCTTTTGCCGCTGCCATGGAAATCATAACCCCTCTTTTGACTATTCCTATTCAAGATTACCTTGATCTGAAACCTGTCACCTCTTACGACAGTCTGTTTCAAACCTTAGCTAAATATCAAGAACGACACCCTCCAAGGGCGGAAAACACCTTTAATCGCCACCGGGGCAATGGAAATATGCAAAATTCTAGGCGTGAAAATTTCACCCCCCCCTCAAAATTTCAATCGCTATCAACAAGAACGTCAATCGCCGTAGCCAAGGCGTAATAACCTTCAAAATTCTCGGAACGATCGTTCTAATCAAAATCAGTCTCAAAACTTTTCTCGAGCTGATAGAAATAACAGAAATTTTCGTAACTCTCGTAATAACCAGAGTCGTCAGTTAAACGAGTAAGTGGCTCTTGTGAGGAGGGTCAACAGCCACTGAATAACTCAACCACCTCCATATGTTTAGACACAATTTGTATCAGTCCGGTGGACCTACCTAATTTGAATGCAATAATTCATGATACTTTCATACCTACTTATTGGGACACTGGTGCTGAACGCTCCTTTCTAGCATATGAAACTTTTAAAAAGTATTTTGACTTTAAACCTTTAAAGCGGACAAATTTAAATGTTACAACGGCTCAAGGCAAGTCCTGTGTTAATAGAGGCGAAGTCAGCCTGAATGTTAAAATTCATAATTTAAGTGTTAATTGGCCTTTTTACGTCATCGACAATCTTCAGCATCCCTGCATTATAGGGTTAGACTTTATCAAAGCAAATAATGTTGAAATAAATTTTACCAATAAATCTTTACATATTGATGATTCTAAGTCAAATTCTAAACCTGTCGAGCCGACAGAGTTAATTGTTAATTTAAAGGAAAGTGCCCTCACTCATATTGAAAAAATTGATTTTGTTAATTTTCTTAATCAGTTTAAACAGTTATTCTCTGAGACACCTGGCTTAACCCATGTTGTTTGCCATGAAATTGACACTGGAACAAATAAACCAGTCTTTAGTAAGCCTTATCGTTATGATCAAGCCAAACAAGATATTATAAATTGGCATATTGATAAAATGTTGCAAAATGATATTATTATGCCTGTAACTTCTCCTTACGCATCTCCTGTTGTTTTATGTCGTAAGAAAAATGGTACAACTGTTACTGACCCTGAAGCATGGAGATTTGCAATCGATTATCGTAAACTAAATTCTATTACACAATATCCTCAGTATCCCTTGCCTATAATTGATGATTTGTTAGCACATATAACAACGACAAATTTTATGTCTACTCTCGATCTGACATCGGGTTATTTTCAAATTGCAATGAAACCCGCTGATATATCAAAAACAGCGTTTATAACTAAAAATGGCACGTTTGGTTTTAAACGAATGCCTTTCGGATGTTCACGGGCTGTGGCGACATTCCAAAAAGCCATGGAAACTATTCTTAAACCTGTTTTGAATAAATTTGTACATGTTTATCTCGATGATATAATAATCACGTCCTCATCTTACAATGAACATTTAGATCATTTAAAAACTGTTTTTACTCTACTGCAAAATGCAGGATTAACTTTAAATCCCTCTAAGTGCCATTTTGCACGACAGGAAATTAAGTACCTAGGCGTCAAAATAACGCCTGCTGGTATTTCTGTAGATAATGAAAAAGTTCAGCCAGTTTTAAACATGCCCCCTCCTACAACTTCCAAACAAGTTTCGAGATTTCTAGGCATGTGTGCTTGGTATGGGAAATTTATACCTAATTTTGCTCACATATGCGAGCCCCTCTTTAAACTCAAAAGGAAAAGAGTTAAATTTCACTGGTCAAATGAAGCACAAGAAGCATTTGATAACTTAAAAACTATACTTAGCGCTCCTCCTGTACTAGCTCATCCTAATTATAATATTAAATTTCAAGTAGCTACTAATGCTTCTTCGTACGGCATTGGTGCCGTTTTAACCCAAGAAGGCCGCCCAATAGCATATGCGTCCCGTACGCTTAACACTGCAGAAAGAAATTATCCAGTAACAACGTGAATGTTTAGCAGTGCTTTGGGGACTGCAAAAATTTCGTTTATATTTTACGCAACTTCCAGTAACAGTTGTTACGGATCATGCGGCATTAACTCGGTTAACAACTGGAAAGAACCTCTCCCCTCGCATGATTCGATGGACTCTTAAGTTATCTAACTTTAATATAAACATCGAACACCGACCTGGTTCTGACAATATCGTAGCTGACGTTCTTTCACGTACTACTCAAACTCAAGAAAATAAGATTGAATCTAAGTTTACAAATCAATCCCTTGCTTTAAATGAAAAGAATGATCAGTTAAATTCTACTGTTAAAGCCTCATATATTTATCATTCGCATTTAAAGGCTGAACCGGTTCAATCCGAAGTATTAGCAAACGTGACTGAAACTTGTGTAAAGGAAATTGAAAGTGAACCAGTAAACCAAGGTGCGTCTACAAATCTAGTCACTACTTTAAACGATAAATTTGTATCTGATCAGGAAAAAGTAGCTTTAGCGCTTATGCCAGCATCTGTGTTAAATTCGAGAGATCAATTAATCCAAGAACAAAAAAAATGATCCCGAATTTGGATTAATCTATAAGTATTTAGAAGATCCTGAGTCAGTTTCATTAATTGAATCATTTTTCTTTAATCGATGGCTTGCTTTTTTATTCAAAATTATTATCATCTTATGGCGAATTACGAGTTGTAATTCCCCAATCTCTTCGTCAAGCCATCCTATTTGAGTTTCATGACTCTCCAATTTCGGGGCACTTTGGCATTAGGAAAACTTATAAAAAGCTCAAAGATGCCTGTTACTTTCCTAAAATGAGGAAGTTTGTTAATGAATATGTTTCGAGTTGTCGCTTGTGCCAGCAATATAATTATAAAAATGTAAAGCCGGCCGGTAAATTAATTCCTATTAAAGTTGATTTTCCAAATCAAATTCTTGGACTCGACTTAATCGGTCCTTACCCCCTCTCTAAACCAAATAGATTTCGTTATGTGTTAGTTAGGGTGGATTATTTTAGTAAATGGGTTGAATTTGTGCCTTTACGTAAAGCTTCGGCACAAGCAGTGGCCACTGCCTTCTTTAATAATTATATTTCTCGTTACGGCGCCCCCCTTCAAATTGTAACGGACCATGGTCCTCAATTTATAAGTAATGTTTTTAAGGCACTTTGCGATACACTCGAAATTAAACATGTCTTCACGGTTCCATATCGGCCGCAAGCTAATCAGGCCGAACGTGTTAATAGAACTTTAATAAACATGATTGCGACGTTCATTGGTCAAAATCATGAAAATTGGGATCAGTTTCTCTATCATTTTGGCTATGCGATTCGTACAGCGGTAAGTGATGCAACAGGAAAAACTCCCGCTGAATTGTTTTTGGGCAGAAAGATTCTGACCCCCTTTCAAAAACTGGTATTAGTACAGCAAAACGCATCTCAATTTATTTCGCGAAATATTGAAGAATTGCTACCAGAAGTTCAGAGAAATTTGGGAAAAGCTCAAGAGCAGCAGGCTGTATATTATAACTTAAAACGTAGAATTTTAGAAGTAAAAGTGGGAGATAAAATACTCCTAGAATCACATTTTCTTAGCTCTAAAAAAGATTCTAAAGTAGCGAAATTTGGGCCAAAATTCATTGGGCCTTTCTCTGTTTTAAAGGTAGAACATAATAATCTGACAATCGATTTTAACGGCACCCCAACTACAATAAATGTTGACCAGATACGCATTTTTAAAGAGCGCACTCAATCATGTACTGAAACTCTTGATAGTGATAGCGTGCCGGGTTCAAACCCACCTGACGAACAGTCCGTCCTTACGCCTAACCTCACTCCCCAGCCTAGTGCTCCTGATTCTTGTACAGCTGATGAACTACCTACTCCTACAACACCCGAACAATCTGTTCAGGGCACTTCCGCTGACCAATCTAGTGTTAGCAGACCCGTCGCACAAAAGCGAGCTCGTAGTGGGTCATCAAATCATTCTAATGTGAAATTTCCTAGGCAAACTGGTCGCAAACGCGACTATTCTTTTACTAATGGCTCTTTTATACCGCAGATAAAAAAGAAAAAGTCTTGGAATAAAAATTTAAAAAGGCCACAAGCCCCCTCCTCAAAGTCCTCTGGAACACATCGCCCACAGAAGGTACTAGCAGGTCCAGATTCAGTGCACACGGACTCGTTCAGACCTAAGAGAAAGGCAAGGGCTCGAAAAAGACCTCCACCCTCTTCATCAGCTAGCGGACGGCACATGGAGAAATTCCTAGCAGCTCCTGACTCGATCGGCAAAGACGAGTTCTCCTCACACCACCGATTCAATACTCGGCGTCAAGCCAGACTCCGACAACAGGCTCAGCCATATGAATCACCTGCCGAGCAAGCCTTTGTAAAAGCCTTTTGGGATAGCCCTAGACCCCGGTCTGAAAGCCTCCAACCCTGTGGCCTAGCTGACGAGTACTCCGAGCACATTCGACAAGACCTCTAACCTTGCTGAAGTTACAGCTGCAAATTCACATCAGGTGATACCGTTCTCTATTTTTTTTTCTATTACAAGTGCATTTCTGTCAGAGCTGTACAAAATGTTCGACATACCTTGAAGCCCTTTTGGGACTTTATATTTTAAGAA
This sequence comes from Salticus scenicus, assembly GCA_963930645.1. Classification (NCBI taxonomy): domain Eukaryota; kingdom Metazoa; phylum Arthropoda; class Arachnida; order Araneae; family Salticidae; genus Salticus; species Salticus scenicus. The sequence continues at coordinate 143,747,465 of OZ005650.1, read as the reverse complement.
CTCTTACGAAAGTTATGGACTTTCCCAAACTAAAAATACAAAATTTAATTTAGCCATGAACTTTAAAATCAAAATTAATGTTCTGCTTCAATGTCAACATTTTTGTTCTCTCTTAAATATCTATTTTATGTATATGTATTAAGTCTTTTACCTTGTAGCCATCTCCTGCAGAAAGCTGGTAATATAAACTGTTTTTTTGGCCCCTTTGTAAATTTCCCCCCCTTTTTCTTTTGTCTTTCTATAAATGATGTATTTATAAACTGCATATTTGTATTTGTAAAACTTTTGAATATTTGTCTAAAAGTTTATCTGTATGTACTTTAAGAGGGGAAAAAAACTGTTTTTTTAGCTATAAGCATAAAAGTCGTGTTTAACTATATAACATTAAAAAGACTAACTGCTCAGTTTTTTCCGCTTATGCTTTAGCTAAGGAGGGAGAAATATTTCTGTATGTAACCTATCTATTATGTTAATAGAGACGAACGTGTCTCAGTTTCTTCTAGAGATGAATTGTCACTTTTTTTACTATGCATACTGTAAAAGTTTTTCCCATTTCAGACACACTCTGATGGACTATTCTCTTAACCTGATGTTAAAACTATTTTTATCTAAAGTGAAAGATCTCTTAATTTGATGTCAAAAAGTTCTTTTTCCTGGATGTGGACAGCCTGCACATTCCGACGTCTGCTGTAGTATGAAGAAAGTTCATCCTATCCTTCGTTTAGTCATCTCCCTTGCAGACGTAAAGCACCAGATACCAGTCCAGCCAGTACACTCCTACTAATAAAGATTTTCTCGTGTTTTTCTTTAAAAAGAACAATTATTCTTGTGATTATAACAAACTTTAAATGTCGCATTTGTCCCAAGCGACTTACTATGTAAAGACACGCAACATCAAGTTTGAATTTAATATATTGCCTTCCTGGCCTAACAGGGAGACGTGTGTAAATCCTACTGTAAGCCTGGTTTTAGCTCAGTCAGAGTCCCGGAGTTCTCGGTGTAAACGTACGCCTTTTATTTAAAATTTTCAATTAATTTTTTTTGCGTCCCCGAGTTTTCGCTCAGGGACTTAACAAATTTTTAAGTTTTTCTCACCCGGTTAAAATTTAAGTGACGGCTGCACTCACACTTCAGAGATTTGAGATAGTTAGAGAGGCAATGAAGCTATTTAAATTTAATCGATCAAACCCGTTGGGGATTTTCCCGACTAAATTTTTTTCTTGGAGGGGGACTGTGAGGTTGAGACGTTAGAACGTCACCACAGTTGTTTCAATTAAGCTGGATCCAGCAAAGTAGGAAGTGGGGACGGTTAAAATCACTCCGTCGCCAGTGGCTCGGTGACGGTTGAGGTCGAGATAGTTTTGTGTCGGCAGGGTGCTGCATTAAAAGACTTAGATTTTGAATATTAGTTAAATTAGAAGTGATTTTTAAAAGTACGGATTGAAATGTAGTGAAAGGAGGGTGTAGGAAGAAGTATAAAAATAGAGATGGTTTTAGTAGATTAGATAGTGTGGATGTTGGAGGAGATTATAGTGGTTGTGATGAATCTTATTTTGGTGAATATCGGAAGTAGAGTAGTGGAGATTTAGTGGCGTGAAGTTAAGTAGCGTTGAGTGTTGGTGAGTGTCTACTAGTTTTCGGAAGGTTCAAGCTGGGATAGAAGGGAATCCTCTGTCCCATAGTGAAGCAGTATTAGTGAAGTACGAGTGCAATCGTCTCTACACCTTCGACTATCTGCTGTGGTGAGATATTTAAGATTATCTACTTATATTGTTGATTCATATATTTTGATTAAGTAAAACGTTGACTGAGCTAAGCTTTAGTAACAGGCCGCCCTCCCATTAATCTGCTCAAATAAACTTTAGTTATTGTTATTTAAAGTCTTGTGTTCTCTTAGTAATCTAAGTATTTAAGTTAAGATGGAGTTTGCAGGAACGCAAACTCCACAAAGTTTCCAAAACAAGGGAATTTTGAAAGTTTTCAAAAGTTACGAATTTAGCTTCTTTTTTTTTTCCTAAGATTAGATATGTTCTAAGGCATTTCAAAATGTTATCTCAAATTTAGTTTTTTTTTAATGATCTTTCAATTTTTAAATAGTGCTTTTAACGTCTATAAATTTAAAAAGTACAAGTTTCAAATTTCATTAATTAACAGACTTATTTTATATTATTGCAGTATATTTATATCTTAGTTCTGACTGTATGCCAATTGAGTTCAATATAACACTTTTTTTTTTTTTTTTTTTTTTTTTTTTTTTAAATCGCAATCGGAGTTTATCATGTTTCAGTTGTATATCTTTAACATTTTATTTCAAAAATAAAACAAAAATGCTTCAAAATATTCTGCATTCACTAAAACAATCAATAATATTACAATGGAAAATATTATTACAATGGAAAATTTCAACAATATTAATATGCAAAAAATAAAGATAGAAAGAAATAACAGCCAAATTATTAATTATTAGCTATTGAATATTTTATGTATTGATTTGATGCTTTAAAAAATTATTGTTCTAATTCTTAATAACCGAAGAACTCATGTTCGATTTTGTTGCCCGTGATCTTTAACTGATTATAACAAAATTTCATGAACTATTGTGAAATTTTGTTCGATGAATTATAATAAAATTTAGTAATTTTAAAGTATTCTAACCATAATTTAATTTCATTGTATTATTTTTTATAACATATTTTATTATGGTATTCATTAAAAAAAAAAAAAAAAAAAAAAAATTCTAAATTTATTTAAATAGGCAGACAAAACTTTATCATTTATTATTGTCAATAACGTAAATGTTTAATTTTTTACAATTTTTTGTAAAATAATCACATAATTTTTTATATCACTTTTATTTAAGCAAATAGAATAAAAATGATATTGAAACAAGTTGTTTGTACACTTAAAAGAAGTGAAATTAAATCTAAACACCGAATATTAGTTTCTTCCCATCAAAGTTTCCAAAGTTCCCAAAATTCCCGGTTTAAACCCGAAAATTCCCACGTTTATTCCCCTGAAGCAAAATTCCCGGGTTTTTTACATCTCTACTTTTATATAATAAGTAATAAATAAAAATGACCTATTGAATAATGTCTGATGCAAATAGGACTTTGAGGCTCCTGATCTGCAGATCCACTAGTTTATTAGTCACTCAGTGTCAATCTTGTCTGTAATTTTTATTGCAACGCAAAGAATAAACGACTTTCGCCAATCCACTGATCCAGTTGGATAGGAGCTGACTTCTGGAAGAGAAGATTCTGATTCCAATTCCGGGGAAGGCAGGATGTTTCCTCAAGTCCTCATATGTGTATTAAAATGTGTAATGTCATGTATAAAATTTATGTAACATGATTCGTTGTAGACAACAATCATAACAACTATGGGTCTCAAAGCTATGTTAAACAAATAAACCAGCATTCTACATTATTTCTGCTCTAGAGTTTTGTAACTTTGTTTGGTTGCACCTAATTTTGTAAAAATAAGTACTTTTTAAAAATACCGTAAGCTGTAAAATATACAGCACATATGGATAAAAAATACAGTAATTTTATGTTACAGCAAACAACAAAACTATAGAACAGGGAATAGTCTTTACTTTTACAATCTCCTGTAATCTTTCGATTTTTTTTTTTTTTTTTTTACAAAGTATAAAAAAAGGAAAAGATACACATTTATGAAAACCGATATTTTTAAATATATTGTTACATATTCGGTGTTCGTGTATTGTTTGGGAATGAATGGCAGATTTTGGAGAGGTTTAAAATTTATTTACAGAATATTCCAAAAGGTTAAAAATCTGACAACTACGTATCAGCTTTAAATACACCAGTAAACGTCGCTTAAACAATAGCTGACAACAAAAGCATCATAACGTGAACTGTATCATAACCGCCACACAGCATAAGCTGTATTCAAATAACACAAGCTCAGTCAGAGAAATATCCTAACACTTGAAGCGCTTGGCTTCAACTGAACCCAACAGCCGAAATGCAATCCTATATATATTCTAGTAAACTTCTGGATTTTTTTTTTTTTTAATCTATTTCGTGAGATACTCCGTTTAGAGCTTCGATAATCGATATATGATAAATAAAGATTTTCTCAACAAGATCATAAAACAAAAAAAGAAAGAAAGAAAGAAAATCGCGAAAGGGCGATAAACTTGTCAATCTCCTGCCAAAAAATGTCAGCAAGGATGTTTTCGCCTTGGTGAAGCTTTTTAATTGATTTCTGAAGAGAAACGAGCTATTTTAATGTCTAATAAGGGCTGAAATGCAGAAAATTAACATATTATAAACTGACTAAGCCTCTTTAAATAAAATCACATTTTAAAAAAAAACTATTATTTACAAATTTGTAACAATATGTCTCGACTGAATTTTACTTAAATTTTTTCATACACTTTTTTTTTTCTATTTTTTTTTTTTTTTGAAAAAACAGTATCAGAAATACAAAGAAAATAAAAGCTACAGATTGAAGCAAAAAAATATCTTTTAATCAAATTATTATAAATTTATAGATTGTATTTAGTATCAGTAATCACATGCAATTTTTTTTTCTGAAACCCCCCATTTTTACTCACTGTTTATGATCTCATATTTATATTTTAATGTTTTACGATCTAGCAGTACTTCTCAAATGCAAGTGATAATTATTTATAACGTAGATAATGAGGAGAAGCAAGTTTGTATGACATTCACTGATTTATAATTTATAAAAATAGTAAAACTCTCCCATATTTAAGAAAATAGGTTTTTATTAATAAACTTTCTCACATAACGGGTGCATCATGCTCATGAAAATATAAAAAATTCATAATAAAAGAAATAACACTCGGAAAAAAATTCAGCTTACCAGAATGTTGTCAAAGATACAATATGTACAATGTGTACAATTATGACCTCATCTATAAATTTTATCCAATGCTTATTTACAATATTATAAGCAGAAACTTCTAAATTAATTAAAATTTCATTAATGACGCTTTAACAGAGCCTGATTAAGGGGGAAGCACACATTATCTCCGCTCTCACCGGAATATTTTTACAATTATTTTTTACTTCATGTCATAGAAATTCCACGCTTTGACGAGGAAATATTTTTTATAAAAAATGAACGGTGTAAAATAATCCAATTTACTCACCGTTATTAGACACCAGAATTCTTTTAAAATAATTTTTAATGAGAATTTTCTGTTTATTATAGGAGGAAAGTATTTGTTAAAAAATAACGGTGTAAATATAAATAATGTGTGCTTCCCCCTTAATCAGGCTCTGCGCTTTAAACTAACGAATCTTCATTTATAACGACGTTTCCTTATAATCACGACGACATTTTATTAATAGATGCAATGGCTATATTTCTCACTAACGAGCATGTAAGATATGTTACTAACGCTACCAAATTAAACATGATAATCAAACATCTTCAGTAAATGTGCATCTTTTTCATTGTTGCCAAAAATTTAAATTAATGTGTAATTTCCTAAACTAATGAAACTGTAGAATCTTTGAGAATAAATTTAATAAATGTGCTCTTGTCTCATGTTTTCTCTCTACAACATAATTAATAACATTAACTGTCATAATAGAAAGAGCCAATATTTGCACATGAGATTGCTTTAGTTAACTCAGATTTTCTCCTAGAAACACAGCTATTTAAATCTTTAGACTAGATTAATGACAGAATACAAAGTTTTCTTGAAATTATCGCATACGATGTAATTTTTAGCGAAGCGTTACAATACATTAATATATTAAAAAAAGATATTTTTAATTGCAGAAAATATCATATACCTAATATGTATTTTATCGAGCGTTAAATATGATTTATAAAAAATATCCAAATTACATAGTTGCTTAAATTACATTTCAAATAATTTTAAAATTATATAAAAAAGATTTTTATACAAAAATTTCTCATAGATTGTAATGTATCAAAATTTCTTTTTTTTTTTTTCAATGGAACTGTTAATTATAGTTGCCAATTTTTAACATTCCATTCAATGAATAGATATTTTTATTTTACTTAATCAGTTAAAACTGATATTAGAAATTTCTTTCGCAAACTAGTTGGTGAATAAAAACGCATAAGTTGGAAGCTATGTATTAATGCTATTCATAATACTTTTTAACTGCACAAAGAAAGAAAAGTATCTGTCTGTTACAGTGTCTAAAGTAATAGTATTTAAAACCTGTCTAAAATAAAATTGCAAAACGCAGTGCGCTCTGTTGCTCAAGCCATTAATCACCTTACATACTTCATCTTTAAATAGAGTGTTAGAGGACTATCCGAAACTCTAGAAAAATAAAATTAAGATCGTAGAATAAAAAGAACAAAATCATACTGTTAAACACTGGGAATGTTTCATGGAAAATGAAGCTAAAATCAAAAGAATTATTATTGCACAATCATCTACACAGCTTTGTTTTGCCTGATTTGGGGTTTACTATTATATATATACCTAAATTCATAATTAATTTATTAAATATATTACACCCGAGATTGATCAGACAAATTGGAAATTATACAATGTATTTTAATAAAAAAATCTGCAAACATGGCAATACTGATTAGTAATAAAACCCAAGTGAACAACAAGAGTTATTATTATTTTATTATTATTATTGTCATCATTTATTTATTTATTTATTTTGGGGGTGGGGGGGGGTTCAAGTTGTGAGCAAACAATGTAATAAAACAATAAAAATACATAATTTGTATTATTTAAGATTATTGAAGACAATATTTCAACATTTCTAACTTACATGAAACATACCGGAAACATTTCTAATCACACTTAATTTTTTTGTACGATTAGTTTTTTTAATTTCTTACAAAGTGCTTAGTTAAATATATTTAAATATATATATAAATATATATATTTAAATATATATATATTTAAATATATATATATTAAATATATATATATTTAAATATATATATATTTAAGAATACAGTATGTTGAAATTAACAGACCAAAAATTTAGCAACATTTAAAGGAAATTAACCCTTTAACCACGACTGTCTCAATAAACGATTTAACCCTTTGAGGGGTAGTGGGATATCAGTGGCAAAGCGTCCATGGAAGCGGTGGAAGCGGCGCTTCCCTTGTTTAAGTTTTAAAAGAATAATTTCATTATTTCAGATAGGAAAAATGAAACAGTATTTTCGGTTTCTCGTCTATAAGATCCACCCTCTCGATGACGAAGAGCTGAATAGTTTCTCCCTCTGCTTTTGGAAGTGTGTCTCTTCAGCGCTTCCAAGAATTTCTGAACCCCGACTCGCCCCTGTGACATACATTATATTTAATCTAATTTTCAGTCCCAACTACAAAAACTCATCCTAGAAATTTTATTGTATGTAATTGTAATTCAATTACTTTTTAATCAATTATGCCCAACACTGGCAGCTCTGTACATCCTATTTTGAATAGAAAACCTCGCCTTCGGGTATTACTCCAAAATGTTGTATTATGAAACAAATGTATTTAATGTATTTCATTATATGTATACTATCATGGTAGTACATCTAGGCACATTTTTCAGAGTAAACGTAGTACATATTTTATAAAAGAAACACCTGTAGGTGGAGTTATTTGTAAATGCATTACCATACCTGCCAATCATTTCATTCATAAATGGAAGATTTTTAGTATCCGCCTTCTTTTTCACACCAGTCTTTTTTAGAGTAATTTTATACTTATTTAATCGTAAATGCATACTTGCCAACCATCTCCTTAATAACCGTACAATTGTTAACACCCCTTTTTTCACACCACTTTATTTTTAAAGTAATTCTCTCCAAATGTTGTTACGATTAAATAAGATAAAAAATACTCTAAAAAGTGACTGGTGTGAAACAAAAAAAAAAAAAAAAAAGGTGGGTACTAAAAATTATGCGGTGCATAATGAGATGTTTGGCAAGTATGTAAATTTATTTGGAGATAATTACTCTAAAATTAAAGTGGTGTGGAGAAAGTGGCGTGTACTAAAAATCTGCCGATTCATAATTAGGATGTTGGATACCGGGAAACCGAGAAAAGCAGATCAGATTCGACCCTTTCGTTAAGTGTTAACTTTGCTCTCGTATTCTGGTGTCTTTTTATATTAAATGAACATAATTACCTTGCCCTTCAAAGTGTTATAAAACAGGGCTGTCAAAGGCGCCTTTTTTTTTTTTTTTTCTTATTATGATTTTCGCGTCACCGTTTCCTTAACATAAAAAGGATAATAAATTTATGCAGGCAAAGTGCACATTTACCTGCGGAAATATACTATAAATTTTATTTTTTAGAAATAATGGTACGAAAAGAATATAAAAAAGTCACCTGGGGCAACCCTGGTTATCTATATATATAAAAATGAATGTTTGCATGTCTCTATGTCCTTTATAAAATCGTAAACGGCTTGACCGATTTCGATCATTCTTTTTTTGTTTTTTTACTTTCTTCTATATGTAATATAGAGAAAGTATTGGATTCGCGAAAATTTTCGACCTCCGTTTTTTGACGGATCTACACGTTTTGGGATGTCCTGAACACGAATTGATAGTTTTTAAAAAATGTCTGTCTGTGTGTCTGTCTGTCTGTCTGTCTGTGTGTCTGTCTGTCTGTCTGTGTGTCTGTATCATTTTTTTGTGGACGCTGTATCTCACGAACCAATGAATGAAATTTAACCAAACTTGGTATTTAGTTGCACCCTGACATGAACTGGTGCCCATTAGATTTGGGGATCAATAGCTCAACAGGTGGCGCTGTGATCGCATTTTATAGGACAAAATTCCGTATAAATGGGCATAATGAGAGTTATTTTAAACTTGTGATTGTAAAATTAATATGAATTATTGATAATAGTAGTAGTTAACTAGGAAAAAAAATTTGTGCATGGGGGGGGCATAGGTTCCCCCCTGGGGGGAAGTACCCCCCCGGGGGGGTTAAATTTTGAAGATGGGTATCATTCGAAAGATCTCGTTAATACCTTTAAAACGAATGGTTGAACCATAAATCTGTGATAATTTAAAACAAAGTTATCGATTTTTTTTTACTTTTAACAAAAAAAAACTTAGAAAAAAAAATCGGTTTTTTTTTTTTTTTTTTTTTTTTTAATATTGTTACTGATTGAATATGTATAGGAAAATGTAGAAGAAAGTCTTGTGGTGGCCACAACATACTAGTTCCTTATAGGTCAGGGATGGTTTAGGAAAAAAAATTGAAAAAATCTTTAAAATTAATTAAAATATGAAAATAATAAACTTATTGACTTATATTGACTTAATATAAGCCATTTAAATTTTTAATTGTTGCCAAAAAAAGTTTACGAGATGTATTTATTTATTGTATTCAGCATAAAATGAAATATGCTTTCACGCGAAAAATAAGAAATTACTAAATGTTAAATTGGTCGATGAGAAAATGACACTTTATAATCTTCTTCTATCTATCTATAGATATAATAAAATAAGATGTTTGTGTGTGTGTCATTGTGTATGTATTTCCAGAGCTTTTTAAGAAAACGGCTGATGGCTGAGCTACAAAAATTTGCATGGTGGTTCGTAATGACCTCTCCTGATGCACCTCGAAGCCCGATTTTCGAATTTTGTTTTAGTTTTCTTTTAATTAATTAAAATGCTAAAATAAAAACCTTCTAATTACTGATAAATTGGCCATTTAATTTTAATCCTTTATTTAATTCTTGCCAAAAAAATTATCATTATTTTTTCGACAGAAAAAAAAAAAAAAAAAAAAAAAAAAAAAAACGTGCACAATAAAAATTACATTTATTTAAAATATTTAATTTTAATCCTTAATTTAATTGTTGCCAAAAAAATTATCATTATTTTTTCGACAGAAAAAAAAAAACGTGAACCAACGAGATATATAAAGTAGAGTGATAAATGGTAACCCTTGAGAAGGTCCAAGATGAGTCATGTGACATGCTTTCCTTGCACATGCGTATTCGGTGGTTTCCTTGGTAACAGCTCATTTTCAGTACATTTCTATGGCAACGGTTTCAATGTTTTTGTTTACTTTACGTAGTTTAATATTCTTTTGTTCTAAACCATTTTGATTTTGATTTTACTTCTTTTTTATATCGTGTAGTTGAACTTTAACCGATAAAATGCTTAAAAATAGTTGAAAAATTATTATTTGTTGTTAAATTTAGCTCTTTAAAAGTTTAAATTTTGTTTTATAAACACTTTTAAAGTTTGTTGAGAAACGAAGAAAAGAAAGGTATTTTATTATTTATTAAAACGTGAAATATGTGTAAAATTATTTTAAAAGCAATTTATTTCGGTCATAGGACTGTCATGTTAACTAATAATAATGATAATTTGTCGAACTGATATTTTAAATGCCAAAATAGCGATAAAGGGCCAAACACAGCAACCTATTCGAGCATATCACGTGATTCATCTTGAACCACGGAAAGTTAATCCTTCATCCATTGAATCAGCACTCTAATTTATATATCTCGTTGACGTGAACAATAAAAATTACATTTATTTAAAATGAGGAAAGTAAATTAAAAAAATTAGAAATATCAGTCGTATCGTTACCACTGAGCTGAAGAACAACTGGAGCAAATGCTTCCAATACTTTTACACAGTGTTCGTGCGTGCCAGTTTTTCTGCAATCGTTCGCCTGCCTTACATGGCAAGCAACATTTGTCGGGTCGTCTATTACTATTATAATCTTTAAAGAATTAAAATTTCAAATTGTAATGTCATGTTTAGCATATGGTTGTTCGAACAGACAACCTTTACACAATTTTACTTTGAAATATAAATATATCAAAGGCTTTTTGCCGTACAACGCTCGGAAGACAAACCTTCAAAAGACGGCACGCAAAAACCGGTCTAGCATTTCCTCCAGTTGTTCTTCAGCTCAGTGATCGTTACAAATAAGATACCAAATGAAACATGTAATATTTTTTAATCCAACGGATTACAGCTTATCGATCGGACAATTAGATTTTTTAAAATTAACTAATGTATGTATTTTATAAATTTTCTTTCACAAACACAAACGTGTAGTATACAGCCTGTACAACACTAGACCAAATTGAAGTTCAAATTTCATCAATATTTAAATAAATATATGAAAATAAAAATATGTTTAATGGGAAATATATATAACCATTAAAAGTTTAGTTGTCTAAAATATGGCAGAAATAGCGCTCATAGCATATTGTTACAAGGCATTAAGTCTTATTTTTACAAGGGATTAAATCTAAAATGGTGACAAAAATTCAAAAGTCGCCAAACAGAACTATATTAAGGCGGTACTATGATCATGCTTACAAACCATGAATTATATATAACCACAAAAAATAAATTGTCTCATGCAACAGACGTAGCCGGTCATATCATATTATAATATTTAGCGTGAAATTGTTATAAATTTTATGGTTGATCGGGGATAAGCAAAATAAACATAGGAAATAACGTAAAACCAAATATTATGTGCACCACGTATAGTGTTGTTCATATGTAACTGGGATTCAAATATAAAAGGGATACTTCATTTTTTTCGATACCATCTATTTCGAAACTGTTATCTAATAAGGACTTAATGGAAGCCTATTGGTAAACCATTGTCTCGGGTAATAGGGACAAGCGCCCGAGTTTTAGCGGATGACCAAATCGCTACCGAAGGCAGCAGGGATCCGAAGCGAGCTTTTGAGCAATTTTAGTATTTATTTTATTTTTATAAAGCTATACAGAAAAGAGTTTCCTTTAAATTTAGTGACCAGCGAAGCGGGTAAAGCCTGCTAGTACATATAATAAAATAAGATGTTTGTGTGTGTGTCATTGTGTACGGTTTCCAGAGCTTTTTAAGAAAACTGCTGATGGCTGAGCTACAAAAATTTGCATGGTGGTTCGTAATGACCTCCCCTGATGCACCTCGAAGCCCGATTTTCGAATTTTGTTTTAGTTTTCTTTTAATTAATTAAAATGTTAAAATAAAAACCTTCTAATTACTGATAAATTGGCCATTTAATTTTAATCCTTAATTTAATTGTTGCCAAAAAAAATTATCATTATTTTTTTAACAGGAAAAAAAAAAAAAAAAAAAAAAAAAAAAAAAAAAAAAAAACGTGAACAATAAAAATTACATTTATTTAAAATATTTAGTTTTATTCCTTAATTCAATTGTTGCCAAAAAAATTATCATTATTTTTTCTACAGAGAAAAAAAAAAAAAAAAAAAAAAAAAAACGTGAACAGTAAAAATTACATTTATTTAAAATGAGGAAAGTAAATTAAAAAAATTAGAAATATCAGTCGTATCGTTACAAATATGATACCAAATGAAAGATGCAATTTTTGTGAATCCAACGGATTAAACAGCTTATCGATCGGACAATTAGATTTTTTAAACTAATGTATGTATTTTAGGTGGCAAGAGAAGGAGATTGTATAGAAACCGTTTGGAAATTTTTTTTTAAATGTGCTACTGATTAAGTCACATGTTTTTTTTTAAAGTGGGATTAAAAATTGCAGTTTTGAATTTTTTTTAAATTTTCTTTCACAAACACAAACATATAGTATACAGCCTGTACAACACTAGACCAAATTGAAGTTCTAATTTCATCAATATTTAAATAAATAAATGAAAATAAAAATATGTTTAATGGGAAATATATATAACCATTAAAAGTTTAGTTGTCTAAAATATGGCAGAAATAGCGCTCATAGCATATTGTTACAAGGTATTAAGTCTTATTTTTACAAGGGATTAAATCTAAAATGGTGACAAAAATTCAAAAGTCGCCAAACAGAACTATATTAAGGCGGTACTATGATCATGCTTACAAACCATGAATTATATATAACCACAAAAAATTAATTGTTTCATGCAACAGACGTAGCCGGTCATATCATATTATAATATTTAGCGTGAAATTGTTATCATTTTTATGGTTTATCGGGTATAAGCAAAATAAACATAGGAAATAACGTAAAACCAAATATTATGTGCACCACGTATAGTGTTGTTCATATGTAACTGGGATTCAAATATAAAAGGGAAACTTCACTTTTTTCGATACCATGTATTTCGAAACTGTTATCTAATAAGGACTTAATGGAAGCCTATTGGTAAACCATTGTCTCCGGTAATAGGGACAAGCGCCCGAGTTTTAGCGGATGACCAAATCGCTACCGAAGGCAGCAGGGATCCGAAGCGAGCTTTTGAGCAATTTTAGTATTTATTTTATTTTTATAAAGCTATATAGAAAAGAGTTTCCTTTAAATTTAGTGACCAGCGAAGCGGGTAAAGCCTGCTAGTACATATAATAAAATAAGATGTTTGTGTGTGTGTCATTGTGTACGGTTTCCAGAGCTTTTTAAGAAAACTGCTGATGGCTGAGCTACAAAAATTTGCATGGTGGTTCGTAATGACCTCCCTTGATGTACCTCGAAGCCCGATTTTCGAATTTTGTTTTAGTTTTCTTTTAATTAATTAAAATGTTAAAATAAAAACCTTCTAATTACTGATAAATTGGCCATTTAATTTTAATCCTTAATTTAATTGTTGCCAAAAAAAATTATCATTATTTTTTGGACAGAAAAAAAAAAAAAGTGAACAATAAAAATTACATTTATTTAAAATATTTAATTTTATTCCTTAATTCAATTGTTGCCAAAAAAATTATCATTATTTTTTCTACAGTGAAAAAAAAAAAAAAAAAAAAAGACGTGAACAATAAAAATTACATTTATTTAAAATGAGGAAAGTAAATTAAAAAAATTAGAAATATCAGTCGTATCGTTACAAATAAGATACCAAATGAAAGATGCAATTTTTGTGAATCCAACGGATTAAACAGCTTATCGATCGGACAATTAGATTTTTTAAACTAATGTATGTATTTTAGGTGGCAAGAGAAGGAGATTGTATAGAAACCGTTTGGAAATTTTTTTTAAATGTGCTACTGATTAAGTCACATGTTTAAGTGGGATTAAAAATTGCAGTTTTGAATTTTTTTTTAATTTTCTTTCACAAACACAAACATATAGTATACAGCCTGTACAACACTAGACCAAATTGAAGTTCTAATTTCATCAATATTTAAATAACAAAATGAAAATAAAAATATGTTTAATGGGAAATATATATAACCATTAAAAGTTTAGTTGTCTAAAATATGGCAGAAATAGCGCTCATAGCATATTGTTACAAGGCATTAAGTCTTATTTTTACAAGGGATTAAATCTAAAATGGTGACAAAAATTCAAAAGTCGCCAAAGAGAGCTATATTAAGGCGGTACTATGATCATGCTTACAAACCATGAATTATATATAACCACAAAAAATTAATTGTCCCATGCAACAGACGTAGCCGGTCATAGCATATTATAATATTTAGCGTGAAATTGTTATCATTTTTATGGTTGATCGGGGATAAACAAAATAACATAGTAAATAACGTAAAAGCAAATGTTATGTGCACCACGTATAGTGTTGTTCATATGTAACTGGGATTCAAATGTAAAAGGGATACTTCACTTTTTTCGATACCATCTATTTCGAAACTGTTATCTAATAAGGACTTAATGGAAGCCTATTGGTAAACCATTGTCTCAGGTAATAGGGAAAAGCGCCAGAGTTTTAGCGGATGACCAAATCGCTACCGAAGGCAGCAGGGATCCGAAGCGAGCTTTTGAGCAATTTTAGTATTTTATTATATTTTTATAAAGCTATATAGAAAGGAGTTTCCTTTAAATTTAGTGACCAGCGAAGCGGGCAAAGCCTGCTAGTACATATAATAAAATAGGATGTTTGTATGTGTGTCATTGTGTATGGTTTCCAGAGCTTTTTAAGAAAACGGCTGATGGCTGAGCTACAAAAATTTGCATGGTGGTTCGTAATGACCTCTCCTGATGCACCTCGAAGCCCGATTTTCGAATTTTGTTTTAGTTTTCTTTTAATTAATTAAAATGTTAAAATAAAAACCTTCTAATTACTGATAAATTGGCCATTTAATTTTAATCCTTAACTTAATTGTTGCCAAAAAAAATTATCATTATTTTTTGGACAGAAAAAAAAAAAAAAAAAAAAAAAAACGTGAACAATAAAAATTACATTTATTTAAAATATTTAATTTTATTCCTTAATTTAATTGTTGCGAAAAAAATTATCATTATTTTTTCGACAGAAAAAAAAAAAAAAAAAAAAAAACGTGAACAATAAAAATTACATTTATTTAAAATGAGGAAAGTGAATTAAAAAAAAATTAGAACTCTCAGTCGTATCCGCGTTTGTAATGATCGATAGACGGCGCTTTCTGAACTGCAGTTGTTAGTAAATATAATAGCCACGTGTATTCCACGTGTATTCTTTATGTTATTTTACTTAATATTCGTACTATAATTTCTCCGTCATTACATCAAGGAAAATTGATTGCTTTTTAAAAAAAATATTTCAGTTTATTCAAAGTTCGATCGGAAGTAGATTTTTAACTGAAGCTGAACAAATATTAGTTTCAAATCATGTGATTAATTCTTTACTTCCATTAGACGAAGCAACTTAAATTTTAAATTTGCCATTTGGAAATAAATGGAAGCTTAATTCTGGATTTCTTGATCCTTTGGAGTTACACTGTAGCACACAACAGTATGTGTTATATTTTTTACCGGATTTATTCATTTTTAATCAATAAATATATGTGAAACTAAACATCGGCTAGCAATGGCGGCTGATGGAATTCGAATTAAAGCAAGTTTATTGTAATTTCACCTTAGTCCACTAGAGGGCGAGCATTTCATTACAATCGCGGATCGTTACAAATAAGATACCAAATGAAAGATGCAATTTTTGTGAATCCAACGGATTAAACAGCTTATCGATCGGACAATTAGATTTTTAAAATTAACTAATGTATGTATTTTAGGTGGCAAGAGAAGGAGACTGTATGGAAACCGTTTGGAAATTTTTTTTAAATGTGCTACTGATTAAGTCACATGTTTTTTTTAAGTGGGATTAAAAATTGCAGTTTTGAATTTTTTTTTAAATTTTCTTTCACAAACACAAACATATAGTATACAGCCTGTACAACACTAGACCAAATTGAAGTTCAAATTTCATCAATATTTAAATAAATAAATGAAAATAAAAATAAGTTTAATGGGAAATATATATAACCATTAAAAGTTTAGTTGTCTAAAATATGGCAGAAATAGCACTCATAGCATATTGTTACAAGGTATTAAGTCTTATTTTTACAAGGGATTAAATCTAAAATGGTGACAAAAATTCAAAAGTCGCCAAAGAGAGCTATATTAAGGCGGTACTATGATCATGCTTACAAACCATGAATTATATATAAACACAAAAAATTAATTGTCTCATGCAACAGACGTAGCTGGTCATAGCATATTATAATATTTAGCGTGAAATTGTTATCATTTTTATGGTTGATCGGGGATAAACAAAATAAACATAGGAAATAACGTAAAAGCAAATATTATGTGCACCACGTATAGTGTTGTTCATATGTAACTAGGATTCAAATATAAAAGGGATACTTCATTTTTTTTTTTCGATACTATCTATTTCGGAACTGTTATCTAATAAGGACTTAATGGAAGCCTATTGGTAAACCATTGTCTCAGGTAATAGGGACAAGCGCCCGAGTTTTAGCGGATGACCAAATCGCTACCGAAGGCAGCAGGGATCCGAAGCGAGCTTTTGAGCAATTTTAGTATTTTATTTTATTTTTATAAAGCTATATAGAAAAGAGTTTCCTTTAAATTTAGTGACCAGCGAAGCGGGTAAAGCCTGCTAGTACGTATAATAAAATAAGATGTTTGTGTGTGTGTGTGTGTCATGGTGTGTGTGTGTGTGTATGGTTTCCAGAGCTTTTTAAGAAAACGGCTGATGGCTGAGCTACAAAAATTTGCATGGTGGTTCGTAATGACCTCTCCTGATGCACCTCGAAGCCCGATTTTCGAATTTTGTTTTAGTTTTCTTTTAATTAATTAAAATGTTAAAATAAAAACCTTTTAATTACTGATAAATTGGCCATTTAATTTTAATCCTTAATTTAATTGTTGCCAAAAAAAATTATCATTATTTTTTGGACAAAAAAAAAAAAAAAAAAAAAAAAAACGTGAACAATAAAAATTACATTTATTTAAAATATTTAATTTTATTCCTTAATTTAATTGCTGCCAAAAAAATTATCATTATTTTTTCGACAGAAAAAAAAAAAAAAAAAAAAAAAACGTGAACAATAAAAATTACATTTATTTAAAATGAGGAAAGTAAATTTAAAAAATTAGAAATATCAGTCGTATCGTTACATATAAGATACCAAATGAAAGATGCATTTTTTGTGAATCCAACGGATTAAACAGCTTATCGATCGGACAATTAGTTTTTTTAAAATTAACTAATGTATGTATTTTAGGTGGCAAGAGAAGGAGATAGTATGGAAACCGTTTGGAAATTTTTTTTAAATGTGCTACTGATTAAGTCACAAGTTTTTTTTTAAAGTGGGATTAAAAATTGCAGTTTTGAATTTTTTTTTTAATTTTCTTTCACAAACACAAACATACAGTATACAGCCAGTACAACACTAGACCAAATTGAAGTTCAAATTTCATCAATATTTAAATAAATAAATGAAAATAAAAATATGTTTAATGGGAAATATATATAACCATTAAAAGTTTAGTTGTCTAAAATATGGCAGAAATAGCGCTAATAGCATATTGTTACAAGGCATTAAGTCTTATTTTTACAAGGGATTAAATCTAAAATGGTGACAAAAATTCAAAAGTCGCCAAAGAGAGCTATATTAAGGCGGTACTATGATCATGCTTACAAACCATGAATTATATATAACCACAAAAAATTAATTGTCCCATGCAACAGACGTAGCCGGTCATAGCATATTATAATATTTAGCGTGAAATTGTTATCATTTTTATGGTTGATCGGGGATAAACAAAATAAACATAGGAAATAACGTAAAAGCAAATATTATGTGCACCACGTATAGTGTTGTTCATATGTAACTGGGATTCAAATATAAAAGGGATACTTCATTTTTTTCGATACCATCTATTTCGAAACTGTTATCTAATTAGGACTTAATGGAAGCCTATTGGTAAACCATTGTCTCAGGTAATAGGGACAAGCGCCCGAGTTTTAGCGGATGACCAAATCGCTACCGAAGGCAGCAGGGATCCGAAGCGAGCTTTTGAGCAATTTTAGTATTTTACTTTATTTTTATAAAGCTATATAGAAAAGAGTTTCCTTTAAATTTAGTGACCAGCGAAGCGGGCAAAGCCTGCTAGTTTTAAAATAAAATAGTTATTATT
Organism: Salticus scenicus; assembly: GCA_963930645.1. Classification (NCBI taxonomy): domain Eukaryota; kingdom Metazoa; phylum Arthropoda; class Arachnida; order Araneae; family Salticidae; genus Salticus; species Salticus scenicus. Next base: position 143,729,136 of record OZ005650.1, on the reverse strand, counting down.
AATAGTATTAATAGTTATTGTTAATATTAGGACTTAATGGAAGCCTATTGGTAAACCATTGTCTCAGGTAATAGGGACAAGCGCCCGAGTTTTAGCGGATGACCAAATCGCTACCGAAGGCAGCAGGGATCCGAAGCGAGCTTTTGAGCAATTTTAGTATTTTACTTTATTTTTATAAAGCTATATAGAAAAGAGTTTCCTTTAAATTTAGTGACCAGCGAAGCGGGCAAAGCCTGCTAGTTTTAAAATAAAATAGTAATATTACAAATCTAACATATTTCTTCTGAATTTTATTTCACAGCATTTTTTTATATACCTCAAATTCAGATTTTTTTTTTTTTTTTTTTTTTTTTTTTAGTATGGCGGATGAAACACGCTTGGCATAAACGCTAATTCAGCAATAGATTAAAGGTATTTTCTTATTGATAATTCTTGACAATTTTTTATAATTTTGATGCTGAAGTAGATCGGACATTTTTCGCAAGGAAAAGATAGAAAGAAATACGCAAGCGAAGTGATGACGTCACTGGCAGTTCGTGGATGCAAGAAAAATATTTCCTATGTTAAACGCCCATTGGATTTTTTGTAAAAAATTATTAAAAATCGAGGAAAAATATTTCCCGATTTTAATCCCCGTATTTAGGTATAGATATGTATTAGTTATCATGTCCATGCATTAGATTAAGTTATTTTTGTTGTAAAATTGACAAAATTTGAATTTTTAATTTCAAAACTCTAGAAAAAAAATGCCAAACTTCCATATTCGATTGAAAACACAAACATTTCATTTCAAAGGATGATATTTACACAATATCCAACTAATATACTGATTAAAAAGGAAATGATAAATATTCTATCATAATTTGAAGTCAAATTTGTTTTGAAATGTCTAAATAAAGTATTCAATATAAGATACTAATATGTTGTAGCGGAATAGATTTGATATCGGTCATCCTTGGTAGAAAAATAAAATATCGCCAAATTATTTGGCGAACATAATTTAATTTCTTTCAAAAATCATGGTTATTTTAACAACTTATTTTAAGACAGTAATGAATAATATGAAACAATATTTCGTACAATGCATATTACGAAAATATACATCTGGCATGTATATTCTCGTATTACGTTTTCGATCACCAAATACAATAAGCGCCAAGAACGACAGAGTTTTGAAATTTAAAATTAATATTTTGTCAATTTGACAGCAAAATAACTCAATCTAACACATGCACATGATAACTAATACATATATGTACACAAATATGGGGATTAAAATCGGGAAATAATTTTCTTCGATTTTTAATCATTTTTTACAAAAAATCCAATTGGCGATTAACATAGGAAATCATTTTCTTGCATCCACGGACGGTCAGTGACGTCACACTTCGCTTGCGTATAGGAACAATAATCGCATAAATTATATTTTGGTCTAAAACGGCAACAAAAATTTAAAAGTCGCCAAGGGCATTAAGGCTGTACCATGAACAAGTTTACATATTAATTTATTTATTTTTCTATATACTATTAACTAAGCATGAAGTATATATAACCACAAAATAATAATAATTGTCTCATGCGATAGAAGTAGCCGATCATAGCATATTGTAATATTATATTTGGCTTGAAATTGCTGTCATTCTATGGTTGATCGATTAAATCAAATAAATATAGAGAATAACTTGAAAACAAATATTATGTACATCACGTATAATGTTGCTCTTATATAACTAGGATTCAAATATAAAGGGCTACTTCAAAATTTTCGATACTGTCCGTATCGAAATTGTCATATATGATAAGTACCTAAATGGAAGCCCACGGGTAAGTCATTGTGGGAGGCAATAGGGACAGGTATCGCAGAATGCGAGGACGAACAAGGTTCTGCCGAAAGTAGCGGGAACCCAAAGCGAACTTTTGAGCGATTTCAGTATTATTATTTTCTCTTTTTTTCATAAAACTATATAGAAAAGAGTTTCCTTTAAATATAGTGACCAGCGAAGCGGGCAAAGCCTGCTAGTAAACATATAAAAAACGTAATACAGTGAGAAAAAAAAAAAAAAAAAAAAAGCGCCCGGACTAGTATTGAAGAAACACCCGACGTTATTTCAATAATAATTGATGCAGAAAAATGTAATAAGTATCATTTGATAAGGAATTGTGCGTACGTTTACAAGATTAATTGAAATTTTAAATTGGCTGTCAGCTAAATATTAAAATGTGCAGCAACGCTGATTATTTTTTTTTTTTTCTTTTTTTTTTTTTTTGTAATGCCCTATTTTGATTTTATATTTAGATTTCTGGAGTCACAGCAATGCGAAATGCGTTATTGGTTGTAAATTTTATTTATATTTTTATAAAGTTATAAGTGTTTAAATTTTGAATAAACTCAATGGGTCTAGCGGAATTTCCGTAATTTCTGGTAGATACCCCGTAGGTTATATAATCCAGTTTTGCACCAGAAATTTCAATTAATAAATAAATTTATATTTTTACGAGCTCTTCCTTCGAAAAAGTATAGATTTCTCTATTAAATAAAATTTCTGGTGGAGAAATGACACATCTTACCTGCGGGTTATCTACCAGAAATTACGGTACTTTTTATTGAGATATTTTCGGATATCTGGATTCTTTATTACAACATAAGTCCCATATTCTGCAAAATAAAATGCAATACATGATTTAAAACAGATTTTTTCCGCTTAACATGATTCTGCCAAGAAAAAGTGTGGTTCCCACTTTAAAAATTGAGTTTGTGTCACGTGGAACCCTCGGGTGCCCACTCATGATACCTCTTGTGATACATCACTTAAATCCACAAAAGTTTTGAAATCAATGTGTTCAGCGAATTTACCACTCTTTTGAGATATTTTGGTGTATCCAGACTTATCATTATAAATATTGTCATCATCACCCAAACATATTTCAGGATAAATTTTGCATAAAAAACATATTTTTAATTGTGAAAAATTAATAACATCATATTTAACCGACCAAATTATCGTAGGTAGTGCTGTCAGATTGGGAGAACTTTTTATTCAATATCTACCACTAAATTTTAATTGTAACGGTTGCCTAACCATTTCGAAGACCTCTTGCGAAAATAAAAAGGGGGGGGGGGGCTTTAAATAATTAGGGAACCGTTACATTTAAAATTTAGTGGTGGTTATTGAATAAAAATTTCCCTCAATCTGGCAGTACTGATCGTGGGTCGTTGGAGACCCGAGCCATTTCTCTTTTGTCTTATATATCAAAATCTACATATAGAAAAAATACCACAAACTTCTTTCATTTTCCATCGAACCCATGATTTTGTTTGAAAAAATACTATTCTTAAACTTTATTATGTAATTTGAATTTTTTTAATATCTCAATTTCTTCAAAAGTTAGGAATTTTTTAGTAAATGCTAGCATTTTTAGGAGATGGGCGTGTTTCTGACGAAAAATAAAATATTTGTTTATATTTTTTCTGCTCTTAAAGTAGAAGTATTCAAAAAGGTTCAATAATTTTATCAGATGTTTTCATTACAAATTACGTATTCTAACATTCCTTGGATCTTCAGCGACCCACGATAACCTGATTGGATTTAAAAAAAAAAATGAATTATAATCTATATTAATTTTTACATAAAATGAATCTGATTGCCTAAAAAAAAAGCGTATGCAAATTTACAGCTCATTCCAAAGTTGTCAACTTTTCTAACATATTTCAAAGCATTGTTAGTCCAGCTTTTTTTTTTTTTTTTCCTCAATACCATTTTTTTTTTTTAATACTTTTGTTATTTTATCGTAGTTATATATTAGAGAATATTATTCTATAAATAAAGTGATTAAAATAAAGGATAGACAAAAAATGCTTCGGAATAAATTATAAAAGCAGGCAACTCTGCTCTTTCCAATTATTAGTTTTCGAGATATACATAAATTGTTTCCTCAAAACGACTTAAGGATCTTATCTCTTATTTACTTTTGCATAAGAAAAAGATAAAAATCTTAAAAAGTAACGGAAAAAATAAATAAAATATAGTGTAACCACGTTTCCTACTCCTAGCAGTGATGACGAATCGAAAATCTTGGAGGTTTTCCAAGTTGACCAACAGATTTGAATTTAGTAAGAGTCCAGTCATTCGGTATTCCCTTATCGTTTATTTTCTCTCAACGAAGAGCTTGTCTCCCCTATTTTACTAGTGGACTCATTGATTCCGCACTTGCGAAGAGGCTTCCATGGTCGCAAGAAATGTAGTTAAAGAGAATACTTAACGCTTAACCATGATTAAAACTGTTTCTGTTTACAGCTATAGCGTCAAACACAAAAGGGTGGGGGCGGGGGGGAAGAGAGTTTTTTAATAGTGATCTGATAGCAGGGGCAGAGCTTTTTGTAGTTCCACATTTTACTGTAAACGATTACTGACTTTTTCTATCATAAAAAAAGTGGTATTCAATTAAGGAACCGCCCAATGCAGCGTTCTTCTAAAACAATAAAAATAACAAAGCATAAAAATGTGCACTTGTCCAGAGTTGCCAACATTTTAATTTATTCCGGAGCATTTTTAACCCCGCCTTTATTTCATACCAACCATTTTTTTTTTCTTTTAAGAACAAATTATTCTTATTTCATCTTAGCTATATATTGTAGAAATATACACTAAAAATAAAGTGGTATGAAATAGAGACGGGTATAAAAATGCTGCGGAATAGATTAAAATGTTAGCAATTATGACTACGCTTTGCTTATCCGTGTTTAAATCATTCAGAGGCAATTTAATTACAGTCATTAAAATACCGAAAATCACCAGAATTTACGAGCAAAATTTGTAGAAAAGATAAAAATGAATTTTTTCCAATAAGTTGTAAAATTCTATTAAAAAATTCCTGGATAAATTCTTGCAGTTGGGAGTTAAAAATGAGTAGTCAGTGTAAATAACCACCGCCCTTGAAACATCTGAGGCATTAGGCGCATAATTAAAAAACATTAATGGTTAATTATCCTAATAAACTTTATCAAGAAGTGTTAGGAATCTGGAATACATTACGACTCATTAAATATTCAATTGTTTCTTTCATTTACCTTAAGGAATTCTTGAATTTCAACATAGATTCTTATCTAAAAATTTTAATATTTAATGCCTTATCCACTTAAATACAAGTACAGGTGCGATATTTAAAGCACATAAATTTAATTTCCAGAGAAGTACGTAAATTCCATGATTAATCGATTCTAAAAGTATGCTGGTTTTAATTGTTTCTGCCTCAGTAACTGTCAGAAGATTAATTTTAACGGAATGTTACAAGAGAAAAGTTTCATTGTCAAGAAAGTTAGAAAAGAATACAGATTTCGTATAAAATGTGTGATAAATTTCTTATAAAGGCATTGCATTAGGCTATTAGAATTAGTTTCCGAACATGTTTTAATATTTTCGTATTTTCCGTTTATTACATTGTATCACGATCGCATAGATTTTTTTTTTTTTTTTTTTTTTTTTTTTTACCAGTTATTTCTGATGAAAAATTATTTCATTTGAAATATGATAACAATAATAATAATAATAATAATAATATATATATATATACATATATTAAGAAGATATTTATTTTAATGTATTATAAGATATAAATTGTTATTGATCATTAATCTTATAAAATATGTAAATAATTATGTGGGAATAGAACTTGATAAAAACCGAGTACTATAGGTGCAAACTTGTACGACAACTATTTCTTTGTAAAATTTTCAACAAGATTATTCGCAAAAAACTGCAATACATAAATAAATAAATAAATAAATACTAAAAATTTCTATGAAATTTTTCAGTAACAAAAAAAAAAAAAAACAAGTTCGAAGGTATAGAGTACTACGGAAAATAGGACCTCAATTAAGTATTCTGAATAAGGAAAAAAACTAAAATCCTTAGGTATTCCGAGAAAAAATAAAAAAAAAATCAACTAAGTCCCTAGTTAAATATACTGAATTAAGAAAAACTAAGACCTCAGGTATTTCGAATAAAGCAAAAACCCCGAGTCCTTAGTTAAACATTCCGAAAAAATAAAAAATAAATAAATAAATAAAATAAACCAAATTTTTAGTTAAGAATTCCGAGTTAAGAAAAACCATTACTTCAGTTAGGTATTCTGAATACAGAAAAAATCTGAGCCCTTGGTTAGGTAATTCAACTTTAGAAAAAGATAAACTGAAAACAAAAGTAAATTTGTTCGTATGTTCTTAAAATGATGGAATTGAAATGATGGGAAAACTACACCCATTTGTTCCTGTGATTTCAGAAAGTTGAAATTTGAAGGGATTGTCCTCAATAGGCATTAAAAATTAAAAAAAAAAAAAAAAAGTCTTCAGTCAGGTGTTTCGAACATAAGAACACCCAACTTAAGACGGTTCTTAATTAACAATGGAATCCCAAACACCCAAGATAAAGAGAACGTTTAATAACTGAATCGGAATACTTAACTGGCAAACAACTTTGAGAAATTACAAGGGAACAAGAGAAAAGAGAAACCTTGCTGGGAGCATGGGGAATACAATAAAGACAATCAAAAAGGATGGGGGGGAGGGGAATTCTAAACTGTCACCAGAAGCTCTTTGCATTATGCGCCAGGGGAAGCAAGGGGCGACTCCAAAATCGTCGCCAACAGCACGGGGCGACTGCGAAATCACCACTAAGAGCACTTAGCACTAAGGACTGGGAAGAAGACCAGGCTAAAGAGAATAAGGGAGCAGAGGGTGGTACAATCAGAATAAAATAAAATAAATAAAAGTAAAAAAATGAATTAGTTAAATAAAAGTTATTTGGTGGGCCAGGGCTAAAGACACAATCTTATATATATTATAAATGTGAATGTCCGTTTATTTGACTGAGTTTCACGCTAAAACTGCTCGATGGATTTCGATAAAATTTGTTATGGAGATAGCTTATACCCTAACTTAGAAAGTTGGCTGCCTTTTATTCCGAAAAAAAAACTTTTTTTGTTATTTTTATGCATAAAATAGCAATTTTGTAAGCTAATAATAGCAAAAAATTAGCCATTTAAATTTTAACCATAATTTAATTGTTGCCAAAATTAAATTTAATTATCCATAATTTAATTGTTGTCGAGTTTATTTTTTTTTTTCCAACAAGAAAATAAATACATTTATCTAAACGTGAACAATAAAAAATAAAATAAATAAATAAATAAATTATGCATCTCACAAAAATTGACGTCATTTTAAATTTAAAATTTCTTTTACAAAGTGCTAATATAGTTTACGATGCTAATGTGTGTTGTACTAAAATCAGTTTTATTTATAGATCCTCCTGGGTGATTTTTCAAATTGTTGCGTTGAAGTACACCGAACATTTTTCGCCAAGAGGTTTAATTTAGCAACAGCGATTTTAATCTAGGTAGTTCAAGAAAAATATAAAATTAATAAAGTTGTGTAGCACGATAATGTTTAGTTATTTATTAATTTTTTTATATACCATTCACTACGATAATTTAACATACAAATAAATGAGCTGCTGTGTTTGACTGCACTTGCACGCTGTCGGGCAGAAATATTTGATTAATTCAAATTAATATATAAATAACTAAATAAAGATAGGTTTAATAGAAAGTATAGTCTTGGAGACAAACTTGGCGAGTGTGCGACCAAATTTGGTGAAAAATGATAGTTTAGGGTTCCCGATGTTTCGAAGCTCTCCGACACACGGGAACGTAGACCTTGAGCTTACCAAGGGATTCTCGATGGAGTCATCTCCAAGCCCCATCGCCAAAAGTTATAAGTAGGTGTGAGTTGATTTTTGCGAAAGAGTATGTAGTCACTGCGATCCAGAGTTATTCAGAGACCTATTCTGAGTCATTGCACTTTAGGGATTGAGCTCTAAGCAACTGGACATTTTTCGTGAGTGAGTGAAAATTTTTGCTCTGGTGTAGTTGATGTTATTTGCTTTACTCCTGTGGAACAAGTGACTATTTTTTAGACTGTCCCAGAACATTCATCGAATAATGACTTATACTGTACGAGTAACAACTTCAACTGTTTCCAGAATATTCGAAGAATTAACACCAGCTATTGGACTATTTTCGAAAATATTTGTTTTAATAATAGTTTTTTTGTACAGATTCGAGAAGTTCAAAAAATGTTTGATATTCCAAGGAGGTCCCATACTAAAGCTGTGACGAAAATATTCGCCAATTGAAATATATTCAGTTACAAAGAAATCATTTAAATATAGTGTCCAGCGAAGCGGGCAAAACCTGCTAGTGTTTAATATTTAAATTAATAAATTTGTAATAGAATAAATCAATAGATTAGAGGAGAGCTGAGGTTGGGAAACACTAAATAATTTTTTTAAAAATAAATTAATTACTCGAAGAATCATTGAATAAATAGGAGGAGTACTGGGGTTGAGATGAAAGGCAAAAGGGGGGAAGCAGGGATGCTTCAGAGTCTCAAGGGGAGCTAAAGACAAAAGACTTGACTAAAGGTGCGTGCAAACATTAGCGATTTCTGTGCGGCAAGTGTGGTTTCTATTTAGATCCCTTTGATGTATGATTTGAGAGACCAGGAGCCTGGAAGAGCCGTTTTATCCTCTGAAAAACCTCCTACTGCAACAATTGGCATGGGGAACTTGGGTATCTTTTGTAAAATTCCTAAACGAGCAATAAAAAATAATGTCTTTCATTGTAAGTACGTCCAAAAGTTCAAGGGTCACTTTCCGACAATGGATAATTTACGACTTTCCCGCTCTGCTTCGGTCGCTAGTGTTTGTACGCACTTTAAGAACGAAAGATTTAACAGAGATGGCGGGGGCAATAAGATAATTAGAGAAACCAGGGAGCCAGAACGTAGATAAGACAAACACCAACCTGACATGGCCGGGAGAGCGTAACTCCATACTGCTTACGCGCAGTAGTTTCGTAGTTAGCGCCAAAAATCGATCCACCACGAAGCAACCACTGTTTCACCTTCATTCGCGATCCGCGGGGTTTTCGAATGATGAGGCTGTTTCAGAAGAATGAACTGTGACAAATATGTCAATGGAGTTTTAACATCGTTATTTTTAAATAATATACTTAATGCCTAAATTTATTATAAAACCTCCACCCTTTAAATTTAATTTAGCAAGACTAAAGTAGAAATAATTGGACTGTGCTCGGACGGTTTGGACGGACCTCTATGAACCCCAATAGGGAGTTTTCTAGAACCAGTATGTTCATTCTACTAATGACCGTCAGAATGTATCGCAGAATGACATTAGGAATCTTTATCACTCCTTACCTAGACCTATAGAAGAATGCTTTGCTGCGAAGGGTAGTTTCACCATCTACTAATCTGAACATTCAATGTGCAATTGTTAGTCGTTGATGGATCCTATGGCCTTGAAGTTTTAATAATTTTACTATCTGTAAATGAGCTATACACATATTTAATTTCAATGAAAACAGTCATTTCTTTTTTTTTTTTTTTTTTCTTTTTTCTTTTTTCAAAAATGTGCATTAATAGCATTTTTTATTGTATATATTTTCTTCAATTTTTTTTTTCAATGTACCCCTTATCATATACCTTAAACTGAAAACAATCATTTCTTATAAAACGCAACATTAGATGAAGAAAGCATAAGAGTGGCAAATCAGATATTTTCTTTTCTAGTTTAACCTTCTTTTTTATTTAAAATAAAAAATATTTGAAATTTGATGATTACCAAATACTTTGGACGCTCGACAGTCTCTTTTCTCTATTGCTTTTCTCTATTGAAGCCGTTTACGCATTTTATTCTTTATATATATTTTTACTTTTGTATTTTAGCACGCATTCTGATTTTTTCCTTTTTATTTTTTCAATCGACCAATGACCAAGAGGTTCTGTTTTTTAAGGGATGGATGGTTGCTGGGTTTGAACCACTGTCGTGTTTGTCGGCTTAGTCTTCATAGTTTTCTCGGGTAAATACTGATTAGGACCCCTTAGAATGTTTACCAATGATGAACATTGCTCCAGAGCTAAGTTTCTCGTGTAGTCAATCTTCATTCAACACCTGCACCCACCTTTTACTTCTTCTTCGTTATCTTATGCATCAATTTAATGGTCAAAAGTATTTAAAACAAAACTATCTTCTTTTTATATATTTGTACATTTTATGGTGTTTCTTTATGTAGATTTTATTTATCATCATTAATCCCCCCCCCCTTTTTTTTTTTTTTTTTTTTTTACATATTTAAGGCATGTTAGGTATGCCAGATACGCGAAGGTGAAAATTACTTTTGTTCTAGAATTAAATTATTATATGAATATTTTTCGCTTTGAGCAAATATTTAAAATTCGAACTAAAGATCTAAAATAACAAAAACATAATTGCTATACGGACATTTCTAGTAAGGAAGTCTTCTTTTTCTTTGCAAACAAAATCGCTTAAAATGTAATTTTTTCCCCAAAAATGCATTTGTGGAGAATGAATGAAAAATAATTAATATCCCTAGAAATATTTCAAAAGAAATGTATTTGTACTTAAAACTCAAAATAGAAATACAAGAAAAAATATATTCCCAAACAAAATAATCCACTTATAAGATGATTAAATGAATTAAAAATACGTAAAACTGAAGTAGCTTATTAAAAACAATATATAATATTGAAGTATTCAACTTATATCTGAAGCGCATAACTAAAAAAAAAAAAAGAAAAAATGGAAACATCGCAAAATACCTAATGCTGAAAAAATAATAAACTGTATATATTTTTCTCAATTATCTGTTTAAATATTAATTAATTTTAATAACACAAAATTGATTACCGGTAAAATACTTGATTACTAAAAGTGTAACTCGATTAATATATTTGAAGTGGGGCTAAATCAATGCACTTAAAATTAAGATCTCTGAAACTTTTATATATATATATATATTTGTAAAATATATTTTCCATATATGTTTCATATATTAAAATTGACTTTATACTATACAGATTGCATATAATATTTTACTGAATTATAATTCATATAATTAATTTATTTTACGCAACTTTGTAAGGTTGAGACAATGGAAGGTCACCAAAGTTTTAAGTTGAGCTGGATCCTGCGACTCCCGGTGACGCAATAGTTGGGAGATTAGGAAGGTCGATGCAAATGGTCGGCGAAGTTTTAGATAAATTCGGAAGGATTTTGCGTCAGTATAGAGCTGCAACGGAGAAAGTAACTTGCGGCGTGTGAAATGGATACGAACAGGTTTTGAAGTTTTGCTAAGTGAAGTGATTGGAGGTGGTTGGATTAAGGATAAATATCAAGTTATTGTGGTAGAGAGTGTGGTGTGGATGAGGCTAGATTCTTATACTATTGTGTAGTAATTCGATATTGGAGTTTCCTAAGTTGGTGAATGTTACGGTGTGTGGATAGATTGGAAGTTGCGTGAAAGGAATTGACGGACAAGGAAATTTTGTCGTCAACCTTGAAGCGAGCTTTGTTCAGCTAGTCTACTAAGAGCAGTGTTCTCTAGATCTCCGCTACTTCTGCTGGGTGAGATTTAAATTCTATATTTCTCGAAATTGCTCATTTATTTAATTATTTGATTGAGTTCCGGGAATAAATAATCCCCCTGGTTTAAGATAAAAGGCTTATTTATAATTTTTATTCAAGTCGCGTGCTCTTTAATTATCTATCTAGTTAATTAGTTAAGTAATTAAGATGGAATTTGTGACCATGCAAACTTCACAGTGGCGCCCTAATCTGCTCGACACCCCCTCCACTAGAGTTTATTTCACTCGTTCAGGAAATGTAAGTGATATTTTTTTTTTTTTTTTATGAGCTAGAAGAAAAGTTTGAATTATCGAAAATTGAGGATGCCTCTAAATTTAACCTACTAAAATACTCTTTGAAGGGTGATGCTAAGTTATGGTTTGAGAATGTCGCTGCTATTACTTTGGGTCAAAATACCACTTATGCTGCATTAAAACTTAAAATAACAAACTACTTTACATCTGTGGTCGATTATGTCAAACCACGACAGGAATTATATTCAAGGAAAATATATTTCTACGACAAACCCACTACTTTTCTTTTACGTAAATTAGATATTATTAAACAATTGGACATTACTTTATCTTTTGCTGCGGTGATGAATATAATCACCCCTGTTTTCACCATCCCAATCCAAGATTTTTTAGACGTTAAACCTGCTACATCTTATGAGGGCATTTTTCAAACCTTGTCTAAATATCAAGAGCGCCAAATTTCGCCCCCTCCCCCCCTTCCTCAAAATGGTTATTTCAATCGACCACAACACGCTAATCATTTTCAACAGCCAAGACGCGGTACTAACTTTTCCCAGCCGAGAACCAGTAATCTAAATCAACCTGCACCCTTTGCAAGAAATCAAACGAACTCTCATAATATACAGGTAAATTCTATATTTCTAAATACTATTGCTATTCGTCCAGTGGACTTACCTCACTTAAATATCACCCTCCATGATGTTGTTATGAATGCATATTGTGACACAGAAGCCGAACAGTGTTTTATCTCTTATGCTACTTATGCTAAATATTTCTCCTTTAAACCGTTGAATCCTACTCACTACAATGTAATTACGGCACAAGATGAATCTTGCTTAACCCCTTAACGCGCGGTGTCCTCGCTGCGAGGACGCAAAATTTAAGATCCAGCTGCAAAAATTCATCCCGGAAATTTTTTAGCATAAATTTACGTTTATAACATATCAGAAAAGGCTGTTTATTTTAACCTTAAAATTAAAAATTTCTTTTAGTTTAATCTAGTTCATGAATTCCGGTGGCAGTATAATTTAAATAATCTGAATTGTCTTGCGCCGCAAAGGGTTAAACAGGGGAGAACTCTATTTAAAAGTAAAATTAAACCAGTTTGAAGTTATATGACCATTTTATGTAATTGACAATCTCCAATATCCGTGTATAATCGGCCTGAAGGAACATAATGTTAAGAATAATTTCGCTAACAAATCTGTATCTATTGCTCGTACTAATGTGCAAGTTAAGCCAAGAGAGCGTACTATCCCTCTCGCAGAAATTAACGCTCATTTAAATTTTACTTCTAACTATTTTTCTAATGATAAATCTCAGTTATCTGTTGACGGTACTAATGTGCAACATCGACCAAGCGAACTTTCTATTTATTTAAATGAAAATAATGTTCAAATGCATTTTGCCGTTGAACCTTTGTATAATGATAAATTGCATTTAAGTTTTCAACATGTCAAGCAGACAGAATTATCTATTTTAAATGAAAATGATGTAAATGAAATGTTAAATAACGATGCCTCTAAAAATCTTGTAGGAAATTTACATGAAAGTGCAGTAAATAAAAGTGAAAGATTAAAATATTTACAAGTTAGTACGGAATCTCCTAACGGTGCATCTGAAAATACGGGTTCGGATGTTCTTTCCCGAACCATTTCTAACAACATTGCTTTCGACAACACAAGCGAGGTTAACTCTCTGCAAGGGCCTATGAACATTAATCTAATGAGAATTTTTACAGAGCGAACTGAAACTCTGGACAGCGACAGCACACCGGGTTCGAACCCAGCAAGGAGATTTCGTCTGCAACGCCCAACCTATTTCAGCAAGCCTCCAGCCCTGTGGTTTCCCCAACGAGAGCAACGACCAGCATGACCAAGATGTTTAATCTTCCTGGATGTTACACATCCAACCTTAAATCAGGTGATACCGTTCTATATATTTTTTAAAGTGTATTATTTTTATCGGAGCTGCACCGAAATGTTCGACATAGCGTAAAGCCTTACTATATTTACTCTGTGATATATATATATAAGAAATTTTTTAAAAACGAATCTGTGTACGATGTAAAATGATATAAAATCAAAGTTTTATATAATATAACGTAAAACAGAGAAAGCTAGCGCTAAAAGCTGCTTAGCTAAACAATGTTTTTATGAAATAAGAAACTTTTAAAAGTTTCTTATATATATATATATATATATAAGTATATATTACAGTGAAGTTACAATTTATATGAATTGAATAAAGAAGAAAAAGGTCTTGTAAATCGGTGTTACAGTAAAACAAAATTACTTCCTTTTTTTTTTTTAATGAACATTTTTATATATATTTAAGAGACCTCTCCACTTATCGTCTCCAGAAGCCACAGCTAATGTTATTCTACGGAGAATTTCGTCCCGTTATAACTTATTAACTAATATATATTTTTAAATTCCGTTTTCACATTCAGAAACTGCAAAACTATTAAACAATTTATCGATTTCTAAAAATTAATTTTTAAAATTTTTAATATATTATTTTGAGTTTGTAAAAGGCGAATTTTCACAATGTGAACTTTTTCATTTTTGAGCTTAAAAATGAAATCTTAAAAATAAAAAATATCAATTTTTAGAAAGCAATAACTTGTTTAATAGTTGGGAATTTTAAGAAAGTGAAAACGAAATTTAAAAATACGTATTAGTTAATGAATTCTAATGGGGCAAAATTTCCCATAGAATAACATTGGCTTCGGCTTTCGGAGAGGATAGTGGAGAGTCCCCTTAAGCCGTAAGTTCCATGTAAGATCATTCTGTTTTATTTCAATGGAAAATCTCGATATTTGCAAAATGCAGATATTTTTTTATATGAACATTCGAAATAAAATTAACAGACAAAAATAAAGCCTCCACAGATAACATTAAGTATTATTAGCAATTTCAAAACAATTCAAAAAGGAAAAAGAATAGAAAAAATTAGTTGAAAAGTGCTATGTTGAGGCCATCACAAAATATTCTTTATTATTAATGAGTTGCAATCTACACGTAATGTAAACTTTATTGTTAAAAATTATTTTGAATAATTAAATAAAGTGTAATTATTTTAAAATTATTTAAATAAGAAACATACTATTTTAAATTATAATAGTTGTCGTATGACTGATTTCAAAATTAGTTAAATTTACTGTATATTTCTTTAACATAATAATATCTACATATTAATTCGCAAACATGAAATTTATCGTACGATTTTAACCCATTTTTAAGAAGAAGACAGGGTTAAAAGTAGTATCTTTCGAAAGGTATGATTAATGTATGTTGCAGAAAAAAAAATTATCATATGATGACAAGAAAGCTAATAAAAATACATTCATTGTTATTCACTTTTTCATTTCATACACATGATCTTTTGTATTTAAAATTGTCATAGAAGAAGTTGTTTTTAAACTGCAACACATCGGCTCGTGATTCAACTGACTTTCGGAGTTAATTTTCTCATACAGCTCGGCAAAATAACCCCAAGATAATATAGCCCTGACAAATTAATCAATAGATAAAATGGTCCCAAAAAATAGGTCCTACAAAATAGCCCTAGGACAAATTAGTCCTAGGAAAACCCCAACTAATTAGCCTGATGCAATAGACCAAAAACAAAATAGCATCAGAGCAAATCAGCTTTGGCTAAACAGCTTCAGCGAAATAGCTCTACAAAACAGCACAAGAACGAAGTAGCCCTAAGACAAAATACTCTGTACAAAACTGCTTCGACAAAATAGCTTCAGAGGACTCTGTCCGAGAAAAATGCTCCGACAAATAGCCTCAGAAGAAATAGCCCAGATAAAATATCAATAACAAAACAGCATCGACAAAACTGACACAAGAAAGCAGTTAAATTAGCTCGATAAAATAAGCCCTACAAAATGTCCCGACAAAACAACTCCAACAAAGTATACCAGGAAAGTATTTTATTTTTTATTTTTTTCCAGGCTGTTGACATATTATTATTTCAATATAGACTGTGTTGGTTGCTAAAGTCTAGAAGAAGATCTTTGGTCAGTGGGATTGAAAGAAAAATAAGAGAAGCTCATAAGGATATACAACGTCATGTAAAAAAATAAACAAATAAAAATAAATAAAAATAAATTAATAAAGTGCTGAGAGTGATTATTTTTTTTTTTAATAGAGGTATTTCTAAGGACATTTTTGCCCGAAAATTTTTAATTACGATATTTATGATTTAAAAGCTTTCTTAAAAATACTGGTGGCATTTCGACCACAAAGTAATAGTAGTTATATGTTAATTTTTAATGTTTACTCTAATTACTCTATGTTTATGTACAAGGAAACCCTTTGAAAGACACCCATGAAGAACATCCGCCTTTTTAGGCCCTGGACCCTAGTGCAAACATTTGGCTTTAACTTCAACGCCATCAAATACTCTAATAATTAAAGAATTTCTTTTTTTTAAATACCGATGTTTTGACTTAATTTTGATTCTATCTATATATATGTATATTTAATTTTAATATATTTTAGATAGATTGTTATTCCTTTTTTTTTTTTTTTTTTTTTTTTTTTTTCATGATTAAAGTATTAAAAAGAAATTACTTTGAGTATATTTTTCAAAGTCGTTTCTTCCAGAGGACAATTTTTCAGAGGACGGTTTTTTAAAGGGTGTTTCTTCCAGGAATCGTTTTGTGGGAATTGTGTTTTCCTGATATCAGCCGCATCATTCCTTCTTTTAATCTTTTTTTTTTTTTTCCTTTGCATATGTTATGCATGAATTTTACAGATAATAGAAGTTAAAAAAGAAAGAAGGAAACTACTTTTTTTATGTGTTTGTGTATTTTATGTTATTTATTTACGGAGATTTTCTTTTTCATCCTTCAACACTTCGTGTGTGCGTGTGCATGCGTGACTTTTAGCACATATTTAAAGCTCATTAAATATATAAATTACCTCGAAGGTTAAATTAATTATAAACTGTCTGTACCAGAATTAAGACATTTATGTACAGTGTTTGCTTTAGGCAAATTTTAAAAAAAAATCAACATAGTGTTCAGATAGATACAGCCGAACCTCGTTAACGTGAATCTCAAGTGGAAAAAATTTGTAATGTTATCAATAGTTTATACTGTCAGTAACTAATCTTTATATAACTAAACTAATCTTCATTTCACGGGGATTGTGGAAACAGTTCATGTAACGCACGTTAAAATGTAACTCACGTTAAGCGTGTTCACGTTAACGAGGTTCGACTGTATATACAGGGGGTTTATAATTAAACTTCCCCTATAAACAGCATCCTACAGCGTAAACGTATGAACGGAATGTAACAAAATTTGGTATATAGACTATATACGAGATGCGCTCACGGAATTTCGATAACAAAAAAAAAAAAAAAAGGTTCCAAAATGTCCACCAGAGGACGCCTTTTCCGGAAAAAACATTAACGCAATAAATGACCAAAATGGAATACAGAAACGATGTTAACATTTATTGACTAGTTTCTGATCACCTTGAAAAAGTGTGGTGTATCGTGGAGGTGTTGCGACATTGACTGACTTAAAGAACTCCATAACTTTTCACGTGCAAAGCACCACAACTGGTTAGTTACGATCTGCTGTTGAACCATAGCCTCCTAAACTAGATGCCTGTCGCGTAGCTCGGAAACTTGGCAACAGTTGAAGCGGTAGACAGCGCCACCTGGTTCAGATTGCGCGACTTTTTTATTCAATAGCCACCAAAAATTTTTTAAAGTGGGATATGATATACATAAAAGGCGAAAAGAATAGATGAAGCATTGATTATATATATCATATATCACTTCTTAAAATTATTGGTGACAGTTGAATAGAAAAGTTGCGCTATCTGTACAAGGTGGCGCTGTCTATCGCTTCAACTGTTGCAAAGTTTTCGAGCCATGCGACAGGCATCTAGTTTAGGAGGCTATGGTTAAACACACTGTCCATCGACTTGAAATTTGCAGGTGATATGGACCACCTTTCCCTACATCGTCCTGGACACGACCCTTAACAACTGTTCCTCTTGTGCGATTTTGTCCTAATCTGTTCTTGTTTCTGCAAACTAACTGTTTTGTTTTTTTCAAACAGCGTACTGTTATTTTTTCCTTAGCTTTATTTAATGTGGTTCGATGACAAGGTGAGCAGAAACTAGTCAATAAATGTCAATATTGTTTTTTATTCCTTTTTGGTTGTTTATTGTGTAAAAATATTTAATGTGTTACAGGAAAAAGCGCCCTCTCGTGGATATTTAGGAACTTTTAGGTTGATTTCTTTAGAAATCGACCTATTGCAATCACTTCGTTTATCTATATATCTATCTATCTATCTATCTATCTATAATGAAAATTTTGTCATCACGATAACTCCCGAAATAATACTCGAAATGGAACCAAATTTGGACAGTGAACTGATCTTATAAATATCTTGGATGAGTTCGTTAACCAAGTTGCTCCGACTTTTTGTTTTCAAGTGGCAGCCACTTGAAAATTTCAAACCGACATTGTAAAAAGCATATTTAAAGCAAGATTTGCTTGAATTTTGTTTTAAATACAGGCTACATAAGGGTCTCAATGAAGTTTATTAATGAAGTTTATCCGCCATTTTTAATAAAGTGGCAGATATTTTAAGTTAAGTGGGACCACTTGAAATCAGGCTACCACTTGAAAATTTAAAATCACTATAACTTCCGAAATAATACTACAAATCAAACCAAATTTAGACAGTGTCTTAAATTATATTATAAATATCTTAGATGAGTTTATTAACCAAGTTGCTCCGCCATTTTGTTTTCAAGTGGAGACCACTTGAAAATTTCAAATTCAAATTGTAAAAAGCGTATTCCGAATTTGTTTGAAATTTGATGTAAATATAGACCACATAAGGGTCTCCATGAAGTTTATTAATGAAATTTGTCAGTCATTTTTAATAAAGTGGTAGATATCTTAAGTTAAACGAGGCCACTTGAAATCACTCTACCACTTGAAAATTTAAAATCACAATAACTTCTGAAATGATACTCCAAATCTAACCAAATTTGGATAGTGTCTTAACTTATCTTATAAATAACTTAGATGAATTTGTTAACCAAGTTGCTCCGCCATTTTGTTTTCAAGTGGAGACCACTTAAAAATTTCAAATTCAAGTTGTAAAAAGCATATTCCGAATTTTTTTTAATTTTGATGCATACATAGATTATACAAGTGTCTCAAATAACTTTATTAATGAACTTTATCCGCCATTTTTAATAAAGTGGCGGATATCTTAAGTTAAGCGGGACCACTTGAAATCAGGCTACCACTTGAAAATTTAAAACCGTGATAACTTCCGAAAAAATACTCCAAATGGAACCAAATTTGAACAGTGTCTTAACCTATCTTATAAATATCTTAGATGAGTTTGTTAACTAAGTTGCTCCGCCATTTTCTTTTCAAGTGGAGACCACTTGAAATTTTCAAATTTAAATTGTAAAAAGCGTATTCCGAAATTGTTTGAATTTTGATATAAATACAGACAACATAAGGGTCTCAATGAAGATTATTAGTAAACTATATCCGCTATTTTTAATAAAGTGGCAGATATCTTAAGTTAAGCGGGACCACTTGAAATCAGGCTCCCACTTGAAATTTTAAAATCACGATAACTTCTGAAATAATACTCCAAATCGAACCAAATTTGGACAGTGATATTATCATATAATTATCTTGAATGTTTTCACTGGGCAACTTGTCCCGACATCTTCTTTCTAAGTTCCGGCCACTTGAAATCACACTGCCACTTGAAAATATGCCATCTCGATAACTTTTAAAATACTAAACTGATTCAAATAAAAGTTGGATAGTGACATTATGGTTCAAAAATCTAGGATAAGTGTACTTGGTGACTTGATCCGCAATTTTATGTCCAAGTGACTGCCACTTGAAAATTTGTCAATATAGTAACTTTAGTAATACAGAATCAATTCGCATCAAATTTGGGTAGTGGATTTATCCTTCAAATATCTCAGATAAGATCGCTAGGCATCTCACTCCGCTTTTTTTTCCAAGTGGTGTCACTTGAAAATTTCTTATGACGATAATTTTTGAAATACTGATTTAATTTGAACTAGAACTGGACAAGGAACTTATACAAGTATACTGGATGATTTCGCTAGGCAAGTTGTTTTGCCATTTTGTTTCCAAGTTGCAACCACTTAGACTGCCACTTGAAAATTTGCCATAATAATAACTTTTGAAACACGGCACTGATTTAAACCACAGTTGGACAGTGAACCTATGCTTCAAATATCTTGGATATGTTTGCTGGGCAACTTGTTCCACTGTATTGTTTCCAGCTGGCGGCCACTTGAAAATTTATTATCACGGTAACTTTAGAAATACTTAATCAATTCAAATCAAAGTTGAAAAATGGATTTATCATTCAAACAACAAAAATCTAGAAAATTCACGTTACTCGTGAATCAATCACGTTATTGCGTCTATCTTTGGTATATCGATAATAAGTATTTTCTCGCCAAAAGTCGCCAAAAAAGTCGCCATAGGGGAAAAGTCGCCAAATTTGGCGCCAAATCCATTACCTGCGTTGCTGGATCTTTTTAATGCGTTTTTAAGGAAAAAATAGGCTATTTTAATGCTAAAACAAGCTAGAAATAAAGAAAACTAACTTTATCAACTTACTAAGCCTCTTTGAAAGAATTTCTACAAAAAAAATTATTTTCAAATTTGAAACGATATTTTAGATGAGGAAATTTCTCTGCCAATTTCATCGAAGTCACTTAATTTTTCAACATGATGACTTTTGAGATTTTGAATTAATTCGAACTATATGTGTATAGTAGACTTATCTCACAAATACATTTCATATATTTGCCAACTTAACTCACCATTTTGTTTACAAGAGCCAGCCACTTGAAAATTTTAAGTTCACATAAAAAGGTATTTATGAACCGATTTGCTCAAAAATCCATATGTACATAGTCTACATGAATATTTCTACCAAGTGCATGAATAATTTGTAGCCGCCAATTTGAAACAAAATGATGGCTATATGATAAGGAAAAAGAAAAAGAAATCAACCTACCCTTCCAAATAAGCCGGAAGGACTTGTTTTTTTTTTTTTTTTTTTTTTTTTTTCGAGTGCATCTCGTGTATAGTCTATGTACCTAATTTCGTTGAATTCCGTTCACCCGTTTGCGCTGCAAGATCTTGTTTATAGGGGAATTTTAATTATAATCACCCTGTATATATATATAAAATAATTAATATGATGGACATAACAAATGTATACGAAGATTTTTTTCTTTAAAGACAAAATTTCTTAAAATGTATTCCAAAAATTCTTCCAAACCCATTTTACTGGGAAAATTGAATAAAAGATAAAAATATTTCAAACTAAAATGTACTTCGCAATAAAAAAAAAAAAAGGAATGAAATAGAAATAGAAATAGAAATATAGAAAAGAAATACTAATAAGTAAAATGACCCACTAATACGAGAATTGGATGAATTAAAAATACGTAAGTAGCATATTCAAAATAGTATGAAATCTGGAAGTACTTAACTAATATTTGAAGCGTATAATTTAAACAACTTGGAAAGATCGCAAAACACTTCATCTTTAAAAAACAGTATAAATATTTTTTTTTCTTTTTTTACAATGATCTTTCTAGTTTTTAATTAACTTTAACGACACATAATTGAATTCCACTGAATTATTAAATTTTTGAAAACGTAACTCGACAAATAGGTTTGAAGTGTGTCTAAATCAGTGTAATTAAACTTTAAAACTCTGTAACATTTTTTTATTGAAAATAATTATGCTAAGTATACTGAATGTTATTTTGTATGAAATAATTAAATAAAAAAACTTTTAAATCAATGTTATTGTGAATAAGAATTCTTAAGCTTAAAAATGTATTTTTTAAATTTCTCCAAGAAATTTTTTCTATACTTAAAATGTCAAAGTCTAAAATGAACAAATGAAGGACAAGCAATGGACAAGCAATTATAATTTTCTGTTTGTTAAAAAAGATCCACTAATTTTTTTTTTTTAACACAAAGTTAAGCAACTTTAATATAAAGATTGAAACTAACGTTATAATATAATATCTATAATAATCGATTGTTAAAAGGTGGCGTCCGTGGCGTGCCAAGAATTACATGACATAAGCGAGAAATGTTGTATGATTTGTCCATTTATAACAGCATGTATCACTGTAACTTCGGTAACTGAAATCTAAGAAGTGTAATTATGGCATTTTTTTTTTTTTTTTTTTTTTTTTGCTATTTTTACCATGTTTTTATTAACTTCGATTCTTGCTTGTTTGTTTGTCCAGTACAAATCTTGCAGTCGATTTTTTAATAACTTCCCGAATAGCTAGACATTTGAAACTTTCAGGACAGCTCAGAACACGGTGACAATACATTTTTTAATACTTTTAGTTAACTGTTTCAAGTCCCTACTACCTTCGGCAGCGTTTATGTGATTCAACAGAAAATTTATTTAACTAACTTCCTGACTAGCAAGACATTTGAAATTTTCAGAATAGTTCAAAACTCGGTGAAAATGCATTTCTTTTAATACTTTTAGCCCACTGTTTTGGGATCCTGATGCCTTCGGCAGCGTTATCAGTACAAAGCTTGCAATCGATTTTTCACTAACTTCCCGACTAGCTAGACATTTGAAACTTTCAGAATAGTTCAGAAAACGGTGAAAATGCATTTTTAAAGTATTTTTAACGAACTTATTCGGTTCCCCGCTGCGTTCGGGTGCGTTATTAGTACAAAGCTTGCAATCAATTTTTACCTAATTTCCCGGCTAACTAGCCATTTGAAACTTTTATAATAGCTCAAAACACGATAGCAATGAATTTTTTTAATACTTTTAACCATTTTGTCCGTGTTCCCGCTGTTTTCGGTAGCGTTTATATGATTCAACAGAAAATTTAAAAACATGGTATATAAAAAGTTCTTTTTATCTTATAGTTATTTTCATTTTCACTGTCTTTTTTTTTTTTTTTTTTTTTAATGCAGTTTTCTCAACCGAGCAAAATATTGCATATTTTATAAGAATTTACGATAAATTGTATTAATTTTGTTAATTTTATCATTTAATTTGTTTCACATAAAACTATGAAGGATTTATGTTTTAGAAAGAACGTATTAAAAATATTTGTATTTTTCAAGTAATTAAGAAGTAACTAATTTTAAGGCATTTCGACATAGAATTTAATCGAATGAATCCATTTTACACCTTTTTTTAAAAAGATGTATACTTATTTTATGTACTTACGTAATTATTTTACTTTTAAAATCCTATTTTTGATTAAGAAAGATGAAGCATTAATTACATTTCGATAACGAAATTAACAGTTGAATGTTTGATACTAGCTGCTGTTAAGAACGCCTTAGTGGTAACTAATGGAATAAAAGTTTTCTTACACTTATGTCATAATTGCACTTAGCTACAGCATTAAATTGTTTAAAATGGCTCAATTGTATATGAGTGCTATTTGTTGAATTTGAAAATGTATCATATTAAAATGCACTTTCGTCAAATGCACTTTTACAAATTATTTATTAAAATTATTTTACATGGTAAAAGTAGAAGATTTTTATCTCAAAAAAGTGTAGCACTGTAACACTAAATGCCGAAAAAATAGTTAATTTTGTGCCGACTTTAGAAGAAATGCAATTCTCTTTTTCCTTTTTTCTCCCCCTTTAAAAATGAAAAAAAAAAAAATCGATAACTTTATTTGAAATTATCTCAGGTCTACGGTTCAACCAATAATTTTAAACGTATTAACAAATCTTTTGAAAGATACCGATACTGAAAATTTTCACCTTCTGGGGGCATCATCCGCCAAGACGGGGATAGCAAAGCTCCTACGCATACAGTTTTTTTTCCCTAGTTTACTACAACTATAATCAGTAATACTTACATATTAATCTTATACGAAGGATTATAATCCTCCGTTAAAAAAAAAAAAAAAAAAAAAAAAAAAAAAACATCTCATTATGTACATTTTTACGAAGTTTTGTTCTATTCTGTATGTAAGGACAAAAAAGTACTTGTACAATATTAAAAACGCGCTAAAATTAGATGACAGTACCAACTGTTGAGTGATTTGATCCACAAACTTAATCAACACCATTGTAGGTCAAGGTCAAACTGAATATTAAGTTTGGTTAAATCTCGTTCATTGGTTCGTGAGATTTTGCGTTCACAAAATTTTTAATACACATACATAGACGAACATTTTCTAAAAAATAATCAAATCGTGTTCAGAAAATCTCAAAGTAAATCTGTCGAAAACCAGTGTTTAAAAATTCTCACGAATTCTGTATTATCTTCTTATATATGTAGAATAAAGTAAAAATAATTTAACTTTGCAATTTATTTTTAATTCCTGTTTTCATGTGATGCTGTTTTTTTTTTTTTTTTTTTTTTTTTTTTTTTTAGGAAATTGTAAGAGAGAAATATATTTCATGTCATCCAATTTTTTTTTCTTTTATTTAACTTAAGTAATCGCAATCCTCAGACAAAAATAGTATTATTTTTAAAATTCTAATAGTTCTTTGCTGCTAAGTGAATGATTCAGTTATCCTCTTTCTAGAAAATTCCTGACGACTTGATTTCTGCTTTTAACTATTATTTATTCTCCATATCATGAATAAAATTTCCATTAAATTCAAAAAAACGACTTTTACTTCAAAGAGATTAAAACTTAATGGAGTTTTATCGTCAAAATCTATTTAAATGAAAGCTTTAATGATAGCCGATAATAATTGAAATATGCAATAAAATGGAAATGTTCGCTCCAGAATGTAAATGAATATTATTGAAACGTAATAATAAATTGACGTGCATGTTAAAAAAGAAAAAAAAAATAGAAGACCAAAATTATCAAAAGGATGTATATTTAAATGTGCTTCTGTCGCAATTGAAATGATAATTTATCTTTCGAAACTCAAATTTGGGAATTAGTTGAATAAGTAAAGGATAAATCGCAATTTTGTATTCAAATTTTCGATGTTAAATGGATACATCATTTTTGATAATAAAAGCACAGAAATTTCGTTTTCGTTGGATTGGTATAATGGTAAACACCTATTACAAAATAATTTTAATTATTCTTATTAGTGAATTGTATGAAGATATTCTTAAAAATGTAAAATGTATGAAAATTTATTTTCTGAATAAACTTCATTTATTAGATAGCAATAACATTTTTTAAGTATGTTCCGTAAATTTTTTTTTAATTTATGTACATACTTAAATTTTATTGAACTATTGCACTGAGCAGCCACATTATTTTGACCACATGGCAGTTTTGTCCAAAGGAGTTACTGCATCACAGAGTTATATAAAGTGTTATATATCACAAGGTAGTAAAAAAATGAAATTTCTGGCACAGTGGTATTCGAAAATTGCTCGCAAAAATAGGGGGTGGGTTAGTGATTTGACAGAATTTGAATGGGGATTGATAGCTCAGATGCATGGAGCAAGAGTTTGTGAAACTGCACCATTTGTGTATTTACGAAATATTCACGAATATGTGTAGTGAAAGTGTATCAAGACTGGACTATCAAGCTAACGGCTGGGTCTGAATAAACAATTTGTGGTCGTCAACACTTAGTGAATGAATGAGAGAAACGATGATTCTCTCGAATCATAAAAGAAAGTGAACTTGTAGCAGAGCAGTATTTTGCTGCAGATCTTAACCAATATTTCCTTCAAAATATCAACACACTGTGCGTCGTACCATGCATTGTATGGGCTATGGAAACCAAATGCGAATACCGTTATTTTCGACAGCAGAGAAGATAAAACGTTTCAAATTCGTATAAACATAGAGGGATTGAATATTGGACCATTGGTAAGAAGTAATGTGCTCCCATGAATCCCATTTTAGGTTACGCATGCAGAAATGCAATTCTAGTTTGGTGAAAACAGGAAGAACACATGGATACTCTCTCTTGCTACAGGACTTCAAGTTTGTGAAGGCAGGGTACTTGTTCTGACAATGTTTCCCTGGAATGCTTTGGACACTTTATTTTATATGTATAAACGTCTATATAAGGCATCATACCTAAAGTAAAGATAAGTAATGATACTTTGTACTAGTAATATTAGAACGAAAAGAAAAACTGCGTTGAAAATATACAAATAAAAGAAATATTAAAAACTAGTATATAGCCGCCTCGAATCTTCCAAAGTTCTTGCCTCAATACAAATGCAAAATGAAAATAAGTATTAAAAACATGATAAAAGTTAAAAGAGCAAAGAAGACGAAACTTTATGCTATAGAACTTCCCAAGCAATCAAGGTAGAGATGGACTAGAAAGACGAGTTGTGTGAAGTATCTCAAGTATAAATTAAGACTCCTATATGATAAGATCTGACGCAGTGTCCGCCATTTTCTAGCCCGTCTGGTAAAGTGTTGGCGGTAGAAAAAGCTAGGTTACCTGATTAGCATTGTTATCGACTTTAAACTTCTATACAGATCAAGTGAGCTAGAACTTCGTATCACGAAACAAACAAGTTGGCAATTTTAAGAATATCGCCTCTCAAAACTGCAACCCTTCACGTTAAAAGAAATGTAGTATTAAGGTTAATTTTAAAAGAATTTAAAGTAATAACTTAAAAAAATGGTACATTCATATTAAATTTGTCAAACACCTTTGAAAATAAAATGAAATGATTTGAAAATAACGGAAATCTGACGCTACGAAGTTGTGCTCCTGCTCCGGGTATCCACGAGTTACATCGGCAATTTATAATCCACTTTTTCCTTCTTCCTGGATTAGAAGAAAATATAAACAGGCGGTGTCCTTTTCTGAAGTTATTCGTGCAATTTATTGCCGAAAAATAATCAATAATAAATCGCCAGCCGGTCTTGTGGGCTGGAAAATGGCGGATGCGTCAGCCTATCTATGTAGGAGTTCCAGTATAAATGCAAATGTTAAAGTGACGTAGTCGAAAAAAGGACCAATGAATAGTGCAGCATAGAAACCATTTTTAAAGAAGAGCTTAAAAGGGGAAAATACGGGGGTTGTCTTTTTAAGTAAATTGCAACCAAATTTCAACGAATATCGGTGTGCCAGAAAGGCCATGTACAATTGAATTTAAGTTTCTATAGATTTGGAAAGGCTTTATTAGTTGTGAGCTCTTTATTAGTTAATCGTAATTTCGTCTTTTGCAAAAGTAGAACGTTATGGTAAACTTTACCAAAATTTCAAGATAATTGCTCTAAATATTTTTAGAAAATCCAGATATTTAAAAGTATATTCTGCAAGCTTTGCCATAGCTCTAATATTCCACGTTATTTTTTATCCTGATTACTTTTTTTCTTCATTTTGCATGGATCTAAAAAATGAAATTTCCAGAAAAATTTCTTTTAATTACTCAAGTAAAGTTTCTTAAATTTTAACAGGTGTAAATTTTGAACAAAATCATTTTTAAAAAAAGGACTAATTAAAACATCTGTTGCTTTTGAGTTTCAACGAACCAAATTTTAAATTATTAATACACACGTAAGAAGTAGCTCATGCAATGTTAAATTATCTATATGAAGGTTAGAATCTTTCTTATATTTTGAATAATAAATTATAATTAAAATAATTCTACAATTTTACAAAAATACAAAATTTTTTAATTTTTTAAAAACTATGTTAAGTATTGAGTTTAACTTTTTTTTTCCCTAATAATTGTAAGAATAATATATTATTTTTCCCAGCTTTTCGTAATTGCATATCTATAAAAGATTCCATGGGTCAAAATTGTATAAAAAATTATTTTTATTTAAAATCCATAACCTAAAGCATTTTTTATCATTTTTTACCATTTAGCTTTTTTTTTTTTTTAAGAAGTAAAAAATATTATTTATGAGAGACACCTTTTCTCTTTATTAAAAAAAAAAAAAAAAAAAAAAAAAAAATGTAACAAAAGCGAAAATTAAATTTTTTGCTCCAAAAAATATCATAAAAAGATTTTTCAACAAAGAAATGATAAATTTTATCACTAAAGTTTGGTTTAACATAAATAGCATCATAAAAGTAACTATTTAAAAAGCAATTACTACTTCTTTTCTATAACATGCACCTATTCTAATAAAAAGAAATCCACAAGGAAAATGTTAAATCTGCATAATGTATCTCTTTAATTCCTGAGAAGCATTCAAACAAATCCATTACCGACATTCGCAGAAAGTGGATTTTTCGCCATCCTTCCTTTTGACTCTTGCGATTTATAAAGCTTTTAATCTTTCAACCATATACTACAGAAGTATTGAAGTTTGATGAATAAATGCACTTTCCTCCTCAAAATTGAAGAGTTTTATGTGTTTATCTCAGATCAATTTATTTCAATGAACTATCCCAGTACTGGTTTTGAAATACTAAGTTTAATTTGAAATATTTGTATATATGTATAATATATTTCGATATGTGAAGTGTACATTCTGAAATTAAAGTTATCATTAAAAATATTATAATCTAGTGACTAACTGTTAAGTATTTAAATTGCCCATCACTTTTATATGTGATCTGATAATAATTACTCAATTTTACAATCACTTGTAGTGAACAAAAATAAATCTATATTAATAAAATCAGACTTTTGTCTGTAAATTTGTCAGAATCGAAAAATTTTGCGATATCTTCACGTTTCACACCCCATGAAAGCCGAAAATGACTCCAGAAAATTTTGCCTGTGTGTGTGTGTGCGTGTGTGTCATCGTGTCTGTATATCGCTTTTTTTGTCCGAGCATCACTCGAGAACGGCTGGAAGGAATTTAACGGCGCTTGGCCGAAACTTAGGTCTTCACCCAACCTAAAATTATATCTACCAACTTTTCAGAAATCCACCCCGTTCCCCCCTGAACGGCTGGACTAAATTCAACAGCGCTTGGCAGAAACTTAGATCTTTATCCAACTTAAAATTATATCTATCAACTTTTCAGTAATTCCCCCCCCCGTTCCCCCTGGGGGACAAAAGACATAAACACGTTTGTCCGGGCATCACTTGAGAACGGCTGGACTGAATTCAACAGCGCTTGGCAGAAACTTAGATCTTAATCCAACTTAAAATTATACCTATAAACTTTTCAGACATTTCCTCCGTTCCCCTACGGGGGACAAAAGACAAAAACACGTTTGCCCGGGTATCACGTGAGAACGGCTGGACGGAATTCAATAGCGCTTAGTAGAAACTTAGGTCTTTACTCAACTTAAAATTCTATATATCAATTTTTTCTATATTTCAATTTTTTCAATTCCCCCTGCGGGAGAAAAAGACAAAAACACTTTTGTAAGCATAACTCGGCTCCTAATTACTTCACAATAAAGAAATTCCACATGTGGAGACTAGACATGAGTACAAATAAAACATTATCTGCGATTTAGGAATTTTCGATTTTTAAAGGAAGGAAGGGAGAAAATCGATTTTTGGTGGGAAATTTTGAAAAATTCTGATTTGAGTCGAACTCTACCAAAAATAGAATAAAGATGTTTAAAAAAGGCTATGCGACTTTCTTAGGATATTTCCTAAAACACATTTTTATTTTTTTGTTTTTTTTTTTGGGGGGGTGGGGGGGGTATGTGTTACAAAGGGCAAATTCAAGATACCCTTTTTGCTGCGGTCACGAAGTTTGGTGCTTGGATTTTTTATATGCAACCGGCACCTAAAGAAACGGGATTTATCGAAATACCCCCTTCCCCCAGCAGGACAGGAAGCAAAAAAAAACGTTTGTAAGCATAACTCGGCCTCATATTACATCACGGTGAAGAAATTGCACATGATGAGACTAGACTTGAGTATAAATAAAACATTATCTACGATTTTAGAATTCTTGATTCTTAAAGGAGGGGGGAAAATCGTTTTTCGAGGGGGAAATTTAAGAAATTCCGGATTTTTTAGTAGAGCCCTACTAAAGATATTACAAAAGTATTCAAAATAGCGACGTGTCTTCTTTAGAATATTTTCAAAAACACATTTTCGTCTTTTTGTGATTTTCGATTTTGTATTTTTGTTTGTTTTTTTTAGGGAAAGGGGGGGTTGCAAATTCAAGACCCCCCCCCCCTTTAGCTCTAAATTTGTCTTTAACGTATGTTCGTTCAATAGATAGTTTTTCTTCATATCCGATAAAGGTAAAAAAAAGTGACACAACTTAGCACACACAAATGCAGCATTTGAGAAAAATCAACTTAAAAATAACTTGACTAGAATAAAACTGGCACAACTGTCTCTCGCGTGGATAACTTTCTAGATGGAGATGTAACTTTTTTGTTCACATTGGGTGCATTTCATGTATTTTTCAGTGGCATAAACCATTTTTTGAGTAATGTCACTTTTCTTGGAAGTTGTGATTTGTGAACCTTCCACCGAACGTCTTCTGATGCTCTGCTATATAAATAAGTTTTCACTGGAAAGAGAAAAATAAAATCTTTTTGTTAAAAAAATAGAACCGACTTCAAAAAGGAACTACTATTCAAACAACTAAAAATGAAAGAAAATTGGCAGAAAATGGAACTGTAAATTGCGCCTAAAAGTATAAAATAATTCCCTTCGCCAAACAACCTGTAACACTACAATTAATCATAACTTTTGAAGTCGGCGCAAAATTAAATAAAAATTGATACCTTTATTCAATACAAAAATCAAATCCTATTCAAAATACACATCTCACATTGTTACCTGTAAAACGCAGCCGAAAACTACTTTGATTCAAGAAAACAAATAAGATTTCGTAAGCAGCAAAAGTTGGCGAAGATGCTGGTATCTGACATACTTGGTGAAAGAAAATTCGCAAAATTATCTGGCAAACATATTTCAGTTCTTTGGGATATCATGATTATTTTGATAAGGTATATCAAGAGAGTAATCAAGAATATGAAACAACATATCGTACAATAAATATTATGAAAATATACATCTTGCGTGTATATTTTTGCCTTATGTTTTGATCGCCAAATCCAAAAGCCATCAAGGATGATAGTTATGAAAGTTATACTAAATTTGCAAAGGAAACTCTAACTTCGTAGAAACATAAATATCGCATTGTGAAGAATGTTCTCTGTTCTATGTAGATGGTACTAATGGACCAATTGTGTACAGTGATAAAATAATAAAGGAAACATGAAAATGGATCATTCGAGACGACAGCATTTGTTGCTACCGATCTAAAGACAAACCTTTAATAACTAATTAAATTTTATTTAATTTTGCGCCGACTTCAATGTTATGATTAATTGTAGTGTTATAGGTTGTTTGGCGAAGGAAATTACTTTATACTTTTAGGCGCAATTTACAGTTCAATTTTCAGCCACTTTTCTTTCATTTTTTATTGTTTGAATAGTAGTTCCTTTTTGAAGTCGGTTCTATTTTTTTACAAAAAGATTTTATTTTAATTTTACACTTAATTTTGAACGTTGAACCTCAAACTCTTTAAGGGTAATTTTCTAAAAATAAGACGATTCAAGAGCAGTGTTGCCAGCTTACCTTTGTTTTATTTAATATTTACCATTAAATTTCAAGAATAATGTTTGATATATGAGATAGATATATCGATTAGACAAACATTAGAAAAAAACATTAATGATGGATATGACATTTAAAAGATCCTAAAAGTATACAATATTGATTCAGAGTAAAAAATCAAGCACAAAATTCTTAAATTATAGATAGTTATAATTTTATGTATGTATGTTACTTCACAAATTTAAAACAAGTAGATTTTATTTTATTTTTACATGCATCCATATTGAAATTTTACTACCTCAGCATATTAATACGCTCTAAATGAGATTGTTCGCCTGTCCAAAGTCTCATAGTAAGTTCTTAAAACCATCTACGGGAAAAATTGGTTGAAAAATACTTTATACTTAGGTTGGTTGGTTGGATTTAACGTCGCACGAGTACTGAACTATGGGTAATAAGTAAAGGGCACATGACGTCACTTACGTCAGTTAAATTTATATGCATAATTTATTATTATTATTATTATTACCAATGCTGTTTCCAAAACAAAATTACATATAATATATAAAATTGAATCACTGAAATCTAGAAATCTCGACTTATAAAATACATTAATATGCTAACTTTCTTTAAAAAGAAAATAACACAATTAATGCACATACTATCATAAAAGTTTTGTTTATATAATTTCCTTTGGATATTCAACCGCAAAATAGCATGTTAACTGTACAAGCAAAAGTAACGTGTATCGATTTTCTCACAGAAACTGACAAACATTAATCTTAAGGATCCCATGGGTGATAGTACCTTATATCAAGTAATGCAAGATAACATTTTGCTTTAGGCTAAAAAGAAAAAAAAAAGTACAAAAGTAAGGAGAAAAAAAAAAGGAAAATAAAGTACGCTTATGCTCGAAATAATATTATGACAACCCGAAAAAAAAAAAAAAAAAAAAAAATGCTGTATAATTAGTATGATATTAAATGCATTTTTCATTTAATTAACAGAAAAATATATATTTAATGTAATTAGAACATTTTTCCAAATTAATTAAGCATATAAATGAATTTGTTGCACGATACATGCTAAATATTTTAACATTTAAATATGTATTTTCAAACTTTAAAATTTAAAATTTTAGCTTTGCCATATGATTATTAACCCATTTTATCCCAATTTATTCATTTTGCTCAAATTTCAGAAAAATTATATTTTTTAAGGTTAATTAAACCTAAATAAACTAAATACAACAAAATTTTTAAAAAATTATATATATATATATATATATATTCTGTATATAAGAAATCTTATCCACCTTGTACGCAGGACATTTAAATAAAGAGGATGAAATTTGCACTTATATGTTTTAGTGTTCTCTTCAATAGTGAAAAGTGCTTTCCGAGCATAAAGTTTTGCTTTATCTGTATAATACTTTCTTTTACATGATAGTTCTCCAGAAAGAATTTTCATCCGCAAAGAGAAGATAAACCACGCACCCTAATGTAATGATTAAACAAAGATTCCAGATGGAGGAGGACGAGGAGGTGAGACACATAATACGCTAGCAGAAGCTTATATATACCATTATATATTCCAGCTGACAAAATATTCGCACCAAGCAAATTCTGATTTCTATATGCTATTTTTCAGCTGTCCTTTAAATATGACAATGGGATAAAATGGGTTAATGAAATATCTATAATGCGTTTTTGGTGTAAACATTCTTTAATTAAAAATTCACAAGGCGGTTGGTGCACGTAAAATCAGTCATGGCTTCAATATCCTTCGTGTTCCGCAAAAAATAATACCTCTGTGGGTTACAAAATGGGAGGTTCCATCTACTCCATGAAGGTTCAAAATCGTGATTGTTTATCTCCGCACCACCCTTAGGTATAATACCTACACCGTTGCTAATTGCCAACTCCCAAGGGTGCAAGAGTTTCAGTCTCAAGACGGAATTCTTACACCACTATTTATTATAACTATTTGTGTCATATTTGTACCGCAACATTTTAGGGTTGAATATGATAAAATTATTAATAAAAAAAATGTGGTGTAAGTGTTCCGTCTTGAAATAAAAACTCTAGTCCCTTGACACATTCTTTATGTTTACTATTTATATTATTACTGGTTTCAAAAATATCTTAAATATTTCAAACTTTTAGTAATATAACAAGACAAATAGTATTATTCTAATTTTAGGTAAAAATTATATTGATTCAAATTCCATTTTTAATACGCAATGTATCACACGCTTTTTACATGCTAGTGACAAAACTATCAGTTTAATTTAATTTTTAAGGCGATAGTTTTATTAAGAAAGGATTTTTTTTTTCAGTTTTACATTATTTTAAGTATTGCAAATGTGAAATCATTTCATTTTGGGATAATTTTATTCATAAAACTCATCTTTGTATTAAAAGTTTAAATATATATATATATATATTATATATATATATATTAATAATAATAATGGAATAAAATAAATTAAAAGTAGTTAACAGCTTGATTTTAAAACTGAGTTAATAAAATTCATTACATGAATGACAAAAATTTTACCATAAAAATATTTTTAGTGAAATCGAAAAATCTTAAATTTGTAAATTAAAATTAAACATTGCACATTATTTTGAAACTGGTTTAAACGAAAGACTTTTTAGAAGTCCTTCAACTGAATAAAGCTTTTTTCTTTCTTTCTTTCTTTTTTTTTTTTCAATAATCGTTTGAAGTACTTTTCTTCGGTTGAATAAAAATTTTACGAAGATTGATATAAATAAATAGTAGTATTTAATTAAGGATCTGCTAAATTACCGATTATCACTTACAATACTTGAATAGAAAGAATAATATCTCGACAGAATTCGCCATATAATGCGACAACAAATAGTGATAAAGCAAAGTCTAAAAGCGGCATGGTTAATCTCCTAAAGTATGTATTACAGATACTATCAGATCCACATTAGTTTTCTCCGGATAACTTTAATTTTCACCATTGCAAAAACCTTTTTATTATGCTCTTGATATATTATTAATCAGAGAGTAATTATAAAGGTAAAATACCTGTTTATTTTTTTTCTTAAAGAATAAAATAGCGGAGCGTCGTGAACCATGCTTAATATCATAAAAATCCCCCCCCCCAACACACACACACACACACACACACACACACAAAAAAAAAAAAAGAAAAAGAAAAAAAAAGAAAGAAAAGAAATAATCAGGTGTGTCACTCACGTGACTTTCTCTTACCCTGAAATTTAATACTGTAAATACAGATTGGAGATTAAGGGGTAAGATAAATAGTACTGTTATGCAAACCTATGTTAAAACAGTTCAAATTAGGCTTCTAAACAGCTTTATTTGACAAGTAATTCTGTGTGAAGGGGCTTTCGCCTCCTCAATTCCCCGTTTCATTATTGCACCTACATTTGTATGGAATTCAAATTTGTTATTAAATTCAAAATTTCATTTACAATTATCCAGACAACTTTAACACCAACAATCCTTGAAACTTATACATCTTGATCAAACTTTTCTAGTAACAAACGTATTAACTGCAAATTACAACATTTGGATCGCCTGAAATTTTTTTTTTTTTAATTTGCTCTAACAGACACAGACAAAGATCAAACGTTAAAAACTTGACTTCGGTATTCAAGAAGCCTCCAAATGTGTAAATATATATAAAAAAAAAAAAAAAAAAAAACAAGCGATGAATATTTAGCTTTAAAAAATTCATTATTTACTATATGGCTATGAGGAATTAATTTCAATTATTGTGCAGCTTTCCTGGACATTGTAAAATATTACAGTAAACACTTCCACTAACAAAAAAAAAAAAAAAGAATGTTATGGCTTAAATGTTGGCAGCCCTGTATATCTTCTGAAGGTTATGTACACATAACATGTACACATAAATACAGTCCTCATGGCACAACCTGACGTACACTTCCATGAATTTTCAAGTATTGTCGCACTATAATGTAGTTCTTTTTTGTAGACCGAAACGAACAGTGATTGATAAGTAACCTGTAAACGAACACTGAATGATTTCTATGCTATATTCTACATGAAACATGAAACATGTTTTTACGTACATAAAATATTTATATTCATTTCATTTGGTTTAACGCAGTCTATAGATCTTAAACTCTACTTACCTGCAATTTTCCCCATAGACGTAATGCATTTGAATACCCCCGTGGCAGAAACACGGCGACAATGTAGCAGAAACAGAAATGTTCTTGCAGAAAGATTTTACTTAAGACAAATAAATTTTGCCATTGTGTAAAAAAAAAAATTAGAAAAAAAAAAAAAAGAGAGAGAGAGAGAGAGAGAGAAACTCAAAGAATGGTTTATAAACTGTTCTGCAGAACAAATTTTCGTTTCTGCAGCCTCAATCTCGAATAAGGAGAGGAGATAAAGCGGATGTAACTCACTTGGGTTAGCTTTGATACGGCATGCATTAGCGATTCGTGATGTGGTGATATGATTCGGTGTATCGACACTTTTCACTGGTAACCTCTTCACATCGGAATTTCATTTTCGTGTCTTCAAACTTTGTTTTCGCGCCGCGCCTGCCGCTCTTGTCGTATGTATTTATTGCATTGCAAAAATAGGTTTTTTCGAAAGAATATGGCTTTGCGACCATTTTCCGAATTTCATATTTCATGCATTTTCAGACTCATGCATAACAAAAATCCAGTGATTTTTTATTATTTTTTATTATTTATTTATTTATTTATTTATTTTTAGTGCGTGATTGCTGCTGTACCGATTCTTATACATTTTCTGATATACGCACGACAAATTAGTTGCATCAAGTGATTTTTTTTTTTTTTTTTTTAAATGCATGCGAAGCGTGCATACGTGCGTGGTAGTAAATACACGTAAATTTTTTAAAGCTGCATTAGTTTTAATGTTTGGTTCAAACTATGCAATACATTTCACAAATATATACAGAAATAAGACTATGGGGAAATTTGTAACGTCTGTAGTTATACGCAAAATAGAAAATGAAGCTTCAAACTTTGCTTCAAATAATAGAAAATTAAGAAATTTATCTTAAAAATACTTTATTGATATTTAACATTTTATATGTAGTAAAAGATCTTAGCAATAAATATTAATGGGTATCTTAAGTTATAAATTTGGTAACTTTTCAAATTTTTTTCTTCACTAATCATTAATTATTTTAATTGTGATTAAAATTTTTAGCTTTAAATTTTGTTGTTTAAGCATATGAAGTTGTTAAAAAAATTATTAATTTATTTTACAAAAATACTCTGATCATTAGTTTCTACAGCTTGTTCATTTCATTTTTTAAACATTTGAATTTTTAAAAAATGTTCATTTTTTTAATTGAAATATTGCAAATTAAATAGTTATTTTGAATAAAAAACAAACCAAAGTTTTTGTTGATTTTTTTTTTTTTTTTTTGTAAGCAAAAGGAATTTTATCTAATAGTAGTTGTTTTGAATAAATACTAATTAAACAACAAATGCTTTTATTTATTTATTTTTATTTACTTATTTGCATAGATATCAATATCAAATTTTAATTGATTTCTATTTATTTCATTCATCTGTAATCATTATTTTCTATTATAGATTTTATCCATGAAATTTCTTACAATACAGATTTCAACATTTCCTTAAAAATTAAATATTTCTTTTGCCTCAATCTTTATGAAAATATTTCGACTATGCTTTGTCTATAATTGTGTTACTTAGATCTTGTATTCTGTTTTACTTTATGTAGTTAAATGATGGTATAATTATACATTCTGAATTCTTTAATGTCAAATCACATTTTATAGGTTTTAAATACACATCTTTATGCTATATGTATATAATACAAAAAATGAATCTTGTGTATTAGAATGTTATCGTGCATATTTCTAATAATCTCCAAAACTATAAATCTTGTAAATTATTTATATTTCATTATAATATTCAGTATTCTATATTAATTTTTACTTTTAATTTGTTATATTTTAATTTTGAGTTCTGTATTATGTTTTATGTTGTTTGGTTTGCACCTTATGAAATAAGTGCATTTGTATTTAAATTAAGGCTATGCCGATTAATCGATTAATCGATTCGGTTAATTGATCAATTTTTAGTCCCGATCAATTTTTTTAATCGAGTTAATCGACTCGATTAATTCGATTAAAAATTTTCAAAATCCGATTAAAATTTTCAAACTACGAATTAAAGTAAAAATGCTGTTCTACCTACAAAATATTTTTTCGCATATTTTGCTGATTAACATTCTAAGAAACATCCATCAAATAATAACAAAGCAAAAAAAATAAATAAATAAATAAATAAAAATAAATAAATAAATAAAAATAAATAAATAAATAAAAATAAATAAAACCTCTCAAAAGAAGTTGTTGCACTTTTGTTGATAGATAAAAATGGAGAGGACAGATATTAAACAAAATGCCGCTCCATGTGCATGCTGGAGCAAAACCACCTGTCTGTAGCTTTCTACAGAAGTGTTGACTAGGGTAATAGTATTCTCAGAAACAAGAAGCTTTCAAAAAATATAAATGCTAAAAAAAAAAAAAAAAAAAAAAAAAAAAGAAGAAGAAGAAGAAGAAGAACAAGGAATTGAGATTTTTACCATCCCTCTGATGGGGGAAATGTCAACGGAGTTTCACAATATCTTCAAGCGTTTATTGTCTGCTCAGAATTGCTGATAGTAACTATTGAAGTAGAAACAGAAAATAACATTCTGTGTTCTAGTCCTAAGTGACAAAAAAGTACTAAAATATAAGAATTTGAGATTTTCATGATAATGATATGGAATTTTGAGAATTCGTTTAAAAATAGTGACAAGCGAGATGGACAAGGCCTGCAAATATAAAACTGAAATATATGTAAATTCATTTAATGTTTCTATCAAAATGAGTTGAAAAATTAATTTATTAAAAAAAAAATGAATAAGTGAAAATATTTATATAAAATTAACACTTAGTCACCAATTATTACTCTGAAAATTGATTTAAATTTCAGCCATGAAACAGATATAATTGATTAGATAAAAATTTTTGAAAAAAAAAAATTCTCGGTCAAACTTATGAATAATATATATATATATATATATATGTATATATATATATACACAATATGAGAGTTTTATTCATGATTGAAATAAAACTATATAAAGGAAAATTAAAACCGATTAAAAATCCGATTAATCGACCGATTAATCGATTAATGAATTAGGATTAACCAAGTTAATCCTAACTCTTATTTAAGTTAACTCTTATTCGATTCCCATCCCTAATTTAAATATATATATTTATTATAAAAAAAAAAAAAAGTAATGAACATGATTTAAATGCCTTAAATAATTTGCAGATTATTGTTGATGTGTATAGTTTTATAGTATAATTTTATAGTTTGAATTCATTGAATATTTTATAAACAATATTGTATATTAATGTGAACAAAAATTCTGAAGCAATTAAGATCAATAAATTTATTTTCATCTGTCTTAAAAAAAAAAAAAAAAAAAAAAAAAAAAAGAGTATTTTCTTGCAATCCTGCAGATATATGTATTTGTGCCTAATTAAAATTTAAATACATTGGTTATACTGAATATTATTTACTATTTAAAAATAATTTATTTTGAATTCGTAAATGTTAACTTCACAAACTATTCCTGCAGAAAGATTTTGGTGTTGATGAAGCTTGTCGCAGAAAGCATAATAAATTTCTGCCACAGGGCTCTTGGGTGTCCCTGCACACAAACCATTTGCTTCATCTCAACAAAAGGTTTTTTGTAACTTCCCTATATCATATACATTTAGAATACCAAGCTTAGACTTTCTGCTATATTTATATATATATATATATATATATATATATAAATTCTGATAACAGACAGACACAAAGACCCACAGACCAACCACTAAAAACATGATTTTTGAATTCATGGGACCTCAAAACGTATAAATATAACAAAAACACCATTTCGAAAATTTGACCCAAAAACAATACTTATGGGTAAAGGATAGTATAAATTCGTTGAATAAAATTTCGATTTTTAGTTCCAAAGTTTATTTGTACAATGGCTTTTGTGTACACTCGGCAGCAAAATTATTGAAGCACTAGCAATAATTCCTACTTAAAAGGTGGGCACCTAGCACTGTTTTTTTAAGTAAATATTTGTAGAGTCATGATATTAATCTTATACTGTTGATTAAAAAGTAAGTTGATGATAAAAATTAGCGGTCAAACAAAAAATATATATACAGGATGGACATACTTAAACTGACAGTGTTTACAGTGTTCTGTAGTGTTTACAGTGATCTAATTGCGCGAATGGCGCCAAATTTTGTTGGATGATTTAACAAGACGGGGGGACGAAGGATTGCACTAAAAAAAAATATTAGTTCCAAAAGTCACCGCTAGGAGAATACGTGGCGCTGTGTAAAAGAAATGCGAGTTCTGATAAACGCAGAATCAATACTGAAATAAAATCACTTTTTATTTAGCACGTTCAAATCAGGTTCAATGTGTCCACCGTTTTTCTGGACCACATATTGCATTCTCTGCACAGTATTCACAACAACAGAAAGTAACATGTCTGCAGGAAACTCCTGTTGAGTCCGAAAAGCGTTTTAGGCTGATCCATTGGCAGATTCGGTCCAGTAAGTCTCTTAACCGGTCAACAGATCAAACTTTCCAACGTTCGAAATTACCGATTCATTTCAGGCGACGACTGAACAAGTCCTCAGTATGTGAAATTGCAGATAAAGAAACTTTATCACTGTTTATGTAATTTTTTTCGCTTTTTAAAAAATTGTTACCACATTGAACTTGAATTAAATTGTTAAATGTACTAAATAAAAGGTAATTTTATTTTAGTATTGATTCTGCGTTTTCTAGAACTCTCATTTCTTTTACACAGCACTTCATATTCCCCTAGCGGTGACATTTAGATGGTTGGTTGGTTGGTTGTAGGATTTTTAAGGCCGATTGACTCCTGATGTGTCCTGGGCCTAGGGGGGGAATGCCCTCCGTGGGGGTCTTTCTAAGGGGTCCTAGCCCGTATTTACGCGAGTTTCGGAGGAAACCACGGAAAACTCCGAACGGCTAGGTCGATGAGCGCGACCTGGGATCGAACCCGGCACCTCCCATCTACCAGCTTTGAGCGCAGAAGCGCTCGGCCGCTGGTGGGCCTGTGACATTTAGAATTACTATTTTTTTAGTGCAATTCTTCGTACCCCCGTCTTGTAAACCATCCTAAAAAATTTGGCGCCATGGCGCGATTTACAGAACACTGTAAACAATGCCAGTTTAATTATGGCCAACCTGCATATGAAAAATTTGGATGTGTGCTTCAATAATTTTGGTTCCGACTGTAAATCTATCAGAATCCATTTCGGTGCATATCCACCGGCAGGTGTCACTACTAGGCTGCAATTTTATCCATTTATGGAAAGGTTACACCTCAGTTTCTGTAAACAGGGGTTTTTTTACTATGTTTTTATCCTACTCACATGCACCGAAAAAAGATTAAAGATAAAGTTAAATGTGGCGTTATGTACTTTCGGTTAAACGAGTTAACCCATTAACCACAAAAACTAGAAATAAGGATTTTTTTTTTTTTTTTTTTAATACAAAAAGTAATACTCATTATTTCGATCATATATAACAATAATTTAAAATAAAATTATTAAAATTAGCCTTAACTTACTAAATACTAGGGTGTTGTATTTGTACAACTTTAGTAGAATAAGAGTATAGAATGAATACAAATAAATGTTTACGGAAATTTCCTTGAGGAAGCATAAAGCAGCAAAATCTACAGATAACTTCAAAAGTAATTATTTTGTTATGAAACATTTTTTTTACAAGTTATGTAAACTTATTCAAATATGAAGATTTTTCAAAAGTTTTGGATTGATTAGTGCTTCAAGTCTGAAATTTATTTTTAAATATAAAATTATTTTTCAGAACAAATTTTTTTGTAATAAAATAAACATCTATCTTTTCATTACTTAAAAACAATACTTAGTTAACTGTTAAACGCAATTATATCAGGTGTTGCGTTTAACGCAACACCAGCGAAAAATGGGTTAATGCTAGATATAACAGCTGAGGTTTTCCTATCAATATGCAACAAACCGTAATATATACGATATTATGATAGTTCCTGTACAGAAGTCAGTAGTGTTTTATATTTATATATATATAAGATTCTAAAAAGGAAAAAAAGAAAACTTGCTATTCGAAACTTGAATAGCATATAGCAAATTTGAAGCATTCTGATAAAATTAAGTAAAATAGAGAGCGAGTAGACGCATCGTCAGACATATCCAAGTGTTAAAAATTTTATACTCTGTTAAATGTTGTTAAAACTTAAAAACTAAAAAAATAATATCTTCAAATTCCATTCCATTGCTTTGATAAATTTCTCTTATACTAATTGTTTGAGTAATTTTACCGGAGTGAATATTTCGTTTATATTTCCTGCCATTATAAGCATATTTAAAAAATATTTTTTTT
Source organism: Salticus scenicus (assembly GCA_963930645.1). Taxonomy (NCBI): domain Eukaryota; kingdom Metazoa; phylum Arthropoda; class Arachnida; order Araneae; family Salticidae; genus Salticus; species Salticus scenicus. The sequence goes on along the minus strand of OZ005650.1, from coordinate 143,687,381 downwards.
AATACGTTTGCGCTACACAGTCGACTGCCATAGTGTAGAATGAAATAAAATGTAGCAGACACTGAATAAAATGGACATGGATGCATAATCAGAAAAAAGAAAAAAAGCTAAATTCAACAGAATTGCATACAAACTCAGGCATATAATAAAATGCCAAAGTTATTAAAATATACCAGAATTGAACTGTTTTACAATTCGGAGGTGGGAGGATCAAGCATAAAACTCGACGTTTTTAAGTAAATAATATTCTTCTAAGGTTTGCCTTCTGATGAGTGTTTATGAAACGTCTCAATCATACATTATAATTATTTCATCACTAAAAATCATCTAATGCAAAAGTAAATCATTTTAAAAGTTTCGAAATATTAAATAATTTAAATTTAACATTTGGTTAAAAATTAATTACTTATTCTTAAGAACAACAACAATATCAATATATATATACAGGGTGTTTATAAAGTCCCGGATCCATTTTGATGTTTAATTACTCATAAAATAATGAAGTTATAAACAAACTTATGGCATTTATTGATGGAATAACTCATATACAGTTCCCGCCGCTTATTAAAATCGCATTCGTTCTGAGCCAAAGTGATTTTATTAAGCGGCTGATTTTTATATCCGGCGAACTTTCCTGAACTTAAGGAAAAGGTATTACTTCGCTGAATTTGGAAAGAAACTTCAAAAGGTAACAAATAACAGAATTAGTAAACAATATTAATTAATTTTTGATAGATAATTAATTTTTTCTTCGATATAAATAAATTAAACGCATTCCGAGTTCCCATGCACTTTCGTTTGAGGAAAATCATCATTACTTTACTAAAAGTTCACGTTGTTCTTATAAATTTAAAATCTTTTCGTTTAAACCTCAAGAATTACAGTAATTTCAAAATAACACCGGAAATTGCCTCTTAATAACTAGAAATTAAAAAATATATATATGTATCATTTCAAATCAAATTTGTAACTTATTACTGCTTTTCGAAGAATACGTTCCTTGAAATTGTTACACTGTAAAAAAAAATAACTATTACCAGCTGCAAGAAACTCAATGTGATTTTTTCTCCAATCACAGAGAGTTTCTTGCAGCTGGTAATAGTTATTTTTTTACAGTGTACGGAGATAAGTAACAGATAATTTGCAACTGTGATGCAAGTGTAAAATCTTCGACAATGAACGACAACGGAGGGATTGTTGTGCTTTAATTTCTTTTCTTATTAAAAAAAAAAAAAAAAATCACAATGTAAACAAAAAAAATTTTTTTAGTGTGCATAAATGATATTTTTGGCTGCTGAGATGATATTTTGAGTTTATTAACCGGCGATGCTGATTTTATTAAGCGGCGGCTTTAAAAGTAATGTGTATTGATTTGATTCCGGTCCCAGCAATTTGATCAGATTAAGCGGCTGATTTTATTAACCAGTGATTTTATTAAGCGGCGGTTACTGTATTTTCTTTTCAGGTTTGAATATCTTTACTTTTGTAAATATCGTCTGCGCGTGTGGTTAATTTCAGATAATTTCATTTTCCAGTCTAAATATCCGTACTTTTCTAAATATCGTCTGCTTATTAATTGCATTTTTCTCTCTTTTGTTTTTGGCAACTATTGCAATGTTATGTTTACTTTTGATGTGATTCCCCAAAGGTTAATGTGTGGTGTGGACTAATGCACGACCGAGTCATTGGGCCTTTCTTTTTTACAGAAAAGACGGTCTCATCAGTTCTTATACTTAGACATGCTGGAAAACTTCGTATTTTCGCAACTAGAAGAGCTTCAGCCACATGTCTTTTTGCAACAAGATGGTGCACCACATCATTGGGGTACCATCGTTCGTAGTTCTTTGAATGACCATTTTCCAGTAAGATGGATTGGGCGAGAAGGTCCAATTCCTTGGCCACCCAGATCACCTGACATAACGCCGCTGGACTTTTTATTTTGGAGATTTGTAAAGGACAATGTTTACAGGAGGAGAGTGTCGAACAGTGATGACCTAAAAGTCAGAATTACAACCGCAATAGCCTCTGTGGATGCCGACATGTTTGCCGCTACCTGGCGTGAAATTGACTATCGACTTGATATTCTCCGTGTGACGAAGGGGGCACACGTGGAAGTTCATTGACAAGGGTCATGAAACTTTTTGAGTCTATCTAACCATTTATGCTATTAATTTTAATCTATCTTTATTATTTTATGAGTTATTAAACATCAAAATGGGGTCCGGAACTTTATAAACACCCTGTATAATAAAAATAAAAATAAATAAATTATTTTAAATTCATTTTGAAAATAATTTAAGAGAAAAGTAGTATCCTGTAATAGAAAAAGCTATAGTGAAACTTGAAATATATAGAAAAATACTTATACATAGAAAAACTTGTTATAATAAGTTTTGGTATAGTGAACCTCCGGTTAAGGTGAACTTTCTATTAGTTTTCATATATGAATATTGCAATTAAATTTATAATGTACACTTAAAATTGACTTATATATATATATATATATATATATATATATATATATATCATTAAAAGTGGTATGCATTTTTTCGCTTTGTCTTTTTCTAAAAAATATAGAATAAATAGATCTGAAAAGCAATATTTTATTAACCTGAAATATTTAAGTTAATATCAAGAAAAAAAATTTTTGATTTTTTTTTTTTTTTTTTTTTTTTTTTTGAATTTATTTATTTTAATTTATTATTATTATTATTTTGATTTAATTTTTAAATCTAAACATTCTTTACAAGATATAAAAGTGAAAAAATATTCCTTCTTTTGCCTAAGAAATTTTTAAATTTTAAATGTAATCGCTTTTCAAGAATAAATTTGTGCAGCATTTCAAATTCAAAATGTAATAGATATTGAAAAAACTTCTCCAAATTCTAGTTATTTATTTATTTATTTTTATTTTATTTTATTTTTTTGCTACTATTTTCTCTCTCTCTCTCTGTCTCTCTCTCTCTCTCTCTCTCTCTCTCTTTTTTCGTATTCTTATGTGTTTTGCATTAATTACCACAGTACAAATTAAATCAAAACTTAGATATTTAAAAAGATAATTGAACGCCTCGGGGGTAAGAAGATTAATAACTTCCAAAATAATTCAAGCATAAAATTAGTTTGAGGAAATTTTAAGATTTTTTTAAATTGAGTTCTCTGTTTATATAATTATCATTCTTTTTTTCAATATTTTCTTAGAAGTTTGACAGACGATAATTTAAAAAGTATTTGATGATAAATTTTCTAGAGATTGTCTTGTTCACATCTTTTAAAAAGTTCAAGAAAAATAAAGAAAGACAAAAGCAAAAAGCAAATTAAAATTAAAATTTTAAATCATGCATTAATTATACTCAAATTTTTATTCATATGTGTTTTCCACTGGTAGCAATATAACTATTTAAAAAGGAAAGTATGATTTAAATTCATAAAGACAAATTTTCAGGTATATAAATATTTATTACTTCGGTTTGAAAGATTTTATTTATTTTTTAATTTAATCAACAAAAAGGTTAGTAAAAAAAAAAAAAAAAGTAAAATTTCTTCCCTTAAAAAGATATTTGGTTGGTTCATTTGGTTTAACGCTGCACTAGTACTGCGCTATGGGTAAACATACCAAGAAGAACTGCAAAACGCTCTATATAAATACACACGCAAATAAAGATAAAAACTGTAAATAATGATTAAATGATTCAAGTGAATTTAAATTGGAACTATAACTGAGGAGTGCGCAATTGATGACTGGAGATCATTTTTAGGAGTCTGGAATTCATGCTTAGGTGTTGTCAGGAGACATGGGATGACAATTTTCATCCTCCGCGGAGAGAATGGCACCCCGCTTCGGTAAATTCCACAGGCTTTAATTTTATTAAATATGGAAATCATTGCAGCCACTGCAGATTTTACATGTATCATCCACGATTATCGAATCTGCAATCCTTCGATTACGAGCTCTGCGCCTTGCTAATCGAACTACTACAACTCCGTCACCATTTCAAATACCATTGAAATGCCATTCGTTGAAAATATGCATTTTTTATTGATAACATATACATCAGATTTGTATGCTTGACTTGTAGTCTGCTTGTAAATCTTCGTCAGATAATTACATATAGCACATGACAGAATTACAATTCGAAGAAATGGATAAACACCCAGGGCCAGCGTGGGAATCGAACCCACTCTCCTAAGCTGGAAGGTGATTAGCAGTGGGGTGATATAACCACTTTGCAACGGAGGGCTCTGCATTGTTTGTAAATGAGCCTTTGAGTTGCCATACGCAAAATATCTGCGCATATCGGAATGCGGAGAAACTAGATCAAGTGGTGTACACAGTTTACACGGATTCCAGCAGTTAACGAACAAATGATCGGACATATTTTGGAGAAAGTGGGTTTTACTTCACACTTGTGTGACGTTATTGCCCATATTGGCATGCTACGCTACGAGCAATTAACGACAGTATGGAAAACGTCTTTAATGGTGGTCCGGAGACACGCCATCACAATTTTAAGCCTCCACGGAGACGATGGCTCCCCCGTTTCGGTGATCCTCAAATAATTTAGATGGGAAAAATGACATTATGTTGAGACTAAGACGCCAACAAAATAGGCTTTGGAAGGAAGAATTGCTTGAATGGTGGAAACTGAATTATCATAAACTGAAGAGTTATAAATTCTCAGTGTACTCCAGTTTAAGATCTAGACTACAGTAGAAGTTTTAAAGAGGAGAACCATACAAGGTCGACCAAGGATTTACTCCTGTTCAATTTCGGTATCTAAAAATTTCTGTTTGATTTTCGAGGGATAATTGTGACAGAAAGACAGGTTTAGCACTCCCAGCCAACATAAAAGTAGGAGTTTCAGAAATAATGATTTTAAAGGAACTCCTTATTTTAATCTCTATGCGAGATAATTAACAATTTCAATTGTCCTTATGTCTACATATAAATACACTGGTTTAAATTCAAATTTGAATACCAGCACAAGATTTTAATTAATAGTCGATACTAAATGGCAATTACTACTCTAGTGTAAATATCGATTCTTGTCAGATAACGTTACGAAAAAAAAAATATTTTTATTACTTTATAAACAGCATGGAAATTCTTTATTTTTCGTCGAATTTGTGTCAGGATGTTAGCTGATATAATGCTGGACGCCAAATCTTAATCTTACCTCGTGTTTTTGAGATAAAGTTTGTGATTGGTATGCAACTGGAATAGAAAAATCTGGAGTTAGGGATAATGATAAGGATAAAAAGTTCTAGTTGTTACCTTTACTTGTTTCGGGATGTTATAGCTCTTATACTCGTATTCATGAGTAAATACGTGAATTATCCCCATAAAGCCCTATTCGACTACATACCAAATTCATTATGACATTTTCACCATTTTTTCATATTTAAAAATCGATTTAACAAAAACTGTCATAACGAGAAAGTACGTGTTAGAAGTAACAAACAGTTTTATGTTTACATCTCCAAAACCTCCAAAGAAATCGCAAAACGCGTAGTTTAAGAAATACTTTTTGAAAATGTCTCCTCTTTTGTTATCCTGTTTTAAAGTTCAAAATTCGAATAGATTTAAAATTTAACTGTACTCATACACCTCATCTTCCTTATTCATGAATAACTGCAGCGGACCGACATCTTACTAATTTTGTTATGTAATTTGTGTCTTATTTAAAACCACAAATGTTTTCGATACGTTATTTGAAACCGATGATGTATTAAAATAATAAATGGAATCGGTATATATATATATATTAATTAAAAATTATTTTACATCTTCTTAATAAAAATGAATATATAAATGAAGGTTAAAAATAAAATAACAAATAAAAAAACATCCAGGTGTTTAATAATGCATTGTTTGTTTTCAGTTTTTGGCGATTTTGTGCATTTAGTGACGAGCTCTAAATGGATGAGATTTACCTTGTTGAAAAATATAGACAAGGGTTCGTACAGTCCTTATTGTTTGGTACCAGCACGGATTAAAAGAGTACAGGATGTAATACGAATGTTACGGAAAAGGAGTAATTTTCATCTTCCAGATAGAGGGCGACTAGATCTGAAAAATTCACCAATCAGCGCGTCTTTTTACATTTCTGGCTGTTCGTTCACAGGTCGTTCTCGGAAATCAGATGATGACTGAAGCCGAAGGCGGGGTTTCGCTTTTTTCCGATAAGTTTCAAAGATACTACACCAGGCGGCGATCGAATCGCTTTCCTACACTCGGCTGAATTAATGCGGAAATGAAAGCTCCAGTTCCCGCGCTCGCTGCCCTATCTCGTTTTAATTACCAGTAAAATTTTATGGCAATTTTTGTCATAAAATAAGCTTATACTTTTAAGTAAAATTTTATTGTACAAACATTTTTGGTAGAGAAATCCATACAAAACGGTAGGTCCGTAGGGACGCTGTAAACGGGACGCAATTGGTACCTCGGGATGCATTTACTCAATCCAGCTAATATATCTACATTAAACATTAAATATGTCGTTGCTTCTCAGACATTTAAATGACAGGAAAGCAGACATACAATAGACTCAAACAGGTTTGGCTAACTTTGATTGTTGTTACAAGTTTGAAAGGCATGACGCGTTACTCTAATATTTATAAATATGACTCTTTCTCGTGTCAAAAATGTTGCGTATACATTTCTCAATATTTTATATAAGAATTTATTCATTTTCAAACTTTAAATGTTTTAGACTAATTCTTTATTAATACAGATATAACGAACTATAAACTATATTTATTAAAGTAAAATGTAATACAATACTTTTAGAAAACCCACATTTACTTTTCTTTCAAAATCTGAAGATAACGAAGCAGCGACTCGTAAAAAAATTTGAAAATAAAGAGCTAAACAACCCAATTTAATGAGAAAAAATCTATTTTTGGACGTATCTTTAAAATTTTGTCTTTCATTTTCTGAAGAAGATGATATTGATTACAGATTATAATTTCCAAAAGTTTCACTGTTACATGAAATTCGATAACTATAATAGACACTTTTGTATATATATTTTTAAATAATGTTTAAAGAATCTTGACATTTAATTTAACAAAATTTTATATTTTAAATAGTGAATTCATTTTCATTTAGTTTTAAATCAATGTTTCTCCTTTTATCTAAAATGAAGTCTTATTCTAAAACTGGCATTCGCCAAAGAGAAATTTAGTATAAAATATTTCTTAAAAATAAAATTAATTATTTAAAATTTTATTGTAATTCATTAAAACCTTCTAAATTATAATGCCTTCTAACTACACTTTTTCTGTTAATTAAGGGATCTTTTGTTTAAACTGACATTTTTTTTCTATTCTACACAAATTAAACAACAATTTTGAAGACGTTTATAAAGGTACGTTAAAAGAGAGAGGTATTAACCATTAATAGTCAGCACATTTTGTCAATTTTCAACAATAAGCACCATTTTTTGGAGTTTCTTTAAAACGTTTCACATGTAGGAGGAAATATATTTTATCTTTAGAGGAATGTTCCTAAGGCATGGCTCATTTTTACTCACCATACATACATATGTAAAGAAAGTATTGTAATCATATCAAAAATTTGACTTTGATATTTTTGTGTTTATACATGTTTTGAGGTCCCTTGAGTTCATATTTGCTATTTTTACGGTGATGTATGTATGTGAGTGAACACGATAGCGCCTAAACTCTTTAATGGAATGAGTTCAAGGTTGGTACGTATGTTATAGGTCCCTGTAGTATGAACGCTCTTCATTTTGGTAAATATAGGACATATAATTGGCCCAAATTTTTGAAAGTGCGATAGGGTCCAAATGACCTATTTGATTGAGCTAAAAATTTATAGACGTGTTATAAGTCTCCGTCGCACAAATTCTATAGGTTTTGGTGAATCTAGCTCTCATAGTTTTTTACAGGGACACAAAGAAAAATTCTTTATCATTATGGTTTATGGGACCAAATTTTTAAAAGTGCTATAGCGTCTAAACGCCTAATTCAATTGAGCTGAAAAGTTATACACATTTTATAGATCACCATTGCACGAAGTGCATAGATTTTGGTGAATCTAGCGCGTATAGTGTTTTTTCTTTACAGGGACTCAATGAAAAATTCTTTATCGTTATTCCCTATGGTCTCAAATTGTTTAACGTGCGATAACGTCTATATACCATATGCAATTAAGCTGAAAATTTATATATATGTTATAAATCCCCATCTCACAATCTGTATAAAATTTCCACAATGTAGTACTTACAGTTCTTTTACAGGGATACAAAGAATAATTCTTTAATGTTCTAGCTTATGAGCTCACATTATTTTAAGTGCAATAGCATCTAAATTTTTCCTCCGATTGAGATGAATATTTATATACATGTTAAAGGTCGTCTTCTCACGAACTGTATAGATTTTGGTGAGTCTAGCACTTATAGAATTTTTCAGGAATAAAACGTTATTTTCTTTATTATGATCTACGATCTCAAATTATTTGAAGGGTATTTGCGTTAAGTTAAACAATGTACTGTATAGAAAAAAGTACATAAATACTCTATTGTAATTTTCTCTTTTGTTTCTTTAACGACTTCTCTTAGTTTAATTTATTTTTACGACCGTTTATTACTTAAAGTTCGGATAGTTGAGTGGAGTCACACCAGATTTTTTTTTTTTTTTTTCAATTCTGCGTAGAAATGGCATTGGTCCATTAAGAATTACACAAATATTGAAAAACAATTAAAAGGTTATTATTATTATTTATTATTATTATTTAATTTTATTAGTTAATTAAAACACATGTAAAAAGCTGAATAAACTGCAATGTATTATTCTAATATATTGGAATTTATTTCTTTTATATGCTTGCCTTAAAATATTTGCTTAAAATAAAAGAGAAAAATTGTATGTTGTGGTTACCACAAAACTTACATTATATCATTCTATATAAAAGCACCGCCTACCAATTTACCTGCAAAGATATTTCATCAACATAGCTTCTCAGAATAAAGATTTTATGCATGCAGTTTGCTACACGTTTGCTAACGGATGCTGAGATAGAGGCATCTGGGAAACCGTACAATAAGCGAACTATCAACGCCATCTCCTGTCGATTGATATACACCACAAATCGAATCAGCATACTTTTTTTATAACAGCTATCGCACATATGAAGTTTAGTGCATTTATGCATAGTAGAAAGTGTGATAAATTACTATATAACTGCACCATCTGCCCAATATTATGCCTATATTGAATCAAATAGTCTTTCATCATCTTCCTCATACATATCAAGTTTGAACATTTATACTCTAAGAAACTGGCATAGTACAACTAAATAGAAGAAATTGCATCATCACCATCTGCTTGTAGATATTTCCCAAAGGCTAATCAGCATCAACCTAAGTTAAGGTTTAATCAAATATAGACTTAAATTGAATACCATTCGTTGGTTCATAAGATATACAGTTTATAAACATTTGTATGTAAGTAAAATACACACTTATATTTTGTAACACACATTAAGAGAGTTTTACAATAATTTCTACTGTGGAAATTATCAGCAGAAAATTTTAAAATTTGCATTGAATAAATTAGGGATCATTCTGGTAATTTTGTAAACGAAAAAGCGGACGAACTTGCTAAATCTGCAGCTCATTCATATTTTCTTTTAATCAGGGCCGTGCTCAGGAGGGGGGCGACCGGGGCGGTCGCCCAGGGCGGCTAACAGCTAGGGGCGGCTAAAAATGACAAAATTTCAGCTAAAAATTAGGTTTACTAAAATTGTTAGATTTTTTTAAAAACAGGATTGGATTGGATTTGGGAATAAGGCCGATTGACTGCTGTAGGTCCTAGATATGAGGGGGAGTGCCCTCCGTGTGGGTCTTTCTAAGGGGTCCTAGCTCGTATTTACGCAAGTTTCGGAGAAAACCATGGAAAACAACGATCGGCTAGGCCAACAAGCGCAACTTGGATTGAACCCGGCACCTCATGTCTACCAGCTTTCAGCGCATAACCACTCAGCCGCCGGAGGCTTATTTTTAAAACAGAGGGGAAAAAAAACTTGATAACTTTTCATCTGTGGCAACCTGGCAGTTTTTGGCTTTAAATGATAGTTTTCAGAAGCAGAAGGAGGGAAATAATTTTAGTGCCTAGTATGGGGGCTAAAATCTTTTGCCTAGGAGGGCGGCTAATATCTTTTGCCTAGGAGGGCGGCTAAAATCTAATTTATAAAAAGATACCCAACTCATTTATAAAAAGGCAAAAATATCAACAAGCAATAAGTTTAGGTCGAAGCATTAAGTTTAATAAGCAATAAATTTAAAGCGAGTGGTCTTCAACTGATAAATGTAATACAAAATAGGTGCCAATTTGTAAGGTTTTTAAACACTAGTATTTCTTTGCAAAAAAAATTATGATGTTTAACCACAGAAAACTGTTAAAAAATTTATTAAAAATTTCTATTAATGATTTCCGTTAGCAAAAAAAATGTACAGGTCATCAGCTGTGAGTATAACAAAGAAGTTTTTTCCATTGAAGCATTAAAGGTTAAACAGGAGTATAAACTAAATTTTTAAATTCACGCAAATTCTTCCCGAACATGTCCGAACTAATGGTTACCTATTTAGATTCAAACATATTCCTCCCCAGCGTTTTTATGTCCAAGATGAAATCCAAAGCGTTAACATACTTACCAACATTCTAATTAATATTCCGTAGTTTTGTTAGCCCCGCCTTAATTTTTACACCAATATATTTTTACAACATTTTTCTTGTTATTTAATTGTAATTGACTTTGAAGAATATTACTCTACAAATTTACTGGTGTGAAAAAAAGGGCGGGACTAAGAAACACTACGGAACATTAATTAGGATGTTGGCAAGTATGCGTTAACCTACAAGTGTTGGACAAAATAATGGAAGCACTTTCGCTTTTTTACGTTTCGTCGAATATCTTTAAAAATACTTAATGTGTGTTTCTTGAATTTTGGGAATAAAGAAAACACGCCTTTCCTCATATTTTACATCAAAGGTTTTCTCCAAAGGCCTTTAGGGCACGAACAACATATTTAATAAATTAAAAAGTATTTGTGATTACCAAGTATATGGAAAAGCATTGATTTCTCTGCAAATATCAGATATGGTTATAAATTTTATATATTATACTTGTCTAGAGTTTTGTGAGGATAGCTGGAATATTTAAAGAGTTATAAATAATTTATTTAAAAATGCAAAAATTTTCCGCGCGTTTTTACTTTATAATTCTCAAGGTTTTTCTTCAAATTTCATGAAACTTTCGGAAAACATGACATCGTATGCCTAAATCATTACACTGTAGTTTAAAACAATTATAGATAATATTCAAAAAGATATGGACAGTTGTAGTAAATAATTTATTACTGAGCATGCGCGGACTGTAGCAAGTAAACTTTGACATAGTTTAATACTCAAATGTATAAAGCATCTTATAAAAAAAATCCTGTTAAATATAAAAATTCATAGAGATATCGATGATTAAATTAATCAATAATGGAAATAATAATTAAAAAATAAAGAAAACATTACGCATCATTTTCATATAACATTTAAGACAAAGTGAAAAAAAACAATTGCAATTTAATCTAACTTAAAAATCGCTCACCGAACTAAATTTTTAAAATTATTTTCGAGGAGACAGAAAAGAAAGTGAAATTTTAAACTTTAGTACGGAATATTGAAGCGGATATTCATTTTCTAAAAATGACACTTTGAATAAACTTTTAAAAATAATTTAAAAGCTCATACTCTGAAAAGTTTTATAACAAAGTTCAACAATTTGTTCAAAAATTAATGAAGATAACTTCACAGCACTTCTACCTTTTCATATATTAGAGTAAATAACGGAGTTAATAAAGTTTCAAAACTTAGTTGAAAGTTATCGTTGTTGATATCGTGAATGACAAAAGTGTTTCGTTAAATTGTCTTTCAAAACCGTTAAATTTCGCAAAATATTCATAATATCAGATGAGATATTGAAAGTTACAGATTTATAGTTTAAAAGAATAAGAAAATTTAAACTTCACGAACCATAATTTTACAATTTTATGCTATAGAACAAAAGTTTTTAATAGATAATAGGTAATAATAAAAGAGTATTTAAAAGTAGCATGAATCAAAAACATAAATTTCGAAATCCGTATAATAATAGAGATTAAATTTCACTATTCTTTAATAAGTTTTTTTTTCTTTATTTCTTTGATTTTGATTTTAATATTAATAAACTTTAAATTTCACTTTTAAACTTTAATTCTTAAATTTTTACTAATTTTCGCCCCTCCCCCTCAATTTGTTTTTAAAAGACACTTCAACTAATTATTCGAAACTTCAATTTGATAAATAATTTTAAAATGCCCTGATACTGTCATGAGTTATTGAGGTGCACTATAGAATTATTTTTTACTGAAAATAGCATAAATAATTCTTTTAGTCTCCACTCAAAAATCCACTCAAAAATATTCAGACACATTTTGGGATATATATAGATATAAACATTCTCGAAGTATGTTTTCAATTTTCCTACATTTTCATTTCCTTAAAATATTTTTAGAATGCATAGAAGAATGCATTTTACATTCATAGAAAATTGCAGTATAAAATTAACCTTTACATCGTTACGACCATGTATATCTGTCATAGATAATCAAAAAGAAAAAAAAGAAAGAAAACTGGTTTCGAAATACATGTGCATACTTGCCAACCATCTCATTAATAACCGTACAATTGTTAACGCCCCCTGAAAAAACGCCCGTTTTCTCACACCACTATATTTTTAGAGTAATTCTCTCCAAATGTTGTTACGATTAAATAAGACTAAAATTACTCTAAAAATTTACTGTTGTGAAACAAAAAGGCCGGTACTAAAAATTGTACGGTTCATAATGAGATGGTTGGCAAGTATGCATGTGGAAATTCTAGAAAATAAGATTAATAAATATCTATTGTATATGCAGCATAAAATTGTCATAGTCAAATTGTGTGTTGTATTAATTTTATGAACCCTTAAAATATATGGTGAAAAAAAGCTAGCGTGAAAGGGTTGTTACCAACAAACATGAGAGTTGATTATAGTGATCATATTACAGTATCTTCATAATATATTAGCATTAATAACTGTTACAATTACCCAATTACAAAGGTAAATAAATGCTAAATAAATGAGGTATGCTAAATAAATGAGGACTTAAATGGTAATAATTATGATAAATAATTTACATTATATAATTTTTCAAAATTTAGAAAAACGATTTCAAAATATGGACTGTCCTCGAATTTCAAGAAAATGTGGTCACCATAGAGGTGATCGTTTCATTGCTTGGAAGCAACTCAAAACAACTTTATTATCCTAACAAACTGTCAGCATGAATATTTATGTGCAAACCAGCTTTCGATATGATTTGTGCTGGTTCATCATGCTTGGATATATTGCTATCAATTTCGGTTAGTGTTATTATAGACAATCCATTTTCTCCTATTATTGATAATTTTGATTTGTTTTCTTGGGTGATTTTTTTTTTTTTTTTCGATTTAAGCAAAGTTCAAATATCGGTCATCTTGACGAGTCGAAGACATCTTATGTAATTTTCTCAATTGCTGTGTGTGATGCGTTCAACCGTTTTACCATTTCTCACATAAAAATAATATGTAATATATTTGAATACTCTAAAATGTCCCTGAACACGAACTATTCGTTGACTTGTAACAAAAAGCTTTAAGTAACAGCACTATGTTATACAGATTTAGAATACCGAGATACGACTTCCTGCTGTTATTTATTTATTTATTTATTTATTTTTTGGTTATGATGATAAACACTCAGATAGACAGAAACACACAAGCAAGCTAAATGTTAAAAACTTGATTTTCGTATTCAGAACCTTAAAGCGTGAAAATATATCAAAATCTTAATATTTAATCCTAAAGAATATTTAACCCTAAAAGAATACTTATGCTACCACTCATGGATAGAATGTAGTGAAAGGGTTAAGAGTTGAGTGTTATAAATGTGCCTAGAACTTCTTTTTTTTTTTTTTTTTTTTTTTTTGTTCGAACATCATGTAAAAATGACAGGAGGGAATTGAATGACGCTTCGCAGGACTTTACGTCGGCGCATAATCTAAAATTATATCGCTAGAACATTTAAATTTTTTTTATTAAATTAAGACATATATGCTGAAATGTTTCATAATAAGAATTTTGTCGGCAAAACGCGTAAACATTTTGTGATATTTTTTCCTACTCAGACATCAAGGAAGCTAAAAATGTTTTCAGAATATTTTCTGTGAATGTGTATGTGAGGGTGAGGGAGGAATGGGGACGTTACTGGAGATTTGCGACTGCATCCAACTTAAAATATATTTATTGACCATTTCGAAATTTTATATAGATATATCTAGATATGTGGACATAAATTGTTTCTGCATGCGCAATAAGACCTTTGTTGGTAAAATGCGCAGAATGGAGAAATTTTGTGATATGTGTGTGTTTCAAATAAAGGAAGACAGAAATGCATTCGAAACATTTTATGTGTGGGGAAGGGAAGGGTGTCTGAAAACATTTTTTTTTTTTTTTGGTACGGATATCATTTAAAAATGGTTGTATAGAATAGACTGACTTTAACATGGATTTAAATATGTACCCATTCCATAATTGTACATGTGGATCATCTCAAAATTTTAATTAGATATAAATACATGGGCGAAATACGATTACGCATGCGCAATAAGTCATTCAATAGAAAAACGGTATTCCCACACTATTGGTATCTATTGGTATTCCCACACATAAAACGGGTACAACAATTATTTTTTTTTTGTATACATTAGAAACTATGCTTATGATTCATTTGTTGCCTTTTGTATGAAAAGTATCTAAATCTGTTGAATACACCTAAAATGCATAAATGAAAAATGATTAATACACATATATGAAAGCAACAAAAAAGGAATATCTAGAAACCTGGTTAATATATATATATATATATATATATATATATATATATATATATATATACCGGGTGATCCAAAAGTCAGGACAAACTTTAAAAATGAATAATTCGAAAACGAATCAAGATACAAAGATACGGTTTTCACCAAACGGATGAAAAAGAAACCGGGTTTTGTGTGGCAAAGGAAAAAAATTAGTTCTGTTGGCGACCAACAGATGGCGCTATAGTGTTTTATTTCACCAAAAGATGATTTACAAATGAAAAAAAAATGTTGACAACTTACAAGTCAGCTTAATTACAGTTAATTAGTACTACTACAGTAACTGTTCAATGTCCATCATTCAGAAGTACAGCTGTGAGACGATTCACTACATCGTTCACAGCATTTAGTAGCCTTTCTTGCGTTATGGCAAACACATTTTGGCGGATGGCATCTTTCAGTGCTGCTAGTGATGCCGGTTGGTCGCGGTACACTTTTGACTTCCAAGAATCTCCACAGCCAAAAGTCACAGGGTGTCAGATCGGGAGATCTTGGAGGCCATGCGTGATTAAAGTAGCGACTGAGAATGCGATATTTCGATGCATATAAGCTTCGACTATCATTACCTGCTGTAGTTGTTCATTTTTATATCGTTTGTTGCTTTGCATAATCCTACATCAGAAATACGACAGCGTCATCTGTTGGTCGCCAACAGAACTATTTTTTTTTCTTTGCCACACAAAACCCGGCTTCTTTTCCATCCGTTTGTTGCAAACCGTATCTTTGTATCTTGATTCGTTTTCGAATTATTCATTTTTAAAGTTTGTCCTGACTTTTGGATCACCCGGTATATATATATATATATATATATATATATATTATGAAGGAAAAAAAGGGGGGGGGCAATTTTTCTATTAATTTGATATTTTCTACTATTTTACATTAAATCAATGTTTAAATGATATAACTTAAAAAGAAAAACATTCAGCCATTTTATAAATTACTTTTAATAAAATATAGGGAAGATTCCTTTAAATAATCCCTCTACTCTCTTTGAAAATACAGCATTGTGCAAACCATCTATTAGCAATGTTTACTTTAGAAAGTATGACAAAACTCGCGTGAAATTTTAATTTAAAACAAATATTTTATGTTCAAATATTTAAGTAAATTCCTAATGTCCCAGTAAAATACTAATAGTATTTAATTCAGTTTGATAGCAAATTAATATGTTTTTCATGAAAAATAATGGAAAATTTTAAAACAAATTTGCGATCAAAACTGTTTGTTGACATAGTTAAATGTTTTGATTTCGGAACTTACTTTAATCTTATTCATGAATATATGTCAATACGGTTACCAGAAGTTTTGTAAAAAGAAGTTTTACAAGAAATTTAGAAATGTAACTTCGATAAATAACAAATTCAATTGTCTCTCTCAATAATGATTTCTCTTTATTCCTTTAACATGCTCAAAGCAATTTGTAAATTTCAGTATTCTCACTAGAAGCATGGAAAGGATGGTTTAGAAATTAATATAAAAATACACAAGTATTTAAAAGACCGAAAAGTAATTTTCATGGAATATTTCGTTGCTACTTATAGCTAAAATAAATGCCGATGTTTTAATAGAATTATAAGAAATAAATGACATGATTGAAATTAAGCGAGTTTTACGTTGCACTAGAGTTATTTTTAGTAGAGTGGTAACCTAGCTGGTAGACTACAAAGCTGAATATCGGAAAATTCCGGGTTCGATACTCGAAGACCGTTGTGTACATTAAATACGGATTGTGCACATAAAATCATTCGTGGCCGCATTGTTCTCTAGGATCCTAAATTAATATTTCGGGAGGTGATACCAAGGCGATGGAGCCACCCCCTCCACAGAGGACCAAAATTGTGATGGTATGCCTGCGAACAACTACTAGGGGGGGGGGCGGAATCACAGACCGTCGACAACTGTCTACTGCTTAATTGTTGTACAATCATAAACAGCTCAATTCAATTCACAACTAAGAGTTTCCAAGCAGATCGCTATTGCCACATGAAATTTTACGGTACAATGTATCAAAAACAATCAATATTTTTCAATTTTAATTTTTCTTTAACTAATTTCAGTTAGTAACTTTAACCTTATAAATCCACAGCAAATTAAAAGAAATCGTTAGAATCGTTTTTTGAAACACATATTTACGAGCATGCAAAATAAAATGTAAAAAAGTGTTTATATGTCAAATTTCATGAAAATGATTAGATCCATTTTTGAGATATCGACTTTCGGTCCTACTTCTGATTTTCACCAAAACTTGGCAAACTCATTTGTTAACCGGAAGCCATCAGTTACATGAAAAAAATCTCTAAAAGGGATTTAATCCAGCGAGTTTGGAGAAAATTCTGTAGAGCCTTTTTCAAAGGACCAAAATTTCCCTCTGCCTTACCAGTATTCGAGCGGTTCTGTGCTCAAAGCTGGTTAATGGGAAGTGTGGTAGATGGGTTCGATCTCAGGTCGGGCTCATCGACCTAGCCGTTCAAGGTTTTCTCCGAAACTCGCGTAAATACAGACTAGTATCCTTTAGAAAGTTCTCACGGAGGGCATTCCACCCATCAGCCTAGGAGGACACTAATGTAGTCAATCGGCCTTAAGCCGCTCAACTAACCAACCAACGAAAAAATCACCACTAAAACTCACCTATGATGTCTATCAATTTTTCTGGAACTTGCCAGCTAATAGACCCTAAAGAACATCTAAAAGAATGGTTATATAGCGACTTTGAAGAAAATCATGAGATCTGTGCTTACGATCCTCCTACCGGTTTTTAATGTCCCATATACGGTTTCCAAATTTTTTACCAAAAGTTAGCAAAATCACTTGTACACTGGACCTGTTTGAATTCTAAAGATTCATCGTTTTATCTTTATTTGTTTTGGGGATATGATAGTCGAATGATTCCCACACACATAGAAACATACATATTGACTCAGGAAACCTTAAAATGTGTAAATCAGGTGAAAACACAATACTTTCGACCGAATTACGTACGGTATGCGTGTAATGGAAGAAAAAATAAATCCATTAATTCTATTTTGTTTTATTTTTATTTATTTTCGTATGATATGATAAAAATCCATGGTAACTTTAACTTTTCTGTATGAAATGATTATTGTAAAAGAATAATGTGAATCTATATTAAAACATTTTGGGCATAGAACATTTTTGAAATATGTTATTTTTCAAATTTTAAATTTTGCTTACTCCAATACTAATAAAGATAGACTTATTAAACTTTGTACATAAATACCTATTTATACTTTGAGTTTATTATTGAAACTTTTAAAGATATTCATTCATATTTAATAAACTAAATTTTTAAAGTACATTTTACCCATAAAATGCAGATACTTTTTTCAGAAAAAATTAACATAAAACTCACAACTTAAGAATACTACTTACAGTGTATCCTTTAATTAATCTTTCTTCGAGTTATACTGTTTATAAATATGTTTAAATAAAAATCAGAACAAATAAGACGCTCTATACATTACTCACTGATAAAAGAATAAAATTAGGATTCTGGAATATATTTTAATCCTAGCTTACATCTCTTTTCCGACACGATGCACATTACAACACAATCAATAAGGAATGTCAACTGCTGTGATATTTTCTAGCGTTATTTACTCGACAGATTATCTCCACCCGAGAAATTTTACGTACATTCACATATAACAGAAATAGTGCTGTATGAATATATTAATTTATAGCTGCAACAAAATTATTTATTTATATTTATATTTATTTAAAAACATGTAAATATAGAAAAGTATATAGCATGTATGTGTATATACGTATGTATACAGGGTGTTTAAAAATATTCTGCAAAATTTTAATATCAAGTTTTGAGGATAATATAAATGGAATTAGATTGTTATATTTAAACTTAAAAACTTCTTCACACACTATAAGATTAAAGAAAGCCCTACTGGTTTCGAAAGCACGCTGCCTTTCTTCTACAGGCGCAGGGATGGGCAACACAACCAACTAATAGAAAGCCTCCTGCAAAACCCACCAGATAGGAACACAGCCCTCCCCCCCCCCCCCCCCCAATAAATAAATAAATAACCGGAAAGAAAATAAACCAAAAAAATAAATAAATAAAAATAGAAATATAGGATTTTAAAATACCTTAATAATATATTTTTAATTTATTTTTATTTAAATACCTTAAATTTAATATAATTTTAATTTATATTAATTAATTAATTAAATTTCTATTTAATTGCATTTTATTTTATTTATTTATTTATTTCTATTTCTATTTCTACTTTCATTTTTATTAATTAATCAATTAATTGATTATTATTATTATTATATTTACAAAATGAAGGAAATTATTTAATTTAATTGAAAAAAATTTCCAAGCTGTTGACAGCAAAGTGTAATAAGAATTTTCATTAACAATTTTATCGAAATTAAGGTACAGTCGGTAACAAAAGTTTCCGAACACTAGCAAAAATTCCTATGTAAAAAAAGTACACTTCATGCGGTTTTTTTAAATAAATCCTTGTCGAATCCTGTTCTTAGTCAGTGTAAGAACATGATTCGATAAGGATTTATTTAACAAAACCGTATGAAGTGTACATTTTTTACGTAGGAATTTTTGTGCTAGTTTTCGGACACTTCGGCTTACCGACTGTAGATGGCTAAATTTTCTGAAAAATCCAGTTCGGAAACGCTTTAGGCATTAAAGATAACTTTGGCATGTTGAAAATTAAAACTATAGTCAAATTCCTAACTATGCTTTGCATTAGAAGATTTAGATATTTCTTGTTTAGCAACCAGTGTTGCCAGATCTGTATGGCGGATGTTTTATTCAATAATCCCCAATAATTTTAAAAAGTATTATTTGATATACGTAATAGACGATTAATCTTCGAAGTGATTAGGCAAACGTTACAAATAAAAATTATTGGTGATTATTGAATAAAAAATACACCAGATCTGGCAGCAATGTTCATGTAAACGGTATTCAAATTTTTTTTTTGTTTGACCTGTGTAAGGTAAATCGCAATTATTACAAGGAACATTGTAGATACCTCACTTATGAAGCTCGGGTACAGGAGACTTAGTTGAAGGGAACTGAAATTTATTAACAGGTTTTAAAATAACATGAAAATTAAAACGTTTTAAAATTTGGCTAATTTAAAACGTAAGGGAGGATAAAAAGGCAAGATAACAAGAATATCGGGTTTAATTTTAGCCTCATTAGAAAGAGTATAATCACAAGTCGGTCTACTAAACTTTTTAAGAGCTTTATAAATAATAGAGGAGCTAAAACCTCTTTTAATAGCAGCAGACTTTAAATAATTAAGTTCTTTAAGAGAAGAAGTGCCAGAGCAAATTTTAAGGGCACGATATACGTAAGTGTAAAAAGTGCCGATTTTCTGTTTAGCCGGGTGATTTGAGAGAGCATGGGGAGGGTTAGAAACAGAGAATTCCTATACAAAGGGGTTTTAAAAGAGTAATCGCACCTAGTAAATAAAACATCAAGGAAAGGAAGTTGATTACATTTTTCTAACTCAAAGGTAAATTGAATATGGGATCAATAGAATTCGTAATTTGAAGAATGCAGAAATGTCAAAAGGATTTTCAATAAGAATGAAAGTGTCATCTACGTAACGTAACCAACATTTTAAATTTAACATCTTTAATATTTTTTTTCTGAAAATAATGCATATAGATATCGGCAGGAATAGGAAATAAAGGATTACCCATACTTAAACCATCACACTGTTCATAAAATTTGCTATTAATTTCAAAAGCAGTTTGGGAAACACAAAGATTAATTAAATTAACGAATTCTTCAATTTCAGTGTCAGAATAATGAAATTCGCGTAACCTTTTATTTTAAACAATGAAGTGCACCTTCAGTGGGGGCATTAGTAAATAAAGACTTCATATCAAGAAATAACATTGAGCAATTTTCGGGATTCAGATTATTTAACTTATTAACAAAATAATAGGAATTTTTATAGTGTGACACAGTTATAGATCCATCCCGAATGTTTCAAAATACTCAAGTGATTTCCTTGTTTCTTTATCCTCAATTCCACATGCTTCGAGAGAATTGCTGCCATTTAGTAATATTTTACGACAACAATTATTTGTAATATACTTAAATATATGCCCTATAACTACCCCTAGTATTATTTCTCTATCACCTTTTCTTTCCCACGAAAGCATTGTCAAAAATAAGCTTTTTTTTTAGGCCGTTATAGTAGTGTTACCCCTTAAAAAAAATCATTATAAACATAAACAATTTAAGATAACAATACGAATCTCTGTGATCGTCTTAATAAAATTAAAAATTTAAATTATTTGAAATGAATATATTTTTTTTCAATAACAGCTACATTTTCGTATAGTTATTTCTTGTCTATACGTTTAATATCAAATATAATCACCATTCAATGCATGTTTACATTGCGAATTGCGGTTATAAGGAATGGAAGGAAATACAATTTTCGTACGAATAATTCATGTATTTAAAGAAAGAAAATACTAACAACTATTATATAAAACTTCATTTTATTATAGGTGTATATACTATAACCATTAATAAAATTTTCACCAAAAAAAAGTTTTTGAGCTCCATAAGTCTGTATGTGAAAACCAAACTATTAGATTTAATGATACTAATAAGATTTCTTTAAATTAAAAGATGTTTAACATCATTCAAAATATTGCACTGAAAAAATTTCCATATTTTCATAATACACATGCATTTTCTTTTGAGATTTTGCGGACAGTTTTATATAAACACAATACAAGAATGTACTTAGCTCATTATTTTCTATATAGAATATATTGCTTTTCACTTCATTGATGGCTGTTAATCTCAATATGTTTACTTAATATAATGCTATTGAAATGTACTTGGAAATATACTTCTTCTGTACCTCAATAAAGGCGATTTTCTTTTACGTGTCTTTATAAGTAAGATAAAACACTTTATATATATTTTATCAGGAATTCTTTCGCTCCAAACCTCAAATGTAAAAAAAAGAGTTTGAGAGATCTACCCGTATTTGCAAAAATTATAACGGAGTCAGTCAGAACAAATGGATATCCTGAAAACATTTTAGCTTTGTTGAAAAAGTTAAATATATATATAGGTATATATTACAATAAGACAACGGATATGATCACATATTTTGACCAGGATACTTGAACACTGTTTCTATGATTTCTTACTGCCTGGCACCTTACTGGTACTGTTTCTAAACCAAAGTCTTTATACCTAATATCTTATATATGATTACAAAAGTAGAAGGTTACTGTAATGAAGTGGTAGTAAATGAGGAAACGGATATATAATAGTATGCAAAAATCTATAATTAGAAGAAGTTTAAATACTTCAATTCATGTGCATAAAAGAAAAAAATGTAATATTTTCTCAAAATAGGTTGCTTTGCATAATTGTATGTTTTACCGGAGTTTAAAACGTGAAAACAGAAATAAAGAATTTCAATCATCTTGTAATCAGATCTCAAAGCGTACCTGAATTTTTACATGAGTTTTATTAATTTATCACCACTATTTTAGAACAGTAATATACAATTAAAACATTCAAGAAAAAGTTTCCTTTGAAAATACAGGTAACAATATAATAAAACATGCATAAAATTTTATGAAAGCTGCAAGCCATGTGTAATCATCCTCGTTTATTTTAAAGCATTCCTCATGTCATATGCTTTTTCTGCATAACATACACCTATGATAAATAATGTAACTTTAGTTGACATTCAAAAATTAATGACATATCGTCAAATTTCCACCATACTGTTTCTTTTTTCTTCCAAGCATTCTAATATTTTCCATATTTTAATTTAGTTTTTATCTGGTCTTATATTTTTTTTTTTTTTTACTAGAAAACTATTCTTTCCAAACGAAAAATATTGAAATTTTCAAGAAAAGACCAATTAATTTTTTTTATTGATTCTGAAGTACTGCATCAAAAGCTCTTTTGAAAACTTTGAACAAAACAACTTTTAATTTTAATAGCATTTGTATAGTACGCGTATGCCTTACTCAGCACATCTTTCATTCACTGATGCATAGCTAATGCTATTAAATGCTTGAGATATTCTTTTGACTGTCGAAAAATCATCAAGTACTTTGTCCGTTGCTTTAATTTCCATTTTCAACGAAAAATATTAAACGTGGGGGAAAATGTCGGTTCCTGGGAAAGTAAAATTTCGCACTTGAAAAATAAGACGATTTAAAGCTTAAATTTATGCATGGAGGAATTTAAAATTGTAATACACGGAGGATGGTTATATAAAGAAAATTATCGGTAAAGAAAAATTTTATTAAAGTTAAATGATTTAAATTGTTTTCTATATAAAAATCACTTATCGTAATAAATTAGATATTTTTTTCATTAAATATTTAGTAATGAAATAAATAATTAAATTGTTTAAGTATTTTAAAACAAAATATTGATTTTAATACACACAAAACACGTAAAATATTGTATAGATAAGAAAGTTATAGGGGTTTAAAAAAGAATGACGCTTCAAAATAAAGAAGATCAGAAGATCAATTAATGTCTGCATCCATTAAAAAAAAAAAAAAAAAAACCAAGGATTGTAAATAAAGTAGTGGCAATGTAGCCCAAAAATTTGCAAAACAGCACGTATGCGCAAACAGGATATCCGAAGAGTAAGGTGTCATTGTTGTCGATGTGTAGAGTACATAAAACCGTCGATTCAGTAGAAGGGGTAGTTGCTGGGTTACATAAAAGTGTAAAGTGTCGTTTATATCGCTCTAAATCATGTTTATAAAAAAGTGATCAGCGGTTGTAAATTAAAATTGATTGTCCGTTTCAAAGATTCATCGCAATGTTCCAGAGGATTATCTGAAGCCTGCGGCGAGAATGCGTTACTGAATAGGGCGATTGTACTATATATCAAAGCGCTGCCATTTCTGTACGTCCATGAGTCTATGTGGAACGCAGCGGGAAGCAATTTTTCTCATGTTAAGACATTTCTTCCGTATGTGTCACACCATTTAGTGACTCTGCCCAGTTTCATCGGATAATGTCCAGACAATCCATCGACAGTCTGTGGAAAGAAGACCACTCACGATGTCAACGTGGTGTTGAGGAATGGATGGCTGACATGTGCGGTGCAAATCCGCAGTCTCAGTCCAACCAGCACTAAATGCTTTGAACTATCGCGCAACTCTCCTATACGGTAATGCATTCTCGTCATAAGCTTCAAATAATCCTTGATAATATTGCGATGCATTTTTGCACGAGCAATTTCGATTTTCATCCACGACCACTGATCACTTTCTATAAATATGATTTAGAGCCATATAAACGATACTGTCCAATTCAGCGCCAAGCATCAACTACCCCATCTACTGAATCGACAGTTTTATGTACTGTACACATCGACGACAGCACCACCTCACTGCTCCGATATCCTGTTTGCGCATTCCCTCTGTTTTGTAATTTTCTGAGCTACATTTCCACTACTTTATTTACAACCCTCGTATGTTAATTCACAAATTAACCCAAGTTATATTTATTGTACTATATTCAGTCATTTATACTCATGTATATTTATAATTGGCAGCAATGCCTGAAGACTTTTGCTAAATAATCGAACAAATCAGTGACTACACACAAAAAATATTTTGATGGAACCAGAATCGAATGCTTTATTATCTGTCATCTCTCACTCATTGACTATTTACAAAGAAATTTATGACGTAATTTATCAGACTGTCCAGTGACAGTGACTGTTATTTCAAACATATTCCTTTGTTTAATCAAAGAAAGTATGTTTAGTTTACAGCACAGAATTCTTGTAAAAATGACAAAATAGACATAAAAATACAAATAATCTATTTCTCAAACAAAACATTTTTTTTCTCTTTTTTACCCTCTGTGACTTTTATTTATTCCTTTTATAATCAAAATTCTGATAAATAATTTTTGTTATTTTAACACTTACCTCTAAAATAATAAGGGAAGATTCAATATTGCATTTTTATTGATCACATTTTTATAAATTGTGATTTGTTTTAATATATTCTGTGACTCGGATTGCTAATTTTCAGAATTGATCATTGATTGAATTTTGTTATAAATAAGAAAATATTGGGTATGTTTGGAAAAAATTACGTTTCCTTGTAAAACGTTGATGTGTTAAGAGCGATCGATTGTTATAACAGATAATTTAATATAATTTTTGCACGTGTTTAATTTATTTATAAATTTAGTATATATTTTTAAACATTCTTTACACTTTAAAAAATAAATAAAACAATTATTTTCTTTTCTTTAATGTTTTAAAATTCCATTCATAAAATTTTTATGAATTAAACTAAATTCATAAAAGGTATATGGACTAGTGGTCGTATACTATACTGTTAATGGACACTTTAAAACATAATCTCTAAAGAGATTTCTAATTCGTACATAGACTCTTCAATGTTGATGTTCCAAATTTGAAAAAATCATTCTTCAGATCGGATACAAATATTTCATTTTTTAAAATGAGCTCAAATTAACTGAAAAGCGTAATCTTTTTACTATATAATTAATTTTTGTTGTTTTGTATATGGTATGCAAATTTATTTTTTGTTTTGCATGCACTTATTTCAAGTTGATTTCTTATATCCTATGTTTTCACATGACTAAATAAGAATACAGAATTTATTGTGTTAAAATTTTACTTTTCTAATAACCTATACTATTTTTATAGGTAATTAAACGTAAGTGGGTATACTTTGTTCTGGTTCAGGCTCCTATATATATTTTTATAGGTAATTAAACGTAAGTGGGTATACTTTGTTCTGGTTAAGGCTCCTATATATAAGAGCTGGCGCATCAGGCATTTTGTTGCCTTAGGGTTGCCACGTGTACCCAGCGCATTTCTCTGTTAAACAAACGACAAACATTTTTTTTTTTTTTTCGTCTTACGTTACTTTAAAGTAACTTGTTTTATTATATTTCATAATTTTACCAAAGTAAACTATGATATGGAAGTTTGTTTAGCGATAAACTGCTATAATCATTCAAGAAATGAATATAAAGTGTTCACAGACCTTCTATTACTGTGTATTTGAGTTTTGGCGACATTTTGTGAAAGAAACAGAAACCGCCCTAACAACACATCTTACCCCAGTACATCCATAGGATATCCTCAGAATAAAATGACATCTTGAGAATGTAATGTGAAAAAAATGTGTTTTTAGGAATATTATTGCTGCTTATTGCTCTTATCTTGACAGGATTAGCTTCAGATCAAGATTTCTTAAAATCATTAAGGCAGCGATAAGGACGCCAAGCGGGAATACTGTTTTCTTCGGAGGCAAAAAAATGGCGGTGATGCGCCGGCCTATTATTTTATTTAGGGGCTCTAGTTCTGGTAATGTTAAGATGAATGCAAAAACAATGTTAAAGGGACTTGGCACCACTGAATGTATTATATAAAAGGCTTATATTTGAATTTAATATTTATAAATGGAAATAGTATATTAGGTTTGTTCAATAAAATATACATTCAGGTAGCAATTCTTAAGGTTTTTGATACATTTTTACAGATTTGTATTCTCTAAATTGCATTTTCTCAGTTTGCATTTTTTCGTGTATTCATGATCTTCAAAATGCTAAAACGTCTACAGTAACAGAAATCATGCCTTTTTTACAAATTTTTACATAGATATGCAGTTTTTGCTTTTTTTTTCTTTCATAAACTAATTAATAAACTTTAAAATCCGTCCCTAACTGTTTTAAATAGTTCCTATTAAACATTTTTTTTTTTTTTTTTTTTTTAAGTGTCTTTTACCCAGGTAGCACATAACGTTGTTATAACGTTGTTATAACTAATTTTTCACTGTTCAGACTTATTTGCAACGCTATAACAACGTTATGTGCTACCTGGGTAGTTATCCTTTCACTTGTATTTGTTAGTTTCCGGTGAATAGATGATTTTGCCAAGTTTTGGTGAAAGTTAGCAGTGGTACCGAAATTCGTATCTCAAAAATGTCTTTAACGACTTTCTTCAAATTTATTATTTAAGCTCCTTTTTACATGTTCTTTAGTATGTATTAGTTATTACTACGGAAAAAGTGACGGGAATCATGCTTAGGTAGTTCAGTTAAAGATATCAGCAAGGGGTATTTCAAAAAAGGGCTGTAATA
Source organism: Salticus scenicus (assembly GCA_963930645.1). Lineage (NCBI taxonomy): Eukaryota > Metazoa > Arthropoda > Arachnida > Araneae > Salticidae > Salticus > Salticus scenicus. Next base: position 143,660,217 of record OZ005650.1, on the reverse strand, counting down.
AATTTTATTTATTTATTTTTTAATTCTATATGTAAATTTTCTTTTATAAGTCTTTGCCACGTATGTATCAGTTTGCGCTTACAGAAAAATTGTTAACTGTCAAATTTTTTAAAACAATTTTATGTCTTCTGACCACACTATTTCCAAAAAGAATATAGAATGTACAGGGTGATTCCGAGATCATGAGGCAATCTTGGAGAGGAGGTAGAGAACATCACAAGGATTCAGAATGGTATGCGAACCCATGTCCCCAAACGTCATTTTAACCCTTTAAAAACCGAGTGATTTTAAGAGGATATGGGCGTGGTTCCCAGTGTTGCTTTTTTTTTTTTTTTTTTTTAAAGATAGTTTTTACATGCTAATGTTTACATAGATAAATAAATTCTATTTTTATCGATGTATTTTATCGCAGTGATTGCAATATCCGAATATCGTGTATTACTTTGTGAAGTAATGAAGTATGTAAGATTTTAAAATTTACACAGTGGGTGGAGTTACTAGTATCCAGCAGCCCAAAACATCTGGTTCTTAAAGGATTAAAACGACGTTTAGGGACATGAGTTCCTAGACAATTCTGAAACCTCGTGATGTTCTCTACCTACCTTAAAAGTTTGCCCCATGACCGCGGAATCACCCTGTATATTGCAGCGGGTGATGGAGGTCGTGTGATTATTCATAGCCCACTTAATTAGATGCCTGTCACGTAGCTCGGAAACTAGGCAACGGTTGAAGCTGTAGACAGCTCCACCTAGTACATATTATTGGAAATTTTTATTCAACTGTCACCAATAATTTAAAGAAGTGTTACATAATATATATAATCGAAGTTTCTTCAACTTATTCGCCTTTTATGTGTATCATATCCACTTTAAAAAAAAATGTGGTGGCTGTTGAATAAAAAACTTGCACAATCTCTACCAGGTGGCGCTGTCTACCGCTTCAACTGATGCCTAGATTTCGAGCTACGCGATAGGCATCTAGTTAAGGAGGCTATGGACACACACCAGATTTCTTTCTTTCTTTTTTTTTTTTTTTTTTTTCCTTCCCTTCTAAAAAACTTACCTCTTGAATTCTGTGGGGTTTTTTAAATAAAAATTATTTATTATAGTATTCATTCCCGTTTAAAACATATACCTAAAAATTAATTCATTCAAAAATTAATTGTATTTACTTTATCAAAAAATGTATAATGATGGATAGAAAAAAAAATAAATGCGCGCAAAATATGAAAACAACAATTTTTAATAGGAATTTATAGGTATATTTATACCTTACTCAGGAAGTACTTTGTTTGCTGATGCATATCTAATGCTTTTAAATATTTGAGATGTTCTTTTAACTATTAAAATGATCATAAAACTTTTCGGTCAATGTTTAAATTACCATTTTTATTGAAAAGAATTTAAATTGTTGGAAAATGTCGATTTGGGAAAGTAAATTATCATATTTTAAACATGAAGGAGATTCAAAACTTTATTTAAAATCTAATTTATGCATGACAGAACAAAATATAAATCAATTTAAGTTTACGGTACAAGGAAAATGATGGCCTTCTTTTTTTTTTTTTTTTTTTTTTTTTTTTACAATGCTAAAAGTTTTGATCACGAATTAAATTTATATTTATTTTCAGTACAAGTATCCATGTCCAATTAAAATTACTTTAACAAACTGTAGTACAGAAAAATGTGCTATATTTACCGTATATGACTTAAAATATTTATTAACCTTTTCCTTTCATTAAAAAAAAAAAGTTATAAAATAAGATTATTTTTAAAATACTAATACAATATTAATACTAAAATACTAATACAATTAGTTTGAAAATACAATTAGCCATGGGATACAAATATATTTTAGAGACATTACTTGTATATTATCACTACGAAAAAATAAGAACTGCAACAATAAATGTCTGCTTGTTATAATTAAATTAACAAACTGATTACGCAAAATTTTAGCTAAACAAAATATTTGGTTTATGATTCTACAAGATAAGCTAGTAAATCATGCTAGTTGTAGAAAAATGCATCAAATTATTAGTGATAAAATTACTGCTGTACCGATTTAAAAATATTTCAAAAATCAATATATTCTTAACCTGAAGTATTAAAGATAAACTTCGCATAAACGAGCACAATGTGAATAATTTTTATCATTAAATCGGATTAGTTTAAAATATTATTCATGATACTAAGGGGCTCTTACCCTGCTCGTTCTGCTCACCAACCCCCATCCACCCATAATGAGCTTGTCCAAAAACGGCTTCTTATTGTGTTTATATGGACAGATGAACAGATTCTCGCTTAGTCAGGTAAATTTCTTACTGCCAAATTGAGCAGAACTCAAGTACTGTGCTTCAAGATAAATCCAAGATGTTTTATGTGTTCCTCAGCAATTAAATATGGATGCCAAGTTCCTTTGCAATTGCTCTAGAGGTTAGATGTGAATTACTCTGCGATATGGACCCAAAATGTCGTTATCGACCCTGGATGGCCGCCCAAATCGAAGACTTTCTTTGAGACTGAAATCTCCTGAACGTAATTTGGCAAATCATCTTTGGCAGGTCCAAATATTTACAACTTCACTTCCTAACGTGTCACATAATGTTTTACATTAAACCAATGCGTTGCTTCCTTTCCTGAATTCATACCAAATGCGATATCTTAAATGCACTTTATCCATTGTCAACTTATTAGTTCCCCATCATACTATAGGTATGGGGAACTTAGGAAATCGTGAAAATTTTCGACCTTGGTTTTTTGACTCTTTTACACGTTTTCAGGTGTAAGGAATCCGAAAATAACAAAATTTGTATGGTGTCTGTCTGTAGGGTATTTGTTAGTGTGTCAGTCCGTTACTGTGTTAGTGTGTTAGTCCGTTAGTTTGTTAGTCTGTTTACACGATATCTCACGAACAAATGATCGCAGAAAGGTCAGACCAGTTTTAAAATATTAATTTGGCAAATCATCTTTGGCAGGTCCAAATATTTACAACTTCACTTCCTAACGTGTCACATAATGTTTTACATTAAACCAATGCGTTGCTTCCTTTCCTGAATTCATACCAAATGCGATATCTTAAATGCACTTTATCCATTGTCAACTTATTAGTTCCCCATCATACTATAGGTATGGGGAACTTAGGAAATCGTGAAAATTTTCGACCTTGGTTTTTTGACTTTTTTACACGTTTTCAGGTGTAAGGAATCCGAAAATAACAAAATTTGTATGGTGTCTGTCTGTAGGGTATCTGTTAGTGTGTCAGTCCGTTAGTGTGTTAGTGTGTTAGTCCGTTAGTTTGTTAGTCTGTTTACACGATATCTCACGAACAAATGATCGCAGAGAGGTCAGACCAGTTTTAAAATATTAATTTGGCAAATTATCTTTGGCTGGTCCAAATATTTACAACTTCACTTCCTAACGTGTCACATAATGTTTTACAGTAAACTAATGCGTTGCTTCCTTTCCTGAATTCATACCAAATGCGATATCTTAAATGCACTTTATCCATTGTCAACTTATTAGTTCCCCATCATACTATAGGTATGGGGAACTTAGGAAATCGTGAAAATTTTCGACCTTGGTTTTTTGACTTTTTTACACGTTTTCAGGTGTAAGGAATCCGAAAATAACAAAATTTGTATGGTGTCTGTCTGTAGGGTATCTGTTAGTGTGTCAGTCCGTTAGTGTGTTAGTGTGTTAGTCCGTTAGTTTGTTAGTCTGTTTACACGATATCTCACGAACAAATGATCGCAGAGAGGTCAGACCAGTTTTAAAATATTATTTAAGACACTGGCAAGAACCCTATTTATTTGCAACATTCTAATTAAAAAACTTCAGAAGTTATTCGAAATTTACGATTTTCTTAACATCGGAGAATAGGACAAAATTTCACTTAAACGTGCATTAAATGGAAACTTTTTACTGTAAAAATGTCAGACCAGTTTTAAAATATTAGTATTGATACCGGAATGAGCGTCAGTAACTGTAAATATGCTACTTTGAAAATTTCTCAAGTTATTGGAAATTTACGAATTTCTTAACATGGCAGTATAGGGCAAAATTTCACATAAACCTCAATTTTGAGAGATATTTTCATCGTAAAAATGTCAGACTACTTTTGAAATATTATTTAGGACACTGGCATGAATATTAATGACTATGAATTTTCCAATATAAAAATTTCGTAAGTTATTGGAAATTTACGAATTTATTAACATGGCAGAATAGAGCAAAATTTCACATAAACGTCAATCTTAAGGGATATTTTTATCGTAAAGATGTCAAACCACTTTCGAAATATTATTTAGGATACTGGCATGAATATCATAGACTATGATTTTTTCAATTTAAAAAATTCGTAAGTTATTTGAAATTTACGATTTATTTAACAGGTCAGAATGAGGCAAAATTGAGCATAAACTTCCATTTTGAGGATCATAAATACATTAGACAACTTCAAAATTACATTTATGATATTTGTTTGAACATGATTGAATACAAATATTATAATAGGAAAATTTCGCAAATTGTTCGTAATTTACGATTTTATCAACATAGCGAAATTGAAAATTTTTCCTATAAATATGAATTTTGAGGATTATTGCATTGGAAATAGTTGCATGAAAACTAAACAACGGAGTTGACCCTGATAAAATAAATTGATAGATTAGAATAAGATAAATATATCGAAGTGAACGGTGGATAGCCTATTAGGCGGGGATTTCATTTTGTCACTCTATCAAGCTTTGGTCAAACTCATTTCTTTTAACATGATTATAATATGTATCGCACTAAAAATATATGAGAACATAAATAAGATGGGGAACTGAGCAGAGTCCACCTATGCCAACTAGTTTACACTGAACTTCGCAACTAACTGATGAAGGGTATTGAAAGCAGTTATCTCATATTTTACGACAGGTACGCTAAATAATAACACACCACACGGCGCTTTCTACCTGCTTTTCTTGACCTGACAGGTAACATTACAACATTATCCGTAAGTAGTAAAAAAAACGTCAGAACTTTCCCGCCAACCCAATATTTATAATTTTATATTTATTTGTAAAAAAAAAAAAAAACTGATATATTACAAAAAAAAAAAAAAAATTCTGGCAGCAAAGTTTTCAGAAATTATCCCTATGCTATAATCAAACTACGTTGGCAATTTCATAACAGAACAATACAGAAAATATTCATACAAAACAGATTTTTTTCCGCAGGTCCCACTGTAAAAGAACCCGCATTTAATAAAATTCTCCATCCCAATCATCCAGGATCAAACTAGAGTACACCGCTTAGTATGATGTTAATTTTCAGTCACAGAACCACGCATTACTCGGTTACTTAACACTTTCCAATCCTGTTTCAATACCAAGTTTTCCATATGAAAAAAAAAAAAAAAAAAAAAAAAAAAAAAAAATTGGCAAAGCTGTTCAGTTCCCCATCATATATTTGTTCTCATAAATTTGTACTGCAGGGCATACTATATTTGTGTTTAAAAAAAAAAAAAAAAAAAAAAAAAAAAAAAAAAAGAATGTGACCGATCGCTTGACATGGTGAAGACTGAAATGCCCCACGTAATAGGCTACCTACATTTAATTCGACATATTTACCTTATCCTAATTTGTTAATTAACTTAACTGGGGTAAATTACATATTTCAGTTTTAATGCTATTTCATATTATTTCCAATACAATGATCCCCATAATGCAATTTTATATGAAATATAGCTCTATTCTGCTATATTAAAAAAATCTTAAATTTTGAATAACTTACGAAATTTTCAAATTTGAATATTCATAGTTAATTACGTTGAAGCCAGTATTGTAAAAGGATACATTAAAATAAAAGTGGTCTGAAATCTTTACTTTGAAAATGTCACTAAAAATGAACGTTTCCGTGAAACTTTGTCCTATTCTGTCACGTAAAAAAAAAAAAAAAAAAAAAAAGTAAATTTCGAATAACTTACGAATTTTTTTAAATTAAAAAATTCATAGACAATTATGTTCGTGCCCTTATCTAAAATATTATTTTAAAAGTGATCTAATATCTTTATGATGAAAGTACCTCTCAAAATGGATGTTTATGTGAAATTTTGCCCTATTGTGCTATGTAAAGAAATTCTTAAATTTCAAATAACTTACGAAATTCCAAAATATAATTTTTAAAGTTAATAATGTTCATTCTAGTATCTCAACTGATATTTTAAAGCTGGTCTGATAACTTTACAGTAAAAATATTCATTTTAATTCACGTTTAAACGAAATTTTGCCTTATTCTCCCATGCTAAGAAAATCGTAAATTTCGAATAACTTACGAAGTTTTTAATTCAAAATGTTGCAAATAAATATAGTTCTTGTCATCATTTTAAGTAACATTTAAAAAAACTAGTCCGACCTTTCTGTGTCCATTTGTTTTGGAGACGTAGACATTGACTAAAAAACAAACATTCTAACAGTCTAATACACTGACACCCAACAGACGGACACCATACCGATTTTAGAATTTTCGGATTCCACACATCTCAAAACGTGTAAAATAAGTAAATAATCTGGTGTGTCACTCACACGACTTTCTCTTACCCTGAAATTAAATACTATAAATATAGGTGGGAGATTAAGAGTTAAGATAACGAGTACTGTTATGTAAACCTATGTTAAACAATTTAAATTTGGCTTCGGAAGAGTTTTATATGATAATTAGTTCTGTCCCCCGTTTCATTATGCACCTACATTTATATAGAATTTAATTCGGTTATTAAAAAATAATTTATTAAAATTACTATTTAAACAAATTATCTTTTATGATAATGCAGACGATTTCCATATTAGAGAAGTAGTATAATACCAAATATCCAAAAAAAGTCCATTTTATTCTCAATATTTAAAAAATAAATAAATAAATAAAATACGATTTTTTTTCTAAGTTTTTTTTCATTAAAAGTAAAAAAAATCGACAACTTTGTTTTAAATTATCGCAGATCGATGGTTCAACCATTCGTTTTAAAGGAATTGGCGAGCTCTTTTGAAAGATACCCATCATGAAAATTTACTCCCCTCGAGGGGGGACTTCCCCCCAGGGGGGGGGGGGAGGCGAGGCTCCTACATACACAATTTTTTTTCCCTGTTGACTATCTCTATTACAAAAATATATATTCGTTTCATTTGTTTTAGTGCAGTCTATAGATGTTAAACTCTACTTATCTACAATTTTCCCCATAGACGTAATGTATTTGAATACTTTTGAGTGTCCCTGTACACGAACCATTTGCTTGATCTTAACGAAAAACTTAGTGTAGCATCCTTATATGATACAAATTTAGAATACCAAGTTTGAACTTTCTGCCATAATTTGTTTTGGAGATATGCTGATAACAGACAGACACACACACAGAGACATTCACACAGACCATTTGCTAAAAACATGATTTTCGTATTCAGGGGACCTCAGAACATGTAAATATAACAAAAACTCGCGTTCGAAAATATGACTAAAAAACAGTACTTTCTCTACCTTATGGCCAAGAGAAAGTAAAAAAAAAAAAAAAAAAAAAAAAAGAGATTAAAATTTTTCACGATTATCTAAGAGATATATTCGTCACCAAATATATTCATCAAGGCACCAAAAAATGTACAGAAGATATCAGGGACGAAGAAGTGTTAGTATGTTAACAGATATTGTTGTATGCTGCATAGAGAAATCTCCCCCTCCCCCCCCCCACACACACACACGGCTTTCAAGCTGTGCATAAGGTAAAATGCTCTAAAAGGAGCTTCGATGTAAAGAAACACATTTAAAAGATAATTTGATGTATTTTAATGCATTTTATACATAAATTGGTTTGAATTTGTTATAGACTCCAGGAGAATTCTTTCGATCTCCATCTTTACTTTGCGAAAATTCCTTACGTGGTAGGACAAAAAGACAATCATTTCTGAATTCAGCCAACACCCAACGCAGTAGAAAAAAAATGAATAGCACGACTTCGCAGACCTGTGTAATTATATTTAAAAATTTTATAAAAATTCTGAATCTTAATTTCGTTACTCTTTTTTTTTTTTTTTTTTTAATTATTTTTAGAAATTGACAGATTTTACAGTAAGTTTATCTATCTATCTTTCTATAGCCAGTGGAAAATTTTTATCACAACAATCTCCAAAATATTAAATCAGATTGAATCAAAGTTGGACAGTGGACATACCTTACAAACATCTTAGATAAATTTGTTGACAAATTTGATTTGCCGTATTGTTTTAAAATGGTTGCCATTTGAAAATATTAAACTTGTATAAAAACATAGTCATGAATCGTTTTGTTTAAAACTAGATAAATACATAGCCTATATAAAGGTCTCAACCAATTTAATTAAGTAACATAATCTAACATCTTTTTTGAAAATGGCGACCTTTTAAAAATCTCAAACTCGCACAAAAATTGCACTTAGGAAACGATTTACTTGAAACTCGATATGATTGGAAATCTATATGGAAATCCGTATATTCATAGCCAAAATGTATTAATCAATTTGATCCACCACACCGAAAAAAATAAAGAAGCTAAAATACCTAAAAATGAATAAAATTGTGTGAAATTTGAGTATGTCCCATACTCAAAATAGCCCCGAAGCAAATATACTCAAATTTAAAATTCCTATGTACTTATTATAAAGTGTAGCATTATGTTCAAAAATTGGCATCGAACATCGTAAATCCCAATATCCAAATGTAGATTCCCATTAGTGTTTCTTCCACAAACAAGTATCAAACCACAATGAAATATAGTTCTGGAGAACTGAGACGATAAATTTTCTTTTTGAATTCTTTCTATTTAAATTTGCAAACATTCCATTAAAGAACTTCTTTTAGTTCAGCATATTTATAATAAATTATGAAGTGATCAGATATTAATATGAAAAAAAAATGCGATATTTTACAAATGAGACCAGTAGATTTTCCTTTTGGAAAAAAAAATTACTAATTTTGAAGTGAGTATATGCATTTACTCATTTTTGAGAACTTCATTTTTAACAGTGCATGTATATATATATATTTTACTTTTTAAGTATGGCAACAGCCTGAAAATTTTGAACACGTATAAAAAACATATTTATGAATAGATTTACTAGAAATTTGGCAATGACATACCCCATATCAATGTTGCAACAAAGTTTATTAATCAGCTCGATACGCCATCTTGTTTAAAAATCGTAGATACTTGAAAAAAAAAAATCTATGTAATCAGTCTATTGCTCTGACTGATCCAAAGAACTAAAAAAAAAATATTCCACTTCATTATGATGCGCCAAATATTTTCTTTTTTCTAGCTACTTAAAAATGCGTTTATCGATACACAACAAGAATGTCTACAATATTAGATGAGAAGAAATAAATGAAGTTTTACCTTTAAGTCATAAATGTAGAATTTTATTAAAAAAAAAAAAAAAAAAAAATTGCCGGAGTGCGTTTTTGCAGTTGGGTTGGTTGGTTGGCCTTTTTTGGCTCAAGGTGACAGAGTGGGACATGCTGCGCCAAACAGATATGTAAAAAACAAAAAGTAGCTTCTGGATTTTTCCCCCATCCAGATTGTCATAAATTAAATGAAAAGAAAAGGTGAATATAGTATAAAACATGAAAAACAACATAAAGTCAAAAATAGTAAAACATAGTGTAAACGGTGTATAGAATAAAACCAGAAGTAAAATGTTATAAATAGTGCATACAATAAAATCAGATGTAAAATGTGAAAAACGGTGTAAATAATAAAATCAGATATCGTAGTGAAAACCTGCCTCTATTAAAAAGTTTCTCAGTTGACAATGAGGATTTATACCTATAAAAGGCTCGTCAGATTAAATGAATATGATCCAAAGTAATGTGTATACAAATTACGTAGACAAGGGAAGTCGGTGAGTAAATGGCAAATAGCAAGTACATTAAAATGACATCTAGGACATGTGGGCTCCTATCATCCAAAGTAATAAGTGATTTTATGTGTAAGTCTTGAATGCCCAATCCTCAGACGAGTAATAATATCGTCATAACGTTGCAGTTGGGAATTTAAATATAAATGTTATACGATATAATTTCAGAAAGGGTTATACGATTTAAGAAAAAACACTCTTTTTAAGTCTTACAATTATTCTTTTTAAGTCTTACAATTATTTATATAGCATACAGTCAAAATTGCATATTAGAAATATTTCTGCAAAATGAAATCATTTTTTGTGGTTATTTTCTTTAGTTGAATAATAGAAAGTTGCGCTTTTTTTCGGTCGCTTAAACCCATCCATGCCGTTGAGTATTGTTCCATATTTATTGGATGAAAGGTACGATGCATTTTTCTTTCTAATAAGAAACTTTTTTTTCTTGATATTTATGCACGTTCGAATAGCCATAATATGAAGTTTTATGGTAATATTTTTCAGTTTATATTTTCAGATAGATGTTTATTTAAACTTTCATATTTAATATATTAAAAATATTTCGCTTTCAAGACTAATAATTTTAATGTTTACATCGTTTTATAAATTGTTAATTCGAATATTTTCTTTAGGTATGAATATTTATATAACTTACGACACACTGACGATAAATTTTAGTAATCATAAAATAATTTTTTATTCTATATCCTAAAATATGGAAGTTACAGTAAAAAAAAGTTACGAAAGATATTCTATTTTTATTTTAAAATGCTATCGAAAAACACATGAATGCAAAATAGCCTCCAAAAAGTGCTTTCACCTGGAAAACTCAATCTGTTGAAAAAGTACACAAAATTTAAAAATATAGATTTTCTCTCCCCATTTTAATATATTCATTTTAATATTTCTATCCTATTAAAATTATATATATCTTCCTTATAATAGGTCTAATATGTAGTGACAGATTTTTGATGCTGAGGATTTTTACGTTAAAGAGCATTTTTAATTAAATTTTATTGTTTATATTAATTTTTTGTGGATTATCTGATTCATGAAATGTCTTCAGTTAATGAACGGAATTTGTAATCAGAATTCGATAATATCGCTATTAGTTTGCATTTTTTTTTTCGGGATGTTGTGCATAATACATATTGGCCCAGTGGCGGATCCAGAACTTAACATTTTTTTTTTTTTTTGGGGGGGGGGGGGTAAGATTTTTCATGGTGTTATTCCAGATCAAAGAAAAGTTTACAATTGTAATAGTCAATTGTGAATGTGAGTACTTTTGGGGGGCTTCAGCTCCCTAGCCCCCCACCCCACCCCTTAAATCCGCCACTGTTGGCCAGTACCTTTTTTCAGAAATGTCATGGAACAGAACGCAGATTTTCATAACATTTTTTTCTATACATTCGAAATTGCTTCTTTTTGTGCATTGGATGATTCTTATTTTCTATTCTTTTTTAATGTGACAATAAATCAAGATACGCATGTATGTTAATTAACATATTGGAAGATTCAGTTACCTCACATGCTATTACTTAAATTGTTTCATTTACTTAAATCAGAATAAACAATAAAAGCAAATTATCTTAGCATTTTTTAATTGAGTAAAATGTTGAAACCGCCTCAATATTTAGTAGGATCTATTAGAAAGTCCTAGATGAAAGATATCCCACGCAGTCTCATTTCACTAGAGTAGACATTAGGCGTTAAATCCTACAGGAACACTCATAAAGTAAACGTTTTCAGTCGACATGATTATATGAGTCCAATGAGTCTAGGTGTATTTATACCCTAGAAATTTGGAAAAATTATGGTGGGCCATTCTGTAAATGCAGAAAAGTGGAAATCTACATTATTCATATACTTTTTTTTATGTAATCTAAATTTCAATTTAAAATGTTTCTGTTTATTTATTTCAACACAATTCTTTATATAATTATCTCTTTTCGCTTTTCTTATAAATAAGTTATCGAAATTGTACTGGTTATTATTATCAAAAACTTCTTACACTAATTCTTCGTTCTTACAATAAAATTACTTAATATATATATATATATATATATATATATTAATCTAAATTGCAAGATAATTATTAAAAAACGAATATTTTAATTAAAAAAATTATCTTTTTTTTTTCTTTTTTTTAATGCAGATTGATGAAATTTATGTTCCTTTTTCTTGACGACAATCTTTTACTCACATTCAAAAAGTATGATCTCATATTTACGATGAGCAAACTTTTTTTTTTCTTTTTTTCATTTTTAAAATGCAATAACCAACGATCATTACTTGAATATCAAAGTAGAATCAGCAATTTTTTGTGTAGGAAAGAACACTTACTAAACATCAAAAAACAATTTTTTTTTAATCTTTTGTTTTGTATAACATGTTGGAGAGCAGTTTTTATAGATTGAGTGATATTTTTTAGAGAGGTTTTTTTTTATTGACATAATTTAATTATGTTTTTTTGTGTGAGTGCGTGCGTGTGCGTGCGTGTGATTTCCTGATCAAAATTTTAACGTTATTAGACACTTCAACTTTTCCCGGGTTTTGTTCTCGAATTGAACCAAAAAAAAAAAAAAAAGAAAGAAAAAAAAGTAGGTAAGAAAAAAAAACTACTTTTCCCAGTAACAATTTCAATTATTCTTTTAGTTATTTAAATGAAGGTTAAAATGTTATTAAATTTTTACTCTTGACAGTAGTAACCTTTTTAAATACTTCTGATGTTTTAGAAGTTTGATTTACAATTAAATTTTACCTTTTTTCTTTCGTTTCTTCTTCTTTCTCTCTCTCTCTCTCTCTCTCTCTTTCTTTTTTTTTTTACCTATTAATTCCGACACCTTTAAGAATGTTGTCTGCGTAGGCTTAATATTATAACGAATAATTAAATTGGGAAGATATGTAAAACAGTTATTTGGCAATCAAATATTCCCACATTTGAAACACTTTTTTTAACAAAACATTTATTTTTAAACTGAGTGGAAACTGTCCAGGATAGGTATTCATTGATTAAAAAATTTCACAATATAAAATCTCTATTTATAGTCAAGCAAAGAGTTTGTCAATGAACAAAATAAAACAACCTAATAGGAATTTCCAACATTTACAGGTATGTTGCAAATCTGCACACATTCAGTCATCTATAAAAAACATTTCAGAAATGTACGTACCATAGTTTTTTTTTTTTTTTTTGGTCTGCATGTCGTACACAGACAGGCAAATGCTTTCTTTTATTAGTATAAATATTACCTTTTAATGAGAATGGAATTATTCAAAAAATAATCTGGTGTGTCACTCACACGACTTTCTCTTACCCTGAAATTTAACACAATAAATACAGGTTGCAGATTAATAGGTAAGATAACGAGTACTGTTATGTAAACCTATGTTAAACAATTCATATTAGGCTTCTGAAGAGTTTTATATGATAATTAGTTCTGTGTGAGGGGGGCTACCGCCCCCCTCAACCCCCCGTTTCATTAATGCACCTACATTTATATTGAATTTAATTCGGTTATTAAAAAATAAGTCTGTTTTTAAAAAATAATTTATTAAAATTATTATTTAAAAAAATTATCTTTCATGATAATGCAGACGATTTCCATATTAGAGAAGTAGTATAACACCAAATATCCAAAATAAGTCCATTTTATTCTCAAAATTAAAAAATAAATAAATAAATAAAAAAAAAAAAAAAATTACGATTTTTTTTTTTTTTTTTTTTTTTTTTTTCGTTAAAAGTAAAAAAAATCGATAACTTTGTTTTAAATTATCGCAGATCGATGGTTCAACCATTCGTTTTAAAGGTATTGGCGAGCTCTTTTGAAAGATAACCATCATGAAAATTTACTCCCCTCGAGGGGGGACTTCCCCTCCCCAGGGGGGAGGCGAGCCTCCTACATACACAAAAAAATTTTCCCAATTAACTATCACTATTACAATATATATATATTCGTTTCATTTGGTTTAGTGCAGTCTATAGACGTTAAACTCTACTTTCCTGCAATTTCCCCCATAGACTGTATTAGAATTCTCTTGATTGTCCCTGTACACAAACCATTAGCTTGATCTTAACGAAAAGCTTACTGTTGCATCCCTATATGATACACATTTAGAATACCAAGTTTGAATTTTCTGCCATAATTTGTTTTTGAGATATGCTGATAACAGACAGACACACAGACAGACAGACAGACATACAGACAGACACACAGACAGACAGACACACAGACAGACACTCAGACCATTTGCTAAAAACATGATTTTCGTATTCAGGGGACCTCATAACGTGTAAATATAACAAAATCTCGCGTTCGAAAATTTGACCCAAAAACAATACTTTCTCTACCTTATGGGTAAGCGAAAGTAATAAATAAATAAAATAAAACATATAAAAATAGCGACAGCTTAAACATTCAAAATGAATTTGTGCAGAATAAATGAGGAGCACTTAGAGTTAGAAAAAAAATTTATTGAAACTGCAAACCACTTCTAAATTACCAATAATTACTGCAAGCGCAATGTAATCGAAATCGGTCGACAACAGTAATTGTATACTTCATGCGTTGTTTCACTTTTTAAGGGAGAAGCTAAACAAATTCCTTCTTTAATGTACAATTTATTGTATCATTTGTTCACACTTTTTTTAAAGTTATTCACCGTAATTTTTAATTCGAAAAATAACATTTAATAAATTATTCGTTCTGTAATTTCTTTTGATGTAATTTTTCGTATTTATTATTTTTAAAGTATATTTATTTGTTATGACTCATATTTTTTAATCTTATTTATTTCCATCTTAAAATAATAATAATAATAATAATAATTATAGAAATTTCATGTAACATCTTATATTTTAACTTTCATTATTGAACTACTTTAGGTAATAGAAGTATTGTATTCGGTCAAAAATTTTACTTTCATTACCCGACTAGCGTAGGAAATGGAAATATTTTTTCTTCAGACAAAATTTTCTATATGTAGATTTCACCTGATTTACATACTTTAAGGTCTCCCGAGAACAAAAATGTAGTTTTTGGAAAGTGCTCTGTTTGCATGTGTGTATGTGTGTATATGTTTACATGCGTGTGTGGAATATTCTGACTACCATATCTCGAAAACTAATAAAGATAGAATCACGAAATTTCAGAATTAAAACAGGTCTAATATACCGATAATTTTTTTAAACTTTTGGTAAAAAATGGAAAACCGGAAGTGGGACCATAGGTCCGTATCTCAAAAACAGCTCCAACGAATTTTTTCAAAGTTGCCAAACACCTTTTTTAAGATCCTCTCGTATGTATTAGTCAGTTAGTTCAGATTAATTGATAGACGTCCTATGTAAATAGGAGAATTTTAGGTCTCCAAGTGCGTTCTTTAAAAAAAGGCTTTACGAATTTTCTTCAAACTCGCTGTATTAACTCCTTTATGAATATCATGTCGTATGTAATTGTTAGTTTTCCGGTGAGCAGAGGAGTTTGCCGAGTTTACTACATAAACTCCTTTTCTAGATAATTTTTAGCATATATTACTTAGTTATACTGCAGTAAAATTGACAGGTGTTCTGATTAAGTAGGTCAGTTATAAATCTCGGAAATGGGTTTTTTCAAAAAAAATAAAAAAATAAATAAAAAAAGGTTCTGTTGGTTCAGTTGTTTAATGTGTAAAATCAATATTATGTCTTTTGTTCATACTAATTCCAAAAAAGATATTTGCTTAGTACTGGTTGATAGAAATTGTGTTGTTACATACCTGATTTATTTTTTTCAGATCATATTAAATAATTTACCGGTTATAAATGTGTAATTTATATGGACAATATCTTTCGTAATTCATCATAATTACCTGCAAAATACATTTGGAGAGAAAGATGGTTAAATGTTTCCTCTCTAACAATATATTTCAATAAAATGCACATTTATACAACTACTACATTTATACATATACTAGTTGCAATGTTCACTATTTGGACATTCTTTTGACTTCATAAAGCTTTCTAAAAAAAAAAAAAAAACAGAGAGAGAGAGAGAGAGAGAGAAAGAAAACCATTATGAAAGTTAAACAAGCATCAGTAGCTGCTTTAAAACATTTTATTTCTTGGTTGGTAGCATGTAAGTATACATCCAGCCATGTAAAAAATATTTTAATACCATCATTCAGCCTTAATTAAAACGTGTAAATTTTTAATACCGGTAACAGCAAATAACAGGGTGCATAATGATAATACGAGATTTGTAACTTGCAAGGTTAATAACATTTAAGGTTAACAAGGTTAATAACAAGGTTAATAACAAGGTTAATCAGCGTTAATGACTTTTTTTTTTTTTTTTTCTTTTAAGCGAAACGTGTTTTTACGTAGATGACCATCCCCATTTGAAATTTTTAAAATATAATTTAAATTTTAAATGCATATTTTTTACTGATATGTTTTATTTAAATTGTTTCTTTTTTGGAAAATGTAGCGTAGATTCTGGAAAGATGCCGGAGTTTTTGTTTAATATTTCTATAAAAACCTTCGTTGGCTATATTTGTTATTTATTGGTATCTTGTAAAATTTTATACTTTTGAGTACATTACATATTAAAACTATATCTAATTTCAAAAATATATAAAACCTTTGAAATAAAAGTTTTCCTTAACGCCTCCGTTTCGGAATCTTGCCCCAATCTTGGGGTAAAATGACTATATATTTAGGGGTAAGATAGCTTATGGAAATTAAATGTAAAACAAGTATTTTAGAAGAAACGACGGAACATTTTTATTATTATTATTATTATTAAAATGTTAAGTATCTTAACATATTTTCTTTTTAATATTATCTATTACCCTATTTAATATTTTGCTAAAATTAATGATTAGATATAACTTAAAACAACAAACAACCAGACATCTTTCCTTAAAGTAAAACTATCGGCATCTAACGCCAAAAAGTGTTCATCACCTCATCCAAAAACGTCGAACAAGACGTAAAAACGCTTATTAACTTGGAAAAGGAAAAATTTTCTTTTTTTGTTGAAAACTACTGTTTACATAACTAACTAAACAAGGGACAAGTCAAATTTTTTTAACAGTTTTCGGATGAAAAGAAATGGATTATTGATCAAAAATAAACTAAAAAATTCCTAAGAATTCACAAAAAATGTAGCATATGTCTCGTTACTAATGTATCTATCTCTTAAGAGTGTTTGACGTCCCCTTAGTCCGATCAACGAAGGCCAAAATTTGACGAATAGAAAAAAAAAAATCGTGTAGTTTTGAAATTTTGCATACTCATAGCCGAGAGGGTCCTGAACAACATACTAAAAGTCCCCGCCCGTGGTGGGTGAGCGGGGGGCAGGGGGGGGGCATTTAAGGGGGACACTTTTCAGTTTTTATTAAATATCTTAAAAACTATCACATTTAGAGAAAAAATGTCAATTACAAAGTTAATCTACGTAACATTTCCTACAAAAATGTATATTACGTTTTGTTTGTATGATCAATAGTTTAGAAGATATAGGGGGATTAAATAACACATTTTTTTGAAAAATTCTTTTTTTTGCAATAGTAAAATCAATTAAAGTGTGCAATTAAAAGAGTTCTTGTCAAATATTTTCTAATGTACAAAACAAATATATACATAGGGAATATGCAAGAATAATACAGCATGTTTTGTAAGTTTTAAGTAATTTTATGGCTAGTAGTCGCAAGTGGCGGTTTGAGTAAAAATCCAGATAACGAAGACCCAAAACCGATCAACATAAAAAAAAAAATCGTGTAGCTTTGAAATTTTGCATACTCATAACCAACAGGGTCCTGAACAACATACTACAAGTCCCCGCCCGTGGTGGGTGAGCGGGAGGCAGGGGGGCATTTCAGGGGGCACTTTTCAGTTTTTATTAAATATTTTAAAAACTATCTCATTTAGAAAAAAAATGTCAATTAGCTACAAAATTAATCTACGTAACATTTCCTATAATAATGTATATTACATTTTGTTTGTATGCTCAATAGTTTAGAAGATATAGGGGATCGAAATAACACATTTTCTTGAAAAATTCTTTTTTGCGATAGTAAAATCAACTAAAGTGTGTAATTAAATGGGTTCTGGTCAAATATTTTCTAATATTTTCAAATGTACAAAATATGCATATGGAATATGTAACGATAATACAGCATGTTTTGTAAATTTTAAATAATTTTAAGGTTAGTAGGCGCAAATGGTGGTTTAGGTAAAAATCCAGATAACTAAGACCCAAAACCGATCAACATAAAAAAAAAGTGTAGCTTTGAATTTGAGCACAGTTATAAAGTTAAGTGTCCCGAACAACGTACTAAAAGTCCCCAACCATGGGGGGTGAACGGGGGGCAGGGCGCAGGGGGCATTTAAAAGGGGCACACTTCAGCTTTTATTACGTATCTTGAAAACTGTCTCATTTAGAGAAAAAATGTCAATTACAAAATTAATCTAGGTGAAATTTCCTACAAAAATGCACCTTACATTTTGTTTGTATGATCAATAGTTTAGAAGATATAGGGGAACGAAATAACACATTTTCTTGAAAAATACTTTTTTGCAATAGTAAAATTAAAATGTGTAATTAAATGGGTTCTGGTCAAATATTTTCTAATGTACAAAACAAATATATGCATAGGGAATATGTAAGGATAATACAGCATGTTTTGTGCATTTTAAATAATTTTAAGGTTAGTAGGCCCAAGTTGTGGTTTAGATAAAGTTGCTTTTTAATCCCTGACTTAAAAGAGGGGTGTTATAAATTTGAAGCCTTTGTTTATCTTTATACTTGTAGTCATTTCATTTTAACATTTTTTTTTTCTGGGGAGTCATTTCAGGCAGTGCAAGAGAAATGCTTTTGATTCATAAAAAAACTTTTTTATTATTAAAAATATTTATTTTTCAGAAATTTAAAACATTGCAAAGGAAATATTCCATAACTATGTCAATATATAAAAATGAAAAATTGTTATATAAAATCAGTCTTTGAAATCATAACTACTCGTTTTTTGGCAAATCTATTCTGTGTGTGTTTTTTTTTTTTTTTAATGTTATTTACAATAGTAACATAAACTATAGTTTGTGATTAAAAGGATTCGGGTTAAATATTTTCTACTCATACAAATAAATATCTATATGGGCATGTGCGCGCGCAATGCGCCAAGTTTAGAGAGTGGAAGTCAAAATATACAAATCGAAAAACTCCACTTTTCTGTAAGATATCCGTACGATACAAAGCAACATTTATATTTTCTTAACTATTGATCATACTAACAAATGTAATAGGCATTTTCATGGGAAATTTTACATAGTTTAATTTTGTAATTGACATTTTTTATCTAAATGCGATAGTTTTCAAGATATGCATAAAAACTTAAAAGTGCTTCCTTTAAATGCCCTATTCCCCCCTCCGCTCTCCCCCCACGGTTGGGGACTTTTAGTATGTTGTTCAGGACAGGACACTTAACCTTATAACTGTGCTCAGTTTCAAAGCTATACGATTTTTTTTTTTTTTTTTTTTTATGTTGTTTTTTATTGTTGTTATGTTGTTGTTTATTATGTTTTTTTTATGTTTTTATGTTTTGGGTCTTCGTTATCTGGATTTTTACCTAAACCACCACTTGCGCCTACTAACCTTAAAATTATTTAAAATGTACAAAACATGCTGTATTATCCGTACATATTCCCTATGCATATATTTGTTTTGTACATTAGAAAATATTTGACGAGAACCCATTTAATTACATACTTTAGTTGATTTTACTATTGCAAAAAAGAATTTTTCAAGAAAATGCGTTATTTCGTTCCCCTATATCTTCTAAACTATTGAGCATACAAACGAAATGTAATGTATATTTTCGTAGTACATTTTACGTAGATTAATTTTGTAATTGACATTTTTTCTCTAAATGCGATAGTTTTTAAGATATTTAATAAAATCTGAAAAGTGCCCCCTTAAATGCCTCCCTGCCCCCCCCCCCCCCCCGCTCACCCACCCCGGGCGGGGACTTTTAGTATGTTGTTCAGGACCCTCTTGGCTATGAGTATGCAAAATTTCAAAACTACACGATTGTTTTTAAATGTTGATCGGCTTTTGGTCTTCGTTATCTGGATTTTTACTCACAACGCCACTTGCGGCTACTAGCCTTAAAATTACTTAAAACTTACAATACATGCTGTATTATCCTTGCATATTCCCTATGTATATATTTGTTTTGTAAATTAGAAAGTATTTGACAAGAACCCTTTTAATTGCACACTTTAAATGATTGTACTATTGCAAAAAAGAATTTTTCAAGAAAATGTGTTATTTTATCCCCCTATATCTTCTAAACTATAGATCATACAAACAAAATGTAGCATACATTTTTGTAGGAAATTTTACGTAGATTAATTTTGTAGTTGACATTTTTTCTCTAAATGCGATAGTTTTTAAGATATTTAATAAAAACTGAAAAATGCCCCCCTTAAATGCCCCCCTGCCCCCCGCTCACCCCCCACGGGCGGGGACTTTTAGTATGTTGTTCAGGACCCTCTTGGATATGAGTATGCAAAATTTCAAAACTACACGATTTTTTTTTTCTATTTCTCCTATTTTGACTGGACTACCTAAGGGGTTTGCGCATAAGAGAACCACGTCATACGTCATCTTGTCCATCACGTCATTATACCCCTATTCGTTTCAAAATATAACTGTATGAATTGTTTGTATTTATAATGCTGTATGTTATTTTATTTATCTCTAGAGCAAGAATTATCCCCCCCCCCCTCAAAAAAAAAAAAAAAATAGTTGCGATATTAAGTTTCTTTCTTTCTTTTTTTTTTTTTTACGTTGCAGTAGTACATGTTTTATTACCTAACACTTGTAGTTTTTAAATTTAATTTTAAATTGAGAAATCTCCGTGCTGTCAAAATTTATATTTCTAAGTAAAGTAGACGTTAAGTAGTTCCAGACATTAACCAGACACTGTTAAATACAATAAACTGAATAACTACCTGCTACTTGTACATAAAAATTTAAATATGTAATTCAAAATGTTTGACCTCAGAATTTAAATAAATATTAAATATAATAATTGGGAGTTATTTTATGCTATTTAATACATACGTTTAATGCAAAATTAATTCTTAATTAGCATAATTTTTGCTACGTACTAGGTATTTTCTAAATGGTTATTAATTAAAATATTACTAATAAGCACTTTAAAATCAAACATCCTAAACTAAAATGACTATGTAAACATACAACATTTGTTTCAGGTAGAAGTAATTAAGCACATATCTTCACAAGGTCTTGCTGCAAAATCTTTGCTGCCTTTACGCTCTATTGTTCCTTCTGTTTTTTTAGCCTAACAAAATTCAGTTCTTTATTATTTTTTTTCTTCCTCATTCCGTTTTATAGTGCCTTTTACCGCAGTTTTAATAAAAAAATTTATTTGTGTGCTGCAGCTATGAAGTATTATACAATATCAACAATTTTGTTTTTCGAAAGTAAATAGCTTGAAGTTGTATAGGTATAACGTTGCACTAGGGCTGCGCAATGGGCACTTTTCACCAGTTTGTGATTTACCTCTAGAGGTTCGGCCTGAAGTAAATAGAATAAAATTACAGAACATGTTACTCCAAACGCAGTTTTTAATTTACTATTGGCTTTTCTTTAATACAGTTTTATGCAATATGTTTAAAAAACTAAACATAATCTCGTAAATATAGCTTCAAAAAGGTATTTAAATAATTTCTGGTTTAAACTGAAGACTACTGATTCTTCGTGATTATCCACGTATTTCAAATTTCTTTCACATGCAAATGCAACAATTTATCCGCCTTCTGCATATGCCGATGTAAAAAAAAAAAAAAAAAAAAAAAACTACTAAGTTTTTTTTTATCAAAATATTATGTTGTAAACATGTCATTGACAATGACGGCAAAATAATGATGTGTCAGGTGCATACGACTGCAATTTATTGGAACTTTTTTTTAATATTTTTACATAGTGTAGATTTTTTTTTTTTTTTTTTTTTTTTTTTCTAGAATATCAAAAGAAAAAAAATCGTTAGATTTTGTTTTTGTTTTTCATTCTCGACATCTGCGATATTAAAAATGAACTTATTTCTAAATAATTTTTGTACGCTATTATTTAATACTAGCAGGCTACGCCCGCTTCGCTCGTCACTATTTTTAAATGAATCACAATAATTAATGAATTCTCAAAATTACATTAATTTTTATCATGTGATAAAAAAAGAAAAAAAAAATCTGATCAGGAAAAATGTCGCACCGGGTCCCCACCAGCGTAGACCCGTGCACTGCGCGCACGTATTCCTTCACCATCCTTATGACTTCTCAAAATTCCATGTTATTACTCATAAACTTTCATTCTCAAGAAAAGGAATTAAAAAATATATCATTTAGCATCGGGTAAAAACTCACACCGGGACGCCACTGACTTCGGCAGCGCAGACGCATGCGCGCTGCGCGCGCACGTTTGAGGATATACGTGCGCTGTACACGCATATTCCTTCTCAACTCAAACTTTTATTAAGAAAATAAAATAAAAAAAAAATCTTTTATCATCGGGTAAAAACTCGCACCGGGTCCCAAACCCATGCGCGCTGCGCGCCTATTCCTTCCCCACCGTTCCAGCCCCTCCTAATTAACTTGCATATACCAATTTTGAACGGTCTTACTCAATTAGCTGAGATGCAAAAGAAAACCTGATCAGGCACTTTAAATTGTAAATCAGGTGAAATCTCGAATTCCACTTTCGATAATGTAAAAAAAACTTTAAAATATCTTTCGAATAATGTATTAGAAATAATTTAATCATAATTAGAATATGAAATATTGAAATTTAAAAATATTACAGCGCCATCTGGCGGTAGAAATTTCTGTAATCTATTGTTCCATTCCAGATCAACAAAGCTTTCAAATGATGTATTACTCATGAAATTATTTTAATTAGTAGATGAGATACAAAAGAAAACCTAATCAGGACACCTCAAAACGTGTAAATCGGGTGAAATCTCGAATTCCATTTTCGATAATGTAAAAGTACTTTAAAATGTGTATCAGCTAAAATAAGCTTTCAAATGATGTATTACTTATGAACTTTTTTTAATTAATAACTGAGATACAAAAAAAAAACTGTTTCAGGACACCTCAAAACGTGTAAATCTGGTGAAAACTTTCGATAATTTAAAAGAACTTTAAAATATCTTTCGAATGATGTATTACAAATAATTTAATCATAATTAGAAATTGAAATATTGAAATTTTAAAATATTACAGCGCCATCTGGCGGTATAAATTTCTGTATTCCACTGTTCGATTCCAAATCAAAAAAGCTTTCTAATGATGTATTACTTATGAAATTATTTTAATTAGTAGCTGAGATACAAAAGAAAACTGATTCAGGAGACCTCAACACGTGTAAATCTGGTGAAAACTTTCGATAATTTAAAAGAACTTTAAAATATCTTTCGAATGCTGTATTAAAAATAATTTAATCATAATTAGAAATTGAAATATTGAAATTTTAAAATATTACAGCGCCATCTGGCGGTACAAATTTCTGTATTCCACTGTTCGAAAAGCTTTCTAATGATGTATTACTTACGAAATTATTTTAATTAGTAGCTGATATACAAAAGAAAACTGATTCAGGAGACCTCAAAACGTGTAAATCTGGTGAAAACTGTCGATAATATAAAAGAACTTTAAAATATCTTTCGAATGATGCATTAAAAATAATTTAATCATAATTAGAAATTGAAATATTGAAATTTGAATGTATTACAGCGCCATCTGGCGGTAGAAATTTCTGTAATCCACTGTTCGATTCCAAAACAAAAAAGCTTTCTAATGATGTATTACTTATAAAATTATTTTAATTAGTAGCTGAGATACAAAAGAAAACCTAATCAGGACACCTCAAAACGTGTAAATCGGGTGAAATCTCAAATTCCATTTTCGATAATGTAAAAGTACTTTAAAATGTGTATCAAGTCAACAAAGCTTTCAAATGATGTATTACTTATGAAATTTTTTTAATTAATTTCTGAGATATAAAAGAAAACTGATTCAGGACACCTCAAAACGTGTAAATCTGGTGAAAACTTTCGATAATTTAAAACAACTTTAAAATATCTTTCGAATGATGTATTAAAAATAATTTAATTGGAATTTGAAATATCGAAATTTTAGCTGAGATACAAAAGAAAACCTACTCAGGACATTCTAAAACATGTAAATCACGTGAAATCTCTAATTCCATTATCTACGGTAGTTTTATTAATGGAAGTAAAAAGAAAAATAAATATTTTTTATTTCCCCAAAACCTATATATACCACGGTAGTCGGGTAATGGAAGTAAAAAGAAAAAGAAAAAGTATTTTTTAGTTCCTTCAAATGTATTTTGTTGCTATGGAAACTTCTATCGTCTATTGAAAGATGGATACGAATTAGAATAAAATTTATTTTGCAATTAAAATGTAACTGCTTTGTTTATTAATGAAAATTGATGAAATTTTAACTGCAGGTTGGTTTTGTGCTGAAAAGTTTGTATATTAAGTGTTGTGTACGAAAAAGAAAATTTGAAGCACTTTGAAATTTGCAATTTTTAACCCCAGTTAAAGATCATGTGACATTAATGACTTGCACCTGTTTTGTTTCCGTTCGAGACAGCCGTTAAAATCGTCTGCTGAATGCTGATAGAATGCCTCTTTTTAAGCAATAAGGATTTTGGTCATTGTTCGATCGACATGGGTCAACATTTTAATTAATATCTCCGAAACTAAGATTTTTAAATTCCGTTTCGAGGAAAACATCGAAAAGGCTCCAGAGCATCCGTATGCCAATTCTTGTGTTTCTGCGTTCAGTAGGGGCTGAACGTATAAAAGAACAGACAGACAGACAGACAGACAGACAAACCTTTCCATTTATTATTATAGATTAATATTATTTAGAACTTTGATTTAATTCCAGAATAAATATAGCAAAATTTCTAAAAAAAAAATATTTTCCAAACCATATGTAAAATGGAAATATGAGGCATGATACAATTTCTTTGAGGCATTTCATTTATATTGTATTATTAATTTTAACGAAACAAAAATATGGTCAGTAAAAATTACATTAAAAAACAGTTTTTCTTAAAATATAGCTGTTCAAAATATTTTTTTAAAAATTGGTTTATTAAAACATTTAAGTGTTTATATTAACTTAATTGATATTTTTCAAGAAAGAAATTTCTCTTCGTAGTAAATTAATTTTTAAGTTATAACAGTATGTAATGAAAGCTGAATAATAACTGACAAACTTGTACTACAATAAGTTAAAAAATTCAGTCACTTAATTTGTAATTTATGAAAAACATATCTTATAAACTTAACCCAATCAAAAGAAAACAAAAATATGTTTCTTTTTTTATCTATCTTTCTTTCATTCTTTTTTTCTTTCTCTTTAGTAAATATTACTTAAATGTAATTAATTATTTTAAAATTTCTGAAAGTTTGTTCATTAATCTAATCAATAGTATTATTTTATTTGATTACAATCAATTTGATTAAAGTTACATTTTCTTCTTAAGAATTATCAGCATAATTATAGATTAATTGAATTACCACTTTGTGAAACCTACAGTCAACTGATAAATGAATAATCTCCTTATATTATTAAAATCTGTGCGCATCTGTCTTTCTGTCTGTCTGTCTTTCTGTCTGTCTGTCTGTCTGTGAGAAATGCCTTGTGAACGCTAGAGCTCCGGCGCTAATGGTCGCATCGCCTTGAAACCGGTGTCGACAGACGCAGAATTTCTTCATCTCGACATCGTGATAATTCGCTAAGCGATGCGACCCTAATTAGCGGAGATATTAATTAAAACGTCGACCCTTGTCTACCGAAAAATGACCCAGAAAATGCTTAAAAAGCGACATTTTTACGGAAAAAGTGGAAAATAAATTAGAAATATCAGTCGTATCGTTACAAATAAGGTATCAAATGAAAGGTCCGATTTTTCTGAATCCGACAGTTTAAATAGCTTATCGATAGGACAATTAGATTTTTAAAATTAACTAAAGTATGAAAAAAAGGTGGCAACAAATCACAAGAGTTTTATTAATTTCCTTCTAGACGTATTTCGGTTACCATGGCGCCGGGCTAAAGAATAAATCGATTTTACTTCCTGCTTTACTGATTTTGTACTGGAAATAAAAATTGCAAATTTCAAAATGCTTCAATTTTCTTCAAAATTATTTCAAACATGCTACACACTTTTAACATCACAAGACGAAGTTGCAGTTCAAATTTCACCGGGTTTCCAGAATAAATAAAAAAGGTACAATTTAATTGCAAATTAAATTTTATTCCAATACGCGTATTTCAAATTCTAACTATGATTAAATTATTTTTAATACATCATTCGAAAGATATTTTAAAGTACTTTTATATTATCGAAAGTGGGATTCAAGATTTCGCTTCATTTACACGTTTTGAGGTCTCCTGAATCGGTTTTCTTTTGTATCTCAGCTACTAATTAAAATAATTTCATAAGTAATACATCATTAGATAGCTTTGTTGATTTGGAATCGAATAGTAGATTACAGAAATTTGTACCGCCAGATGGCGCTGCAATATTTTCAAATTTCAATATTTAAATTTCTAATTATGATTAAATTATTTTTAATACATCATTCGAAAGATATTTTAAAGTTTTTTTATATTATCGAAAGTTTTCACCAGATTTACACGTTTTGAGGTGTTCTGATTAGGTTTTTTTTTTTTTGCATCTCAGCTAATTCAGTTAGACCGTTCAAAATTGGTATATGTAGGTTAATTGGGAAGGGCTGAAAGGGTGGGGAAGATATAGGCGTGCACCGCGCGCACGGGACAGCGCGGCCGAAGGCAGTGGGGACCCGGTCCGACTTTTTAACCGATGAGAAATGATTTTTTTTTCATTTTCTTTTCTTAAGAATAAAAATTTGATTTGAGAAGGAATATGCGCGCGTAGCGCGCGTATACCTTCACACGTGCGCGGGCAGCGCGCATGGGTCTGCGCTGCAGAACGCAGTGGGGACACGGTGTGAGTTTTTACCCGATCAGAAATGATTTTTTTAGGAGGCACGAAGGATCAGGGAATGAATACGCGCGCAGCGCGTGTATTCCTTAACTTGAGCGCGCGCAGCGCGTACGGGACTGCGCTGCCGTAGGCAGTGAGGACCCGGTCCAACTTTGTACCCGATGAGAAATGATTTTTTTTTTATTTTCTTTTCTTAAGAATAAAAATTTGATTTGAGAAGGAATATGTGCGCGCAGCGCACGTATACTCTCACACGTGCGCGCGCAGCGCGCATGGGTCTCCGCTGCCGAAGGCAGTGGGGACCCGGTGTAAGTTTTTACCCGATCAGAATTTTTTTGAGGGGGGGGGCACAAAGGGTCAGGGAAGGAATACGCTCGCGCAGCGCGCACGGGGCAGCGCTACCGATGGCAGTGGGGACCCGGGCTGACTTTTTACCCAATCAGAAAGTATTATTATTTTTTTTTCTTTCTTTTCTTGACACTAAAAGTTACTGTTAGTGATTCATTAATTTTAGTGATTCATTTGAAAATACTGACCCGCTAGCGGGCGAAGCTCGCTAGTCTCCTTATATTATTAAAATCTGTGCGCGTCTGTCTGTCTGTCTGTGAGAAATGCCTTGTCATCGCTAAAGCTCCAGCGCTAATGGTCGCATCACCTCGAAACCGGTGTCGACAGACGCAGAATTTCTTCATCTCGACATCGCGATAATTCGCTAAGCAATGCGACCCTAATTAGCAGAGATATTAATTAAAATGTCGACCCATGTCTACCGAAAAATGACCCAGAATTCATGATTAAATGCTTAAAAAGCGACATTTTTACGGAAAAAGTGGAAAATAAATTAGAAATATCAGTCGCATTGTTACAAACAAGATACCATTGGAAAGGGATTTTTTTTCTCAATCGGATGGTTTAATCGATCGGACAATTAGATTTTTTAAAATTAACTAACGTATGAAAAAAAGGTGGCAACAAATCACAAGAGTTTTATTAATTTCGCAATAGACGTATTTCGGTTACCATTGCGCGGGGCGAAAAAATAAATAGATTTTACTTCCTGCTTTACTGATTTTGTAGTGGGAATAAAAATTGCAAATTTCAAAATGCTTCAATTTTCTTCAAAATTATTTCAAACTTGCTACACACTGTTAACATCACAAGACGAAGTTGCAGTTTAAATTTCATCGGGTTTCGAGAATAAATAAAAAATGTACAATTTAATTGCAAATTAAACTTTATTCTAATACGCGTATTTCAAATTCTAACTATGATTAAATTATTTTTAATGCATCATTCGAAAGATATTTTAAAGTACTTTTATATTATAGAAAGTGGGATTCAAGATTTCGCTTCATTTACACGTTTTAAGGTCTCCTCAATCGGTTTTCTTTTGTATCTCAGCTATTAATAAATATAATTTTATAAGTAATACATCATTAGAAAGATTTGTTGATTTGGAAACGAACTGTAGATTACAGAAATTTCTACCGCTAGATGGCGCTGTAATATTTTCAAATTTCAATATTTCAATTTCTAATTATGATTAAATTATTTTTAATATATCATTCGAAAGATATTTTAAAGTTCTTTTATATTATCAAAAATTTTCACCAGATTTACACGTTTTTAGGTGTCCTGATTAGGTTTTCTTTTGCATCTCAGCTAATTGAGTTAGACCGTTCAAAGTTGGTATATATGTAGGTTAATTACGAGGGGCTGAAAGTGTGGGGAAGATATGGGCGTGCACCGCGCGCGTATCACCTAACTTGTGCGCACGCAGCGCGCACGGGACAGCGCTGAATTTTTAACCGATGAGAAATGATTATTTTCATTTTCTTTTCTTAAGAATAAAAATTTGATTTCAGAAGGAATATGTGCGCGTAGTGCGCGTATACCTTAACACGTGTGCGCACATGGGTCTGCGCTGCCGAAGGCAGTGGGGACACTGTGTGAGTTTTTACCCGATCAGAAACGATTTTTTTAGGGGGCACGAAGGGTCAGGGAAGGAATATGCGCGCGCAGCGAGCACGGGACTGCGCTGCCGTAGGCAGTGAGGACCCAGTCCGACTTTGTACCCGACAGAAATGATTTTTTTCATTTTCTTTTCTTAAGAATAAAAATTTGATTTGAGAAGGAATATGTGCGCGCAGCGCACGTATACCTTCACACGTGCGCGCGTTGCGCGCATGTGTATGCGCTGCCGATGGCAGTAGGGACCCGGTGTGAGTTTTTACCCGATCAGAACTTTTTTTTTTTTTTGCGTGGGGCACGAAGTGTCAGGGAAAGAATGCGCGCGCGCAGCGCGTGTATCCCTTAACTTGTGCGCGCGCACGGGGCGGCGCTGCCGAAGGCAGTGGGGAACAGGGGCTACTTTTTACCCGATCAGAAATGATTTTTTTTTTCTTTTCTTAAGACTAAAAGTTACAGTTAGTGATTCATTTGAAAATACTGACCCGCTAGTTTTAAAGTAATAGAGTTCGATATTTAAACTTTTTTTTTCTTTTCTGTATAAAATTAGTGTAATTTTCTCTTTTACATCTCAAATGTTTTTTACTTTTAGCCATATCTCTTCCATCTCTATTGCAGAAACACATTTCTATAATAAGTTTATACAATTTCGTATTCCGAAAAACTTACCGTTTTTGTTGAGAAAGAATCCTCATTTAACCAAAAAAATATTTTGATTAGGTTTTGCAATAATGACTCTTGTTATAATCCCCGTAAACCCCTAGTGGACAAGTGTAGCACCCAAAACTTTTCGGATACATGGCAATATGATCTGCCATTTATCGAGAAAGGAGACATGGTACACTGTAAAATAAAATTGTAAAATCATGGTATTTGACTGTATAATTTTAGGGTCAGCAGGTTCTGCTCTCGAAATACTTCAGTCCTTTCTTCATTCAATGGATTTCGATTTTGGGAATAAGGCCGATTGACTGCTATAGGTCCTAGGCCAGAGTGGGAGTGCCCTCCGTGGGGGTCCTTGTAAAGGGTCCTAGCCCGTATTTATTCAAGTTTCGAAAAAAAACATGGAAAATTCCGAACGGCTAGGCCGACGAGCGCGACTTGGATCGAACCCGGCATCTTATGTCTACCAGCTTTGAGCGCAGAACCGCTCGGCCGCTGGTGGGCCCCCTTTAATAGAATACAGCTTAAAAGAAAAAAAAAGAAAAAGAAAAAAAAAAACTCTTCTGCTATTCTAAAAAGGGCAAATACGCCCAACACTTCATAAACACAGTTTGAAATCGGCCTTATAATGAAAACCTGTTTGGATGAATAAGAATTAGGCTCTAGCTATTTCTTCTTTGCACCCACTATTGAAACCATAAAGATCGAAAACCATGAAAAATATCGTATTAATTGGAGATACAAATTCTCTGTATTTATGTAAAAGATTTATTATTATTATTCAAAGTTTATTCTGCGTCTCTGTTAACTTTCAGAGATCTCACATAGTTTTCAAAAGTTTCCTTTTGTTTTTGAAAAAGGGTGAGAAATTCTCACCCATTATTTACCTCTAATGAGAACCTCGAAATAAGACTACCTCTTTAGTGCTAGTGTTTACGAATAAAAAAGGCCCACCAGCGGCTGAGCGATTCTGCGCTTAAAGTTGGTAGACGTGAGGTGCCGGGCTCAGTCACAGATTGCGCTCGTCGGCCTAATCGTTCGGAGTTTTCCGTGGTTTTCCCCGAAACTTGCGTAAATACGGGCTAGGACACCTCAGAAAGACCCCCTCGGAGGGCACTCCTCCTCAGGCCTAGGAACTACAGCAGTCAATCGGCCTTATTTCCAAATCCAATCCAGTCCGTTTACAAATAAAAAGGATTTCGAAAAATGGTTAGATTTTCTTTCACAAAATTCAGTATCGTAGTCTTTATAGGGGGAAAAAAAAGCTTTTGTTTTTTCAATATGAAAATTGACTGACTTCTTAATTTTGTCAAAAATAGCAAATTTAGATTTTAAAATAGTCTTAAAATAAAACAATTTTTATGCATAGTTTGAACGTTAACAATTTAATCAATGTAAAAAATTTCTGTAAAAATAAAGCACTTTTTTTTAACATAAATACAGCATAGGTTGCTGTAAATTTGTATAGCTAGTTCTGTAAAAATAATTGAAGATTTGTTACTTCACATTGTGCTGTAAATCGGTTTAAAAAATTTTCCAGAAGTCTTTTGCTGCGTATGACAAGATTTATCAACTAGTCAGGTCTGATGTTGACTTTATCTGTTTTTGTAAAGAAAAGCGTGTAGGATCCCAACGGCGCGTTTGGCAAAGCACTGGCCTTTGACATAGGCGATTTTGAGTTCGAATCCCGGGCTACCCGAGACGGTTTGCTTTACATGAAAATTGATAAATTAGTTTTTGCGTGTAAAAAAATAAATAAGTTTTTTAGTGTTGTGGATTTCTCCCTGCACGCTTGTGTAATAATTGCAAGAAACTTTTTTAAAGCATTCGAGAAACTCAAACTTTAACTTTTAATTTTACGGTCAATGCCACTTTTTTTGCAGGTTGGTTGTACGTTTCACCACAACGTAAAATTACTGGCGATAAATCATTCATCGTCTAAATGTATTTTTACGGGCTTTGAATGGAATCTCTGCTGCCGGGCTTTACCCGTAATTTTACTGCAGCATTTTTTACAGTGTAGTCTTTTATGTCTAAAAAGTTCTCCTATATGACGAAAATTTTAAGTTAATTTAGAGCGAAATTATTCCTTTTAATCAGATGATAATTTAATAGTGGTGTAAAAAAAAAAATCTGCATTAGTAATCACATGTTCAGTTCTGCCCCCTTCTTCCTTTTTAAAATGTTGCAAGGTGCAGATCTCGTGTTTTACCTCTTCACCCTGATGTTAAAACCCACCTGAGATACAAATGCAGTCGTATATGTGTCGTTATGTGTCGTATATATACATGTATGGGATATATTGACTAATTAGACATAAAAAAGGCTTTTCTTTATTCTATTTTCTTTCTTTCTTTTCTTTTTTCTTTCTTTTTTCTTTTTTTTTCTTTTTTTTTTTTTCTTTTTTTTTTTTTTTTGGGGGGGGGGGGGTGTTTTAGAAAAAGTTTCTGCTATAGAAAGCGTGAAATACTGAAACGTATTTATTGAAGATACAACTTCATTTTCGATGACAAGTGTATTTCCGTACGTATAAAATTAAGAGCAATCAGTGTTGTAATAATCATATTTTTTAAACACCATAATTCACTTCATTTAAATAAATACAATTCTCTAACCAACATAGCTTTCATTAAATACTACATTAGGTTTTTATTTACTGATTCCGAATTGTCTTAACTACCAATGTGTTAGTAAATAATTTATATGGTATGAAAATCGAATAATTAAAGGTATTTAATATATTATTTAAATTTTAATTATTTCATGTTCAAATCTTTGAAAAGAATTTTATTATTACTAATACACAAATAATTTCCTTCTAATGAACATCAAATATATATAAGAAATCACTTAAAAATTCTAGACATTCGTCTAGACATTCATAATCTCTTACCAGCTTACACAGCGTAATTATGAAGCATTCAGTAGTATTTCTTAAAATTCTGAAATATTTCATAAATTATATGATTTTATTTATACCAAGAGCGGTAATGAATCCCGATAACTCAATAAATTTTCACAGTTCAGCTTACTAAATAAAGATAACAGAGATCTTATTCTCCGTAATCTATATAAATCAGAGTTGGTATTTAAATTTGACTGAAAGCAAATTATGCGTTAAAGCTAAACGGACGGTTTTAATGTAATTTATTATTTATAATGTCTGAAAATTAGCTGTTTAGAAACCCCAATATACTATGTTTTATTACTATACAATTTTAGTGATGCAAAAATTCTTTACTTGAGGGAATTTAACTAATACTTCTGCAGCGATTTACAAGGTTATAAATCATCAAAAATATTTTTTTTTCTTTACATCTTTGTACATTACACATTATTTTAAAAAATGGAAAAATGTAATATTTATTTATTTGTACACACATTGATATTTTACCAGTATGAATAGCTTTGTTGTTTCTTTTTCAATTCTTCACAAAATAAAAGCAAATCCACAATGTAAATTCACGCTATATTAGAAACGAAATACATTATAATAAATATAATTCTTAATGTCTAGTTATTTATTCATAAATATTTTTTCTGCAGACACAGCTGAAAAATATAAATGAATAATTGTTAGAACTTGCATATGAAAATAAATTCATTATTTCTATTTCAAATTCTTAAATCATGTAGTTCTAAGCAGTTGATTATCTAATGTGACTCACATAGAATGTTAAAAATATAAAAATAGAAATTATTTTTTAACAACATATATTCTATTGCTTGGTGATTACACTGTGGAAAAGAAAACATTACCGCCTTCATCTAGAATGAATAAGTAGTCATTTTCTGACTCCCTAAACTAGAAATGTAAATTTCTGAGTTAGGCGTATAAGGTAAACAAATAACATCAATAGATGAAATGATCTAGAATTTCTAGTCTACACTTTTTTGGATAGTGAAACAATATTATGAACAATGTTGCCAGATTTTTGTACTTTTTCATTCGACAGTCACCAATAATTTTGAGAAGTGATAATTGATATACATATAATAGACGATTAAAAAAGTTGCAAAATATATGGCAACAGTGATTATGAATATTACACTGAGAAAAAATTCTGTAACTGACATCTAGAATCTAAATTGTGGCTCTAGAAAAAATAGTTCCATGTTATCCTTATAAATTCTATTTCCCTTGTAAAGCGAGTTCTAGAAGCCCCTATTAGAATTCTAGAACGTTTGCCTATATTCTCGAGGGCAAAGTTATTTAAAAATCTCTGCAAATAAATGAGACTACAAGAGGCGGGTTTCTGCAACTCTAATCTTGGATTATTACCAAATTCTAGTAAATCAAGTGAGAATTTCTCGCAATGTAAAT
Source organism: Salticus scenicus (assembly GCA_963930645.1). Classification (NCBI taxonomy): domain Eukaryota; kingdom Metazoa; phylum Arthropoda; class Arachnida; order Araneae; family Salticidae; genus Salticus; species Salticus scenicus. The sequence goes on along the minus strand of OZ005650.1, from coordinate 143,626,266 downwards.
GATTCAGAATATTTAGAGTATTCAGAATATTGTGTCACCATCTAGAAATGTGTACGCTAGAAATTCTCGATAATTTCGTCTATTCAGTTTGTTGGCGTGCCTTATGCGCATAGCTCGGAAATCTGTATTTCTAGTTAAGAGATTTAGAAAATGGCCACTTATTCATTCTAGAGAAAGGTGGTATATTTTTTTTTCTCAGTGTATGAATCATTTGTATTGTGCGAAATTCTCGCTTGGTTTTCTAGAATTGGGTCATAAAACAAAATTCTAGTCACTAAATCTCGTTTTTTTTTGTGTGTGTGTGTGTGTGTGTGTGTTCGCATTTATTCTGAGAGATTTTTAAATAAGACTGACCACGATAATGTAGGAAACGGCTCTAGAATTCTGATAGGGGTTTTTTAAAACTGGCTAGCAAAGGCAACTAATATATATAAGGATGACATAGAACTATTTTTACTAGAGCCATAATTTAATTTTTAGATGTCAGTCAAGTCGCAGAATTTTTTTCAGTGTAATTAACTCTAAAGTTTTCTGCTTCTAACTTTGATTTTTAAAATTACAATCGTCATCTCTTCAAATCCATTGTTTAGAACTCGGAAGAATTATATAAGAGAAGTTGACATACAGTTTTATGTATGCAGAGTGAATGAAGTTAAATATTGCTTATTTAAGATGGCTGCCGTAATAGTAGTGATCCCGAAAGAGCCATATTAAATCTACCATAATATTAGTTAGTGCTGTGTCACTTAATGTTTTCTACGGTTACGATTTTTATTTCCTGTTCTTCCGGACATCTCACGTCATCTCATATCATTTCCTCCTAGCTGTTTCAAAATGAGTTTTTATCATTCTGAAATAAATAATAATATTAATAAATTTTCAACTTAAAAAATAAAGGAATAAGTAAATAACCGTCTTTATTAATATGTTTACAATGTGTTGATCGTACTAAGTATAGAATTAAATTTGGACACCAGTATTTAGACAGTTATTGACAATGTCATGCAGGGAATCCTCGTTGTACTTGCATGATATTATATTTTTAAAACTAATTTATAGTAATACATTTTACTTCTATGCAACTATGTACTATACCATTTATAAACAGAAAACCTGAAAAATGATTTTCTCGATTATAAAATTAAATAAAAAATGTAATGATATAGTTTCCAGATATATAGTAATATTAGCATAGTTACGTAGTAATATTAACATAGTCTTTTACGATTTTAAATACCACTATTTTAAAATGGCTTTCATTTTTCTTATTTAAAGCAAGAATTTTAGTGTTTAAATAGAACAAAAAATTTTCTACAAAAATAATTATACTAAAAATGTTCGAAAGTTTGTAATTCTGTCAGAGTACTGGTTTATGAACATTTTTTTTTCCTTTAAAATTTAACAAATTGTTTAATTACTATGTTAGAAGAATTCATCTATACTTTTCAGCTTTTAAACATATTTAACTAAGATACCTTCATATATGTGTAATTATAGTATTTTATGTTATGTTATTTTATTTATTATCACATACTTTTATTAATATTTTTTAATTAAATGGGGACGCCACTTTTCATTACATATAACAGAAATTACATCAATTATGACGTTAATAAGGAAAGATACAAAAAAAAAAAAAAAAAAAAAAAAAAAAAATACACGAAAAAAGAAAAAAAAAAAAAAAAAAAAAAAAAAAAAACAGTGTCTGGAACGCCAAATGGAATAAATAAACAGCAGACAGGTTTTTTTTTTTTTCCCCATAGCATTTAGCGAGTTTTCATCAGTGTAATTTAATTAATAGGATGTACTGATGCCTGTTCTCTAAATGTTACTGAAACAGCTGCCTGATATTTCATTCTCTATGGCATCCCAGACGATATTTTCCCGTGTTTATTTATCAACACTGAAAAAAAAAATATATATACCGCCTTCATCTAGAACGAATAAGTAGTCATTGTCTTAATCCGTAAACTAGAAATAAAGTTGACTCTCATATAACGCGGGGGATACGTTCCGCGTAATAGGAAATCGCGTTATAGGAGACATACATTGAGCAGACGATTTCATTACGCAATGAGACCAAAAGCGTCGGGTGTTGGCATGGCATAGTAACGGATAGAGTCCTGCATCGGGTCGGGTTGATAGAATTTTTTCTCTTGAGGGTCAGGTTCTGGTCGGGTTGACTCCTCTTTTTTTCGTGCGGATCGGGTTGACGGAATTTTTTTTCTTGCGGGTCGGGATCGGGTTCGGGTCGGGTTTGGTTTTTAGCAAGTCGGGTCGACTTGAGAGCACCTTTCAAAATATTTTTTTATATTTATAAACATAAATTTATAGGCATGTTTATAACTCTGTAACTAATTTAAACATTCTGTACATACTAGGCATTTATCGGAGCTCCCTATTCGTATTCGCGGATATCAGCCAGAAAAATAGATCCGTAATTGCATCTGGATCTGCTTTCTTTTCTTCAACAAAACTAACATGTACCTTTTGTAGAAATGGTATGAAAATTAGAAAAGTATTATAAATCTTTTTCAATTGTTTTTAATATATAAATTAATAAATTCAAATACATTATAACCTCGTATTTACATTCTGGAAATTGAAAAAATTTCTCAATTTACAATTTTTTTTTTTTTTTTTTTTTTTTTTGGCTTTCTTCTATATTCAATAGAAGAAAGTACAAGATTCGTAAAAATTTTCAACTTCCGGTTTTTGATGAATTTGCACGTTTTGAGAGTCCAGAACACGATTTGACTATTTCTAGAAAATATCAGTCTGTGTCTCTGTATATGAGTGACAAAAATTTTGTGGCGACTGTATCTCTGTAATTACTGCACATAATTGCATATAAATTTATAAATAAATGCACCTTGACATAAATTAGTGCCTATCAACTTTTGGACCCATCGCTCAACAGATAACGCTGCTATACAGTGATTTCCACAATTTAAGGGAATGCTATATCTCAGGAACTACTGCAGAGAATTGCATATGAATTCATATGTAGATGCACCTTGACATAACGTAGTCCTTGTCAACTTTTTATGTCAATTTCTCAAAAGGTGGCGCTGCTATACAGTGATTTCCACAATTCTATATCTCAGGAACTACTACACAAAATTGCACATAAATTTATATGTGGATGTACCATGATATAAATTGTTGTCCATCCACTTTTAGTACCAATAATTCAATAGGTGGCGGTTTTATACAACGATTTCCATAATTTAAGGCAAAGAGATATCTCAGGTTCTATTGTGTATAATTAAAAAAAATTGATATGTGAAAAGACCATTATCATCAGACATTATGCTAATTCAATTTGGATGCATATCGGCCAATAGGTGGCGTTGCTGTACTGAAATTTTCCCCGAGAACGGAAAAGCTATATCTCAACTTCTATGGTTTATAACTGTACAAAATTTGAAAAGTGCGATAACCATTATCAAAACGCATTTTTTAATATATTATTTATAGAGAATAAAACTGTCTTTCTTTGTACTTTTCGTGTAATTTTTCTCTAAGATGAAAATCGTCTGCATTCATTATGGTAGGTAATTGTAATAAATAATAGTTTTAATAAATTATCTGTATTGAGCGAATTTTTATCAGCAAATATAGAAGAAAGTCTTGTGGTGGGCACAACATACTAGTTTTTTTTTTTTTAATAACTTTATTTTTAATGAAATTCAATCCTCGCTCTTATGTGAACGGAATTTTGAATTTTTCTCCATTTATACTTGTATATACGTAAATATAGAAGAAATACTTGCTGTGATTTCATTTAAAGCTAGTATACTGTGACCACCTCAAACTTTCTTCTACATTTTCCTATAGGAATTCGCTCAGTAAAAATATTTTCTTAAAAATATTATTTATTAAAATTATCTACCATGATCAGATTTTCATTTTATAAAAAACTAACACTAAATATAAGAAAAGGAAGACAGTTTAATTCTCCATTAATAAAGTCTTAAAAAATGCGTCATCATAATGGTTACCTCATACATCGATTAGGTACCGTTGTGTAACATGGAAGTTAAGATGTAGCCACATTCCGTTCTAAAACTGCAGTATAGCAGCGCCACTTACATGCTTATATGCATCCAAACTGAATCAGAGTAATGTCATATAATGGTTACACTGATAGATGTCAAGTTTTGTTTGATTATACACAACAGAACCTGAGATATAGCCTTCCTTGAAAATGCAAAAGTCGACGTATAACAGCACCACCTGTTGAGCAATTGACAGAAAAGTTGGTAAGCACTAACTTATGTCAAAGTGTAACAAGTGTATCTGCACATAAATTTATATGCAAAATTGTGTAGTAGTTTCTGATATATAGCCTTTCCTGAAATTGTGAAAATCGCGGTCCAGCAGCGCCATTTGTTGATAAATTGATACGAAAAGTTGATAGTTACTTATTTAGGTCAAGGTACATCAGCATATAAATTTATATGCTGTTATCTGCACTGAGATACAGTCGCCACAACATTTTTTTTTCTTTTTTCACGCACACACACAAACAGACGGACACATATTTTCTAAAAATACCTAGTCAAATTGTGTTCTGGAATCCGCAAAACGTGTAAATCCATCAAAAAACGGAAGCTGAAATTTTTTACGATTCCAATACTTTCTTCAATTGAATACAGAAGAAAGTAAAAAGTAATGTAAAATAAACACATTTAGGAAACGGATTCCATCAAGGCATAATAATAATATTCTTTAACGTCTTCTCTAGAACAAATAAACAAAGCACGAAAATTGCAACTGTAGAAAAATAATTTGCTGATCGTGTGAATTGAAAGGGATTGTGGGAAAGCAGATGTCCCGAATTATTATAAACATTCACGTCGAACAAAAGCAATAAATAAAGATGCATTCCTTTTTTTTTTCCAGAAGATAAGCATTAAACAACGAGCTAGTAACACTGAATTTGAAGTACATTTTTGCAATATTGAAGTTCACAACTCACATAAATATTTCAACATTATTATTAAACAATTTGTTTTAGATTTTTTTATTTTTAACTCAATACAATCGGTAATTACATTTTATTTTTATTTTTACTTTTTTCACTTTCTTCTATATTCAATCGAAGAAAGTATTGGATTCGTAAAAATTTTCGACTTCGGTTTTCGACGGATTTAGAAGTTTTGAGACACTGTATATTTGGAACTACTGTTTAGGCTTACATTTAAATTCATATGTAGATGCACCTTGACCTAAATTAGTGACTATCAATTTTTGGTGTCAACTGCTCGACACGTGGCGATGCTATACAGCGATTTCTGCATTTTCAGGGAGGCTATATCTCAGGTTTCATAGCGTATAATCCAGCGAAACTTGATATGTGAGAAAACCAATATGAGATATTTCGCTGGTTCAATTTGAATGCCTATTAGCCTACAAGTGGCGTTGCTATACAGTGATTTCCACAATTTAAAGAAAGGCTATACCTCAGGAACTACTGTACAGAATTGCATATAAATTTGTATGCAGATGCACTTTAATATATATTAGCGCTTGTCAGTGGCGGATCCAGAACTTGACTTTGGGGGGGGGGGGTAAGATTTTTCAAAGTGTTATTCTAGACCAATAAAAAATTCACAATTGCAAAATTCAATTATGAATGACAGTGTTTTTTTTTTTTTTTTTTTTGGGGGGGGGGCTTCATCCCCCTAGCCCCCCCCCCTTAAATCCGCCACTGGCGCTTGTCACCTTTTGGTGTAAATTGCTCAACAGGTGGCACTGCTACACAGTGATTTCCACAATTAGAAGGAAAGCTATATGTCAGGTTCTACTGCGTATCATCAAACAAAACTTTATATGTGAGAAGGCGATTATGAGATATTATGCTGATTCAGTTTGAATGCTTGTCAGTCAATAGGTGGCGCTGCTATACTGCAAATTTCATCGATAACGAGATGGCTATATCTCAAATTCTATGTCATATAACTGTACAAAACTTGATATGTGAGATAACCATTATAAAAATGAATTTTTCCTTTCTTTTATATTCAATTGAAAATGTAATTTTTAAATTATTTTATATTCAACATTATTTTATATTCAATAGAAGAAAGTATTGGATTCGTAAAAATTTTCGACCTCGATTTTTTTATGAATTTACACGTTTTGAGAGTATAGAACACGATTTGACCATTTTTAGAAAATGTCTGTGTGTGTGTGTGACAAAATATTATGGCAATTGTGCAGTAATATGTACTGAAATATATTTATTTCAATGAATTATTCTATCTTTTGCGTCACGCCATCCAAAACTGAAAAAAATTTCACAGTTTTTTCTTTGCATCACGATATCTATTTGCATGCATTTTCAATTTATTTGGATGAAATGACACAAAGTAAACATTTCCATATGTTTTACTTACAGTTTTGGATGGCGTGACGCAAAAGATAGAATAATTCATTGAAATAAATATATTTCAGTACATAATATAAGCTTAATGAAAGTGATATATTTGACAGCGTATTTGAAAATTAAAAGCAATATTTCAATGTGCACATATACTTTAATATGCAAAACAAAATAATTGCAGAGAAATTTAAAAACAAATCACTTAATGTAACACCACTGCGTTACTGGAATTTCATATAATTTCTTTTAAAACACATGCTTTCATAGTATAAGAGATGTGAATGGAAAGGTATCAATGAGTAAATGCTATATATTATTTTATGTTGAAAATAACGTTTACACTGTAAATATAAATAAAAGGAAAAAGCAAATTCAAATAAGAAAATCTATGTATAATTTAATTAATATCAAAGAGCGTCACTGAAAATTTGATATCATTATTTTTAGACCCGTATTTCTAATTCTTATAGCCATAAAGTACAATGCTGCGTCACAAACTTTTAACCCGTTGAGGGTTTTTTGTATTGATATCATTACTTTTTAGGGGTTAATGATCAAAACGCAAAATTAAAGGAGCATGGTAATAACACTGTATTAAAAGTTTTGTTTTATAGGTCACACTCGAACAAAATAACAAACTAAATAAAATTTCAAAATTTTATAAAAAGTGATAAAAAAGATGGACACATGCAACATTACAAAGGCATAATATAGTACATTTTAAAAATGACAAAAATTTCTTATTTATATTCATTTCTTATTATAATGTTTTAGGTATAGATTTGATTTAAAAGAGAAAAATAAATAATAATAGAAAAATCTTTAAAAAGTGAAAATTTTATACTGGTAAATATTTAAGTAGTATAGTTTGTTATGAATTTAATTTAAAAAAAAATCTTAATCTATTCAAAATTTTATTACAGCTTAACATTTTGTAATTTATATATTATATATATACTAGAAACTTAATGAGCAAATTAATTATTTTCAAATTCTGTTTTAAGAATTTTTTCAATCCGTAGTTTAAGTGATTTATCACCTAATTTTGAAAAAATTACAAATATTTGCATATGATTATCATATTATTTGTCATTTTTATGAAAATAAAGGAAAAATTTTTTGTTGTTGCAACAATCACCTTTTAAAATAGAACCAATTTTGAAAGTTAACAACGTATCAGCATGAAAACAATGTAAATACAAAGAATATTTTTGATAAACAAATGTCATATAAAATGCAAGTACCTAAATAAATAACTCATTTAATATATATATTAAAAAAAGAAAAATATTTTTTATTTTATTTTTTGTGTTTATTTTTGACGCTCCCCGATAGATGGAGCCAAAACGATTATTTGATATTCAGTATTTCAGATGGAAGAGAAGAAATTCGTCCGCGAAACTGCCGCATCACGGTATTTTCGGAGTAAAAAATAGTTCGATTTTTAAACTGAGTTATAAAAAAAACAAGAGTTTTCCTAGGGAAAAGGGAGATGTCAGGCACATCAGATAAAAGCGATTAATATCATATATCAATTAAACTAAATTCGCTCGAGCCATATTCGAGAAAAATTTGTTCCTTACATACGCCGTCCATTTACAACTTAAATGAGCCAATTCATATCTCGAAATATATTGCACGCAGAAATGTAGGGATTTCAGGGTAGGATCAGACAGAAGGTGAAAGTCTATTTTGAAAATATCAGAACATAACCTCCCATATTTCCTGAGATATTAAGTGTCGGCTTTCAGCGGTTACTTTGATCTTAAAATTCCTGTATATATAAGTGTCGCAGTTTTCGTTCGTTTTTCCGTTTCCGCTGAGTGTCGTGGCGTTCGTTTGTTTTTGCGCTTGCGTCACTAGAAAAACTGCCGTTTTTCATGATCCTGAGATATTAAGTGTCGGCTTTCAGCGGTTACTTTGATCTTAAAATTCCTGTATATATAAGTGTCGCAGTTTTCGTTCGTTTTTCCGTTTCCGCTGAGTGTCGTGGCGTTCGTTTGTTTTTGCGCTTGCGTCACTAGAAAAACTGCCGTTTTTCATGATACTACCTAAACAATCTCCCGCATAGGTAAAGCGCATTTCTAACTTTAATCTGCTTGCATATTTATTACCGCTCTATCTTTGATCTTTTATTTTGTGAGCTTTGATATTTTACAGTGTGTGTCGAAATGATAGGTCCACCCGCATTTTTCAAAATTTCGACTCTTAATTGAGAATAAGAATCACATTTTTGGTAGCGATAATTAATCAGTAATTGTTATAACTATTTATGAAGAAATTTCTTAAAAATAAATAATTCCTTTTTATTTTATGCAAATTTTCATTTTCAGACCGTTTCGAAAAGATAGGTCCGCCTTCAGAAATTTTGCACCAATCACGTTTATTTCCAAAAAATTTGCATAAATATCGTTGCTTAGTCTTACTGCGGGATTATGCTGGCTGCTGTGGAGGTATTTAAACAGATTTGAACATCACGTTGTAATCAAACGAAATGGGTCGTCGTTGCAGTCTTTCGCTGGTTGAGCAGGAGAAAATTGATGCATTTAAAACGTGTGGAAAATCGAATAGAGAAATAGGAAAACTTTTAAACAGATCACATAATTTTAATTAAAATCACACAATCAACTGATTGGAAGAAAATCATATTTAATAATCATATTTATCCGTTATATAGCTCAATTGGTAGAGCCTTGACCTTGTAAGTCAAAGATTCGGGGTTCGACTCCCGGTCCAGGCATTATTTTCACTCAGTCGGAAAAATAAAATTTCAATAGATCACATAATGTTGTAAACAATTATTTGCGACTTAGAAATGCTTATGGCAGTAAAAAATCATCTGGCCGCCCATCAAAAGTGACACCCCGACAAAGAAGGACTATCGTAAAAGAGTTAAAATCTGGAAATATGAGCTTATCCACTGTGTCCAGACACTAAAACCCTCCAATATCAAAATATACAGTCCATAGAGTGGTAAAGAAGTTCGGCAATATAGTTTACGTGAAGAGGAAAGCGGCTCCGAAATTGACTAAAAAGCACAAAGATAAGAGATTGAAATTCGCACATGAAGTGATGTCCTGGAAACAAGATTGGCATCGTGTGATATTCAGTGATAAAAAGAAATTCAACCTGGATAGTCCATATGGCTGGCAGTACTACTGGCACGATCTGCGTAACGATAGACAGATATTCTCGAAGAGGCAAGCTGGTGGTAGTTCCGTTATGGTATGGGCCGGATTCGGAGGTGCAGGAAAAACTGATATAGCATTTGTAGACAATCGTTTGAATGCTGCAGGCTATCAACAGCTGCTTGAACAATATTTTCTTCCACAAGCAGAGCACATTGGGGGCCCATTCTTCATGTTCCAACAGTACAATGCTCCTGTGCACACTGCAAAGTCCACTTTCGAATGGTTTCTGGATAATGGTGTACATGTTATCGATTGACCACCTTGCAGCCCCGACCTGAATCCGGTAGAAAACATGTGGGGTATACTCGCAAGAGCGGTGTATGCAGGCGGAAGGCAGTACAACAGTACTGCAGACTTGAAAAAGGCTATTTCCTTCGAATGGTCAAAAATCGAGAAAAGGTGTTTGCAAAAACTTGTAGAAACCCTGCCGAATAGAATTTATGAGCTTATTCTGAAACAAGGTGGGAAAATTTCTTATTAATTAAACATTAATTTGACGCTTGGTTCAGTGGACCTATCTTTTTGAAACAGCTTTTTCATGTAATTTTTGTTTTCCTTATTATTCCTATTATTTGTATATTATTCATGTATTATTTTACATTGAATGAAATAATGTAGTTTATAAAATAGTACTTTGTACACAATAAAACCTTTTTTACCAACATAACTTTCGTTTTTACAGGTGGACCTATCATTTCGACACGCACTGTACATGCCATTGATGTATCTTATGTACAAGGAACAGTATATGTAATCGTCTGCTGTTTTTCCAATGTATCACGAAAAAACATCTTTCTATGCCTATTAATTTAGTATATATATATATATATATATATATATATATATATAGTATATATATATGTATATATATATAGTATATATATATATATATATATATATATATATATATATATATATATATATATATATATATATATATATATATATACACACACATACATATATACACTGACGGTAAGACGTTCATTGCAAAAATATTTATCGACATTTTTATTATTCTGGTGATGCTCATAGTTTATAAATTAGTAATTATATTTTTCAAAATGTACGTCATAAAAGTAAAAGGAAAGTGGATGCAGAAAACAAAAATCAGGATTTAGTTTAACATTTGAAGGCATGCGCGTCTTCACCTACAGTCCAGCAGAAAAGGGTATGCACAAGCTAATTTTTTTATAAAATGAAAAAGATACACTGGAATTCTCCAAATATTTTACTGTATCTAATCAATTGAATTACAAATTCGTGCTTCAAATTCGGAAACAAGTAATTGAAGGGAAAATAAAAAAATTACAAAAAAATCGAAATTGTGATGTCGCAAAAATTTATGCACAAAACTAAAATATTTACATTCCACAAAGTACAAAAATTGTTTAATAGTCTATGTTGTTTCCATTGCACCTGAAGAGATCAAATACGCTATTTTCTGTTGATAACATGAGATTTTGAAAGTTTCCGGAGCGAGACTGCACTAGGTTTCCTCGATCGCTGATTTGAGCTCTTGCACTAAGTAATACTAGGGAGCCTTTATAATATAGGGTGAGCAAAAAGTCCGTAAATACTTTTAAAATTCATAAAACCCAAAAAAAAAGAACAGAAATAAAAAAACAGTTTGCAAGTTTAGCATTGATAGGTCACGGAATTTTTTTAAGATAAGAAGAAAAATAATAATTCAACAAAAAAAGCTGACAGATGGCGCTGATATGAACGACTTAGTTGGAAATATGCAAATGAGACAATCGATTATTAATACTTTTGGCTATGGGGATATTTTAAATCCCGTGTGTATAGATCCCGTCTATTCAACCTGTCGGAAATGAAAAATGCAATCCGCCGCGCCGAGAGCTGTCATGTATACTACCGGACATGCTGCACTCTGCCGTTGCTGGATTTGTCACACGTCTGCAATGTGTTATCGCCTGTGGTGGTGGACAGAACACTGCAACCGGGGGCAACTCACCTTTCGGCTTAGAGTAGGGACACATAAAGTGTACCCCCGGAACGGATGACATCATAACTCTCCAGCGACCCTACGAACAGGGGCACGGGCCCGGAGGAGCCCGCGGGAAGGAAAGACCCAAAAATCGCAAGCAAACTAGCTGCTCTTCGGCGGGTGTGCAAGGTCGGGTCCTGGTACTCACTTGAGCCTATTAGAGGAACAAGGCCACGGGTGAAGAGTAGGTGACAATTACAAGTAGGACTGCACCAACGCCTCGTGTCGCCGGAACAGTCCGCAACATAACACATCACCTATTACTTTACGAGCGGGTTATAGCCTCCTTGACAGAGAGGCATAAGCACAATCGACGTGGAGGACTATCAGTCCACCCGCCAAGCTTCCCGCCCACGCCGCCTCGTTAGCTCACCACCGAAGCAGCTACCCAGGGGCCACCACTGGGAGGTGAGGTCGACTGACGCAAGTAGGACCGCTGCCTGAGTGACAGCGCGTCCCACGGCCCCCTGTGGTGGAACACATATTGCTATAATAAATGATTTGGTAACATTATTTTTGTTATTTACATGTCTTTTCTTTCACTTATGTACGAAACGCCCTCTATCGGCTGTTTTTTGAACTATTTATTTTTCTTATCTTAAAAGAAATCCCGTGACTTATTGGTGATAAACCTGTAAACCGTTTTTTATTTTGGTTACTTTTTTGGGTTTTATGAATTTTTAAAGTATTTACGGACTTTCTGCCAACTCTGTATAAAGGCTCCCTAAGTAATACCACTTTCTATACCTGTAGACGTCACGTGAGTGGATTCCCCAGATTCTCTATCAGATTGACATTTGGGCGGAGTGCTGGCCAGTTCATCATATTGATTTTCTGAGATGTAAGTCATTCTTTTGTACAACGGGAAATTTGTATCGATGTGTTATCCTGGTGATAGGTTCAATTGAGACCACGAATGAGTTCAACAAAGGGCAGCAAATACTCACTCAAAGATTTCTGATAATTCTTTAAATTTTGTCTGCCATTTAGGAAGCACACAGACGTTTGTTCATTGTAGTTAAAAGCGTTCCATATCATGAACGAGCTACCACCTTGTCACCTGCTAAATACGCTTTTCGGATTTTTTCTCAAGTCATGCCAATAGAATAAGAACCCATCTGGACCACTGAAAATGCATTTTTTTCCTCAGAGAAAATATCCCTTATTTATTCGTCACGATAATACATTTATTTGTCCATTGAAGTCTTGCTTGTTTATAACGATATTTCAAAAAAGGCTTAAGAGCAATTTTTTTTCTTCTTCTTAATGAGGAATCCTAATTCAGTTATTCGTCTGCGTATACAGTCATGTGATATTTTTTATCCAAATTGATTTTTTATATGGTTAAGGAATAAAGTGTCAGTTAGAACCATTCTTTTATTCTTTTCTCCTCAAGAAATGTGGTTTTTCTGGGCCTCCCTGGGCGAAACGAAATTTTGATTCCTTCTCCATGTTAGAAAACTCTTTATGTACCACTTTTGGATCGATTTGAAATATGTGACATTTGCAAAAAGGATTTACCTTCTGCTTTCAGCTTCCACACTTTCGCAAATTTTTCAAGGCAGAACTACCGCTATTACGGCATTCTGATAACTCGTACAGCAATCGTTACGCTTTATGGTCTAAGAGATAAAACTCACCGATCCTTCACCAATCACGTTTAAAGATGTATTTCATAAAACCTCCATATGTGCTTAAACTTTTGCAGCATCACAATTTTGAAGTTTTTATAATTTATTATTTTCCTTTCAGTTAATTGCTTCTGAATTCAAAACATGAGTTTATAATCCAATGGTTTACATACAATCAAACATTTGAAGCATTCTAGTATATATATATATATATATATATATATATACTTTCTTCTATATCCAATAGAAGAAAGTATTGGATTCGTAAAAATTTTCGACCTCGGGTTTTTGATAGATTTACATGATTTGAGAGATGTAGAACACGATTTGACCATTTTTAGAAAATATATGTCTGTCTGTCTCTCTGTATGTGACGAAATTTTGTGGCAACTGTATCTAAGGAGTTATTGCTCAGAATTTCATGCAAATTGGTATGTAGTTACAACTTGACATAAATTACTGCCCTTTAAACATTTGGTAAAAATTGTCTTACAGGTTGTGTTGCCATTCCGCTTTTTCTAAATTTTTGACATATGTAGTGGTATAGGACAAATTTTTTTATAAATGCGCATAAAAAGAATTACTTTTTAATAATCATTATGAAATTTGCAAGAATTATTTATAACAGAGATAGTCAACTGAGAAAAAAAATTTGTACATGTAGGAGCAACGCGTCCCCCCCCCCGGGAGGGAAGTCCCCCCTCGAGGGGAGTAAATTTTCATGATGGGTATCTTTTAAAAGAGCTCGTCAATACCTTTAAAATGAATGTTTGACCCATCGATCTGCGATAATTTAAAATAAAGTTATTGATTTTTTTTCATTAAAAAAATAAAATAAATAAATAAATAAAAATTATGTAATAGCGAGAATAAAATGAACTTTTTTTTATATATATTTAATGTTATACTACTTCTCTAATATGGAAATCTTACTGCATTATCGTAGAAGATAATTTTATTAAATAATGATTTTAATAAATTGTTTTTACTGAGTGAATCTGCACAGGAAAATATAGAAGAAAGTCATGTGGTGGCCACAACATTCTAAGTGAAATATTTCTGTATGGGTAAATTAAACCTAACTTTCAAAAGCTACACGTTAAAGTTTTATGATATTTCGATCGTTTGTTACCGAGATATCAAAGTTTTAGTGACCCTACTTTTGGTGTTTTCAAAATGAGGGACAAAGCCGAATTTAATGAGTTGATTAATCATTGCTTTATGATAGGCAAAAATATTGTTGAAATTTAGCAAATGCTTAACCGTTTCAACGGTATTTTTGTCCATAAAAAAACAATATACAAACGAAATTCAGCTATATATTTTGAAAACAATAAAAGTAGGGTTACTAAAACTTTGATATCCCGGCAACAAACGATCGAAATATCATGAAATTTTAACTTGTATCTTTTGAAAGTTAGGTTTACTTTATCCACACAGAAATATCTTATTTGCGACGCTATCTGGGGACTAATCCTGGGACTTATTGAACAATGTGTTAGTTGCAATGGTCTAAGCGTTAAGACTTACCAATCCTTCATCAATCACGTTTAAAGGTATATTTCCATAAAACCTCATATGTGCTTAAACTTTTGCGGCATCACAATTTTGATGTTTTATAATGAACAAAACTTTTGAAGCATTCTGGTACATATATATATATATAATTTTGAAAACATGTTAAGATTTGAATATTTTAATATGTAATTAATATATATATATATATATTATTTTATTAAAAAATGTAGCTTGTACATAAACTTTTGCACCGCACTGTATCTGTAATGCATCCTTATGACCATTTTTCATTAAGTTTTCTATTTTAAAATTGTTGAAATTGCTTTTTTTTTTTTTTTTTTTCCAAAGCTTACTTTTGAGAAAAACTGAATAATAATTATTTTTTAAATGTTTACTTATACTAAAGTTATATAAAATACGATTAATGATATGATCACAAACATGACATACAAATTTTATGTTCGGATGTGTTTACCCGTTTAAAAGTTATGCACAAAAGGAGAAAACGAGAAGAAAAAGTAACTCTCAATTTAAATTAAATAGCGCTTTCATGAAATCTAATAAATAAATCCAAGATAACATATTAAATAGTAATAATAACAGAACAAGCTATTATAATATACAACAAAATGCAAAAATTACACAAAAATGAATACTATAATACAATAAATATAATTCATTCCATAACATTACATTTCGTCATTTTTTCCAGTATCTTTATTTGTCTGTTCATGAATAAATCCATGTTTACACACACGATTACAATGCGGGCAGAGAGAGTATGTATCGTATCATTAATATGTTGCCATCAAACTTTAGAAATTATTAAACTAATCTAAATTTAGAAATTATTAAACTAAAAACATATTTTTCTTTGAAATGATGTTTTATTCAGTAAAAATATATATTTTAACAGCATCACAATTTGAATAAATACATCGAAAAAAGTAGAATAATATTTATATCTTTGGAACCCTTTTCACCCGTATTTTATAAAATCTTCAGAAGTTCAGTTCTTGAATACCATATTTTCTGTTATCCAAAGAAATATTTTGACTTCATTCTTAAGCATTTGATGTTGTATTTGAGATATAGCTTTAAAAAAAACTTTACGAACCGAAGTGTAGGTATGTAAAGAAATAAAAAAATGACTTATTTATATACAAACATATGTAAAATAATATACGCACATACATATTAGTTGATAAAAGTTCATTTTTTCAAATTAATATATATATATATTAATAATTTATGTAAGATAAACTATATTAATAATTCTAACAATTTCAAAAATCTAATAATTGCATATAAACCAATTTTTACTTTCTAATCTTACATATGTAACGATAAGAAAATTATTTTAATCATGTCAAAAATCCGACATAAAAAAAAAAGTATATATATATATATATATATATATATATATATATATAGGTCATCGTAGTACGAACCCTATTGATTTTCGTGAATCTAGCACTTATAGAAAGAAATTACAACTTCTTCACACACCATAAATTTTAAATCAGCACAAACGGTGTTTCGAAAGGACGTAGCCTTTCTTCATCAGGTGCAAACATGTGCAACTGCCTTGGAGGCAAAAGCAAGACTGAAAGCAGGGAAAAATCCAGAGGGGAGGAGCAACACAAACAACCAATAGGAAGCATCATGCAGGGCAGGACCGATCAGAGAGGAACACACGTACACACACACCACAAAAAGGAAGGGAGGGAAGGAGTAATCATATTTTTTTTTTTTCAATAATATTAAACAAAAAGTAAATTTAATAAAATTTACCCATTAATTACTATTATTTTTTTTTAATTAGAATTATTTTATTATAACTAATATTATTTTATAAACATAATGGTGGAAATTATTTAATTAAACAAATTTTTCCAGGTTGTAGACAGCAAAGTGGAATCAGATTTTTCATTGACAATTTTATCACGATAAAGGTAAATAGCTAAATTTTCCAAAAAATCCAGTTCGGAAACGCGTTTGGCATGAAAGATAATTTTGGCACTCTTAAAATTAAAACTATGATCAAATTCCCAACTGTGCTTCGCAATAGAAGATTTAGAAATTTCTTGATTAACAACATACCGAGAATGTTCACGTAAACGACATTTAAGATTTCTTTTGGTTTGACCAATATAAGATAAATTACAATTATTACAAGGGACATTATAGATACCCCATTTATGAAGCTCAGGAACAGGAGATTTGGTTGAAGGGAATTGAAATTTATTGACAGGTTTAAAAATAACGTGAAAATTGAAACGCTTCAAAACTTTGGCTAATTTAAAACATAAGGGGGGATAAAAAGGCAAGACAATAAGATTATAAGGTTTAATTTTATCATCAATGGAAAGAGTAGAATTATAAGTTGGCCTACTGAACTTTTTGAGAACTTTATCAATTATAGAGGGTCTAAAACCTCTTTTAATACCAACAGACTTTAAATAATGGAGTTCTTCTTTAAGAGAAGAAGTATCAGAACAAATTTTAAGGGCACGATACACGTAAGTGTAAAAGGTGCCAATTTTTTGTTTAGCCGGATGATTAGAGAGAGCATGGGGAGGGTTAGAAACAGAGAAAGGTTTCCTGTACACAGAGGTTTTAAAAGAGGAGTCGTACCTAGTAACTAAAACATCAAGAAAGGGAAGTTGATTACAATTTTCTAACACGAAGGTAAACTGAATATGGGGATCAGTTTTTGAATTTATTTTTGGTGTTTTCTAGCACTTATAGTTTATTCACAGGAACACCAAGAAAAATTCTTTATCATTATGGCTTATGGGCCAAAATTTTGTAAAGTGCGATAGCGTCTAAATGCCTTATTCGATTGAGCTGAAAGTTTATACATAAGTCACCGTAAAAACTGTACAGAGATTGATGAATGTAACTCTTACAGTTTTTTTTTTTTTTTTTTTTTTTTACAGGGACAGAAAGAAATATTTCTTATCATTATGGTCAACGGGCTCAAATATGCTATATCGTCCAAATGTCTTATCCTTTTGAGCTGAAAACTTATACACATGTTATAAATCACTGTCGCACTAACTGTATAGATTTTGATGAATGTAACACTTATAGGTTTTTTTTTTCTTTTTTTTTTTTTTTACAGGGACACAAAGAAACATCATTATGGCCGATGGACTCACATTTTTAAAGTGTTATAGACTCTAAACGCTTTATCTAATTGAGCTGAAAATTTATACACATGTTAAAAGTCATCGTTGCATCAATTGCATAGATTTTGTGAATCTAGCAATTATAATTTTTTTCTTACAGGGACACAATGAAAATACCTTTATCATTATGCCCTATGGGCTCAAATTATTTAAAGAGCGATAGCATCTAAATCTCTAATTCGATCGACCTGAAATTTTATATACATGTTATAAATCGCCGTCACACAAGTTGTATAAACTTTGAGGAATCTAGCTTTTATAGTGTTGTTACAGGGACATAAAGTAAAATTCTTTATCATTGTAGCTTACAGGCTTAAAATATTTAAAGTGCGATAGCGTCTAAACGCCTCATCCGATTGCGTTGAAAAAATATATTCGTGTTATAGATCACCGTCGCACAGACTGTATAGATCTCGGTGAGTCTAACATTCATATATTTTTACAGGGACACGAAGAAAATTTATATCATTACGATATAGGGGCTCAAATTATTTGAAGGACAATGGCGTTTAATGAACAACATGCTATACAGATAAAAACACTCAAACAGCGTATTGTAATTTTCTCTCTATTTTTACTTTCTCTTACCCATAAGGTAGAGAAAGTATTGTTTTAGGGTCAAATTTTCGAACGCGAGTTTTTGTTATATTTACATGTTCTGAGGTCCCCTGAATACGAAAATCATGTTTTTAGAAAATGGTCTGTGTGTCTGTGTGTGTGTCTGTCTGTTATCAGCATATCTCAAAAACAAATTATGGCAGAAAGTTCAAACTTGGTATTCTAAATGTGTATCATATAAGGATGCTACACTAAACTTTTCGTTAAGATCAAGCAAATGGTTCGTGTACAGGGAAACTCAAAAGTATTCAAATACATTACGTCTATGGGGGAAATTGCAGGTAAGTAAAGTTTAACATCTATAGACTGCAATAAACCAAATGAAACGAATATATATTTTTTGTAATAGAGATAGTCAACAGGGAAAAAAATTGTGTATATAGGAGCCTCGCCTCCCCCCGTGGAGGGTGGGGAAGTCCCCCCACGAGAGGAGTAAATTTTCATGATGGGTATCTTTCAAAAGAGCTCGCCAATACCTTTAAAACGAATGGTTGAACCACCGATCTGCGATAATTTAAAACAAAGTTATCGATTTTTTTTTACTTTTAACAAAAAAATCTTAGATTTTTTTTTTTTTTTTTTAAATATTGAGAAAAAAATGGACTTTTTTTGGATATTTAGTTTTATACTACTTCTCTAACATGGAAATCGTCTGCATTATCATAAAAGATAATTTTTTAAAATAATAATTTTAATAAATAATTTTTTAAAAGCAGAATTAATTTTTAATAGCCGAATTAAATTCTATATAAATGTAGGTGCATTAATGAAACGGGGGGTTGAGGGGGGCGGTAGCCCCCCTCAACCCCCCGTTTCATTAATGTTAGTTCTGTTAATTATGTAATGTTATTTCATTTAATGTTAGTAAAGTTATGTAATGTTATTTCATTTAATGTTAGTTCTGTTCATTATGTAATGTTATGATAATTAGTTCTGTGTGAGGGGGGCGGTAGCCCCCCTCACACAGAACTAATTATCATATAAAACTCTTCCGAAGCCTAATTTGAATTGTTTAACACAGGTTTACATAACAGTACTCGTTATCTTACACCTTAATCTGCAACCTGTATTTATAGTATTAAATTTCAGGGTAAGAGAAAGTCGTATGAGTGACACACCAGATTATTTTTATTTATTATTATTATTATTAACTTCTTTTGCTTTAATTTATTTATACAACCATCAATTACGAAACATTTGAAAAGTCGAATGGAGTCACTTCAGATTTTTATTAGTTATACTATTTCTAAACTAACCAATCCTCCATTGAATTTAAGTAAGCTTGAAATTATAACCAATTTATTAAATTCTAAAACTACTTTAAAATTGAAAAGCATCCAACTTTTCAAGAAGTTTGCATAAGTGTTTGTTATGTATAGAAATACTAAATCTAGAATTAAAAGAAAAGTCTAATTAAAATCATGAAGTTAAATTTCAATATATAAATCTTCCCTGAAGGTTTATGATTATAAAATATTGTTCATTTCTTTTACTAAAATGATATTGTAATTGTTATAGAATTGGGTATATATAAATTTAATAACATTAAGCATATTTATACTCGCCTTAAATAGTCTTTAAATATACTAAATACTGAAAAATGTTCATAATTGATTTGTTTGACAAAGGATATGTAAGAGATTTAAAAATTTTAGATTAAAAAAATTAATGGAATTCATTTAGGTGTTTTCTTCATTTTTTTTTTTATTTTAAACTTAATAAATAACATTTCAGAAAGACATAATTTACCTATTTTTTACAGAATCACAAAAAATTTTCAAGGTCATTGCTTTAACTTTACACATGCTTTCAAAGCTATTGTAAGTTATCGTTATTATCAAAACAAAAGTCTTATAGTAGATGATATAGATTCAAGAATCACTTACAAGCTTAATATTGTATATTATGTTCAAATGAAAATAGTACCATGAAAAAAAATATGAAAGTAAGGAAAAGGTTTGTAAATATTTCCAATATCTGAAACGTAATTATCTGATTTAATTTAACTTAAAACCTTGCATTTCAGCTCCAAGTAGATGCCAGTGCCGTAGCAGTTTTCGTGTGGGGGCCCACACCATCGTCAGTGGCGTCCTTCGGGGTTGACTTGATAGAGAAGTGGTGTTTTCTCTCTGCGGCTTTCTCCTGGACGAGGTGACGCCACAAGCAGCCCAAACCTAAGGCTCCTATATATACGAGCTGGCGCATCAGACATTTTGTTGCCTTAGGGTTGCCACATGTAAACATAGTTTTTGTATCGTCTTACGTTACTTTAGAGTAACTTGTTTTATTATATTTCATAATTTTAGCTAAGTAAACTATGATATGGAAGTTTGTTTAGCGATAAACTGCTATAATCATTCAAAAAGTTAATATAAAGTGTTCACAGACCTTCTGTTACTATGTATTTGAGTTTTGGCGACATTTTGTAGAAGAAACAGAAACCGCCCTAACAACACATCTTACCCCAGTACATCCATAGGATATCCTCAGAATAAAATGACGTCCTTAGAATGTACTGTGAAAAAAAATGTGTTTTTAGGAATATTATTGTTGCTTATTGCTCTTATCTTGACCGGATTAGCTTCAGATCAAGATTTCTTAAAATCATTATGAAAGCGATAAGGACGCCAAGCGGGAACGCTAGCCTCTACGGAGGCACAAAAATGGCGGTGATGCGCCGGCCTATTATTTTATTTAGGGCTCTACCCAAACCTAGCTACCCTTAATAGAGAGAGACTGAACATTGAACAAAAATGCCGGATGTTCGTTCAATGACTACTTGATCGCCGTAGTCCATAATATACTTTTACAAGAGTCTGACACTTTTTTTTGAATTAAAATCACGGGAAAATGGTTTTGCTTATCTTCAGACAGTCATGCAAAGAGTCATTCAAGACAGTTTCATAGCGTAATGGTATCTGAACAAACATGGCGAATCGACCGGCAGGTGAATGTCCAGTCTCTTATCATGCACCAGTCTCTATCCGCACCCGCCGTCGGCTCGATCCCATTGCCAGAATTAACGTGATTTATAACTTGTACGGTCTCGCGGTTGAAAGCGTAGTAAGGATTATTGTAATTGGCGATTTTCGTGGCTCTATCAAACTCGATTTTAACATTATCATTATAATAGTTTTTAGTTAACGCCGTTGTAACTTTACCGAATTTTATATTCTTTATATGTTTTTTTAATCTAGTTTTTATTTTTATTTTAGCCATACCAACATAGCAGCCTTCACTATTGTCTTTATTGTCACTATTGTCTTTAAAGGGAATTTTTTAATACCCGCAGTTTGGAGTAGAGGGACTGGATCTTTATCTTTCGTTATTAATTGGTAAATGTTCAGATTGGGTGAAGTTTTAGATTTAGTTATGAATCACGCTAATTTTTGCAATGTCAACCAATCGAAAGCAGATTTGGACCGCTTTTGGTGCCACCTCATCAAGGAGAAAGCTCGAAAAAGAAAACATTCCTTCACTTTCAAATCAATCACGTACGCCTCTGACTATGGTGGTGGACCCCCACAAAAAATTTGTTACGTTACCGGCACTTACTTGAAGCTGAAATGTAAGGTTTCAAGTTTAATTTAAATTGAAGAAAAATTATATAAATATATTCACTACGAAATAATTTTAACTTTTTTCTACTTTCTATTTTTCTCACTCATGCGTCTAATTGTATTCTGAAATTATTGTTTTTGAAAAAAAAAAAAAAAAAAAAAAAATGAAGGCGTAACTGACATAAACCTTAAATATTTAGTTTTGAAACTAAAAATATAATGAAATTATACATTAATAGTGTTATAATAAATAAAACTTCCAAGATAAACATAATGTTCTTGTATTTTTATATGCATAGTACAATATTCCTTTTGTCAACTTTTATGAATTCAAAAATAAAAAATCGTACAGAAATTTTTTTGTATAATTAGAATAATTGAAGTTAACAAACTTTCGTTGGAAATTTATAAGCGATGTAGTATGTCATTGGATAGTTGTCCTTAATTGATATTTTATTAAATGAATTTTACCTTAGACGTTAATTCATCTTAATATATTTTCTTTATATGTTAATAATAAATTTTCATATATACACTCATGTTTCTAAAAATTACAACACCATGAAAGAATTGTCAGAAATCAATGAAATTTATTCCACATATTACTGATAGTGGTATAAATAAACGATCAAATGTACAAGACAAAAAAAAAAAAAAAAAAGAACGTCTACAATCAATACACTGTGTATCCGTCATGCTGAGCGTTGAGAGCCTGTACACGTCGTGTCATTGAACCATACAAGTACTGAATGTAATCCTGGCGAATGGCATTCTAAATGGCTTCGACTTGACACCAAAGTTCAATTTTACTATGCGTCCCACCATTTGTACGAGCGAGTGGCCGACCAATGAAATCCCGGACATGCTCGATGGGCGACATATCCGGAGAATAAGCAGGCCATGAAAAAAGCGAAACATGTTATGCACTGAAGAAGGCTTGTGCAATTTGAGAAACATGTGCACGGGCATTATCCTGCTGAAATAAAGCACCAGGAATGCGTCTAAGAATGGGAAGGGCCTCTGGCTCCGAAATTTCCCTTGTGTAGCGATCACTGTTGAGGTTGTCCGCAACGAGGACTAGATGGGATCGACAATTATACCCAATAGCTCCCCGCACCGTGATATTCTAGGCGTTTGTGCAGTATGAAGCTGGATAACACACTGTGGGAGCAGACGTTCTCCCCTGTAACGTCTGACGTAACCTCTTCCCTCATTGTACTCCAGATTGTAACGCGATTCATCAGAGAAAACAATTTGTTGCTACTGGGCACGCCACGTGCTGTGTTGCTGAGCCCACTGAAGTCGGAGGCGCCTGTGATTCTGCGAGAGCGGAATCCTGCGTAGAGGAAAACTTGCACGCAGTTCATGCTGCAGCAAACGGCGACGAACTGTGGAGCTAGACAACAAAAGACCTGTAGCCGTGCTCCAAAGTTGTGCTAACACGCGTGAGGACGCTGTACGGTTCGTGACAGCCATGCGGATGAGGTTCTGCCGTCTCGTGTCGTTGTTCTATTGTATACTCCACTGCCAGGTTGTCGACTTGTTTCATTCACCTCTGTCCATTTCTTCCAGACAGGCATCCCTGTTGTGGCATTACACTGCATGCGGGCTGCGATTTTTCGATACGAAAATCCACCCTCTCGAATACCAAAGATGCGGTCTCGTACAAACTCCGTTAGTTGTTGGTATGGCACCCTCCACTTTTGACGAAGCATATTGACCACCAATGAAACGTTTACCGCAGACAGAGGATGACAAACAGATTTCAACGCGCCTTTACAGTCCTTTATATACCTAGAACAAGGGACTGATATGGAGTCGGTTCTTGTTCCATGCATGCGCAATCGCTTTGTAATCATTTGCATGCCTTACATCACTTTACATTTCCTGTAAGTTTGGCTCAGTTTGCATAATCCTTCATGGTGTCGCAATTTTCATAAACATGAGGGTAATAATGAATAATTTTACAAAATAATTTTCATTTACTTATTATTTTGCTTTTAAATTAACTAGTTGGAACCCGTCGAATTCGACGGTCACTTTATTGATCGTAATGTTTCAAAAATCGTCACATCATTATTTAAATGTATTTCAAGTTAAAACATCTAATATAATTTACGACATTTCACTTTAAAAAAGAAATTAGGAAAAATGCTTATAAAAAGAAATACTATATACGACACCACTTTCTACAAAGTACTGTCAATGGTGACGTCAAACTGACTCCAAGTAAACAGTTGCTATCTTTTTTTTTTCCATTTTGTTTAATACTAAGACTACATGTTAACTGACCCGCCCGGCGTTGTCCGGGCCTATGATAATAATCTTAAATGAATCTTAAATTTGTATGATTTTAAATCCTAAACTCGATTCTGTTTGAATTTCTATTTTTAAATAAGAGCATCGCGAAAAATATAATCAGATGTAACAAAAAAATTACCTTGAACCGAACGAAACTCTGCCTTGTGACCCCGGTGCCTGCGGAAGCGCATACGCCGGGCGCTAATAACATAAAAAAATTCCCAAAAATTAATCTGGAACCAAACGAACCCGACCGGCGTTGCCCGGGCCCATGATAATAACCTTAAATGATAATAACCTTAAATGATTTCACCCACAGAGCTGAAACTTGAGCGTCCTCCAGCTCTTTCTTCCAAGAAAAATAATCTGGAACACTTAACAGAAATTCTTTTTCCAATATCAATCTATCCGCGTTTCATTGAACCCTCTTTCTCGGCTCCCTCGGATGTGCCCTTCACGGAGGCCGAGGTTAAAGCTACTCTTTTTAGCTTCAATGTTAACAAGGCCCCTGGTCCAGACAACATTGATTTCAAAATTTTAAGAAACACCTACAATACAATGCCGCAAATTCTCTTACATTAGACAAACAAATGCCTAGAACATCATTACTTTCCAAAAATTCTCCGTAGAGGCGATGTGGTGTACTTTCTAAAGCAAGGGAAACTTCCCTCTGAACCCACTTCATACAGACCGATCTGCCTGCTCCCCACTTTAGGAAAATTACTAGAAAAACTAATAGTAACAAGACTAAATTACTTTCTCGAAACTAATCAACTCCTCCACCAAAATCAATTTGGGTTCAGAGAGGGCAGATCCTGTGAACAAGCCTTGCAATCAATAAAAATTCCTGCGCCATTAGCGCTAATGCCAAGAACTACACCACGATTGTCTCCCTGGACATCAAAGGAGCCTTCGATAATATAGAGTGGCCTCATATTTTCCAAAGCCTTCAAGAAATTAACTGCCCGGGAAATCTTGCGGGAGTCATCCGCTCATACCTCTCAGACAGAAACATCCTGGTCAATTGGGGCGAGGGTACGTCAGTTTTACCACAAACCAAAGGCTGCCCTCAAGGCTCATGCTTAGTCCCAATCTTGTGGATAATAATAGCCAATAAAATTCTCAACCGGATGGTCTCAGAGGGCTATACAACCTTTGCCTATGCGGATGATTTCTCCATCATTTTCTCGGGTCCTAGGAGAAAAGATCTGGAGGACCAAGCCCAGGTGGCCCTAAATCTCTTCAGTAAAACCCTTAAAGATCTCGACCTCCAACTCTCTCCCTCAAAATCTAACGCTCTAACTCTGGCCTTTCCAAAAGCTTTAAAGAGGAGTCCCAAGATGCGGATCGAGGGCGTCAGCGTGCATCACGTTCGCCAATTAAGACTTCTGGGCATAGTTTTTGATGACCACCTCAATTGGCTGGCTCATATTAAATACCTAAAAATAAAAACCCTCGCGCTGTACCATAGCTCCATGAAAATGGTAGGCAAGAGATGGGGCATCGCAACTTCTCTTCTAAAGTTTTGGTACAGTGCGATTATCGAAAAGATCATAACCTATGGCGCCGGCATCTGGGGTGGTCACCTCAGAACTGATGCGATTACCCAACTCAACTCAACTCAAAGGCCCTTCCTCTTGCAAATGGCAAGAGGATATAAAACAATTTCAACAGACGCCCTCACCGTCATCACTGGTATTCCTCATGCCCACCTGCAGGTCTCCCAAATTTACATAAAAACTAAAATACTCCAGCTAAATGACACTGAATTAGCCTCAATAGTTTTCCCCCAAATCCCAATCCAAACAATGACCTGCAGCTGGACTATTCACCCGGGTAAGGACGTCGCCTCATTTCTAACCAATTGTACAAAAAATAGCTTTTCCCCCTCTGCTCCGGTGGCTGTCTACACCGATGGATCTAAGACCGATCATGGTGTGGGTGCAGCTTTCTGCACCCTCACCTCGGATGGAGTTGTCCACCGGTGGTCGGGCAGACTTGAGGACTATAACTCGGTATTTCAAGCCGAATTACTAGCCATAAAAAAGGCACTTGAATGGGCACTCTCTACCTCTACTCAGTGCCCAGAAATAAATATTTACAGTGATAGTCTTTCGGGTCTGCTCGCAATTGCCCGCCACAGGAGCAGACATCCACAAATTATAGAAATTAAAAAACTTCTAATGATCCAAACTTCTAAAATCTCCCTGGCACACGTTTCTGCCCACAAGGGAATCGCCGGCAACGAGCTTGCGGATTCACTGGCCAAGGCTGCGACGGAATTCCCTGCAGTTAATGTTTCCCTACCAGCTCCCTCTTCTTTCGTAAAAAATAGGATAAAACAAGTTCTAAAGCAAAAATGGCAAGACCTGTGGAACGATTCGGATAAAGGTAGGTTTACTTTTAATCTGGTTCCACAGGTCAGCCAAAACTCTTGGAATCTCACCCCACCA
This sequence comes from Salticus scenicus, assembly GCA_963930645.1. NCBI lineage: Eukaryota > Metazoa > Arthropoda > Arachnida > Araneae > Salticidae > Salticus > Salticus scenicus. The sequence goes on along the minus strand of OZ005650.1, from coordinate 143,599,398 downwards.
ATTACAGCATTCCTTACTGGCCATGGACCGTTCCCAACCTATCTGCACAGGTTCCGTTGTAGACGATCTTCCTTGTGTCCCTGCGGTGAAGAGGGGACTCCAAATCACTATTATTTCAACTGTCCTTTAACCGTAAATTTTCATCTAAAAAATCCTAATCCCCGCCCAAAAGATTGGCTAGAAAATATTATCTCTCGAAAACCACTTATCAACAAACTTAACAACATTTATGAAATTTTAATGCATTTAACTCATTTAACTGATTGAATATTTTTAGTAATTCTAATTTGTAAATTTCACTTTCTTGGTTGCCTGCGCTACAATTTGTCAGCAGTTGCAAACCTCTATATATCATGTTGCCCGATGTCGCGAGAGGGTAGCTGCCCTGGCAACAACAAAATCTTTAAACTACAATCTGCCCCTTGTTGCTCAAGGATCTAATCAGGCAAATTTTCATAACAAAAAAGCAATGGACCAATAAAGAAGAATCTTGTCAGGATTTCAAAGTCAGCTCTTCGTCAAACATCTCTTCATTAGAAGAATCAACCCCAGTCAGCATGCCAATTGTCGCGTGGGGCCGGCTGGGCCCGGCATGCAGACCAGGCTTGTTTTGTAAATTCCCATTCTTAAAATATCTATTCTTTATCATCGCCCCTTGTCGCGGGCAGACTCAAAGTTAACTGCTCCCCTGTTCAAACTTAATCAAGCGGCGCCCCGTGTCGCGGGTAGACTTGTGTCTGGCGCCGCTCTTGTAAATACCCATGCCCATTTGCATCGCCCCTTGTCGCGGGTTGGCTAAGCCAGGCGATGCATGATGTAATTTTTTTTTTTTTTCAATAAATGTCGGAGCAGCTCACGTGGATTTTCCTGGAAGCGCTCAATACCGCTCTTCGAGCGGTGAGCGGGGGCTGCTCCCTGTTCAACCTTAAATGAACCTTAAATTTGTATGATTTTATATCTTTAACTCGATTGTGTTTGAATTTCTATTTTTAAATAAAAGCATAGCATCACAAAAAAAAAAAAAAAAAAAAAATCAGCTGTAACAAGAAAAATTACCTCGAACCGAACGAAACTCTGCCTTGTGACCCCGGTGCCTGCGGCAGCGCATACACGGGCCGTTAATAACATGAAAAAATTCCCAAAAATTAACCTAGAACCAAATGAAACCGACCGGCGTTGCCCGGGCCCATGATAATAACCTTAAATGAACTTTAAATTTGTATGATTTAATATCTTTAACTCTATTTTGTTTGAATTTCTATTTTTAAATGAAAGCATCGCGAAACAAATAATCATATGTAACAAAAAAATTATCTCAAACCGAACAGAACTCAGGCTCGTGACCCCGGTGCCTGCGGCAGCGTATATGCGGGTCGCTAATAACATGAAAAAATTCTTAAAAATTAATCTTGAACGGAACGAACTTCTGAATCGTGTTTCCGCCGCATGTGGCTTCGACACCGTATAGCAGGCATGCTACGCACGCGCTGCAAAATTCACATTCCTCCACCAGGGGGCGCAGTATGTTGCATACGAACATCACCAATCACCTTGAACTTCCAAGACCTTTCAAATAAAGTGTCACTTGGTGGTGTCAACTGCAAAATCCTTTAGTTGCACTTTCACCCGCCAGGGGGCACAGTGTGTTCAGTACGAACATCACCAACGGTCAGGAAATACCAAGACCTTTAAAATAAGATATAACATGATAGGGTCTACTACAAAATCACCTAGTTCCATTTTTCACCAACAGGGTGCACACAATATCGTATACAAACATCCCCAATCAACATGAAATTTCAAGACCTCTATCACCAATCGCCTTGGATTTTCAAGACCTTTTAAATAAGGTGTCACATAATGGTGTCAACTGCAAAATTCTTTAGTTGCAGTTTCCACCGCCAGGGGCGCAGTGTGTTCTGTACGAACATCACCAACGGTCAGGAAATACCAATACCTTTAAAATAAGATGTAACATGATAGGATCTACAGCAAAATCACCTAGTTCCATTTTTCACCACCAGGCGTCGCACTATATTGTATACAAACATCCTCAATCGACATGAAATTTCAAGACCTTTAAAATGAGGTGCTAGATGTGTGGGTCTAGAACGGATTTCCCTCTCAAACTAATTTCCCCCTTCCCCCCCCCCCCTCCAAATCTGCTTTTCCCCTTTTTTCCCCTTTAAAATAGAAAATTCCAAATTCGCAGAAAGAGATTTTTTAGTATTCGACTCTAGTCCCCATATGTAAAATTTCTTCACCGTGAAGTAATTTGGAGCTCAGTTAAGCTCGTAAACGTGTTTTTAACCCGTTTCCCCCCGGGGGGAAACTGTTCGACTTTTTTAAATTTTTCTCTTTTCATAGCACATCTACAGACCAAGACCTTTCTTTAGACACCTCAACCAAATTTTTACACCAAGTAGTTCTCTCAATATAGTGGAGACAGACAAAAACATGTTTCAAATTAATATATAGATAATTAACTCAAATGATGTTTCTAAAAAATTAAGTTATTTATTAATTTAAATAGACTAAATATAATAAATTTTATAAATAATACATTAATAATTAACGTAGATGAAGTTTCTAAAATATTAGTAATTTAATCACTGATTTAAATTAATTAAATATTAGAAATATCGTAAATTATGTATTAATAACTAACTCAGATGAAGTTTTTAAAAAGTTTTAATTTAAATTGCCCAAATATTAAAAGTATTATAAATAATACATTAAAAATTAGCTTAGATGAAGTTTGTAAAATATGAATAGATATTAATAGACTAAATATTAGAAATAGCATGACTAATACATTATGTAGATAAAATAATGCTATCGTTCTTCTTAAGACGGAAAAAAAAAAAAAAAAAAAAAAAAACTTTAAATAATAACCTTGTCATAGTAAACTTTTTTCGATTTACTATCACGAAGTTTTAGAAATATGCAATTTCAAGAGCATTAGAACCTCACTAGAAAATTACTTTGTACGTATCTCATTTAAAACCAATGTAAGGGAAATTGAAATGTTGAATAAAATCTGCTTTAACTTTTAAAACAGTTGAGAAAATGAACCCGCAAGAAATGTATTAAATTGCAAATTCTAGCGTCTTAAAAGTAATTTCATGATTCTTGCCCCGAGTGACAACTTCAAGAAAGATTTTATTAAATTTTTAGAAATTTGCACACATTTTATTTATTTTATATATGTATATTTTTAAGCTATATGTAATATTTACATTTTATCATTTTCTGGAAAAAATCTTTTATTTTTTCAGTTCAATAGATATTGGATTGTTCTTATACACTCAGATTAAAAAAAAAAAAAAAAAAGCTTTTGTCTCTCTAAAAAAAAAAAAAAAAAAAAAAAAAAGACGTATTTTGCTTTTTAATTTTAAAATAATAAGTACATAAAATATTAACTTGTTTTAGAGGTTTAATTTTGGTTTGTCAGACATAAAATGCCATCATGAATGTCCCTACCCTCTAAAATGTCCCTACCAATGACCGAGAGCTTTTCTTCTCAAAGCTGGTATAAAGATAATGCCAGCTTCAAATTTGTGTCGCGCTGATCGAGCTAGACATTCAGTATTTTCTCTTAAACTCGGGTGAATGCGTGCTATGCTCCCTTAAAGCCGATTTCCACAGCGAGCTCTTTCGACGGCTTCTATTCAGAATCCTTTGATGTGGTCAGCCGAGCTCAAAACCCTCGAACGGCGTTGGAAGCACCCCCTGCAGACATAACTGAGGGGCCGGGGGCAGATATCTTTGTCAATTTTGCATGCTTTCCTTTGAGGTAACTGCGCAATCTGATAAAAAGGGGCTACAACTGATGACAAGACATTTGGCTCTTTGTATCGGAAGCGTGATTAATGACTTTTTGAACCTTGGTCTAGAGCTCTTGTGGAAACCGGTCTTTACTCTTTATATGATTTCTGCACTCTAAAAAGAGCAATAAAACAAAAGTGAGCTTGGGCGATACGGAGATTTTTACCAAATTTTCTCAAGCAAAGCTTTTTTTTTTAACTAGCTGATAAATAATTAAATCATGTTATTCATTTAAAATTCGGGTACAAAAACATTTAAATTTACATCTACGTGTGCTAATGAATTTACGAATTTTACCTTTCATTCCCTTCCTAGTATTATCTAGACATAAAATCAAATGAAATATTTCATTACTCTGTTGGGCTGATATACTTAATTAGCTGAAAGACTGATGAAAGCTTACTAAGATTAGCGTACTAGGGTAGTACATTTCATTGGATGAAAGATTTCATTAACATACTAGGCCTAGTAACAGAGCACTATGTCGATCACATCCTCATATTTCTGCATCGAAATTGATATTAAAATAGATTCAATTAGAATATTCCATTAAATTTGTACAAAAGTTTATACATAAAATTTCGTTAATTCTATAACGGTTCTAAATCTAGGCATATTTACGAACATGAAAATAGAAAAAATAAATAAATGTAATATGAATATTTAGAAAAAGAAATATAATATTTCTTTGAATTTAATAGTTTTTTTAATATGTCATTATTAAATACATCGAAAACAATAACAAAAAATGAACAAAGTACAAATAAAAACATTTAATGAGAGTTTTCTATTTCAAGAAATAATCATTTAAGAACTTCATTTTTTCATCCTTTTTTAGATGGTAAATAGTGTTTTCGTTTTCATTCATTTTTTAAGCCGCTTTAAAACCACAAATATTATTATATACTAGCAGGCTACGCCCGCTTCGCTGGTCACTATTTTTTAAATGAATCATTATAATTAATGAATTCTCAAAATTGTTTTAATTTTTATCATGTGAAAAAAAAAAGAAAAAAAAAACTCTGATCGGGAAAAATGTCGCACCGGGTTCCCACTGCCTTCGGCAGCGTAGACCCGTGCGCGATGCTCACGCGCGAATATATGAGCGCCCTAATAATTTTACAAATTCGAATATATCCGCAATCGATTTGTAAGTATCGAAAACCTCTATATACCAATTTTGAACGATCTAACTGTATTTTTATTTTTTTGCCCCCCCCTCACCCCTTACCCCTTCTCGCCCCTCCTAATAACTTCACACTTTCGAAAATATCCCCATTCGACATGCAGGCCTCTTCAACCTATCTGTACCAATTTTGAATGGCCTAACTGTATTTCTATTTGTTTTTGCCCCATAGCCCCCCCTTACCGCCCCACCCCCCTACCCGCCCCTCCTAATAATTTTACAAATTCAACATCATCCGCAATCGATTTGTAAGTATCGAAAACATCTATGTACCAATTTTGAACGATCTGATACTATTTTTATTTTTTGCCCCCCCCCCTCCCCTCCCCCCCTACTCGCCCCTCCTAATAACTTTACACAATCGAAAATATCCCCATTCGACTTGCAGGCCTCTTAAACCTATCTGTACCAATTTTGAACGGCCTAACTGTATTTCTATTTGTTTTCGCCCCATAGCCCCCCCTTTACCGCCCCACCCCCTACCCGCCTCTCCTAATAATTTTACAAATTCAAAATCATCCGCAATCGATTTGTAAGTATCGGAAACCTCTATGTACCAATTTTCAACGATCTGACACTATTTTTATTTTTTTGCCCCCCCCTCCCCTCCCCCCTTCTCGCCCCTCCTAATAACTTGACACAATCGAAAATATCCCCATTCGACTTGCAGGCCTTTTAAACCTATCTGTACCAATTTTGAACGGCCTAACTGTATTTCTATTTGTTTTTGGACCATAGCCCCCCTTACTGCCCCACCCCCTTACCCGCCCCTCCTAATAATTTTACAAATTCAAAAATATTCGCAATCGATTTGTAAGTATCGAAAACCTCTATGTACCAATTTTGAACGATCTGACACTATTTTTATTTTTTTGCCCCCCCCCCCTCCCCTCCCCCCTTCTCGCCCCTCCTAATAACTTTACACAATCGAAAATATCCCCATTCGACTTACAGGCCTCTTAAACCTATCTGTACCAATTTTGAACGGCCTAACTGTATTTTTATTCGTTTTTGCCCCATAGCCCCCCCTTACGCATGTGAAATAACGTTTTGCCCCCCTCCCCGCCCCCTTTGGGGACCGAATTTCAAAAATTCCAGAAACCGATTTTTAGACATTTGTTTTAGCTATATTTTAAAGCAAAAATTTTACGGATATCTGTTTTTTTGTTTGAGATATGAAGGATTTTGTGAAATTACGTTTTGCCCCTCTCCCCCTCTTGGGGGGGCGAATTTCGTAAAATCGCTTGCGGCGTTTTCTTTCTCGGGTCGTAAACATTAACCGTGCCAAATTTGGTCCCGCTCGGTGAAACGGCCTAGGATTCTATAGCGGACAGACAGACAGACAGACAGACACACACACAGACTCTGCTCTTTTATATATATAGATAAACAGTAGATATATAAATATTCTTTCTTTTGAATTCATTTTTTACTGATTTTATACATTTGATATTTAATGCAGTTTATTATTATTATTATTTTTTTTTTTTTCAAATATAGAAAAATAATGTAATATAATTGCAGTGCTTAGTAAAATGGCATGATTTGAACTTTATATGTCTTTCTAATTAAAATGTCTTTATTATTATTATAATTGATCGTCATTTCCTCACAAATAATTTTTACTTTATTCTATATACGTAAGAAGAAAGTATTGCATTCGTGAAAATTTTTGACTTGCGATTTTTATATGGATTTACAAGTTTTCAGATGCTTTGAACACGGTTTAATCATTTTTAGAAAATGTCTGTATGTATGTATGTATATCACAAATTTTGTAGACTGTATTTCACGAACCAATTAATAAAATTTAACCAAACATGGTATTTAGTTGGATTTTGACCAACACTGGTGCTCATTATATTTGGAGATCAATCGTTCGTGAGGTAGCGCTGTCATCCTGCTTTTTCGTAATTTTTAATACGGCAGTATACAACAAAATTTCGCATAAATTTACATAATGAGGTATATTTTATTAAGAGAATTACTTTTTATTTATGATTTATTATATTTATTTATCTTTTATATTTATCTATATTTATTATTATTATTGTTGTTATTTATAATTATTTAATTAATACTGATTAATTAATTATTATTATTAATTAATCATTATTTTACACATAAGAATTAAAAACTTACCTCCGAGAATGTAAATTTTCAATAAAGATATCTTTAAAAACAACTTGTAAATACCTTTAAAATTAATGGTTGAAATAACATCAATCATAATTTAAATCAAAGTTATCTACTTCTTTCATTAAAAATATTGCATTTTCTCAGACATTGGTACCAAATTGACTTTCTTTCAATATTTAGTGTTATGCTTCACTGAGATGAAAATCGTCTGCATTCATAATCGAAAACAATTTTAATTAATAATTTGTACTGCGTTAATTTGCATAGGAAAGTATTCATTGAAAGTTAACTTGTAGTTTTAATAATCGTGATAATAAAATAAAAAGAAATGTGTTTGTGTATGTGTGCTGTTTACAAAACCAAACACAAATAAAAAAGTCTGTTTTTTTTTTTTTTTTTTTTTTTTTTTCATTAGAAGGAAAAAAAAGTCTGTTTTATTATTATTATTATTATTATTATTATTATTGGACTTTTTTAAAGAAAGCTATATATGACTTTTATGGATAATAGAAGATTTCTATTTAGCTGCTAAATGATTTGATTACTACTAGCAATCTTTTACTTAGATTGCCTTCATTCTCAGCATTTAAATGACACAAATTATCTATAATAAATAAATAAATTTTAGGGGTTTTTTCATGACATGATAATTTTGTGAAATTATACAAAATTTAGCGTATGTGTGTGTCTAATATTTTATCATTACAAATTGATGAAAATTCGAATGAATATTTTATAACAAATATTTTAAAAATTAATTAACTGTCTATTAATTTATCTACTTAAAAACGGTTCTTAATATACTTAGACTAGATTAATATATCTGCCCTAACAACTTCCTCAAAATTGAATACATTTTAAGAGAAACTTGAAAACTGGTATAAATTGTAATAATACTGTCGGTTCTATTATAGAAAAGTGTAAGTGTACTTTAATCTTATTTATTATTATTATTATTTTAAATTTGATTAATGATTCAAATACTATTTGCAGTACAGTGGAGCGCCGATTATCCGGATAGGTCGGGACAGAGGCGGATCCGGTTAACGAAAAATCCGGATAATTGGACAGCCAAGTAACGGACGGATATAAAACGGCCAAGTCAATGTGTTTTAGGTAACTTCCCTTCACACTTTTTCCAGGCTTAGGACTGGCAAGTGTAGTAGTGACTATTTAGCATATTTGAAATGGCGTGTTTAGAAGTTAACTTTTTAACTTAGAATTAGTTTAGAAGTTAATTTTTTTACTTTAGCGATAGTGGTCGATTTTCCTTTATCGTCAAATGGATGAAAATTCCGGGAAGAACATTCTCCGTACCCTCATTCCAATCACCCGATCCGATACAATTGATACTGCATTTTTTATCACCGATGCACAAAATTGTCCATTGTGGTGTACGTGTGCTAATTCAGTGAGGAAGGCAGTCAAAATAACATAAATCTGAAAACTCATTCCTACCCCTCTAAAAAAAAAAAAAAAAAAAAAAAAAAATCCTAATCCTTTTATTCAGCCCTTTTTTACTCTCCCCCTTACTTAAACTGGGCGGAAGAAAGGGAGTGGATGGAGCGGGGGTAAAAAGGAGCGATTTCGACCGTCTTCAGAGAATCTAAAGATAAAAACTGATTTTTGTGAGGTTTTTTTTTTTTTTTTTTTGGGGGGGGGGGGGGGGAGACGGCGAAAAAAAAGGCTCTTTGATCGATCCGGTTAATCGGCGTCTGGATAATCGGCGCTCTTCTATATTAATAATTTCTAAGTGGAAAGTATTTTTGAGCACTTCCAAGAAATATCTGTAAATTGAATGGTTGAACAGAATTACGGTGATCGCCGTATTTTTTCTAAAATATGGTTTTGATACATTTCATTGTATTACTACTGTATAATCCAACAAATTTCTAGCTTTGGTTAGTGGTATTTCGAAATTTTTGTTCAAATTAATGAAAATCAAGTATTTTAATATCATCTTTACTTTCCTAATAAAAGACGTAACAGCTGGTCGCTAAATCTGGTTGTTTAAATAATAATTTAATATTAGTTTGCATTGCTGACTAGCCATTTTTTTGCAGTATATTTGAGAAATAATTATGGGATACTTAAAATAAACTTTAAATCCTTCATGAATATACTTTCGTTTGGTACGTTACTATAACAATATTTAGTAAAAATTTTCTCGATATTTATTTAATTACTTAGATTTTTGAATGAAACTATAACAAAGACAACACCTTAAAATAATGTTGAAATTATATTTATTTCATTATTCATTTCTTCTTTTATATGTATTTATATTCAAAATTTTAAAATATTGAATATTAAATCAACATAAGTTATGTTCCGGCTTTGCTTTTATTATTTTTTAACGAAATAAAAATTTCATTGGTATTACTCTTTATGAAAATGTAGATTTTAAAATATATTTACTTATTTTGTATCTCCCATCTGCCCCCTCCCCCGTCCTTAAAAAAAAAAAAAAAAAAAAAAAAAAGTTACAAATAAATAAATAACATCCATTTTTTAATTTAAAATAAATCTGTAATATAATGTATAAACGGATGTTCAATATGTTTCATTTTTCTACAAATAAATAAATAAATAAAATAGAATAAAATAAAAATGCAGTCACCTTTAATATTAATTAAGTAGAAATCTGTAGTAAGCCCACTCAACTGTCAGAAAATTAATTAACAGTTGATTAAATAAATTAAAGTACAACAAGTCTGGCACCAATTAGCTCTACCGAATAAGGCATTTAACGAATGTACTTCAAGTAATTTGAGCCCATAGATCCAAATTAGGAAGATTTTTACTTTCTCTTACCCATAAGGTAGAGACAGTATTGTTTTTGAGTCAAATTTAAGAACGCAAGATTTTGTTATATTTTCACGTTTTGAGGTCCCCTGGATACGAAAATCATGTTTTTAGCAAATGGTTTGTGTGTTTGTCTGTGTGTATGTGTGTGTGTGCGTGTGTGTGTCCGTGTGTCTGTCTGTGTGTGTGTCTGACTGTTATCATCATATCTCAAGAACAAATAGTAGCAGACATTCCAAACTTGGTATTCTAAATGTGAATCATACATAGATGCTACAGTAAGCATTTCGTTAAGATCAAGCAAATGGTTCGTGTACAGGGAGAATCAAGAGAATTCTAATACTTTACGTCTATGGGAGAAATTGCAGGTAAATAGAGTTTAACGTCTATAGACTGCACTAAACCAAATGAAACGAATATATATATTTTGTAATACAGATAGTCAACTGGGAAATTTTTTTTGTGTATGTAGGAGCCTCGCCTCCCCCCGCAGGGGGGGGGGAAGTCCCCATCGAGGGGAGTAAATTTTCATGATGGGTATCTTTCAAAAAAGCTCGCCAATATCTTTAAAACGAATGGTTGAACCATCGATCTGCGATAATTTAAAACAAAGTTATCGATTTTTTTCACTTTTAACAAATATATATATATATATTTTTTTTAATATTGAGAACAAAATGGACTTTTTTTGGATATTTAGTGTTATACTACTTCTCTAATATGGAAATCATCTGCATTATCATAAAAGATTTTTTTTTAAATAATAATTTTAATAAATTATTTTGTTAAAAACAGAATTATTTTTTAATAACCGAATTAAATTTTATATAAATCTAGGTGCATTAATGAAACGGGGGGTTGAGGGGGCTACCGCCCCCCTCACACAGAATTAATTATCATATAAAACTCTTGATTTGTTTAACGTAGGTTTACATAACATCGTTATCTTACCTCTTAATCTCCAACCTGTATTTATAGTATTAAATTTCAGGGTAAGAGAAAGTCGTGTGAGGGACACACCAGATTGTTTTCATTGCATCCCTGTAAAAAAAAAAAAATAAAAAAAAAATAGACGCTATATTCATTAAAATCTATACAATTCGTGCGATGGTGACTAATGACATATTTGTAAATTTTCAGCTCAATTGGATAAGGCATTTAGACGTTTTTCACATTTTAAATAATTCCAGTCAGCAGGACATAATGATAACATACATATACTAGTAATAAGACATAGATTGATCAGTGAGAGGGAAAAAGTGATTTCTTTTTGCTCGGGAAATATCTCTTTAATGTCTGTCTTTCCCCGAGTAAATTACACACGACACAGGGTTACACAGGGATAATTTAGTAAATAAAATTTATGAACAATTTATTTACTAAAAGTGAATGAAAAACTCCAGATACAGTTTCATATTCATTTTACTTTTTTACTTTTTTCAATACCTTCTAATGGCTGATTCCAAAACTTTTTTTCCGCATCAAAAATTTTTGCTCGATAACGTGGGGATGATAGATTTATCTATCTATCTATATATATATATTACTATATCTATGAATGATAATGTTTTTCTTCTTTGTATCCCTGTAAAACAAATAAAAGTGCTAGATTTCACAAATTCCATACAATTTATACTATGTTAACCTGTAACATGTACATACATTTTCAGTTCATTCGAATAAGGCGTTTAGACGCTATCGCGCTTTAAATAATTTCAGCCCATAGACCATAATTATAAAGAATATTTTTTGTGTGTATCTCCCTGTAAAACAAAATATGTAATAGATTCACCAAAATCTATGCAATTCGTGCTATGGAGGCTTATAGCATACATACAAACTTTCTCATTCGAAGAAAACGTTTAAACGCAAACGTGCTCACTCACACATACACATATATACATACATACATCACAAAAAATTGAGTAAAATTGTAAATATTTCTGGAAGAAGAGCTCGTGTGCAGACGAAAGTTGTAGGTGGTCAACTAGACACCTTGACATTCGCAAATATAAATTTGTAACATTTGAGAACTATTCGTTTTTGAGCTATACGAAATACAAAATCCATTTCACAAACCTCGATTACAATACTTTCCTTACAGATATATGTTCGAAAAAGGAAAATAAGTTATAAATTGCTTTATTTCAATGATCAAATACAGGCTTTGTTAATGACTTGACATCTACGGCAATTAAAAAACATTCTGTCTACCAGAAAAGGCATATTTCTTTTAGATCATGCTTTGTACGAAACATTGTTCTTAATTAATTTTAAGAATAATGAATTATTTGCTACTTATTCAATTTAGATGTTCCTTTTTAATTATTGTTCTCATAATTTTTTTTCCCTCATTAACTCGCTTAAGAAAGTTTTTTTTTTAATAAACTTACATGCTAGAAATATTTTAAAATTTAAAAATACGTTTTTAACTGTATTTTACATATTAAATGCAGATTCTTTTGACAGTAATGTTCTTCAATTCTCTTTTTTATCTCTAAATACTTTAATAAAGAATTTATCGTTAAATTTTTACAATACGTCAATTGTTTTAAACTCTTTAATAATACATTTTATTCGAGAACCTTCTCATTCACTGATGCATGTTTCATTCAATTAGCTGCTCGAAGTATTCTTTTGAATTTTTTAATTAGTAATTTTTTTTATTCAGTGCTTTTATTTTTCAAATTGAGAAAAAAAATTGCAATATAATAGTTGCCATAGCCATTTTGTGATAATTTTGAAATAACAAAGAATTATGGAAGAGGAATTGAAAAAAAAATTATGCATGATACAGTAAAAAAATTCATACAATTAGTAAATTCTAAAAAGCAAGATGTATTTGTACTAATTTTAAATGCTAAAAAATTCTAATTAAATTTGCGGTTAAATTAGAGTTGCTTTTCTAATTACACAATTAACAGTACTTATTGCCGAAATGTCAGCGGAGACTCAAAAAGTTGAATTATCCCCATTTGCGCGACGGGGTGAAAAATTCCGATTTGCGCGACCAGAAATTGCAGGACCGGGCGTGCAGGTGATTTCTTCTTTTTTGACTTGAGAATCTGGGAATCTGACTTGAGAATCTGAGAACGCCCGTAACTAGGTTCCGCAGCATACACTATCACGCACGTAATAATCAAAAACAACATCACTGTACACCGAATCTGAGAACGCCTGTAACTCGGTTACGCGGCAATCACTACCACGTACGTAAAAACCCAAAAAAAAAAAAAAAAAAATCATTCCACACCCCTACCTCGTGGTGCATGAATCTGTAAACGCTGGTAACGCTGATTTTCGCAGCAATAAGTATCACGCACGTATATACGCTTAGCGCGCATGAAAAAAAAATCACTGGATACCTTTACCTCGCTGTGTATGAATCTCAGAACGCATGTAACTCGTACTATTTTTGTATTTTTACTTTGTTCGCGCAAATGGAAATTTTTCACCACTTCGCTCAAATGGGAATCTCGCATATGGGAAGACACCCAAAAAGTTTTCGGTATCTGTATATGTATGTATGCCACGACAGAGCAAAAATCTCCCGATTGACTTGCAAATTGGTACATCTAATCATGCACAAATTATTCATATAATTTTGCAGAATTAATGCAGAATTATTCATATAATTTTTGGTGTGTAGTGTTTGTTGTTCATGTACAGGGACGCACCAAAGTTTTTCTTATCATTACGGCCTATGAACAGAATTTGTCCAAAATATTGATTGCTTTTCAATACGACTTTCATACAAGTTTTTTTTTTTTTTTTTTTTTTTTTTTCAACAGTTGTTACCGCCAGTCCAGTGTTTCCAGTTCTCATCCACTGACTTCTCCAAAATATTATGATTCCCATTCACTTCAAGTTCCCTACAAGTTTTTTCACACAGTCTTTTCCAGTTACCATCCAACTGACTTTTTCTACGCAAGTTACTTAATAGTTCCAGTTATCAAATGTTGCCGCATTGTGAATGCAGAGCGGTTTCAACCAAAGGACTTCGAAAAATTTTTTGAACTGAAGTAGAGTTTTAACTGTAATTTTCACCTGATAGTATAACAATATATATATATATATATATATATATATATATATATATATATATATACACTTGAACGCATAACTGCACATTTTGTAAAAACAAATTATGTAGATTTCCTGATGATGCCCTGTTGATCAGGGCGAAAAGCTTAGAAATATGTATGTCTTTTTTTTAATTAAATATGTTTTTAATCTTGTACGTGTTTTTAAAGTATATATATATATATATATAATACGAGTTTATTTTTTATTTTTTTTACCTCAGAAATAAAAACCACGTACTCCAAAGAATATATGCCAAAGTATCGTTGTTATAATAATATCGTCCGCAATTTTTAAATAGAGGTGGAGTTGTTTAACTTGGACCATTTGGTATATATTATGAGAGATTGTATATAAAAATTTCCAGAAATGTTTTTAATAACGTGTTAAAATCTTTTCTATATGAAATTTAAATGATATCTTTCAGCTGAGCTTTAAAAATTCTAAAATATAGTTGTTGTTGTTTTTTTTTTCGTATTTAAAGCGATATTTTATTCATAAAAACTTCTCAACCGTTGCATGTTTTGAATAAACACATGAAACGCGAAAAGTATTTTTCCATTTAAACTTATATTTTATTCAACAGATATATATATTTTTTTTTTCTTTCGATGCTGTATGTTTAAATAAACACATGAAAAACGAAAAATATTTTTGTTGTATTTGAACCTTACTTTTATTAAATCTTGAAAAATTTAGATACTCGATGTGGGTTGTGGGTACATCTGTTATGCAAATAAATGTTTTGACTTCTTTGCATAAGTAATTGAAAAAGATTAAAAAATATATAATTGTATCCATGAAAAAAATATTTATGTAACAGAACCCTGATGGAAAACTATTGATTCTTTAATAATTAAATAAGTTATATGGACGGTTCTTCGTGAAAGCTGTAAATAATATTTTTTGTTATTACGGTTGGAATAATAAAAAAGTATTTTTTTTATACAAGAGATAATTTTATAGTCTTGTTCTAACAAAATAGGTGATTTTAGGAAACATGTTATTTTGGATTGAGATACGAGGTGTGGCTATTAAATAACGAGAATAATGCTGCTGCAGATGAACTACGTATGCGCCAAATCCGTACGAGCGACAACTGTGCAGCGTATAACGTTCTCTTTCGATTCCAGTGCCTCCCGTGTTTGTAGAGAAATCAGTATGGCCGTAACCTTCGTTTGTGTAAGAGGTGCTTGTTTCGTTTTGTCGAAAACATGGTAACGAATTGTCGAGAAATTTCGCGTGAAACTTGGTAAAACCACTAGTAAAACTTATCTCTTATTAAAACAAGTTTATGGCAATGAATGTTTATCACGTGCGCGAGTTTTTGAGTGGTTCAAGTGTTTCCAAGATGGCCTAGAAGACGTTGGAGATGATGATCATTTTTTTTCGACATTCGTGGAATTGTGTACCTTAGCTGGGTTCCTGAAGGTCAAGCTATTAATCAGCATTACTATCTTGAGGTGCTTGCTCAATTCCGTGTAAGAGTAAAGTAAAAACGACCCGAACTGTGGAAGAACAAGTCATGGGTTCTCCATCAAGACAACGCGCCGGCTCTTGTCTGTCAAGACGTTTCTAGCCAAGTACAACATCCCAGTTTTAGATCATCCGCCTTATTCGCCTGACCTGGCGCCATGTGACTTTTATCTGTTCCCCAAAGTCAAATTTGCATTAAAAGAATAAGATTTGAGTCAGTTGAAGCTGTGAAAGAAAAAGTGGTACTCCTCATGCAGGAGCTCACAGAGGAAGACTTCCAGCACTGTTTCATACAATGGAAAATTCGCATGGAGCGTTGTAGGGATAGAGGAGGGGTGTATATTGAAGGTGATAATAACTAAATATGTGTAAATTTAAAATAAAATGTTTTACAGCAATAGTCTCGTTATTTAATAGCCACACCTCGTATATACAAGCATATAGTTCTATAGAAATCCTATGTCTGCTTGTCTCAGATATACAAAACACCCAAAAAACCTTTATTTGGGCTTTAGTGCCTTAAATGGTCATCTTAAACTTACACAGACGTGTGTAAATTATTAAATAATTGTGCATCTTACTTTTTTTTCGTTATTATATATATATAATAATTCAATAAATATATTTTCACTTATTAAAGTTATTTTTCTTCAATCTTAAAAGAATTGTTTTTCAATATTTCCCATAATCAGTATTTATAACTTCAGTCGTTTGTTTGTTTTCATTTTTCGTCAATATTTTTTAGATTTCTATAAAACTTACATAAGCTTTTCAGAATTTTCAGATTTACTGTAGAATGCATCAAATTAAAATTTGAGTTAGAGTTTAAAAAAGAGTGAAAACGCTCAAAATATGTCCAGTACAAGCTCTTTCATTTCTGTCGCAACAACTCGCAGATTGGTCCACAACTCTATTTGGGAATTTTCTTTTGGTTATTACGGTAAACTGCGATTTTCGGAAATGTTTGCCATGGATTCCGAACGTAAGCAAAGTAAAACATGTTTTTCAAAATGACGTCTGTTTAGTAACGTACACAAATAAATTAAGCTTTTTTTTTAATATTAATAAAACAAATATTTAAAATTAACTTACTCACTTTGCATACAAAAAAAAAAAAAAAAAAAGAAGCCTGCATGAATTTTTGTACTACAAGGATCATCAATATGCATATATATAGTTATATATATATATACATATATATATATATGCTTCCAGTACATTTACACCATTTAAATGTTCTACAGTCGCCGGGAAAATACGGTTATATAAACCAGATTTCCTAACTCACATTTTTTTCAAAAATTCCAAAAATTCTCTCTCTAAATAATTCACTCAAAAAAATTTTTGCACATTCACCTCCTTTTCTGAAAATAGGTCTATCTTTCGTTAAATAAAATAGTAAAAATAGAATATGATACTGAATATTTAAATGTCGATCAAATTATCTTCATAAATAATTGGAATGCTGGTTACCACGGTCATCAAAAATAAACAGCAATCAGGTTGCCATGTCATGTTGTGAAGAGTCTAGAATGACATCGTTATCATTCAAAACGACGCCAACAGAAAATCATCAAATAAGGTTGTGGATCAACATGCAACTTGTGCCTTTCTGTCGTCTCAAAATACAGGGTGTCTATAAAACGTTGGACACATTTTGTTGTTTAATAATAAAGAAGATAAATTTAAATTGATAGCATTAATGGTTAGATTGGCCCAAAAAGTTTTATGGCCCTTGTCAATGAACTTCCACATGTGACTCGTTTGTCGCACGGAGAATATCAAGACGGTAGTCACTTTTTCGCAAGGTAAGGACAAGCATGTCGGCATCCACGGAGGCTATTGCGGCTGTAATCCTGGCCTTTAAGTCATCAACATTTAACACTTTCCTCCTATAAACTATGTACTTTACGAATGCCCAAAAGAAAAAGTCCAGTGGCGTTATATCAGATGATCTGGGTGGCCAAGGAATTGGACCACGTCGCCCAATCCATCTTTCTCGAATATGGTCATTCAAAGAACAACGAATGATGGTTCCCCAATGAGATGGTACACCTAACATTGCATTCTAATGTTTGCCAAAAACAAAAGAGAAAAACATACAATAAATAAAGTGCGAAGACGATATTTGCAAAAGAAACGAGAAAAACAGGAATTTCATAACATGGGCAGATGATACGAGTATTTACAAAATAAATTATATTCAAGTGGAAAAAGGAAATTTTCTATGTCATCGTTCACTGTAAATGAAAATATATGAGTTATTCTATGTATAAATGCCATTAGTTGGTTTGTATCTTCATTACTTTATGAATTATTGAACATCAAAATGCGTCCAACATTTTATAGACACCCTGTATAATTATATACGTCCTATAATTGTATTTGAGATAACGAACGAATCGGTTTCTATTAATATTGGTGAAGGTAGAATGGCTTGGAAGGCAACAGCTACAAAATCGCTCGTATTTAATTTCAATGCTTCACATTTGGTTTATTATACATTAGATATATATTTGCTGATACCTTGGTAATTGTCATCCATCGTTGTTTCCAGGAAGTCGTTCCGGACGACGGACTCACGGTCACGATATTATCAAGCATTGAGGATGTAGCGCTTTTCACAACCAATGTGCACATTAATTGCTTTTTAGTAAACTTTGATAAGACAATCGGCTGCATACGTCAGTGGGCCTTTTACTTGCGGAAAATTTGCATACACTCAATACTTAACGGTGATATTCTATAGAGTTGCTGATTCTCTGACATGAGAGAAATCACGTCAAAAGTTATGGTTTGTGCATGTTGGTTGTATTTTAAAACCACTCTTTACTGCTACTCAAAAAAGAATGCTATCCTAGATTCCATAGTAAACAGTGTTTGTCTTCATAAGTACAATAAACCTCTCTTATTTTGTAAAACCTTTTTTGACATACCCTGTATAAGAGAAGAAATTTAGAAAAAAAATTTAATAATAAAAATTCTTTCAATATTTATAATTTCATGAATTTTAGCTAAGATTTAAAAATCATTTAAAAATAACTGTGTTAGTGAATCAATGTATTAACTAAAGCAAAAAATTAAATAAATATGCGCATCGAATTAGAGTTTGGTCGCATCAGAGTGGTTTGGATTTAACACTTTTTAGTTACTCCTTCAAGTGAAATTTCCACAATAAAAATTATTTTATTAGAAATCAAACTTTAAACTTTTTAACATTTTCTATGCTATTTACAAAGGAGTAATCACCAGAAAAAATAAATATTTTCTTAGTAATTTAGTTTTAAATCTGGCTCCTAAAACATATTATGCGTAAAACAATTACAGGGTCTTAAAAATTATTTTAAGGATCTCTCTGTAATGATTTTTAAAAAAATGACAATGTGCAAGCAAAAGAGAGGTTCCTCCAGAATAAATGAATAAATACTTTCCAAAGAATTTTTGAAAATGAATAGCACTTTCTAAATAAATCAATCTAAAATTAAACAAATACTCAAACAAATAAAAAATTTGCCACAGATGCAAAATCAAATTAATTCTTTCCACACTGAGAAAAAATTCTGTAACTGACATCTAGAATCTAAATTGTGAATCTAGAAAAAATAGTTCCATGTTATCCTTATAAATTCTAGTCCCCTTGGAAAGCCAGTTCTAGAAGCTCCAATTAGAATTCTAGAGCGTTTGCCTATATTCTCGAGGGCAAAGTTATTCAAAAACCTCTGCAAATAAATGAGACTACAAGAGACTGGTTTCTGCAACTATATAATCTTGGTTTATTACCTAATTCTAGAAAATCAAGCGAGAACTTCTCGCAATATAAATGATTCAGAATATTTAGAGCATTCAGAATATTGTTTCACCATCTAGAAATGTGTACACAAGAAATTCCCGATAATTTCGACTATTCAGTATATTGGCGTGCCTTATGGGCATAGCTCGAAAATCTATATTTCTAGTTAAAGGATTTAGAAAATGGCCACTTATCATTCTAGAGAAAGGCGGTATATTTTTTCTCTCAGTGCAATTATCCCATTGTACATTACGTGTAAATGTCCTGTTGAGACTGCAATATATCTGTACTGATAAGTATAAAGGATTTAAGTCCATAGTCTTGATTTTTCAGGAGACGAAAAATAAAGTAAAACTAACTAAAAACTAATGAGCAGAATTGATTAGGAAAAAGGAATTATGTTGGTTTATATGCTTTATACCATTCAGTGATTGTTAATCTTCATTTAATAAAGGAAAAAATTGAATTAAATATTTCATACCAAAGATTAATGCTGAATTTCTGACTTGAATCTTTTTTTACCAATGGATTTTCTGAAAGACCAAATGACATGGATTTAAATCCTTTATACCAATCGATAGAGAATTTTTTTCTGAGTCTGACTATGTACTTAACTCAAAATCGACATTTTTGGACTTAAATCCTTTATACTTATCAGTACAGATATAATTGCCGCAGTTTGTAGAGTAGTAAATATAGCGAAATAACAAAATTTATAAAAATGCCTACGTTTCAAACTATTAGTTTAAAGTATAGCTGTTGGTGTATGTATATAGCTGTTGGTGCAAAGTATAGCTGTTGGTAAAGTATAACTGTTGGTGTACTACTTTTAACGAATGTTATTTTATTGATATCTAGAAGTATATATATATATATTTTTTTTTTTTTGCTATTGAATTATTATTTATTAAGTTCGAAATACGGAAAAATGACTTGTGACAGACATTCAGAAACTGAATTATGGTTCTAGTAAAAATAATTCCATATAATCTTTATATATTCTAGTTCTCTTTACTAGAGAGTTCTAAAAACCCATACACTGAGAAAAAATTCTGTAACTGACATCTAGAATCAAAATTATGGCTCTAGAAAAAATAATTCCATGTCATCCTTATACATTCTAGTCCCCTTTGAAAGCGAGTTCTAGAAACCCCTATTAGAATTCAAAAGCATTCGCCTATATTCTCGAGGACAAAGTTATTTAAAAATCTCTGCAAATAAATGAGACTACAAGAGGCGGGTTTCAGCAACTATAATCTTGGTTTATGACCCGATTCTATAAAATCAAGCTAGAATTTCTCGCAATACAAAAGATTCAGAATATTCAGAATATTGTTTCACCATCTAGAAATGTGTAGACTAGAACTTCTCGATCATTTCGTCTATTCAGTTTATTGGCATGCCTTATGTGCATAAATCGGAAATCTATATTTCTA
Source organism: Salticus scenicus (assembly GCA_963930645.1). Taxonomy (NCBI): domain Eukaryota; kingdom Metazoa; phylum Arthropoda; class Arachnida; order Araneae; family Salticidae; genus Salticus; species Salticus scenicus. The sequence continues at coordinate 143,578,655 of OZ005650.1, read as the reverse complement.
GTTAAGGGATTTAGAAAATGACCACTTATTCATTCTAGATGAAGGCGGTATATTTTTTTTCTCAGTGTATTATAATTTTAGAGCGTTTTCCTAAATCACTGTGGTCAATTTTATTTAAATCTCTGAAAATAAATGCCAATACAAGAGGCGAATTTTAGTAACTATAATTTTGTTTTATGACCCAATTCTATGAAATGAAGCGAGATTTTCTTGAAATACAAAAGATTCATAATATTGTTTCACCATCTAGAAAAGTGTAGACTAAAAATTCTCCATCATTTCTTCTTTCTTCTATCTAGGTTATTTGTTTATATGCATAACTCGGAAATTTATATTTCTAGTTTAGGGATTCAGAAAATGACTACTTATTCGTTCTACATGAAGGCGGTATATATTATTTTTTTCTCAGTAAAGATGAGGCATTCTTTTAAAGACTAGTATAGATACCTAGGCTATGGATTTTGCTTAGTCCTTTAACATTCACTTCATACTGGGCTAGCAAGAAAGTACCATCAGTTTGAATAAATTGATAGCATATTTTTTCTTTTGTTACTTTTCTGACAATGTTATAATTTTTTAGGCGAGGGATTGCAAAGAAGTTACACTGAGAAAAAATATATACCGCCTTCATCTAGAATGAATAAATGGTAATTTTCTAAATCCTTAAACTAGAAATATAGATTTCCAAGGTATAAGCATAAGGCACGCCAATAAACTGAATTGACGAAATGGTCGAGAATTTTTTATCTACACATTTCTAGATGGTGAAACAATATTCTGAATATTCTAAATCTTTTGTATTACGAGAAATTCTCGCTTGATTTTCTAGGATTGGGTCATAAACCAAGATTATAGCTGCTGAAACCCGCCTCTTGTATTCACATTTATTTGGAGATATTTTCAAATAGGATCGTCTTCGATAGTATAGGGAAACGCTCAGGAATTCAAATAGAGGTCTCTAGAATTCGCTTTCGAAGGAGACTAGAAATTTTTTTATAAGAAATTTATAAGGAAGACATGGAACTATTTTTTCAAGAGCCACAATTTAGATTCTAGATGTCAGTTAAAGAATTTTTTATCAGTGTATTGGCGTGCCTTATACTCATAGCTCGGAAAATGTAAATTTCTAGTTCAAGGATTTAGAAAAGGACCACCTATTCGTTCCAAATGAAAGCGGTATATATTTTTTCTCAGTGCAAATGTATCCCACACAACAACAGATAATTGCATAATATGTCATGAACTCATTAAGAAATTCGATATTTAGCTTCCGCATGAATTGAAAGAAATTCGTTTAACAAACAGAAATTTGTGATACACATTTCAAACGTAATGCAATCGACGCTTTTTTTTTTTTTTTTTTTTTTTTTTTTTTTTTTTTTTTGAAAAAAAAAAAATATTATTGATGATGAAAACTGTATTGTCTACCATTATATTAATTGAAAAAGATCATGGTAAGAATTTTATGAACTAGCACAAACCATATGGAACCATATTAACCATATATAGAATTGCATCAGAAAAAGATCATGCTGTCAGTTTGGTGGGATTATAAAGATATCGTATATTTCGAGCTGCTTCCAGGTAAACAAACGAGGAACTCAGATGTTTAAAGCCAACAACTTTGAGGAATTCGAGGAAGTATAATCAAAGGGAAAGGGCTAGAATCGACAGATCGCAAAGGAATTGGAATCACCACAATATCTTTAGCAACACGTATAAAATTGTTGGATGTTGGAGCTAAGTTTAGAAGTAATGTTGCATCTGCCATGTACACGGACCATAGGATTATAATTTATTTTAAAGTATACAAAATTTTTAAACGATGACAATTTGATAATAACGATGACCTTAAATCGCACACGTTCTTGGTTGAGTTTTTTGCAGATAACGACTTGAAATTCTAGGAGCGCAGACTCATGAAATTACCAGAATGATGGTAAAAGTTCATCGAACAAAAAGGAAGACATTTGACTGGTTACAGTTTTCTTCCTTTCTTTTTTCTTTTTTCTTTTCTTTTCTTTCTTTCTTTCTTTTTTTTTTTTTTAATTAAGTCTTATTTTACAATAAAAACCAAAATTACTTTCTTGTCGACAAAATATTTTCTTTTAAAAATTCCTACATTAATTTAAAAAATGACTGTAAGAAACATCATAAATAAGTAGAAAGAAAAAAAATTAGCATTTTTTCTTTTTGAGAAATTATTTGTTTTGAGAGATGTATATGTTAATTTCATTAAATTAAAATATTGATTAATTTAATTAATAAATAACTAATAACTTTGTGATTAAGCATTATAAATTGCTAAAACTTGCAACAGTCGTTTCAGGTCAAAATAATAGCACACAGCGATGCATCATGTGAAAATAAAATCAGTACGGATACGGAAAAAGCATCACAGCTCACTCTCACCTACTAAGACATTTAGATTGACTTCTATATATAACTTCATTTGAAACATTATTTGTTAAGTTTCGCAATAGTGCTACTACCTACCAAATAGTAGTAAAAAATTTAAAAATTTTGAAAAATTTTTGTACAAAAAAATATTAAATGTTTGGTTTCAGTGTGAAATCAATTAATGTTAAAGGGACCATCTTGAAAAATGGACACAATTTAGAGGCACCCTGTGAATGCTCGAATTTATAATATTGGCTGTCCCACAAGTTTGTAGACATTTTTAAAAACCATAAAAATTGAAAGAATTGGTAAAATTGAACGCTGGTTGCGAGAAAGTTATTCTCGTAAAGAGGGACATTTTTTTTTTTTTTTTTTTTTTTTTTTTTTGGGGGGGGGGGGGAGTTAAATTTTTGTCGATAGACGGCATTGTTCGTGACCAAATCACACATTTCCATGAAAAACTATATTAATTTGCATGCAAGTGTTTACAGGCATATAAATATTATTCTATGTGTCCGCCATCACCACAAATTACAGTCTGCAAACGAGTTAAAACACTACTAATTGCAGCTCCAGTCGGCGGTTCCTACCTGAGGGAAAACATCTTCACCAATAACGCTTTATCCACCAAGTCAGCATTGCAATTAAAATTTCATGTATCAGCAAGTTGGAGGCAGAATAAGAAATAAGCTGTGTTAATCGTCAAACTGTGCTGTTTACAGGACCCTGATTTGCATAATTCTCGTTATGCATCCTTGCAGCCCCGTCTATCGACGAGAAATTTAACTATTTTTGTCTTTTATTAACCAAAATTTTTTATAAATTTTAATGTCTATAGACTTATGGGACACCTGGTATTTGCAGTCGATTTTGAGGCATTAAAAACTCTAGAATTAGTATTTTTCACATCTGTTAGCAGTTAAAATTTTATAAACAAATTATAAACATTTGTAAATTAAAGTTTTACATAATATTTTGTAATTCTTGGAATTGTATCGAATAAAAAAAAAAGTATAAAACAAGTGCTTGTGTGATGCGTAAAGCATATTTTATTCTTCTTAATTAAGTTTCTGAAAAGTTTAATTACACGTTAAATTACGTTAGAAATCTTTTACATTATCTTCTTGTATATGAGAATATTATTTTAATATATGAGTATTTCTAATAAAATATCTGAATGCTTGATCTTCATATAAATTTCTAAAGGAGATTAAAAATGCTAGATTACGCAGATAAAATTCTAGAGATGAAAATTAAAAAATTAATATCTGAAAATGAAAACTTCTATCATGTTTTTCATCAAATTTATGCTGAAAAAGTACCAACATAATTAACTCAGATCTAAATTAAAAGATCTTACTTCAACTAAAGTAACTTTACAATTTAAAAAAGAAAAAAAAATATTCTTTCATATAAATTAAAAATCTCAATTTCTTCCACTAAATGAAACTTAGTCACGATACAGATGTTATTTAATTTATATAAATTCATATTTTGCGTATGTTTAAATATTTATAGTTTTTTTCTATATTATTCATACTTTAAAAGAACAAAAATTAAATTTTGGCGCAGCATACTACTTTTTAAAGTCGTGGTCAACTTCATTCAAATAATTTTTTTTAAACATTCTTTACCATTCATCTTCCTTTTTTTTTTTTTTTAAATAAGTTTTATTTTGGGGTTTTATATATATATATATATCTGTCAGATCAGATATTCGAGGTTAAAAATGATTTTTTTTTTTTTTTTTTTTTTTTTTTTTAATGATATTTAACTGTTTAAATAACTTACAGATATGCACGCATGTTTTGAATATGATAAAAAAAATTGTGCTTATATTTATCAAAGCCTAAAATATACTATTACAAATCGGGTTTCCGTCGGATGCAATAATATCTACTATAACATAGAGCAGCTACATTTCTATTTCTTCGTCTTATGACTCACAAATGTATTAAATCACGGTGAAAGTTCTTTTCTGATCTTACACATACTGCAGCGAAAAATGCCATTTACTCTCCGGGTAAAATAAAAAAAAATGCACAATAATCTGGTGTGGCACTCGCACGACTTTTTATTGCAACGAATTTCTGCATGATTATAAAGATAACTGAATACTATAAAGACAGATTGGGATTAAGGATAAGATAACAAGTATTGTATAGAAATGTAATTAAAAAACAATTAAGAATAGATTTAAAAACTGTTTATTTAACATATATTTTTGCTGCCCATTTCAATCCTTCGTTTAAAATTTGGTACTTATTCGTAAAAAAAAAAAAAAAAAAAAAAAAAAAATTAAGGCTATTATTATTTAACCCGATCAGGTTATTGTGGTTCATTGGAGACCCGAGCCACTTTTCTTTTGACTCATCCGTCAGAATCCACATATAGAAGAAATACGTATTTATCGGGCTCATGACTTTCCCCGTAAAAATACCGTTCTTAAACTTTATTATGCAATTTGAATATTTTAAATAGTTAAATTTGTTTAAAAGTTATGTAATGTTTTTATTAAATGCCTACATTTTATGGAAATGGGTGTATTTCTGACGAAATATAAAATATTTGTTTATTTTTATTTATTTATTTATTTTTTGCACTATTCATTGTCTGTCCTTAAAGTCGAGAAGTATTCAAGAGTGTTCAATAATTTTATTACTTTTTTTTCAATAAAAACTAGGTGTTCTAACAATGCCGGATCATCAGCGATCCATGATAAACTGACGAAGTGCTGAAAACTACGATAGCCTGATCGGGTTAAAATTTATTTCAAATAATTCAGAAAAAAATTCACACAAACCACTCCTCTAAACTTACCAGTTTTGGTCAAAACTTTCAAATGGCAATATCATATAATCCTCAAAATGCCAAATTTAAATTTTCTGCAATTATTCATTTTTAAATAATGCTGTTACCCTATCAACACACTTGCCACAATACATCCTAATGATGTCCATAGGATGCCCATAGACGTTCTTTTCATCCATAGGACATCCTAAGTATGCCATTTGGGGAAAATAGGCTGTTTGGGTAACAAACAGATACAGATCAACAACTGACTTAATTTTGTATATAGGGAACCTCAAAACGCTTAATTATAGCAAAAACATCAGCATTGAAAATAAGTCAACAAACAAGATTTTCTCTACTATATGTTTGTAAGAAAGTAATTATCATTCAGAAAAAGTTTTCCTGAACTTGTTAAAATTTATTAAATTATATCTGTCAGTTAACATTAATGTAAGCCAATGCTTTCAATTAATTTTGGATATAGCTGTGTATTTTATAAATTTTAGAAGTGGTGTTTAATACATAAATAATTAAATTTCAAAATTTTTTTTCTTCCCACATCATAAAATTAATACAAGCATTACCGTTTTTGAGAATGCGTGTTCGTTCTTCTTCAGGTGCAAAAACACGTGCTACTACCTTAGAGGCAAAAGCAAGAACTGCTATTGCTTCCAAAGTAGTAGCACGTGTTTCCAGATTAGCGCGAAAAAATTATTTGCAAATGCTTGTCTACATCTAAAGAGATTTCTATGGTTTTCTCCGATACTCTTATAAATGCGAGCTAAAAGCCTAAGATAAACCCCCTCAGAGAGCAATCTGCTTACGTTTAGTACAGTGTTGTGCACGAACGCGTTCGTGAGCGTAGCTCAAAAATTTTGAGTTTTGAGTTGAACTTCGCTCGTTTTTAAAATTAAGAACTTGAGTTGAGTGAAATTCGTTTTATTCACGAACTTGAGCGTGAAAAAGCAATTCAAACTCAAAATCATATTAAATATTTCTGTCTGAAATATAAAAAGGAAAGTAGAAGAAGAAGAGGGCAAAAAAGAGAATAATTGTGCAAAATGGATCCCGGAAAACAGGGCACTTGGAAAAAAAGGCACTGGTAAAAAGGGTACCCGGAAAAAAGGGCATTTTTAAAATTTGGAAATCGCAAAAACAATAAACATCAAAGAATGAATTTAAATAATTATTTTCATAATACGTTTTTAGAAATTTCAATCAATTAAATTGGTACCACTTTCACTTAGTATATATCTGAAGAAAGGGGGGGGGGTCTAGGAGCAGATTGAAAGAGAATAATTGTCTTTATATCTCCTTTTTACTGATTTTAAGGAAACTTTCTCTAATAGTCACTTGCTGTTCATGACAAAAATACGGTGTCACACATACTTTAGGGGATGAATTTGTCCCCCCCCCTTCCGACGTAGAAACAGAAAAACTTACGCTTTCGTTAGTGTTTAGTATGTATTTTATAATTTCGACCACTGCGCGATACTAGTTTTCTTAATTAACTTATTTATATTTTCGCATTTTTCCTAAGTGTTGGAAATAAAAAAAACCTTTAATTTGAAGCCAATATCTGAAAACAATTCAATAATATGAATATATTTATAGTTTAATGGTTAAAAATATAAATAGACATTAGAAAATATACTAATAATTTACTTAGTCTATCTGTAGCATGTATAAATTTAGTTTAAAACTTCAAATCCAACATGATAATAAATCGGTAAGGAATACTAGTTTCAATCTTTTATGTTTTAAAGAAACTGTCTCTCAACTCAAGACTTATTAGGACTATTCACATGTATAAAGAAATAGCGGAAGTCTCACAGGACAACAGAGTATACTGTTCTGAAAATGGACCACCTTCAGGGAATGTTTTCCCCGTGGGCAGTGGACAATGAAATGTCCAAATGTTATTTGTATGAGAGGCCGCTAATTTTTCGCCCATAAACAATCTGCCTTCGGGCCTCCTGATAACAGTAGTACGTCTCGCGTGGGTCCCCGGAGCCCGCCTCGCAGCGTTCTGCTGCTGGGATAGTATGGGCCTAGTCCTTCAGAATGCAGGAACTCGCCTTCCATCAAAGTATTTATTTATATCAGTCAAGTATACAACAATGGAATCTCTCTCTCTGATTTTCTTTCTTCCTCCCCCCCCCCTCATACAGTGTTATTGTATACATTCTTTTGCTGGGTACACGATCAGATTTTGCCCAAATTAATAATTATCTTTATGTCCCCTACTTTCTTATCTTCCATCGACCAGTCTTTCTCTACAAGAAAAGGAAATTTGTCAACTAATTGTTATTCAAAACTTGTATGTTGCGGTCACCACAAGACTTTCTTCAATATAATTTTACTCAAATTCATGCAGTACGAATTACTTATTAAATTATTATTTATTAAAAATGTTTTCCATAATGAATGCAAACGATTTTTATCTCACAGAATTATGCCGAAAGAAAGTCAATTTTGAGCCAACATCAAAACATTTTTTTTTTTTTTTTTTTTAAATAAGTTTTTTTTTTTTTTTTTTTTTTTTTTTCGTTAAAAATTAAAAAAAGAAAGAAGAAATAAAAAGAAAAATAACTTAAATTATCCCAAATCTATGGTTCAGCCATTCGTTTTAAAAGTACGTGCAAGTTCTTTTGAAAGATACTAATATTAAAAACTTACACACTTCCTTCCCACGTAGTGCATGTACTAACTTTTTTTTCCCTAGTTTACTACTACTATTGCTAATAAATCATATTGATTTTACAATCGCACGATAAAAATAACTCTCATTATGTGCATTTATGAGAAATTTTGTCCAGTACTGCCACGTTAAAAATTTAGAAAAAAATAATAATAACAAGATCACAGCGCCACCTGTTGAGCGATTGATCTCCAAATCTAATCAGAACCAGTTTAGGTTAAGGTGCAACTAAATTAAAAGTTTGGTTAAATTTCTTTCATTGGTTCGTGAGATACAGCATCCACAAAATATGTGATACGCACACAGACAGACATTTCCTAAAAACAGTCAAATCGTATCCAGGATATCTCAAAATGTATAAATCCATCAAAAACTGGAGTTTGAAAATTTTCACTAATTCAGTACTTTCTTTATATATATATAGAAGTATCGAATACCTTCTACTTCAAAATTATCAAAATAGTTACGTTATCATAATTTCTGAGGGTGACTTATTCATCTTTACAGCTGATTTTAGCTTTTATGTAGACACGTTAAATAGCAAGCAAATTTTCATAGTGATTTATCTGAAAGCCTAAAGACGACATTGGCCATGACGCAATCAAGCAAAAATTAATTAAATCAAACCATGATGCTATTTTTAAAATAGTATACTTCAAAACAACGGAAAATCTAAATGATGGAATTTGTCTACTATTAACAATTTTTTTTATGCGCAAAAACAAACGTATTGGGAATTTGAGAATGAAAAACCGCACAAAAACAGTGAGTCCGCTATTCCGAAATGGCCGCTAAATAAGTTTTTACAGCAATTAAGTTAATAAATTATAATTAAAAGTTGTAAGTTTAATTAAGAATTAAATTAAGAGTAAACTTCATGGTAATAAAAAAAAATAAAAAAATAAACGTAAAAATGAGCTTTTAATGAGCTTCGCACTTTTTTTAAAATGAACTTGAACTGAGCGCGTTCATTTTTTCAGAAATGAATTTGAACTCGAACTAACTCGTTTTTAACACGCTTTTATTAGCTTCACCTGTATGTATGTACGTATGTTTGTATGTATGTTTGTATGATTGTAACCGCTCTGGGAGCAAACAAAAGATCTATATTGTAAAAAAAGTCTTTCCCAGCGTGAACGTTGTGGCGTTGAGGTATAGCTCCGCGCTACGAACCTAAAGGTCTAGCGTTCGATCCCATTCAGGGGAGATTTTTTAAAAATGGTTTTTGTTTAATTCTAAGTTATTTTAATTAAAGATTTAACACGTTCGCTGCCGATCCCGCGCCAGCGCGGGATGTGACGTATTGCTTTACAGGTGAAAGTTTACTTTAGGCTGCCGCTTGGCGAAATTTCGAAAATCGCCAAGACGGCGCCATTTCGCATCGTGTTCCGAATAGCAACCTTACACCGGCGGCATACGAAAGCGAGCTTTTAGGCGATCTAACCTAAAAAGAAAACGTGTCTTGGAAAAAAAAAAATGCGAATAATAATAATACATAGGACAAAAGGAAAATTTTCATAAAATAGAATTAAAAGAAAAAAAAAACGAAATAATTATGAATTTATAACTACTCACAAATAAAAAAAAATAAAACTTAAATTATACAATCACACCAAATGTCCCTGTAAAGTGTGTTGCTTTAGTAATTGATGATAAGTGTTTAGATGATAGTTTTTTTATTTCCAATAAATTAACAGCTATAAGCACAGTCGGTAACAAAAGTGTCCGAACACTAGCAACAATTCCTATGTAAAAAAGTACATTTCATAAGGTTTTGTTAAATAAATCCTTATCGAATCATGTTTTTACACTGACTAAGAACAGGATTCGACAAGGATTTATTTAACAAAACCGTATGAAGTATACTTTTTTACTTAGGAATTTTAAATTTAAAAGTTGTATAAAGTAAATTATTTATCATTAATATTTTATTTATAGTCCTCATTCATTAGAAATGAAAAAATAAGTCCGCAACTGGATAATTATAGCAAATTTTAACGATTCTCTATTATAATGGTACTCTGATCTGTTCACTATACCCCTATCTCAAAATGCATGAAAGGGCCGCGGTAGCCCAGTCGGTAGAGCGCCGGCCTCGTAATTGGAAGATTGCGGGTTCGGTACTCGAGCCGGCCAAAGACCGTCGTGTACACTAATGGTGGCTGGTGCACGTAAAATCTATCGTGGCCGCAATGTCCTTCATGTTCCCATCAAAAATTATACCTCTGGGGGTCACCGAAGCGGGAGAGCCATCCCTTCCGTGGAGGATCAAAATTGTGATGGCATGTCTCCGGACCACCTCTAGGGGTGTGTCCCAGACCGTCGCCAATTGCCTATCTGCGCAGCACTAGTGCGACGTAAAACCCAACCACACCACAAAATGCATGAAATTAGAAAGTATACAAAATTTTGTACTGTAGCAACCACTATTGGCATGAAATTCAAAAATATGCCTTTAAAATTCAGGACCGTGGTTGTCCAGTCGGTAGAGCGCCGGGCTCGGAATTGGAAGATTGCGGGTTCGGTACTCGAGCCTGCCAAAAACCATTGTGTATACTAATGGTGGTTGGTGCTCCTAAAATCTGTCGTGCCCGCAATGTTTTCCATGTTCCCATATTAATTATACCTCTGGGTGTCTACGAAGCGAGAGAGTCATCCCTTCCGTGGAGGATCAAAATTTTGATGGCATGTCCCTGGACCACTCTAGGGGTGAGACTCAGACCATCGCCAATTGTCCATTGCGCAGCACTAGTGTGACGTAAAACACAATCAACAAACCAACCTCTTAAATTCAAAAGTACCTCTTAAATTCCAACTCTATTCAACCAGCCAAACAGTACTAACGCAAACATCACAAATATTCATATTTCAAAATAGATGGTTGGTTGGGTTTTACGTCACACTAGTGCTGCGCAATGGGCGATTGGCAACGGTCGGGGACTCACCCCTAGAAGTGGTCCGGAAACATGCGATGAAAAATTTGATCCTCCATGGAAGGGTATTTCAAAATAGAATACTTTCTCTCTAATAAAACACGTATCATCAATATGCAACCGAAGTGACGGCGTCAGCGAGATATTTTATCTGCTCAGTACAAACGAAACTATTTGCTATGGAAATTTAACTTATTACTCATTAACTCCAGAGTTTGCTTGTAACGAGCAGATGAATTTTTACGCGTTTGACGTAATACAGCGTATTGACGTAACACATGACGCAAACCATCAAAGGTAAACACAAAGCCTATAACATCTGGCGATGTAGCGCTGTTGTGCAACACGTCAAACATATTCGGCGGGTTAAAGGAAAAAAACGTCTTTTCAAATTTTAGTCACGTGAAACCGGCAGCGAACGTGTTAAATGTATGTAAAAATTACGGTGTGTCATTCACACGATTTTCTCTCACACTGCATTTTAATACTAAGATAGATATTTTGTTGTTTTTAGTTCACATTTCTATAAAAGCGTGTTCTTTAATTTTTAAAAACTATAATATTATTTAGACGATGAACTTGAGTTTGAACTAGCTCGTTTTTTTTCGTGAACTTGCACAACACTGGTTTAGTAACATTGTGAAGTCAATCGGCAAAACACTTACACCACACACAGCTAGTTTAAATCTCCGATTTTCATGTTCGTGTAGTTTGAATTGTTCATTTTTTGAACTCTTTAAGGGGTTACATGGGTTTAAAAATTTCTAAATATGTATATATATATATATATATATATATATATATATATATATATATATATATATTATCTAATAGTACATGTCTAGAATATTTTCCCGAAGTTTCAAGTGAATCGGAGTTAAAGTCTAGGAGAAAGATTATTTGAAAATGTCTCTCATTAGGTACGTTTTATTCCTATTTTGAACATTAATCGTTTTATTTTTTTCTGCATTTTTGAAGTCAGTGAAAACGATTTCTCAAAAACTAATGCACCGATCTTACAGAAATTTAACACACTTCTTGAAAACAGTATTGACTTGTTAGTAACTGTTTTTTTTTTTTTTTTTTTAATCTTTTCTTCAATTACGAGCTATATACATATACCTACTTAAATAAAAAATTAAAAAAATGATTTTTATGATAATTTCAGATAAAGCTATCATGAGCTTTCTTGACTACCACGAGGACATTTCTTTCTGAGGGGGAGGGGGAGGGTCTCCAGAAACCAAATTCTACAGTTTGAATTTACGAAAATTTTTGGTGAAATTTTCATAAAATATTGTTTAAATGCTGCTTTTGTGTACTCAAATTTTTAGATAAAATAATATTTTTATTATATTACAAAAAAAAAAAAAAAAAAATGGAATGTATACTTTTTTTTTTTTTTTTTTTTCCGAAACCTAGAAAAAGATAATCATTATTTTCTACTATATATGATAAACTGTTGTATTACTACTACAGTGATTTTCAAGACATCAGACATTTTCAATAACTTCGCTAAGAATCAAGAATCAAGTGTGTTTGATGATGAAAACTTTATCTGATAGATTGTAAATCTGGAAGGAAATTTGTGTCCACATGATGAATGACTTCCATACCGGAATCTAGACAAAACATGTTTTTTTTTTTTGTTGTTTTTTTACATATAAAGAATGAGTTCATTCCGTTTCGTTTAGGGCAGCTTATAGATGTTACACTGTACTTAGCAGAAATTTCCCTTATAGACGTAATGTACTTGAATTCTCTTGGATGGCCCAATACACGAAACACGAATCATTTGCTTGATCGGAATGAAAAGTAGCAACTCTATATAATATACAGGGTGGGGCATAAAGATCTTCCCATTTTAAGCGGTCAATAAAAATATATAGGACATTGAAAACAAATATTTTATGTTTACATTCGGAAAGAATAATGTTTGCCATTAATTAACTTTTACAATCTGCAGCAATTTTTGCTATTTACGAAAAAGGATATCGTCTTGTTTACGAGCTGAACGTCGTGGTGATTGCGTTACAGCATCACTTACTGCTGCCACGTTCTCCAGAGTTCGAGCATGACCTAGTCTGCCGGGCGACTTTCGTTTTAAACGCGAACCTGTTTCTCTAAAATTAGCAACCCATAAGGATATTGTCTTTCTGTCGAGTATTTTTCCCTGCCTGTTTACTCCAAAGTGCCTACGAGATAATCGTTGCGTTTGAACGATGGAATCCACATTTTTAAAATAAGTTTCAACAACGAATGCACGATGTTCACTAGTCCAAGACATACTGTCAACTGAAATAGCGTAACCAGGGAATTTATCACAGCGCTACTTCGGATACGCCCTCTACACTAGCGCCGCCGCAGCAACAGCGGCAAATTAGGGAGATCTTTATGCCCCACCCTGTAGATACAGAATGCCAAATTTGGTCTTCCTACTGGTCTGCTTCTATTTGTGCATGGGATATACTGATAAAAGACAGATACACACAGACCAACCGCTAAAAACATGTTTGTTTGTTTTTTATTCAGGGAACCTTAAAACGTAGAATTATATGAAAAACTCAATTTCAAAAATTTGACCCCAAAACAATACATTTTCTACCACATGTATGAGTAAAAGAAAATTATTTAAAAAGAAAAGTGAGATTTATTATTATAAAAAGGATTCGTTTACATATAGTGACTAGCGAAAAGGGCAAAGCCACCATAAAGAACACGTAACTGTTACAATTATTAAACAATTACTTTTTACTAATGATGATAAACGGAAGAAGTACTTTTAAAAAAAATCTGGTGTGAAACAACCACACGACTTCCATTACCCACTATTACACGTATTATATGCATTTTTTAGAAATAATGTGATCAGAAAACATAAAAGTGACCTAAAGAGAAAATCGTTAGAGCCGTTTTTGAGCTACCAACTTTTACAAAAAATCAATTATTGATCGGAAAACAATAATTACATACAAAAGGAGATTTAAAAGTGAGTTAATAAGGCGAGTTTGAAAAAAAACCCGTACAGTCTTTTTTAAAGGAACGCCTTTGCGAGGCCTGAAATTGAGCTATTTATACAGGACGCCTATAAATTTTCCTGAACTAACCAACTATATCATTCGAAAGGACATCTAATAGAGTGTTTATATAGCAAGTTTGAAGAAAATCGTTAGAGCCATTTTTGAGATACGGACTTACGGTCCCACTTCCGGTTTCCGATGTCCCACTTCCGGTTTTTCAATTTTCACCAAAATTTGGAAATTTCATCTGTACACCAGACTATTTCAATTCTAAAGTTTCGTAGCTCTATCTTTATTAGTTTCTGAGCTATAATAGCCAGAAGATTCTCCACACACACACACACACACACACACACACACACACACACACACATACAATCACACTGACCAATTGCCAAAAACCACTTTTTTGGACTCAGGGGACATTAAAACGTGTAAATAAGTTGAAAACCCGATATGGAATTTTCAGACCGAATACAATACTTCCATTTCCTACGGTAGTAGGGTAATGGAAGTTATAACTGTGTAATTCACGTTTTACTAGTCGAGAAACACATTTTTCTGCATATGCATAATTGTATTATTATTTTATTTATTTATTTATTTATTTTTTATAAACTACAATCTAAAATTTAGAACACATTTATATTAATCGATAATTATCAAGATATCATTATGAACATTATGTAAACTGGAATGTAATTGCTAACACTAGTCCTATGCGCTCTAAATCAACGGAGATTCAAGCATTGAATCTCTTGTTTCGGATAAAGCTTTCTGATGATTACAGGATTAAGGATTAATCTGTAATGGGGATTAATCTCTGATAAAGGATAAATCTTCGCAATCTTAGCAGAAACTTATGTATTAGTCAAAAGTAATCAAAAGTATACTTAATCAGTTCCTAATTGTTGTGCATATATAAGTGTAATTTTTCCGAGGAAAAAATTTTACAGTAATTAATTACATTTATTATTTACAATGATTATTAAAATTATAATGATTATTTTTTAGAGACATTATGTAAATTAACGGAAAATTGTATATTCATTAAATTAAATATACAGGGTGATATATATATATGTGTGTGTGTATACATATATAGGAATATATTATCAATGAATAAAATGAAATAAAACCCCAAAAAACACTGAGGTCTTCATCAGGGAGGCCCCTCAGTGTAAGGGTGAAAGAGAAGTTTCTGAAAGGACAGTAGCAGTTAGCTAATAACTATCCTTAGCCCCCAACTTCTCACCAAACAGAAAACCAGCATTAACTGAGAAGAAATCTGACATACATATAATTTAAAAATTCCAAAACCAATTATAAAATTTCCAAAATTACAAAAGTAGTACAATTACAACAAATTAATATATACGAAATATACAAGAATACAAGAAATTACAAAATACAATAAAATGAAACCCCCTACCTGATAAATAAACCCTCTTCGGCCGACGGGGAATACTCGTCGGTACTTAAATATCGCCCTTGATTTAGGAAGTAGAACAAACCGAAAGAGGAAAAAACTGGAAACACACGGTTAAAAATTGAACGGGTAACATTTAAATTGCAAAGTTTTTCTTAAACCTTCAAGAGCATATTTTAAATCATCATCATAATTGCAAAGAGTGCGAATTCTTTTTAACTGTGCGAACATGATATTTTTCAAAACTTTTCTACTGATATTTGAAAACCTATTGGTGCACAGTTAAACAGAATTTGCACTCTTTGCAATAATGATGATTTAATTTCTCAAACCAATAATTCAAGCTCGGCACCACTACTTGCGACCACCTCCAATACTAAATTCAACTAGCGACCACCTTCTCAACTGGACGTCACATATACTTACAAATGAAATTTTAGATTTTTTGGTAATAATATTTGTGGATTTTCTTCTTCTTTTTTTATAATTACAATAAATAATTTTTCACGCCATCTTTAAATTTTCTACTAAAGGAACTATAGCGAGGTTTAAGTACATAACAATTGCTTTAACTTGTGTAATAGTAAATTTTGTTCAACAAGTCTGTAATTCACTGATGCATATTTAATTCTATTAGCTGCTCGAAGTATTCCTTTGAATTTCGAAATAATCGGTAAGCACTTTATTCAATACTTTTAATTTTGAATTTCAAACTAAAATATTTAAACTGAAAATACCAGTTAAAACAATGCACATATTTTTCAAAAGGAAAGAAATGAAAATAAAATTTTAAAACTAATAATGCACTGACATAAAATATAATGATAAAAATAAAATTTGAAATGAATGAAACAACAAAGTTATGTAGGTGTATATTTATGATGCACTTTACAATTTATTAAATTGAAATTACTATTATATATCATAAACATTTTATATAATTATTTTGAATAACGTTAGTTGTAAAGTCCGTAGAATGAATCTGTAATATATATATACATATATATATACATATATTCAATGTGCTTTTTACAGCTACAACGTTATTTTTCTACACTCATGTCCATAAATTAAGGATAATGCTAGCTGCGGAAAATAAAGGTTCAGAAGCAAAACAAACATGGCTTATTCATAAAGTCTATTTATTAAACAAAAGATCAAGAACAAAAAAAGGTGGTTTATGTAGGATACCATTTATAAAAACTACGATTTTTGCACACTGAAGCAATTACAAAAAATATCTCCCTTACAAAAACTTAACATTACGTGGTTGGTATGATGGTTAATACATTGTATATCTCTCAGATGATGAAATACAGTCCTTACAACGCCTAGCAATGCTGAGTATTAAATTATCCATCTGATCTTGGAGAAGATTATTCCATTCAGTAAGCAATGTTCTCTGAAGTTCCGTTACACATGTAGTAGGTGGTTGACGGGCTACAACTCGTCGGAAAAGCATGTCCTACACATGCTCTATCGGATTCTAGTCAGCTGAGAAGGCTGGCCATTCCATGCGGGTGATAACTGGGGATTGTAGGCAACCGTGTACAACGTTTGCACGGTGAGGACTCGCATTGTCATCCATAAACACAAATTCTGGGCCCATGGCACCCCCAAACAAACTTACATGTTGTTCCTGAATGACTTCGTGATAAATTTGGCCTGTCATGGTTCCGATTTGAACAGGGAGATCTGTTCTGGTGCCCAATATGATTCCCCCCCAAACGAGCACTCCTGTCCCAGAGTAACGGTGTCGTTCAGTGATGTTGTTTTGGTGGTAACGTGCACCTGACGTTCTACATATGAAAGTCTGGCGGGAATCACACTAAAAGTTAAACCTGGAGTCGTCGGAAAACATCACACAAGCTCACTGTGCCGCTGTCTACATTGCATGTTCTCTACTTCAAGTTAACCGCTGGTAACAGTGCATTGCCGTGAGCGGAACACATCTAATAAGCCTGCGAGCATATAGACCAATATCTCCCAAATGTCTATACAAGGTTTGCCTTGAAACTGTCGCACCCGTGGCGTCAGGAAGCTGACGAGACCGGTCTGATGCTGTGCTTTTTCTGCTTATTTTGGTAGTTACTGCCAAATACCGGTCGCCATTCGGCATTGTAACTCTGGGCCGACCAGTACTGTAACGTCGACTGGCATTTCCATCATTTTGGAATAGTTGCCAAAGGCTATAGATGACACTTGGGCGATTCCAAGTTTTCCCGATACTTCTATCTGTGTACGCTCACATTCTAGTCAGCAGATAATTCTACCACGTAAAAAATCATCTGCATGCGTCCTCTGTGTCATAGCTGTGGCACTGAGCGGCATACAGAACGCGTGTGAACAATTTTCTTCTTTGCTCCCATTCCTTATCTACCCCCTTTTTACACTTTCGTCATTGTAACAGCATATCGGCGTCATCTAATGGCTTGATATAATTTTCATATTATTCTTAAAGATGTGTGTGGTATTTCTACAGGTGAAATTTTCGCATTAAAGCTCGATTTCCGTGTGATTCTGAATTATCCTTAATTTATGGACATGAGTGTATTTGGCTGAATAGCATTTATAAATGGACAATTATTTGAATATTATTCCTTCGGCTTAATAAATTTTGCCTTTGTCAAAGAAAATTTGCCTAAGCCCTTGAAATTTACAGAGTTTTAACAAGTCTTCCCAAAAATAACTACGTAGCAGCATATATTCTTATATAACTTTTTTCCCCAAAACTATATGGTATATCAAGGTATTTTTGGAGGAATTCCTTACTGTAAGTGTATAATTAGCATACATTACAAAGTATTTATTTTAAAAAGTTATAGAGCGGGTCGTCTACAATTCCTCCCAAAGGAAGGATGTTTGAAAAACAAGGAACCCGATAGTTACCAATTGCCAATCTTTGAATTAAATAAGTTCTTTTTAAAAAAATTGTAATTTTGTATAAAGTTTTTATCTATTTTCATCAAAATTTGTTATTTATTTTAAATCTTAGGATTAAAAAAAAAAAAGTGCAAAAAGACTTATTTGAAATTAACTTTATAGAGCCAAAGAAACTTGTATTTCAATTACAAAAGAGATTAAAAGAAAATGTGAAAAAAGGAAAAGCATTGAAATGAATAATGTTAGTGTTTACCCCTCATATTTATATCCAAATATACACTATGTAAAGAGAAGTGTTCAATAATGGAAATATTCGATTATGAGGTCTTTTTTTTTTTTTTTGTCTGTGTGTGTGTGTCTATTCGTTTAAGGCCTCCTGAAATCATTTTTGTTATTTTTTACGCTGACACAACTGAACTGGTAATGTGTGACTGAACCCGATAACGTCTGAACGTTTTGTTCGATTGAGCTGAAAGTTGGTAAGTATGTTAAAAGTCACCGGTGTACGAACGGTATTGATTTTAAAAAGTGTATGACTTATAGTCTTTTTTACAAAATCATAAAGAAAAATTTTTAATTATTATAGACTATGAATTCAAGTTATTTAAAGTACGATAGCATTTAAATGTCTGATCCTATTGAACTAAAATTCGTAAGTATATTGTAGGACACTGTCGCACGGCTTGTATAGATAGCCGTCAATGTAGGACTTATATTTCTTTACAGGAACACAAAAAAACAATTCTTTTTCATTAAATACTATAGGTTCAAACTATTTTAAGTATGCTAGTGTCTAAACTACAGAACAGTTGGGCAGAATGGTTTGTCCCCCTTTGTTAGCTTTAGTGACAATTAAATTGGGGACAGAGTTAATTCAGATGCAATTTATTTGTCACTAAAGCTAAGGGAGGCAATCACTTCTGGTCTACCAATCTGATTATGTTTCCCATGTTGAGCAAGTGCTTTATTCTGGTCTCTATACTAAACTTTAAAAAGATCCTTCTAATGATCCTCCAGATCAAGTTAAATACCACGTTAAAAATTTTGTTAATTCTTAATGGTCATATTAAAGGTATGCTTATTCTTTCTATTTCTAACTGACTATGCTCTTCCTAAAATCCATAAACCCACTTTCTGCTTACGCGCTTTGTTTCTAATATTGGATCGGATACTTATAATCTTGTTTTTTTCTTTCAAAATCTCTTTCTTATTTTACTAGTACTAACATTTATACTGTAAAAACTCTTATGACTTTGTGAACAAACTTAAATGCATTTTCCCTCTAACTATACTATAATTTCTTTGGATATTAAATCTCTTTTTACTATTGTTCCTATTCAAGGGGATTTGGTTTGTTTAGAAATGAAGTTATGTAAATTCCATTACTCTGGAACTAAAACTGAGAACCTTTCGAATCTAGTTCCCTAATGCATTAATCAAACTGCCTTTATTTTGAATAGTATTTATTAATTCACAAAATGAGGTCATGGCCATGTGCAGGCTTCTCTCTTCTTTGTTTTGCAAAATTTGCACTATTTTAAGGGGGGGGGGAACTTTTCGGTGTATGTAAGTTTCCTTATTGGTTCAGGTATGTTGGGGACACTTTCGTTCACCCTCTGATATAAATTTTTCCATTTACTTTCTTTTTTTAATTAGATTGACCCCTGCACTGAATTCACTTTCGAAATTTTGCTCTTTGCCTTTCCTTAACGTTCTAATGTCTAAATATAATGATCAGCTCTAAACAACTGTCTTTAGGAAACTTTTCTCTGTCTCTCTTCCACCACATACTGTCTCTAACCAGTAACCACTCTCCTTGTCAAAAAATATCTGCTTTTTTTAGCTCATGTTTTTCGTACCTTCTACATTTGTTCTAATTCTTCTAGAAATGCGAAAGAAAGTAATTATTTAAAATCGCTTGCTCTTTCTCGAAGCTTTAATTCTTCTGTCATCAATAAAACTTTATATAAATTCAAAGAACCAAAAAATTCTGTTTTCAAATGGAATATTACGGTCTTAATCCTGTAGTTTTGACTTTTTATTCTTCTCTTTATTTTAAAATTTCTAAAATTATTCCACAGTTTGATCTAAAGTCATTTTCGAATCCGTCAATGAAGTTAAATTCTCTTATAACGATCCCAATCCTAATTAAAATAGGTCTAGCGTTTATTTCAGCCATTGTTCTTCATGTAATTTAGGTTATATTGGTCAAACTAGAGAGAAGTTTGAAATATAGAAAAATTGAGCACCAATGGAATATTCGTAATAAATAGATCTCTAAATCTTTTAATGATTCTCACTACTGGTCACATGCCCTTTTTTCTTACCTTTCTAAAACAAGCATAATTTCTTCTCCTATATCGTCTTCTGATTTAGATTTCCCTGAAGCTTTTTATACATTAAAAAACTCGCAGATTTTGTTAATAACATTTCTTCCATGCGTTTCTTGTCTGTGATTGGAAGTTAATCACATAACTTTTGTTTTTCGTTTTCTTATAATTAGTTTTATTTTTATTTAAATTTATTATTTTATGTTTTAATTAAACTTTTTTTTTTTTTTTTTTTTTTTTTTTGTATTTTTCTTTTATAATTCTTGTCCTACTAATATTTATACTATTTTTTTTTTCTATTTTGTTTACTCTCATCACTTAAATTGATGTTGTCTACTTCCACTTTGTTTTGCAGATGTTTTGCTACTTGACGAAAGATCGTGTGTTATTTCGACCTGAAACAATTGTTGCGGGTTTTTTGCATTTAATGGTGTTTATTGAAAAGTTTTTACATATTATTTTTCGACACTGATAATCCTTTAGTGCATCTTTATTACTATAAAATTAACTCTATTTTTTTTTTCTACGTAAAGTATATGAAATAAAAAGTTTTCAGAAGCATATTAATTTATTTTTATTTAGTTTATTTATTTATTTGTTTATTTATTTTTTAATTTTTATTTCACATTTTCATTTTTTTTTTCATATCTATTAACTCTTGCGTTTTATATAAACATCATAATGTTACTTTTATTACTTTTCGTACGCAAAACATTTCAGTTACAACTCGTACATGAGGAGAAAATACACTTCAATAAAAATAAGAGATAGTATCGAGAGAGACAAAAATAGCATTTCTATACCACTTTTTCTTTCTTTGTCGATTCCTTATTTAACAGACTGTATTGTTAGAAACAGCCCATTTATGTAACTTCGATGACAGTAAATATTTTGTAATTCTTTCTTTGTATAAGAAGTGTTAAATTTAGTCCTGTAAAGTACTATTTCTTGGAATTTAAATATTTGCAAAGGGGAAATTGTGAAATAGTTGGATTTTAAAAATTACAAACAATCGAATGTAAATAGAAATTTTGTTTAAGAACGCATTCGTATAGCTTAGATTGTTTACACATATTCCGAAAACGTATACAAAAAGGTTGTATTATAAGTGCAAATATATAGCAAAGCAAAATCGAGAGGAAGTCTCTGTCTTTGCAAACATTGGTAGCAGACATACAATTACATATTACAAAATGTTTTTAAAAATGTAAGTGTATGTCATGTTTAAATTAAAAAATATCACCTATATTAAATACATTACAAATACCTTTACGGCCTTTTCTATAGTACTTTCGACCACCATACCTGGTCATCTTCAGTACGGTATTTGGCTCTCACTGTTCATTTTTCCCGTATTTATCTTATTTTTGTTCTTCCTTTCGCTTCAGTTCTTCTATTTGCTGTTGCTAGTCTTGGGGAAGTATGCTGTGCTCACAGTCGTTTACAGCTGAGGATCAAGTTAAGGAAGAACAGCAAGCGAACGGAAGAACAAAAATAAGATAAATTCCGGGAACGATAAACAGTGAATGCCGAATTCCGCAGTGAAGATACACCAAATGATGGCCGAAAGTACTATACAAAAAGCCGTAAAGGTATTTGTAACTCAATTAATAGTTAATTAGGTCTTTGTAAATTAATTCAACTTAAACAATCAATTTTTTTTAAGTTATTAAAAAAATTAACTTTTTATATAATCCCCAGGTACGTATTGCCATATTTAGTAAAAGTTGACACTCATACTAAAAAATATAACGCTAAAAATTTCACTTCTGTGCGTCCAAAATTGACCTAGATGTTTAGTTTCGAAGCTTGGGATGTTTTCGCGTTTTTTTCGGAAGGCCGAAAAAATGCGAAACTTGGAAGTATTTGTCTGAGACCATGCTTGCGAGGAAAAAGACTTCCTCATGACTCTTCTTTGCGCCCTGTATTCATGTAAAATTAATTTAGACATGAAAAGAAGAGAGGATTATAGTTGCATAAACTTTATTAAATCGTTTATAAGTGCAATTTGTAACTAAATCACGAGTGTTACTAATAATGTGGAAAAAAAAGTGAAATCTTTTGGGGTTGGTTATGCTTAATTTTAACATATAAAGACTTTTCAAGAGAACATAGTATTAAAAAAAAAAAAAAAAAAACGAAAATGAAAAAAAAATCTGGCTTTTTTCTTTACGTTGATATTACTCTTAAAACCATTGACAAAAAAAAAAAAAAAAAATTATAATACTTACAAAAAAAAAAATCAATAATAATAATTATAATAATAAAAGTAACACGGATGTGCATTTAATTGTAAACGAAAAATTCGAATATTCAAGAACTATTTCTAGATCTGTAAATGCCAAATTTCAAAAACTAGAAAACCAGAAAATACTATGTTTTAAAATTTTCATGAATGCCAAAAGCTCTGCCATGTTAGAAAGAAATAATTAATTATCAGTTAAGCTCTTAAATTTCAAGAACGTTTCTTTTATATATAATCTGATATTTCATCAAACACTTAAACTCCTTTCCTTTAAGAAATTTTATTTAAATACATGCAACTGTTTTGAAATATACTCTATAACAAAAAAAGTGACTCACGAAGAAGGAGTAATACAAACTGGACACAAATTGACATACATACAGGTGTTGATGGAATCAAGCACCAATTCATCATTATCGTCGATCCTACGTGCAACTGGTACTTCAGTGACTTCAAATACCCTTAATAGGCGGCTCAGTGGGGTTGATCTCAGTCCCAGGATCTCTCTTCCACGGAGGACGTTTGGAACATCATAAAGAAGGTCCTACAACCAGCTCGAAATGTTACCAATCTAACGCAACCATTGGATTGAATATGGCACGATACTTCACAGGAGCACATCTGTCAACTCTATCAATTAATACCAAGCCGAATAACTGCGTACATAAGGACCAATGCATTATTGACTTGTTTACTTTGTGAGGCCCTTTCTCTTGATTAAATCATTCAAATCTTCTGAAACTGTAATCAATTGGTTTTCTACGCGTGTACATCCCATCTACCAATTTTTGCCCCATTCGATTCACCCATTCCACCCATCTACCAATTTTTGTTCCCACTTCTTTTTGGTGCGTAGGTTTTTTTTTTTTTTTTTTTTTGTTATAGAGTGTATATTCTTTTGAATACTATTTCTTGAAAAAAAAATGATAATAATTTGTAAATTGATTGACATCGAAAAAAAAATTCTTTATTTAAAACTGAAAAATTCCATTCCATTCTATATTTAAACATATAAAATAGTTCTCCAAATATTTAAAAATTTTTAAGCATCAATTTTCTTTTTTTTCTTTTTCTGTTTCTATTGAATTTCAACCTTTTGGTTTTTTACTGTTCGGTAGATAGTAGCACTACTCTGAAATTTAAAAAAGTGTGTTTCAGAGCATGTCAAATGAAGAAGCTACTTTAAATTTCTTAGTAGCTGAGAATGCGTAATTTCTACTTTAATGATGCACTTGTGCCTATTTTAATAAATAACATTAAAGGTCATAAAAATCTGAGAGAGATGAATAGTTTCGTTTGCCTTAAGGATGGAAATATAGCAGGTGTTCATTTTTTCAACAGGGCTGGTTGTATATTTTATTAAATATCTTATATTCTGTGGCTTGAGACGCTTAATGAAAACGTAAGCTCTGAAGGAGAATTAAACTCTGCGGTATTATCCAAGTTTTGCATTCCTGATTTTTTATATCATAAATACAATACGCAAGCGAAATGATGACGTCACTGGCCGTCAGTGGAGGGCCAAGCAAAAGATTTCCTATGTTAATCGTCCATTGGATTTTTTGTAAAAAGTTGTTAAAAATTAAGGGAAATTATCTCCCGATTTTAATTACCATATTTGGATATAATTATATGTACGTTACTGTCTACATGTGTTAGATAGATATTTTTGCTGTAAAATTGATAAATTTTAATTTTTAATTTCAAAACTCTAGGGGAAAAAATGACAAACTACCATTTTCGAATGAAACCCATAAACATTTCATTTCAAAGGGTGATATTCACAATAAATATCCAACTAATATACTAATTAAAAGGAAAATGAAAAATATTTTATCATAATTTGAAGTCAAATTTGTTTTCAAATGTCTAAATAAAGTATCTGTTTTAAGATACTAATATGTTGCAGCAGAATAGATTTGATATCTGTCGTCCAAGCCGAAATAAAAAAGATCACCAAATTATCTGGCGAACACATTTAATTCTTTTCAAAAATCATGGTTATTTTAATAACGTATATTAAGAGCGCAATCAATAAAATGAAACAATATTTCGTACAATACATAGGAGTATTACGAAAATATACAACTGGCGTGTATATTTTAGTATTACGTTTTTGATCGCCAAATAGAAAAAACGCCAAGTTTTGAAATTTATAATTTTGTCAATTTGACAGCAAAATAAATTAATCTAACACATGTGCACGATAACTCCTGTATAATTATACCCAAATATAGAGATTAAAATCGAGAAATAAATTTCTTTAATTTTTAACAATTTTTTACAGAAAATCCAATGGTTAACTATCATAGGAATTCTTATGTTACCCCTTCGTCGGTCAGTGACGTCACACTTCGTTTGCATATAAAGAGATGTTATCTAAATTTGGATACTTTATTACACTTCATCTTTTCTCTCTTTCAGTACCATCGTAAGATTCTCTGGATTTTTAAGACAAATAAGTATATCTAATAAAAAGAATACGAATTACTTCTCACAGCAATAGCATAATTGTAATTACGAATTATGAATTACGAATTTAATTTTAAATGCATCCCCTAATGCTCATTTACTCACTTCCACAAATGTCTTCTTATAGAACGTTGATAAATTCATTAAACAGAATTACTTACGGTTTACCTCGCTAGAAATCCTACAACCATGTTAGCTCTGGAATAACACGTGCGTATTCACTACTCTTATTTATGTTACATCTGTGTGTAACATAATGTTTATGTGAACTAAAATTGGAAATGATTTGAAGAAAATGTACAAAAATTAAGGTAACACAGAAACTTGCAATATATTATTAAACCATTAATACATGTTTTCTTCTTTATCCGTTGTACCCGATTTATTCAAATGAAATGAAAAATAATATACAAATTTTTGCATGTGTGCAAATATTTATGCATTTATGTTCAACTTTCTTACACGAACGTAGATATGGATGTAAATATATTTCATAGAAGAAAGTATCATTGATGAAAATATAAATAATTCTAAAACGATTTTTGCTACTGAATGATGTTTTATTCAATGGAAAAATGTTTTCACCTACCCCACAGTTTGAATAAATGCATAAATAATCAGAATAATTTATCTTAAAAAAAAAAAAAAAAAAAAAAAAAAAAACTTTTGTTAGTATTTCTAAAATATAGTGAAGTTCACTTATTAAACATCTAAATATTCTTTTACATAAAAGTAGCATACATTCAAACTTCTTTCATAGTACTTAAAATAACATTTTTAAGAATATAAATATGTTAAAATACATATAAATATAAGGATTAAAGGTTAATATTAAATATTCAACTTCAGAGTAATGTTAAAATTATTATCTACAGTGTATGAAAATTTTAGTTAAAAGGTGTAAAAATATATAATAATAATAATAATAATAATAATAATAATAATAATAATAGGAGTAAATTCTTAAAATAATGACAGAGAATTAATATATATATATATATATTTAAACCATTAGAAGGCCTTCAAAAAATTCAATTATATTTCTAATGCCATTATGATTGCTTCATAAATCTCTAAAATTAGAGAGCCGTCATTGTCATACGGGAAACAGCAAAATAATATAATACTTAGCTTCAGGCTTTAAAATAAAAATAAATTTTAGATTATTGATTTGAAGTTAAAATTCAAAGATTCCGTTCCTTTTTAAACATTCTTGACCATTCTTTTGTTTATAAAACGATAATTATAAACGTATTTATATCAAATTATTTTTTGCTTAGACTGACGCTCAAATTGAAAGCTATAATTTTATCCGTGCATGAAGTGACTAATTATGCTGTAAAATAAGTGTATATGTGAAATTTAATAATTTAAAATGTGCTTGAATATACTTATATCTGAAGCTATTTACACAAATATAGATATGCGTTTATAGAGACAGAGGACATATACAAATGCATGTATCATTTAAAATATTTTTAATGAAGTAAAAAATAAAAGTATTTTATAGTGTACCAAAGAATTTTATAAAAGCATTTTTCTCTCGACAAATTTAAAAATAAATATTTTTGCTGTGAACTTTTTAATACATTTATGGTTAAACTTTACTAACAACTCTGAATAATGGAAAAGTTTTATCAGCAAATTATATTTATATTTATTCAGCTTTAATAACTTTGAATAAAAATTATTTAGTCGTTCAATATATTTAAAAATGACTTTTCTTTTCTTTTTTCTTTTCTTTTCTTTTTTTTTTTTTTTTTTTTTTGTTACTGGAAATACTTGAAAAAATTATTCAAAAATAGAAATATAGAAATATATTAACAAGAAAATTACTTATATTATTCTTTTAATTATAAACTAAACAGTAGATAACAATTTTGTTACAAAACAACCTTTTTCAGTTTTTATCTTTAAATTTTATCAATACATCCTATTTTAAGGAATAGTGAACGTTAGAAAAATATTTCGTATGTATTACATTTAACATTAATCTAAAATAAATTGAAATTTGTAATAAAATCGGTTTTAAACATTTAAATACTTGCGAAAATAAAGCAGCTTAAAGTGTAACGATTTTTTTTTTTTTTTTTTTTTTTTTTTTTTTTTTGCTTTCGCGTGCATTTGTAGGTATATAAAGTGAATATATAGACAAAATGTTTATAATATTGTAGGTATGATTTTATTATGTATAAGTATATATATATATATTATTCCCGAAACGTTAGTTATACGTTGCAGAATAGAATGGTTTTGTGTTTATGGACAATTTTTAAATTCAAAAATATGTTATAAAAACTGAAAAATAATTATTACAGAGGCTGTTCGCACATTTTTTAGACGATTTTGATGAAGTGTACTGAAGCAATTTCACTCATATTTCGTGTTTTACTTGTTCAGTTTGATAGCCCTTGTTCTTAACTAACATTCTACATCATAATTTCTATGATAATAATGCTTTTTATAATATCGGAAGAGGTATATTTTTCTACTCCTCTTAAACGGCTTTCCAGAGTTCACAAAGAGTTGTAGGTCGGTGTTTGGATAATGTTGATTTTAAGAGTCGAAAAACACAAAAATCCAACAGTGATACATGAGAAGATTTAGCAGGAATGTCAGTGAAGGGTATGGTTTTAATTCCCGTTTTTTTTCCATTTTTTTTTTTTTTTTTTTTTTTTTTTTTCTAGAAAAGCAATTGCGGATTGCGATGTGTGGCTGCTTGTTTTGTCTTGATGCAGGTCAACGGATTGATAGCATTGTGGATAAAGATCTGGATTTTCATTTTTTAAAATTGGAATTAAAATATGTTCTTGAGATTATTTAGAGTTGATTTTGACATTTATGTCACATTTTTTTGCTTTTATCTTGCGCTTGTATGAAAAAACCAGTGGCAATCATAAATCCTTTAGAAAAACTCTCTTTTGATGCTTTGAGCCATGTAGCAATTTTTTTTTCTCCACTTTTGTGATAATAAATTGACCTTTTTTTATTGCAACCACTTAAATAGACCCAAGATTCATCTGTTGTTGCAACATTTTTCGATTTTTCTTCTGATAAATGCTTTTCATAACGATTTCACTAAAAACTATCTTTGGAAAGAGTGGAAACCTATCCTTCCATCCACTGCCATTTTAAAAGCGCATTTTTGCATGTAAACAAAAATTATAAATATCAGAAGATAAATAAAACTTCCAAAAATATAACTGTTGTGAAAATAAAATTCTCCATGTAAGCGATTTTTTCTTACTGCGAAATAAAATCGTCTAAAAAATGTGCGAACAGCCTCTGTAGATGAATTCAAGACTGTCGTTACATGTATATATATTAGTTCCACTATATATCAGTAATTTTTTTATTTTCACTCAAGCACTTTAGCAGATAAAATTAAATACTTTGTTTATCTTTATATATAAAATCGTTTGTCCTGAGTGAGTGAGTGATTCACCATCGCCCAGCGCAAACCGCAGTATTTTGAAGCATGAAATTTTGCGACAATGTTCATTCTATTACACAGACATCCACTAAGGAGCGATTTTGCAAAATTCGCCCCTCAAGGGGTGGGGGAGGGAGGGAGAACTAAACGTGATTTCACAAAATCCTTCATATCTTAAACAAACAAACAAACAAACAAAAAACAGATATCCGTAAAATTTTTGCTTTAAAAAATAGCTAATATAAATATCTAAAAAACAATTTTGGGAATTTTAGAAATTCGGTCCCCAAGGGGAGGAAGGGGACAAAAAGTGATTTCACATGCTCGAAACGTGATTTCACATAATCCTATATATCTCAAACAACAAAAAAAAAAAAACAGACATACGTGAATTATATGCTCTAAAATATAGCTAATACAAATACCTAAAAAGCAATTTCTGGAACTTTAGAAATCAGTCCCTAAAGGTGAGGAGAGGGCAAAAAGTGATTTCAAATAACCCTTTATGTCGCAAACAACAACAACGCAAAAAAAAAAAAAAAAAGATATATGTGAGATTTTTGACCTAAAATATAGCTCACACAAATATCTAAAAACCAATTTCTGTAATTTTAGAAATTCATCCCATGTGGAGCAGAAAGTGGGAGGGGGGGGGGGGGCAAAAAGAAATATAGAAATACAGTTAGACCGTTCAAAATTGGTACATACAGGATTTAGAGGCCTGTAGAACGAATGAGGATATTTTAGAAAGTGTAAAGTTATTAGGAGATCCAGGAGGGAGGGGGGCGAAGGGGGGGGAGGCAAAACAATAGAAATAGAGTTAGACCATTCAAAAGTGACACGTATATGTTTTTGGGATCTACAAATCAAATGCAGATATTTTCAAATAGGAAAAATTATTAGGATAGACGGAAAAGGGGGACGAAGGGGTAAAAATACAGAAATAAGAGTTAGAGCGTTGAAAATTAGTATTAATAGGTTTTAAGGCCCGATAAATCGATTGCGGATATTTTCGAAAGTGCGGAATTATTACGAGGGGCGGGCGCAGAGGAAAAAATAAAGAAATTCAGATAAAGCATTGAAAATTAGTATTATTAGGTGTAAAAGCCCGAGAAAGAAATCGCGGATATTTTTGAAAGTGTAAAATAATTAGGAGGGGCGGGAACGGTGAGCGAAAGATCATAGGCTACCGCAGGCAGTGAGGGTCCGGTCCGATTATTCCACCGATGACAGAAGAATTTTTTTGTATTTTATATTTGTTTTTACCTTACGATAATACAATGATTATCGATAATATATACGATTCACTGAGAGTGTCGAACATAAATTATCGCGCTCAGCGCCCAATGACCTGCGCTGCCGAAGGAAGTTGGGACCCGGCTTGACATTTTTCCGGATCAGAATTTTTTTTTTTTTTTCTTTTTTTTACATGCTAAAAAATAATGCAATTTTGAGAAATTATTAATTATAGTGATTCATTTAAAAATAGTGACCAGCGAAACAGGCGTAGGTATTTTAATATAATTTCATTACTCTATGTTATTTAAAAAGTTAAAATATTCATCTGCAGCCAAAAATTTAAGATAATGTAAATTCTGCTTCAATTTGTATATTTGTAAAAAAAAGTTTTATAAGTCACATTTCTACGACATTTCCATTGCTAAGCATTTTAACATTTATTTTTTTATTTATTTATTTATTTATTTTTTTTTTTCTCTTTTCTATACACTTTCTGCCTTAATAAACGATTCATTTTTCTATGGTGTATACATTTTCACTTAAAATAATTCATTCGTTTTAGAACGAAATACTATTATGATATTAATTTAATTTTAAAAAACATAATTTGCTTTTCAAATAAGAAATAAGATTTCATATGATAAATTTTTCGACAAAAGTAAATTTATTTAAAATATGTATTAGATAACATTTTATAAATTTCAAACGCATGTTAAGTGTAAATTCTATTTATAGTACACTTTCATTTGTTATGTACATCATTTAAAAAAAAAAAAAAAAAAAAAAAAGCAATATATTTCAATGAATTTGCTCATTATTACTTTTTTTTGTGTTTTGAGTTAACAAAACAACAATTTATTAAAGTAATTAGCTTTTTCTCACTGCAGAAACTCAATCTTATAAGATATATATTATATTAATATTTGTTCAACTATCTCTCTCTCTCTCTCTTTTTTTAATCAAAATAAGAGTTTACTTTCGTCACATATAAAATATTAATTTCATAATGTAAACCAACACTTTTGCAAATGTCAATCTCTTTTAATATACCTTTCTCCTATTTTATTGTAACTTCTATAAAAATCAATAGCTTTTTCGTTATCAGCATGATGAGTGACGTTTTCTTGCAAATTTTATAACGAAATATATTATACAAGTAACAAATGTAATTTTCTTTTCGCATTATTTCTCAATTTTTTAAATGGGCTTACGAGGGACAAATACATAAGATTTTCTTTCATAATTTTATATGAAAAAAAAAAGGAATGAAAGAACTTCATAATGTCAATCAGGAAAAAGAAAAAATCATAAGGAACAGTTGATGTATGTGTTTTGTTCACTCTTGATCTTTTACAAAAGGCATGGATATTTTTAATGCATTCCTAGATACAGCACAGTAATTGTTTTTTATTTCTCTCGAAGTTTTATTGAAGCCTGAAAAAATTTCGTCTTGACAAAATATGCGACTAAAATTTGCTTGAATAACACTGTACAACAAATATGAACTTTTTTTTCTGTTCTTTATATGAAACTATGTGATCTGTATAACAAAAGGTGCTTCATTCATACATCAAATCGTATTCTCTAAGTTTCATGCATTTTCACATAAAATCTATCCCTTGTCTAGATTTGTATCACATTTTCATTCCAGTAGAAGATTTGTCCAAAAAAACATCTACTCTAGTAAATATTCTTTAAATTTGTCATATTAGATTGTGTGTAGTTTATTGACCCTTGTCTAGACTTGTATCACATTTTCATTCCAATAGAAGATTTGTCCAAAAAACATCTACTCTAGTAAATATTCTTTAAATTTGTCATAATAGATTGTGTGTAGTTTATTGACCCTTGTCTAGACTTGTATCACATTTTCATTCCAATAGAAGATTTGTCCAAAAAACATCTACTCTAGTAAATATTCTTTAAATTTGTCATAATAGATTGTGTGTAGTTTATTGACCCTTGTCTAGACTTGTATCACATTTTCATTCCAATAGAAGATTTGTCCAAAAAACATCTACTCTATTAAATATTCTTTAAATTTGTCATAGATTATGTGTAGTTTATTGAGTGTTTCGTGTATTTAGGACGCTTTATATTATAAATGTTAAAATCATTTTCTTTTAATTATGCATAAATATAGATCATTCGACTTATTATTTACAAAAATTAAATAAATACAAAAATAAGTTATTTACATAGATATACTAATTTTAACTACGAATGGATCGTAGTTATTTAAAGGTTTAAGAATAATGTTATATTGCTGAAGTTTTTTTCATTAATTAAACTCAAGCCACATATTTTTATTTTTCCTATTATTACAACATGTGAATATTTATTGATTATTTCAGCAGATGCAATATATCATAGGATAAGTTCTGTGATTTAGATTTACTATTACTAATTGAAAAATATTTCAGTATATACATATATATATATATCTTTCTAACCTATCGCTCAAGTTCGCATTATCATACCTAAATTATACAAAGACATACATAAATTTTATTCTTAAGTTACACAAGATTGTGAGAATGCATCTTAATAAAATTAATCTGATTCTGTACGTCTTTACACTCTAAACTTGAAGTATACTTTGTGTATAATGGAGAATTTTTTTTTCTTCGAAAATAAAATGAGAATCATTTTTGAATAATATATGCTTTTCTTTGAAGTCATTACAAAGCTGATATAAAGATAATTTTTTTTAAAGATATATTTTAAATTCTGTATAGAAAGAAACGAGAAGCTGCTTGAAAACTCTTAGTTTGGTTATATTTCACACACGTATTTTTGTTAATACTATGTACTTTAGAATTCATCCTATTATAACACAACGGTTGACAACTCTTCACAATATAAATTCATATTAAGCTTAAGTATGGCTGTAAAAAATGCTTCGGATTGCTTGTATAATTCTTAGTTCATATTGTTAGTATTATTCTTAGTTCAAACAAATTACCTAATGTAATTTTATAATTGACAATGTTATTGATTAAAATATTATATATTAAAACAAGGAATGAAAGCTTCCTTATAAAACTTTTATTTATGTATGATCGCTGAAATATATTAGTTTTTAAAAAGTATAATTAAACATAGTCCGCAGTAGAACTTTCATTTATGTATCTATTTTTAAAACGTAATACTTCAAATATCATTAAACAAAATCGATAAACAATGAATTCCTTCAATATAAATAAAATAAAAGTACCTTTAATGAGAAAAATAGTGTCTACATCAATAAATTTGTTTCTATTAAAACTTTTATATATTACAGGAATCAGACCAAGAACCATATCTAAAACAAAATGTAGCCCACTTTTCTGGTTCATTTTACATATATTTCCTATTGTTATGTATTTAACTATGATTTACAAAATAGCCATACTATTTTTTACTGACAGACAATCGTTTTTAAGTGATTCAAAATCACGATTTTTTTCTGTTTCAAGTTCTATTTTGTCCAACATATTGTGGCATATTATTTACTCTCGTCGGAGTAAAATTTTTTCTCTTTTGAAAAACTGTCATAAAAGTTCAGCACGTCAAGTTTATGACAAGCGACTAAAAAACACATCAAATACGAAAATTATATTATGCCTTATATCATTAAACATTTTTACTGCCTTGATCATACCGATATTTATTATCTTATCAAATTCTCCAGATTTACTTAGCATTTGGACGAAGAGTACAAAAGTTGAATTTGATTACGCAAGGTATATCGTTCTCTTTGGCATTCTTTTCCTATATTTTGCGCAAATTATAGTTTTTCCGGTTATTGTTTCATCAATGTTTTGTTTCTTGACACTTAAATTAGCACAGAATTTAGAAGAATTTAAATCTCTGATTAAAATGTATAACATCTGGCATGGTTCACTTTCACGTCACTGTTATATGCATGAAAAATTAATGAAAAAAGTGCAATCTTTCGACAACACATTCTCGTTACCTATATTCTTTCTTTTTTGCCTCCTGATGTCGTCAGCTTTTACAGGTTTAGCACTCGAAATTGAATATACTAGATCAAACTTACACCACACAGTAGAAGGATTTCTTAATATGTACTTCAGCGTAGTTGGAATAACAACTATTATTTATGTTAGTTCTAAAGTATCTCAAGAGTTAGAAGAAATAAGCCAATTTTACAGAAATTTTTATGAGAAGATAATAAGAAACGACGCAATTTCATTGACACCAAGCGAAAAAAGAAAACTAAGTATTTTGAAAATTATATATAAAAGACCAATTTTGCATCTGACGGCGTGGAATCTGTTTAGTTTGGACAAAAGTATATTTTTCTCAACATTTGGAACTATGTTGACTTATGGGTTCTTAATTATTCAATTGAGAGATAAATAAAGCACTTAAGAATGGCAATATCTATCTATCTATTAATCTATCTATCTACCTATATATATATATATATATATAGAGAGAGAGAGAGATGTATATATAGGTACATTG
The DNA here is from genome assembly GCA_963930645.1 of Salticus scenicus. Classification (NCBI taxonomy): domain Eukaryota; kingdom Metazoa; phylum Arthropoda; class Arachnida; order Araneae; family Salticidae; genus Salticus; species Salticus scenicus. Next base: position 143,544,304 of record OZ005650.1, on the reverse strand, counting down.
GGTAAATTTTTACTATTGTTTATTGTTAACATATACATTATATTTGTATGCTTGAGTTGAACTCAACTTGTAAATCTTGTAAAGTTGAATCAGCTTGTAAATCAAAATGAGGGCAAATAGCATTTGACAGAATTGCAACATGAAGAATTGGGGGGAAAAGTCAAACCCAGCGCGGAAATAACCCGCTCTCCGACACCCGCAAGCGATTGCCGAAAAATTTTAATATATTATTGAAAAAAAAAAAAAAAAAAAAGCTTAAGACTTTATTTTTTTATCTGTGCCTGAGTAAATAAACTGCATTTAGAGTTACTATGAGTATACTTTATAAACTACTCTATTTTTTCTGCGATAGGTATTAGAAAAACACGCTTGTAAACACATTCCCATTTAAGCATGAAAAAAATTATCTATGTTAAAAACACTATAATGAATACTTTATTATAGAACTCACTTTTTGTTACAGATATAGCCTGCACTAATCAATTCAACAAATACAATAAAACTGTATTCTAAAACGAAGTGAAAGAGTTCTAGTTTCGCTTGTTAAGGCCAGTTGACATGCGACAGTGTCCTAGACCCACTCTCCGACACCCACAAGAGATTACCGCAATTTTTACTGTATTGGACTCACTTTTTTTGTTAGAAATAGCTTGAAGCAAACAGTTCAACTAATAAAATAAAATTCTATCCTCAAACAATATATAAGAAAGGCGTAACTACAATTGTTGTAGATACAAATGTGGAAGAGTTGTAATTTTGTTTGTTAAAGCCGGTTGACTACGGCAGTGTCGGAGACTTGGAAAGAATTATCTTTGTGGGAGACTTTCTAAAAAGTTCTAGCCCGTATTTAAGCCAGATTCGGAGAAAAACATGGAGAACCCAGAACAGCTAAACAGACAAACGTGACCAGAGATAAAAAATTCACAACCCGTCTTCTGGTTTTAGAGCAGAACATCTTGGCCATGAAAAGAAAAAAAAAGAAAGTGAAATTTGAAGAGAAAAAAAAAATTATATAAAAGGGTTTGTTTTGATTTAAAATTTTATTGTGGTGAATAATTACAAGCAATTATAAGGTATTATGAATAAAATTGGTAAAAAGATAATTCAATTGTTTATCCGTGATAAGGAAATATTAGACTACTAAGCTTATTTACAATGGGGATAAAAAAGGGGGAAATAAAATTGCTGTCTACTTATGATCCAAATGGTTACTATCACAATGCCAAAATAAAATATTTCATACATAGTGATATCTTCGATTTAATGAGTAAAGTCAGAATATTCAAAATGTATATTTAATGCTCTGTGGTAGCCTGATCAGAAGAGCATCGAGTTTGTAATCGGAGAATTGTGGGTTGAAAGTTTAAGCCGGTCAAAGACCTTTGTAAACTTTAAGGGTAGCTGGTGCACGTAAAATCATTTATGGCGGCATTGTGCCCCATGTCCGTAAAATTAATACCTCTGGGGTTTCCGAAGCAAGAAAGCCATTCAGTCTGAGTAAGATTAAAGTTACGATGCCAAGTCCCCGGACCAACCCTAAGGGTGAATCACAGAATTTCGTCAACTGCTCAATACGTGTAGCTCTAAAAAGAAATGTTTTTGTTGTCGTATGCCACTTGGAAATTTCGAGCCCCGGTAGTGTAACTAACTGGATTTATTTTAAGGCATGCGGTGTGCGTCTTCCGCTATTTATAGCGCCTCATAGGGAGGAAGTCAACTTTAGCTCCAGAAGCTGGTGAAAGAGGGCAGCACCAGCCAAACAATAGGAACTCGAATTTTCATCCGGATCAGAGCGAGTTAAACTCATGTTCCGGTACTCCCAGAGGTATAATTTTTGATGGGAACTTGGAGGACTTTGCAACCACGACGGAATTTAACATGCACCAGTCGCCATTAGCGTACATTTCGCAGGCTCGAGAACCGAACCCGCAATCTTTCGATCACGAACTGGCTGCTCTTACCGACCAGGCTACCGCGGCCTCAGAAATTAACGATAAATATCAATTTTATTATGATATTTGCCGTAGAAAGTTATTTAAACATGATTCATTTAAATAAATATGTTTTATAGTAACATCGAATAACATATATCAGTTAAAGGAATTTCTTTAATATTTTTGGGAGTTTTTTTCCTTACTTTATTCTGTACTACAGATTTAACCAATTAAGAATTTTTATTTATTAATATTTTTCAGAGCTCCGAATTTCCTTTACAAATTTACAATATATTTTATTCGAAAAACTTTCATGAAGACATCGTTGACTTTTTAATAGTCAATTTTAAAAATGGCATTATTAAAAAGAAATATTGTAGCATTTGTTGATCTCGCTAAAAGTAGAGATAATAGTTATTATTACGATTTTCGTCCTAGTTATTCATTACTACAGCTTAAAGTGCGGTTAACTGCGTTTAGAAGCGGATTTCACTTACAGGATTATCAGATTTTCCATCAACAGATTATGGGTTGCGCCATATTTATTATTAAGTCATTAATAAAGAAAAATTGGTGTGTAACAACTTCATGACTTCTATCACCCATTATTACCCTTAATCTATATTATTTTTAGAGGTAACGTGGTTAAAAAGCATAATATTGAGACTTGACAGATCAGTCTCCTAACAATCTTCTTGTAAGAGAAAACTAATAGATACTTCATCAAGCATATAAAAAAGAGTTTACATACGCGTTTAAAAAAGTTGTTGGAAGAGCCTTTCTTTTAAAAAAACACATTTTTCTGCTATTTTACAGCCCTAGCATATTCCCATCGACAGTTGTCACCTGAAATCTGTGACGTCACGCAACCGTCTTGTCGAAACGCCGTTTCTTGTCGAGGGTTGATAGAAACGGTAGCATATTCACCTCGACTACTAACTTGTAATGCAGGTGACAAGAAAACTAGTCCCGCCCTCCTGCCATGACGTTTTGGAGTAGGATGGGCTTACAGAAATCTTCTTCTTCAGTCTAAGGACCAATGAAAATTTAGCTTCTAGTTTTTCATTTCAGTTAAACTCAGTAACTGTGATTACTTTTATTTGTTTATTTTGATCTGTTTGTTACAGATGCAAATTGTTTACACATGTGGTATGCAATATAAAGCCTTCATTTCGAAATTGTTTTTCTTCTTTTGACTTTATCAATCGATTATAAAAGGATACATTACAGATGGAAATAATAAATAAAGCACCTGTGTTCATGCCTAATAAAAAAATTACAATTAATCTAAAACAAAAGAGTGATTATTATCATAAATGTACCAAATATTTGTTTGTACCATTACATGTTTAATATGTATTTTTTTTTATAAGAAATGTGTTTAGTGTGTTTTAAAAGGCAATATCATCTTTGACAATTCTTACACAAAGCGCCAACAACTGTTGATTAATACTGTTTTAAAAGAACTTTTGATACTTACATTGTTAACCACACGCCATTGACGAAATATTTATGTACATAAATATAAACATATACGATAATGCTATATATTTTACAGATTCACTTCTCTAATATTCATAAATAAATATAAATATTTCAATATGCATATAAGCTACATGTTGTATTAACAACATAGCAGTGATTAATTGCTTACATGTGATTAATATGTAAACACCAAACTTTTTTTAAATTTTAGAAATTATGTGTATAAATACATTTAAAACACAGTTTTAAGTTTATGCGTATTGCTAATGAACTAACTTAATACATGAATAAGTGTAATGTCTTAAAAAAGAAAAAGTGTTCATCAAATTTGGTACTGTAACTATCATTATCATCACGTATGTACAGTCACCCAAAAAAAAAAACGCCACCCCCCCCCACCCAATTTCGCTGTAAATTATCGTAGAAACATGCGGCTGGTACCTATCGATCTGTAATAACGTCTAGTTTTTAATGGTGTAGTTATATTTTGCTTAAGGGGTCATCTACATATTAAAACACGTATAAACTTCATTTTTTTCAATGACGACCCCTATTTTTGACCTCATATTCAGATTTCTGAGATCAAGGCAGTTCGGAAAACTTACCTATTTATAGACTTTAAATCAATTTTAAACAGAGTTACACGTGAAAATGTGTTAGGGGACCGTCTATACATTTAGAAAAAATAAATCGTGATCAACTACCCAATATTCATTATTTATAAAATTTCACACCGGAAAAAAAGTTCACGAATGTTTATTATAAAATAAAAAACGATTCAAATTCGCAGAACTTTCTTTATTTGCTTATGAATTAAAAGATTTTTATTGGTTTCAATTTATTAAACATTATTATTGAAAGTTAAATACATCACTTCGTACGAAGAAAAATAATAGCTTAAATGATATGAACCTACAATATTAAATTACAAAAATCTAAATACCAAGGTAAAAGAACAGTAGTAATAATGATAGTAATATTAATAGCAGTTAAAAAAAAGGTGTTTAATATTTAAGAAAAAGAATTATCTACTTCTTAAAAGCAAAAACTGTTTTATTTAAGAGACAAAAATTTAAGTTAAAATACATTTAAAAAACAAAAAATATATATAAAAACAATTAAAATCTACTAACTAACAATTATTATCTACTTCTTGTTGGGTATATTTTTATTTTATACAGTAAGCCTCGCATGAAAGTGTTACTATAAAGTTTTACATTTAATTTTAGGCGTACAAACCAACAATAGATAATATACAAAAATATACATAACAAGATTTAAACTAAAATCTGAGAAAGGATATTTAATATTTTCGCGACTGCTGATGTAGTTTCACGTCATATGGAAATCTGTAACTCCTCCAGTGGGCGTTTCTTTCACAATTTGTGTCTTACGATATTTCTTAAGAATATTCCTTATATTCATATTTATATAAACAAAATAGTATGAAACAAATTTTTTCACTAGAAAGAGTGTATATTCATATTATTGTGTATATTCATATGAAAATAAACATGGATATGGAAAAAACGGTTTCCTATTGCCTAGAACGAATATTCCCCGTTCTGAAATCGTCTACTGTACTTGAATTCTTAATTATAAATGTGTAAAATCTATATCTTTAAAAGTAATAAGACATATTACTTTGTTTTAAATTCTTTTTCTGTAATAAATGTGACGACAGTTTTTCGCCGTGATTAGAATAATAGAAAATAAATAATATTGCACTTTGTTTCAATAATACCCAGCAAAACCACAAATTACGGCGAACATGAGGCCAACTTGTGGTTGCCAGCAGCAGCTGATGCTGGCCCACTGATGGCAAAAGTTAACGTTGCCGAAGGGAATATGTTACGCCGGCCATCAGATGGCCGCTTTTAACTAATCCGCTGATGGCAGCCTGCAGTAAGATGGAAATAAGTCAGTGGGCCAGTGTTGGGTCACCACTGGCAACCAGCAGTAGGAGGAAAATATATAATGAGCCACTGCTGGCAACCTACAGTATGATGGACACTGTGAAAGGGTCAGTGTTGGGCCACTTGTGGAAACCATAAAATTTTTATATTACTGTTAGTAACCTTCAGTGGGTCACTTGTGGCAAACATACAGTTTTCATATTACAGCTGGCAGCCTTCAGTGGGCCAGCAGTTGTATGATTATGGCTTCTTTGTAGCAAGATTGAAATATGTTAATAGGCCAATGATGGGCCGCTTTTGGCAGCTATCAGTAGCGTGAAAAAACATAACGGCCCACAGCTGGCATGCAACAGTGGGATGGAAATTATTATTGGGCCAGTGTTGGGCCAGCTGTGGTGAAACATTAAGTTTGCATATTACTGCTGGAAGCCTTCAGTGGGCAAGCTGTGGCAAAAATAATTTTTTCATATTATTTATGGATGCCTTCAGTGGGCCAGCAGCAATTTAATTATGGCTAGTTTTATTAATGGTAATCTTCATTTACCGTTAATTGCTATGAAAAAAAAAAAATGTTTTCTTAATCCCTATTTAATATTTTTTTTCCCCATGAATTATATTGATTAATACAAATGTAAATATGAAAAGATTTTTGTGTGTATTCAACAATGTCTTTTTTAAAGTGATCTATACTAAAATTAAGGCTATAATTTTAGTATAGTATTTTTAATTGTAATATTTTACAGCATACTTATAAATTCTTATTTTAAAATGCACATTTACAGATATTTACCAGTATATGGACAAAAATAACAATATATGAGTATATGAATGCCATATAATGAAATAATTTTAGAATTTTATTTTATGAAACCAAGATTCTGTAAGCATGAAGCCAGAAATCAGTTTTATGATAAATGAAAGTAAACATTAATATTCAGTTAAACAACTTATGATTAAAAATTTTTATTCATATTTAAAATCATGCGAAAAAAAGAAGTATGCTGTATAAATATTCTTAGATATTGAAGTGAAGTGATTTGACTCTATAATAATTATCATGTATCTTAAATCTGAGCATTTATCAAGAAAGCAAAACACAAAAATGACGCTTTGACGAATCAGTCGACAGGCAGCTTTTTTCTGAAAAAGAAGGCTCTGGGTTCGAATCTTTGGTAAGGCAAGGATATCTGTGAATTCCTCGTACATGCAAACACACGCACACATACATATACATACACATATAGATATAGATAGATAGATATGTGTATGTGTTTGTATGCATTGTTATCGTTAGTTTTATGTAACATAGATCATTTCAGGAAAAAGGCAATTTAAAAAACAGATTATTACTTACAAACTTTGAATAAACACCATAAAATGCAATAAACTCGCAACAATTGTTTCGGGTCGAAAAAACACACGACCCTTCATCAGGCGAATAAAGTAAGCACGAGTGTTGCAGTCAAAGCGGCAACGCACAAAATCGTTTAAAATGAAAAGAAAAACTTTATAAAGTAGAAAGTAAATATAACTACTGAAAGTAAATATAACTACTTACTTTCTACTTTATAAAGTTTTTCTTTTCATTTAAACGATTTGTGTGTTGCCTCTTTGACTGCAGCACTCGTGCTTACTTTATTCGCCTGATGAAGGGTCGTGTGTTTTTTCGACCTGAAACAATTGGTGCGAATTTATTGCATTTTATGGTGTTTATTCAAAGTTTGTAAGTAATAATCGTTTTACAACGCCAATTTTGTGGTGCTTTTTTATTAAATTTAAATATAAGTTTCAAAGCTGTGAAATAGATAAATAATATAAACTCAAAAAATTTCCTTTAATCTAACGTAAGAAGTGGGTTCCCGAAAACACCTGTATTATTGTTTTATCTTCACTTTAAAAATTTATCTTTAATTTGTTTAGGATTTGTGCTTGTTTATGCGATGTATTTTAATCTAAAACATTCAAATAAAGTCTTATAAAATTATAAAACAAAGTCAAAGTACAGTAACATTTAATATATTTGGTGCAAACTTAACCGACTCGCATTATTAGCATATTAAGCTCAATTATCCTGGTTATTATTATCCGAATGTATCATACGCTCAAATTTGCTTGCTTTTGTACATATATGTGATTAAAAAAAAAGTTTAGTGAAAAAAGGCCAATTTTCATATTTTCTTGTGATGTAAATGTGTTAAGAACTTATAAAATAAATATTAGCTATTAAATGAATTAGTAAAGAAGTATATATAATTAACTAAACAATGTAAAATCAAAACAGCATATATATTTATTAAAATGTTATTTTAAACTTGAAAAATGGTCATTACAGCAAATTGTAATGTATTTATATACATTACTCTATTGCTAAAAACTACAAATAACATTTTTAATTGAAATTACATAAAGAAGTTTAAATAAATTAATGGCAATAATTTAATGCTTTTAATTTTGATTAATTTAAATTACCACCAATAAAATTTGTTTCCTTTTTTAGGTATTAAGGGGTTGTAGCATTCGTGCATTTTATTATTTTGTCACCACAATTTCAGAACAGCATTTTTTTTTTTTTATTCGTATTATAGAATTAAAGTTTTAAAGAAAAATTCTTTTTTTAAATAATGGTGACCAAAATAATGAAACGTACGAAAAAATATAAGAATGGCGCGACTCATTTGTATGCTCAACTTTTTAAGGATAATGATAATAAAATACAATCTTATTTTTAATTTAGTTTTACATAATTTTTTCTATATTTTAAATTAAGCTTTTATATACAAAGTTTGTATTCCATTTTTTATATACTGTCCAGAGTTTTCTCCAGAATAATAATTATAAGTATCCAGTAATAATATTCTTTTATTCAAAATATGGTATGAATGTAAGCAATGCATATATGAAATATCCATATAGCAAAATTATTATTATCTTTAGTCATCGAAATTTTCCATTAAGTATTAAAAGAAATTTCGGTTTTTAGATGTTAAGAGGGACTAGCAGCCAAAATTCACATTTTCTTCTTCCGTATGTATCCTATGGGATTTTTGTTGTTTTGTATTATAAGAATATCTCGTTCAGAAATGAAGTTTTTAATATTCTGTTTTTAGAATTACACTCTTTGAACCTTTCGTCTTTCATCTTAAAGAGCAGTTTTTTTTTTTCTTTTTTTAAAATAAGTTTAAATATTTATGTCGAGATTTAAAAATAAAGCCTCAGTTTGCTTAATAAAATAAAATATTTAAATTAAAAAATAAATAAATAAATAAATTGCTTTCTAAGTCAAAAGGTGATATATTCAAAGAGTTGAATTCTAAAAATAGATTTCGAAAAGCTTTATTTTGAACAAGATATGATTATAGTACGAAGAAACAAAAACATCTTGGAATTACATGGGAAGTTGGAAGGAAGAGAGAGAGAGAGATTATCTGAGTAATAACTTTTCTTAATAGAGAAGAATTAGTTGTAGTTGAATGTTCTAGTAATATATATGTACAAGTAGTTTATGTACATATATATTTGATGTATAACATTTGATTGATTGGAATTAATATTAAATAAAATAAAATATTTAAAGTGGGATATATATAATCTTACAAACTTGGCATGTTTAAAAGTTTTTTTTTTTTTTTTTTTGAAATATGAGTTTATTTGAATTATGATCTCAAAATTGTTAACTATTCATTCTTTTTTGACAAATTTTGCATTTATTTTCTTCATTAGAAATATCAAAACTTCTAGCAACTATAACACCACACTCAAAAAATATTTAAATAACAAATGGATAAATAAGTATTAAAAAAAAAAAAAAAAAGAAAAAAAAAGTATACGTTTGTTTATTTTTAATACAAATATGCGTTTGTAAAATAAACAAGAGTGACAGACAAAACATTACCGCATATAATTCAGTATTGATAAATATTGAAAAGGTCAATCACTGCAAGCTGATCTCTTCAGTTCTACTGAGAGATCGAAAAACTAAAGAAGCATATGTAAAAAGAGAGAGAAATGTAGTAATATATGTAAGGGGAAAAAATGATTAGAATAAAATCAAAAGCGAAATATATAATGCCGGTGCCCATTAAAAATATTTTAATAGTTTATCAGAACCTAAAAGTTGCATTTGTCATGATAGCGAACAAGTATAACAGAAAATGTATCAATTGAAAATAAGTTTCAGCTATCTGAAAGGTATGAGGTACATATTTTGGGAGCATAAATGTTACCTCCCGTTATTTTTGCATGCAGAATCTTTGCAGTATTCAATAATAGGATTAATGTAAAAAAAAAAAAAAAAAAAAAATTGTGCACATTGTTTTTAAACTACTTTTCTTTCACGCAGATCCTTAAAATAATAGAAATAATTGTTTGTATTTATATTTTATAAAAGTTGTAGAAAGAAGCAATTGAAAAATCTATATTATATTACATTACAAAAGTATTACTTAATCCTGAAATTTAAAATATGGAAATTTAATTTTATAAATAATTTCTAAAATGGAATAGGGAAAAAAAATATCAATTAAAACATAAAAGTTGAACACACATACGTAAATTTTATTTATAGAAAAGTATTACAAGAAGGTATTTTATAAAAAATAAAATAAAAAATAAAAATTCGCACATAAAGTTAATACATTGACTGAGAAATATTGACATATTTTTACAAATACTGACACATTTAAAAAATTTAACACTCTTATTAATATTTTAAGAGAGTAATTTGAATTTTTCTTTTATTTCTCCAACCATCTCTGTCATAGGCTCTTTGCAACCATTTCTTTATTACCTATTTCTTGATGCTAAAATAAAAATAATAAATAAATAAATAAAAACGGATTTTAAAAAATATATAAAACTACAGCAAAAACTGAAAAAGAATTCAATTCAAATTTATTTAGTCACTAAAATAAATAAGCATTTTAAAAATATAAACAGATTATTTAAAAAAATAAAAGAATTTTAGTTTTATAACTGAATTTAACTATAAAAGTAAATTGCAATATAATGCAAACATGGCGTACTGAAAAATGTTATGCTGTCAGATTAAAAAAGTGCAATTATATTAGAAAAAAAAAAAAAAAAAAGACAGGAAAGCTTGCTCCCAGAGTTTAAACTGCCATTAGTTTTTTTAGCATTTTGCTAAAAGGTATCATATTTTGCTAAAACATGTTGGTCAGAATTTCGCTAAAAAGCTAAAACTGGATAACTGTATAAAATATCTCTATATAATAACTCGGATTTTTTTTTTTTTTTTTTTTTTTTTTTTTTGTAATATTTGCAGGCAAAAACTACGAAAAGACTGAAATTTTTGGGAATGATTATTTATATAGTAATTTGGATTTATTTTTAATGATTGAATTTAAATGCAAAAATATTTAAAAGTATGTCAGAATTCAGAATTTGATTCATAGAAGCATTCTTAGCACTAGTATTTCACGATTATCCACCACTGCACTTTACTTAATTTTTCAATTGCTTTTTCATTTTACACATATGATATGAGTACCTCTTTTTCTATTGTTAAAATCAAAACATAGTTTCCCTGATTCATATTTTTAAAGTCACAAATATGGATGCTTGGTTAAAATCATCAATGAACAAAAGAATAGAAAATAAAACTGAGGATAGGAAAGCTAAGTAAAAGAAATCAATGGTATCTAAAGAATTAACTTTCGAAAAAGCTAAAATAGGGCTTGCCTATTTTCGCTAAAATGCTAAAGTGTTTTTTTTGCCAGGTTAAACCCTGCTTGCTCCTAATTAGAAAACTAAGTCAAAAGCATTTATTTCTTTAGTGAAAATAATGCAAATTAAAATTTGCTAAAACGTTCCTTCACCCCCTTTCCCCGAAAAAAATAAAATAAAAATAAAATAAAATAAAATAAAATAAAATAAATAAATAAATAATAAAAACAAACATAAAAAAGGTATAAATATATTATTGGTTAATTGAGTACAAAGATAAGAAGAGATTTAGTTAAATGTGACAAATAACAGCTCAGCAATTTCCATCTGCGATTTTATTACATATTTTTATCTTCTTACTGAAAATCCATAGGCTATGCTAAACGCTTTTTTGGTACTATAATTATGTTTTCTTACACTTACAACATGAGTAATATGACTTGCTGCAAAAAGTTACAAGAAAAATCCTTCTTTATTCTTACCTGGTGACTCAAACTGAAAATGATTCATACGATTCAAATGATTTAAACTTCATATGATTCATATGATACAGCTGAAAAAAAATTCAAACTCAAACTGAAAATTTGTATACTTTTAATTTTAATTTTTCCTTGGAAAGTATTGCATTCGTAAATATTTTCGATTTACGGTTTTGGATTAACAGGATTTCAGGTGTCCTAATAAGATTTGGCTATTTTCAGAAATTTTCTGTTTGTCCGTTTATTTATATGTATATGTGTGTGTGAGGGGGGGGGACATTTTCCACCAATTCTATATCAATTCAATTTCATTTTTCACCAATTAGTACAGAATTTCACAAACAGTCATATTTCGAAGTACTTTACCAAAAAATGGTGCCTGTGAACTTTTCTTTCACAGTACTTAACAAGTTGAGCTGTCGCATCGTTTTATCATACACAGTTTTTAGTAAGACAATACAGGACAATTTTTTTTTTTTTTTTTTTAATAAATTGTATAATAATAATAATAAAAATAATATTCTGCAGCCATCACAAAACTTCTGCTATATTTCTTAGCGTAATTTCACGCAGTATATATGATTTATAAAAGTTATTTTCCATGATGAATACAGATGATTATCATCTTATAAAAATATAACACTAAATGGCCAAAGTAATTCAGTTTTATTTCATACTAGCAGGCAAAGCCCACTTCGCTGGTCCCTATTTTTAAATGAATCACTGTAAATACTGAATTCTCAAAATTGCATTAATTTTTATCACGTGAAAAAAAAAGAGAAACAAAATCTGATTAGGAAAAATGTCGTACCGGGTTCTCACTGCCTTCGGAAAAATTCCCAAAATGGTCTAACTCTTATTTTTAATGTTTTCCCCCTTCGTCTCTCCCCCCCCCCTCCCGTCTATCTTAATAATTTTACAAATTCAAAAATATAACGATCTATCTCTATTTTTATTTTTTGCCCCTCCGCCCCTCCCAATAATTTTAAAAATTCGAAAATATCCGCAATCGATTTGTAAGTAACGAAAACCTCTATGTACCAATTTTGAATGATCTAACTCTATTTTATTTATTTTTTGCCCCTCCGCCCCCCCTTCTTGGCCCTCCTAATAACTTTACACTTTCGAAAATATCCCCATTCGACTTGCAGGCCTCTAAAACCTATCTGTACCAATTTTGAACTGCCTAACAGTATTTCTGTTTGTTTTTGCCCATAGCCCCACCCCTCCTAATAATTTTATAAATTCGAAAATATCCGCAATCGATTTGTAAGTATCGAAAACCTCTATATACCAGTAACGATCTAACTCTATTTTTATTTTTTTGCCCCCCCCTCTCCCCTCCCCGGCTCTCATCATAACTTTACACTTTCAAAAATATCCCCATTCGACTTGCAGGCCTCTAAAACCTATCTATACCAATTTTGAACGCCCTAACTGTATTTCTATTTGTTTTTGCCCACAGCCCCCCCCCCCTTACCACCCCACCCTCCTTCTCGCCCCTCCTAATAATTTTAAAAATTCAAAAATATCCGCAATCGATTTGTAAGTATCGAAAACCTCTATATACCAATTTTGAACGATCTAACTCTATTTTTATTTTTGCTCCCCCCCCTCTCCCCTCCCCTTCTCGCCCCTCCTAATAACTTTACACTTTCGAAAAAAAAACCCATTCGACTTGCAGGATTTTAAAACCTATCTATACCAATTTTGAACGCCCTAACTGTATTTCTATTTTTTTTTTTGCCCCGTAGACCCCCCCCCCCTTACTGCCCCACCTGGGGGCTGAATTTCTAAAATTCCAGAAATTGGTTTTTAGATATTTGTATTAGCTATGTTTTAAAGCAAAAATTTCCCGTATATCTATTTTTTTATTTGAGATATATAGGATTATGCGAAATCACGTTTTACGCATGTGAAATCACGTTTTGCCCCCCCCCCCCGCCCCCCCTTGGGGACCGAATTTTGAAAATTCCAGAAATTGGTTTTTAGACATTTGTATTAACTAAAGCAAAAAATTTTACGGATATCTGTTTTTTTGTGTGAGATATAAAGGATTTCGTGAAATCACGTTTTGCCTCCCTCCCCCTCTTGGGGGGCGAATTTTGTAAAATCGCTTCTTAGTGGATGCCTACATCATAGAAAGAACGTTGTCACAAAATTTCATGCTTCTAGGTCCAGGGGTTTGGTCTGGGCGATGATTAATCACCCCTCACTCAGTCAGTCAGTCAGTCAGTCAGTCAGGAAGAAGGATTTTATATAGATAGATAAATAGATGACATCTGAGGACAAATACACTTTAAAAACAAAAGGAAACGTAATCAATTATACAGACACGAAAACATTACCTTATTTAGAAAAAATAACACAAACATTATAAACACCAACATAAGTAATTGCTAATAAGAAAATTAATTTTCTAAACGAGAGAAACAAACAAACAAACGAACAAAAAGTAGACATTTATTTTATTTTTTACACCATTGATTAAGGTTTAATTTTCCTGTGGAAAATGACGTCATAAGATTGAAAAGACAAAGATTTCAGAAACTTTTTTAAACCCGATGTTTATAATTAATAACTTCGTTAATTAAGATGATAAAAATTTCTAATTAACTATAATGTCTTTCTTGGAGTATTCCGCGCACATTGCTACCTCTCATGCCACGAAGAATCCTGCCCTTTGCGATAAGATGCGATCGCAGATATTAAAAAAAAAAAAAAAAAGAATGAAATAAAATAAAATAAAATGTGGCGCTGACGGCAATGACTCAAGAGTTATTTCATTATTTCTGTTCAAAATGATAAGATGATTAAAATTTCCCCTGTATACAAAGCTATATATTTTTAATTACATAATATTTATTGTGTCTTCATTCACACGAAAAATTACGTCTGTTAAAATATGTGAACATTACCTGTTGATCAGGAAATAAATAGTTAAAAATATTTGTAAATTTTAAAATTAAACTTTGTTATATTAACATGTTCACAAATTTTAGGAGATAAAAAAATATCGAAAGCTAATTAATTGTATTTTAGCACTGACACACTTACCTCAAATTCTGAGTATCAATATTTTGTAAATAATCCATTCTCTATTTCTTCCTGTCAGATTATCCTGTGTTTAAATTTAATAACTATTACAACACATAATAATAAACAAACATAATAATAGTAATTGTCATATATATATAATACTTAAGATAATATACATCTTATAATTTAAATAATTAAATATATTTAATTATCTCTGATCTCACATGACTTGTGAGCAGAATGTGTTATCCAAGTTAAGTTTAAGTGCAGAAGCTCTTCAAAACCCTTCCATTCTCTCATTGAGAATATATATATATATATATTAGTTTTATCAGTCCACTGCAGGATGAAGGCCTCTCCTATGAGATTCTCAACTTTCCTGTTTTATGCAATTCTCCCCCATTCTCTTTCTCCAAACTTCACAATTCCATCTGACCAACGACTTAGTGTTCTCTTTAACGGTCTTTTTTTTTTTTTTTTTAAATCTTTTTGCTTTACACAATAGGACTTTGGTGCTCCATCTATCATCATTTCTTTTCGAAAGTTGCTGAGCCCCAGCTCCATTTTAACTTCTTGACTTTAGAAATAACATCGGTAACTTTGATTTGCTTCTAATCCAAGTGTTTCTTTATCTATTTATAGCTTTACATGTTAAGGCGAAGTTTCTGAAGTATAATTTAAAACAAGCAAAATGACCTCTCTCTCTCTCTGTATGTATGTATATATATATATATATATATATATATATATATATACACCAATCATTTTATCCTATGCACTGTTTGAAAATAAATAATATGTAAATTATGTATAAATATTTGATAATTGAAAGTAAAACCAATTATTCTGACCTGCTGGTAATAGCAGGTTAGATTGTTTATTCTGAATCCTGTTGAAAAGGAGACTTTGTTAAAGGCTACTAAATATATTTTATTAAAAACTACTGTGATTTTCTACTTGTGAAAAAAATGTGTAGAAATATAAAAAAAATAATGAAATTTCAAAAGATTCTCATCTTTTACCTTAACTACAGACACTTCCTTCACCCCCATAAAGTTTAATTTTCGGAAAGATATAATCTTTTAACCTTAATCAGGGCCTAAGAGAAGAAATTTTGCAAATTTCCAACCTCTTACAGGAAACTATTGTAATTTTCTACGTGTGAAGAACGTGTAGAACTGCCGGACACTTATAACTACTGGACACATTCTATCATCCTCTTATTTGTAAAATTTTGGAAGATCCTCCATCTTTTGCCTTAGCTAGCGGTATAGAAGTTTGAAAATTAGCAAAATGTCTTCTCATAAACATTTTGCTTAAATTTCAAACTTCTATTGGAAACCACTACAGCGATACGGGGAAAAACTCTAAAAGCTTCGACATACACCTTCAACTTTTTAAGGGTTGAATTTCGTTGTTCCGGTCTTATTCACACCTTACATCAGGGTTGGTTAGATTTTGCCCGACCCAAAAAAACCCAAGTGGATTTTTTTTCAATAAAACCCACTTAAAAACCCTAGAAAAAGCCCAAGTGGGTTTTTTTTTTTTTTTTTCAAAATTCTTGTTTAAAATTGTAATTTTGTCTAACTTATAATAAGCATTACAAGTATAAAACTAATATTGCATACATTATTAGAATATGAACTAAGAATTTTCAGAAATATTGGAGATGCTCAAATTTCTCTCTACTAAAAAAAAAAAAAAAAAAAAAAAAAAAAAAAATGCTGAAAAATTCCCCATAAGAAAATAAATTAATAAATAAATAAAATGTATAATTATCTTTTTAAAGCAGAATAAAAAAATAAATAAAAGAAAAAAAAAGAAAAAAAAGAATAGAAAAAAGAAAAAAAGTTGTTTTTCAATATAAAGAAAACTGTAGGACTCGAATGTAAAATATAAATTAAAATCAAATTAAAAAATAAAAGAATCTGAAAAATTTAACAGTGTCACACTGTTATGTAATGCTGAGGGACAATAATTAAAAGTATTTTGTGAAAATTTATTCACTACAAAAAGTTCAATAAAGCAACATTAAGTAATTATTAAAGTCCAATTTTTGTTGTAAAGGGCAGATAAAAAGAATTTTAGAATATTTAAAGTACAGTTACACTACGATAAAAATACATAAATAAATAAATAAATAAAGCAAAATATAATAAAACCCTAATACCATTTTTGCCGATTCTTATATAAAATGACCTCTTGCATCCAAATATGACTACCATTTTGCCTAGTCTCCCACCATTTCCTTGGGATCTCCACCAACTTTTATCACTGTTCCGTAATTTTATATACCATAAATTAAGATTTGGAAATTGAAAAATAATTAATTTAACACTTAAATATATATGTGTATATATATATATATATATATAATGTTTAATAACTGTAGAATAAAATGTATAATATATATAATATGTATATATAAGAAATGTAATACATAATTTCAGCGGCAAATGTCCTGCTAAATTTTGCCTTTGCCACAAATGCTCACGTTTTAAAATCTTTCTACTCTGTAGACCCTCAGAAGATATTTAACAGTTAAAATAATCCCTGATCCCTAAAAACTAAATTTATAGCTATAAAATTACCAAAAAGGGATAAAAATAGGGAACCGTCACTAAAAAACGACAGGTGATAGGGCAAAATTAGAGTCATATTCAGATTCAGGAGGTCATTTTAGATAAGAATTTGCAAAAAATGATGTTGGAGGCGACTTTAATGCAGACAGTGTTATATATATATATATATATATGTATATATATATATATATATATATATATATATATATATATATATATATATATATATATATATATATATATATATATGTTTAACGTTGTTAAAACTTAACCATAAAAAGAATTTAAAAAACTAAAAATTTAATTTTTAAAATTTAGATTTTTAATGAATGAATAATAATTTAACTTTTTTAATTATCCCATATGAATGATATTTAATGTTAAGAAAATAGGAAGAAAGAAAATAATCCTGAAAGCTCTGGTAAAATCTGAAAATATTCTGAAAAATAAAAAAGTTTTACTTTCATAAAAAAATATCCATTTAAATATAGTGGTCAGTCAGCATTAAAAGATAAAAAATATTAAAATTAAATGTAGCTTGCAATATATAAACAAGTATAAAAATTGAATAGTATGTAGAGCAAGTTTTATTTTTTAAATTATTGACATTTTGGGTGAACTCAGCACCCTTAAAAACTCAAAATTTGATAAAAAATACTAATTATCATATTTTGAAACGACTAGGGGCTGTGCATTCTACGTGTTACGCTCGTCCTTTTAGACACTCGAGCACGCTAATGTGCTTTATTTTAAATAAAAACATGAAGCCTCAAAAGTACTTTTTAGTTAATAGTAGCAGGTTACGCCCGCTTTGCTGGTCACGTTATTTAAATGAAATTTCAAAAGAATCTAACCACTATTTATTTTTTATATTACACTAGGGGGCTGTGCCTTTTGTTCACTCCGCTCACCAACCCCCTGACTCACTTCATTTATTAATACATGCAGGGCTCTGCCCGCCTATTCAATACTATTCCTTTCACTGAACAGAAATATTAAAAGTGCATAATTCAGGAAAAAGCAGAAAAATATTATAAAAATCCCCATTGCAATGCGAAATTGAAATACATAATATTTATTTCCACATTATTTATTTTATAAAAATTATGCCTTTTTTTTTTTTTTTTTTTTTTTTTTTGTTCTTGGAACAGAAAGAAATTTACAATATCTAGATTACTTTGCGTTACAGTTTTGGTCTATAAACCTTTTGGCAATATTTAAATTTTTTACACTATTTGACGATGAATTTTTGGTTAAACTGTTTGTAAGGAAAAAAAAAAAAAAAGTCAGTACCTATTTTTTCTAATGCCTATACTTTTTACTAATTAATGTTTTAGTTAATTTAGGGCAGTATATAGAACTCTATATATGTCTCTACTGTATAGCTAGGTAATAATTTTACTCATTCTAAAATATCTGAAAAGCAAAATAGTTTATTATTATTTTATTATTATTAATTTAATTTGAAAAATTTCAAGTTTAAATTTGACTCTTTTTTTTATGACAAAATACAATGACAAAGTTTTTAAAAATACTTTTTTGTCCTCATAAAAAAGATAAATACAGCTTCAAGACATAAAGAAATGCAATCAATCATACAGACATGAAATTATTGCTTTATTTACAGAAAAAAAAAGAACTTATAATATATATATATACAACATAAAAGATTGCCAGTAAGAAAATGTTCTAAAGTAGTGAAGAAAAGTGCTAATAGCAGCATTGACATTTATTTTATATTTCTTTTTTAAAACCAAGGATCCTGGCCGAGGTACCCCAGTCGGTACCAAGCTCGTAATTGGAAGATTGTGAGTTCGATACTCGACCAGACCAAAGAGCATTGTGTATACTAATGGTGGATAATGCACGTAAATTCCGTCGTGGCCGCAATGTCCTCTATGTTCATTTTAAAATTATACCTCTGGAAGTCATCGAATCGGGGTAATCATCCCCCTCCATGGAGGTTCAAAATTCTGACGGCATGTCTCCGGACAATACCTGGAGGTGCGACCCAGATCGTCGCCAATTACTCATAGCGCTGTATTGGTGTGACGTTAAATCCAACCTCCCTACTAACAACCTTATCGATCATATTTTAATTTTCCTGTATAAAATGACTTCATGAAAGAAAGCGCCATAAGAGAAAATTTTTTCAGTGTGTCAAAAAGAGTCCTTTTAAAACCGGTCGTTTTCAGTTAATAACTTCGTTAATTAAAATGGTAGCATTTTCTAAACTCCTGAAATGTCTTTCTTGGAATATTCGGAACATATTGATACCTCTCATGACGCGAAGGACCTCCGAGAAGATGCGTTAGCAGACAAAAGAAAAGTTGGGGGGGGGGATTGAAATATACTTAAAAAACACACATCGTTTTCATATTTTATGTGCCAGTTTTGGTTAAGTTTTTCTCGAAAATTCGGACTTTGCGAAATATCCTTCCTCTATAATCGACCCCTTCTCTTCCTTAAAATCAAAAATCAAAATTTCCATTATTGCCCATACAGTCGCTCTAGCAATGTGCAGTTAGTCAGTTAATCAGTATATGGTTATATTTTAATCAGCACTTTTATAAATGTAGATATGTGAAAAATAAATTGCCATTCCACGAAATTTATAAGGGTGGAAAGTGTGGTAACAATAAAATAGGTGTCACTCTCGATTGCAGCTAAAATTGAAAATAAAAACAAAAATAATAGCATTAATCAAAATTTAATTTACTAAAATTTTCTCAACTAATTCAAAATATTCTTAATTTTATTCAGCTTTACTTTTATCAAGATAAATAAATATAAAAAGCTTAAATGATCTTTATTATATATATTATTCTATTTATTGAAAAATTAAACATATATATATATATATATATATTTAAAGAAAAAAAAAAAAAGAAGAAGAAGAGAATCTCCATATTTTAAAAATCTAGTTAATAATCGCACGACTTCCATTAATGACAACTACATACATATATATAAGTATGTGTTTGTGTGTATTTAAATATTGTCGTCAGAAGACATAAAATCGATTTAACAAAAATAGACATCTGACAATTTTTTTTAAGAATAAAAATAAAATATATACGTCGTGAAGACATATAAAAAATAGTTTACGTAGAGAGTTAAAAAAAAAAAAAAATCATTAGAACCGTTTTTGGAAGACACAATTTCCAAGATCTAAACCAGCCTACCCAGTTAGAACATCTATCATTTTTCCTGTACCAAACAAGTACTACATGCGAAAGGACATCTAAATATAAAAATATATGCAGCAAGTTTGAAGAAAATCGTTTACCTAATTTTGAGATACCGATTTACAGTTTCACTGCTGATTTTCACCAAAATATGATAAACTCATGCTCACCAGTAACGGACAAATGGTAGTTAATAACGCGAGTTAAAAAATAAATAAATAAATAAATAAATACAAATCATTGCTTAAACTTTTGCTTTTTCAATTTTAACAGAAAGTTGGAAAATTTATCTATACACTAAACCTGTCTTAATTCTGAAGTATCGTCGTTATACCTTTATTCGTTTTGGAGATATGATAGTTGGAAGATTCCCCATACACACTTAGAAATATATATGCTAACCAATTGTCAAAAACCACTTGTTTGAACTCGGGAGACCTTAAAATATCTAAATCAGGTGAAAACTCGGTATCAATTTTTTTAAACGAATAAAATACTTACATTAACCTCCGATAGTCGAGTAATGGAATTAAAAAAAATTTCCAGTTATACTATTTACATAATATCATGTTATTTATTTATAAAGAGAAAAAAATTAAGTTCATTTTGTGAATGTTTTATATTTTTACTATATTTTATATTTTATTAATATTAAAATTTCTTTAATATAATTTTCTATTATAACTTTCTATTTTCCTTTATTTATTAAAAATATTTATTTGAAGACGAGTAGCAGATTTTTTTTTTTTTAGAATCAATCTGCACCAAAAGAAAATTTATCAGCGATCCAGGGGTGCCGTAGGAAGTTGGTATCACAATGAGTATTAGCAATGTATAAAATATATAAAATTTACACTTACAAGAAAAATAAACTGATACTCAACAAGTACAATAACATAGAGACGTATAATTTTGCTTTTTTAAGACATCATTGTATTTTTAATAAGAGACGTATTTGTATTTTTAAGTCTGTCATTTATTTATCGTCAGAGCTTTAAATAATCTGCAGCGCTGCCGTGCTGCATACTTTCTACTACTGGGATTATAGCATATATATATACATATAAAATTGTAGCTAAATTGTTATTTAAAAGTATATTAAAAATATAATATGATACCAATGCTTATCAAAATTTAATTCATACATTTATATAATAAAAGCAAACCACCTTTAAAACTGTAAAATTATATAATTTTGAACCTTAGAAAATATTTTGCAAAAAACAAAGTAAGAAAAAATACATTAAAATGCTACTAAACATATTTTAGTTTCACATAAAATGTCTAAAACTACTGATTTTTCATATTTTGAGAATGTGAAAAATAGTGAAGCTGTTAAGTTTTTTATTGATAAAATTTTCATTTTTATATTCTCATTAAATTATGTTTATTTGATTCATATCAAATTACATTTGAATGTAAATAAACCTTTAATTAAAAAAAAAATCTGGAGTGACTCCACTCGACTTTCCGAACATTGAGTAATTAACAGTTTTGTAGATAAAGTAAAGAAAGAGTAGTTGTTAAACAAACAAAAGAGAGAAAACCATAATAGAGTGTTTGAGTATTTTTCTCCATCTATTACACGATGTTTTATTTAACGCTACTGAACTTTGAGCCCATAGATCATAATGACAAAGAAATTTTCGTTGTGTCCCTGTAAAAACCTATAAATGTTAGATTCACCAAAATGCTTATAGTTAGTGCAACAGTGATTTATAATACTCATATAAATTTTCAGATGAATTCAATAAGGCGTTTAGATGCTATCGTACTTTTAAAAATTTAGTCCCATAGGCCATAATGATAAAGAATTTTTCTTTGTGTCCCTGTAAAAAAACTGTAAGTGCTAGATTCACCAAAATCTATACAGTTAGTTCAACTGTGATCTATAACATGTGTACAATTTTTTTGCTCGGATTAATAAGGCGTTTAGACACTATCACATTTTTAAAAATTTGTTCCCATAGGCATAATGATAAAGAATTTTTCTTTGTGTCCCTGTAAAAAAACTATAAGTGCTAGATTCTCCAAAATCTATACAGATTGAGTATTTGTGATCTATAATATGTGTATAAAATTTTTGCTCAATTGAATAAGGCGTTTAGATGCTATCGCACTTTTAAGATTTTGCTCCCATAGGCCGTAATGATAAAGAATTTTTCTTTGTGTCCCTGTAAAAAAACTATAAGTGCTAGATTCACCAAAATCTATAGGGTTCGTACTATGGTGACTTACAATATGCGTACCAACTTTCAGGTTAATCGAACGAAGCGTTTAGACGCTAGCGTGTTCACCCACAGACATACACACATACACACATACACACATACACACATACATACATACATCATCGTAAAAATAGTGAAAACGGACTCAGGGGACCTCAAAACGTATAGAAACATCAAAATCTCGAATTCGGATTTTTGACATGATTACAATACTTTCCTCACTATAGTGTTCGGAAAGTAATAAATAAGTAAGTAAACCTTTAATAAAAAAACTAATTTTTCCCTCTTTTATTTTGTAACTTCAGTTAATAAATAAATAAATAAAAAGAAAGAAGAAGAAAAAGAAAGAAAATGTTTGGGGAAATAGTTTTGATTTTTCACAAAATATTAAACTTTTTTGACTATTCATGAATATTAGAGCAGAGATACACCAACTAATTGAAAGGCAAAAACTATTTTTAAGTATATTAGAAAATATTAAAAAAATGATATTGGATTACGAATATACAAGTTAGTTACAACTTGTCAGAAACATTTAAATAATTCTTTCAGTTATTCAACAAATAAATAAAATTACAAAAACTGTAAAACAAGAAAAGGAATTATTTTATTGAAAAATAATATAAAACGATAGCAAAAATATCTTACCTCTTTACTTTGCAATCCAATAGCTGTTATGATAGCATAAGCACCACATCTAATAAATCTGACAGAATTCTGACTGCTGAGTGCTGACTCTCTGAGTTGAGCCGCAATCCCGCCAAAGAATTTGCACGTCAGCTATTTTTTCCCGCTATTTATTTTAAAGCAGATGCTTCAAGTGCAGCTATTAAAAAAAGAAAAAAGAAATCCGTTCATTAAGCGTGGACGGGATGCATATTGATAAGGTTTTACTGTGGGAAGTTTTCGCAGATGTATTAGCACGTGTGTAATCGGAAATTAAATTTTCTACATTTTCATTTTTCTAATTAGATCAGGAATTAAATAAGTAGTTATTAATTATTATTTAAACAACAAACAAATATTTATAAATATTCACACAGACATACATATTTCTATGCAGCGAGCTGAATTATAAAAATTTTCGTTAAAAATATAGAATATTATTAAATAATCTGGTGTGTCCCTCACACGACTTTCTCTTACCCTGAAATTTAATATTATAAATACAGGTTGGAGATTAAGAGGTAAGATAACGAGTACTGCTATGTAAACCTATGTTAAGCAATTCAAATTAGACTTAGACCTTCACCTACCTAATCAGGATGACTGTCAAATTTTCTGTAATATCCCCGCAATACATGAAAAAGGATATCTTAATTTTTTTTTTTTTTAAAGCAACTTTCAAGAAAGCCACTCGAACGGATTTTGAGATACTAACTTTCACCAAATCTTAGAAATCTCAATTGTTGACTGGAAAAAAACTATTACACATGAAAGAATATCGAAAACGGCGTTAATATGACGAGTTTGAAAGAAACCTATACAGCCGTTTTTAAAGAAACGCACTAGCGAGACCTCATCTTCAGCTGCTCATACATGTTGCCTATCAAATTTCCTGAACGAACCAACTAAAGCATCCGAAAGAATACCTAACAGGGTGTTTATATAGCAACTTTGAAGAAAATCTTTAGAGCTGTTTTTGAGATTCAGACTCACAGCCCCTCTTCTGGTTTTCATATTTTCACCAAAATTTGGAAATTCCATATGTACACCAGACCTGTTATTAATGCTGAAGTTTAATCGTTCTATAGTTATTAGTTTCGGAGATATGAGAAGTCAGAAGATTTCTACAACACACATATATACAGGACATCTAATAGGGTGTTTATATAGCAACATCGAAGAAAATCGTTAGAACAGTTTTTGAGATATGGACTCACAGTCTTTTTATACATTATTTTTATATTTTCACCAAAACTTGGAAATTTAATATATTTACCAGACTGTCTCAAATTCTGAAATTTAGTCATTCTATATTTATTAGTTTCGGTTATATGATAAAGGTCAAAAGGGCCCCACATACATACATACACACTGAAAATTTTACTCCCCCCCCCAAAAAAAAAAAAAATAAATAAATAAATAAATAAATAAATAAAGGAGATTTAGGAAACTTTAAAACATATAAATCAGATAAAATCACGATATCGAATTTTTTGAACGAGTACATATACTCTCTTTAGCTGCAGTAGTTGGGTAATGAAAATAATGAAATAATACATATTGCATGGAAAAAACAGAAAAAATACATA
Organism: Salticus scenicus; assembly: GCA_963930645.1. Classification (NCBI taxonomy): domain Eukaryota; kingdom Metazoa; phylum Arthropoda; class Arachnida; order Araneae; family Salticidae; genus Salticus; species Salticus scenicus. Next base: position 143,519,513 of record OZ005650.1, on the reverse strand, counting down.
GCGCAAATGCAGCTAGTAACAAGGTGAAAAATCCATGTTTGATAATAAAACCGGAGACTTTGTGCGTGTGCATATATGAAGGCCGTATAAATTCTCAGTTTCAAATTATATAAAAAATGTGACCGAATTTCCCTTAACCAAGCAAGAAAAACCGATTACCACCTCATTTTTATGCAATTACAACTTGCCAGCAATATTTCTTCTATTGGCCCTATTCATTGTGGCCACAATGTGGCAAACATAGAGTTACCCTTGTCCTAAAAGCATTCAGGAGGCCATCTATAAATATGCCAATCCCGGCCCATCAGTCTTTTTACTGTCGAATTCCATCATTGCTGGCAGCCATAAACGGGCCATTACTTTACCTACAAGTGGCAACCTACAACTGCTGGCAAGTGCAGGCTGCCAACAGTAGGCCATCACTAGCCCATCAGTATGGGTTTTGCTGGGTAGATTTTAAAACTTAAAGAAAAAAAAATACCACTTTATTATTCAGTATTAAAAAAACATTTAATAGAAGTTTTATATTTTATTATGTTACGTCATGCGATAAAATTTAAATAGCATAAACGGTAGAGTAAGCAAATGCGAAAATTTCACAAAATTAAAACAGAAAATTTGTTTTAAAAATTCTGATAAAAATTAATAAAAATCAATTATATTAATTTTAAAAAAGGAAAAAACAAAAGTATTGTTTACTGCGTATTGCTCTTTCAAATAATATTCCTCGTCTTACTGCATTTTTTTACTGTCATGATACTTAATTGAGGTGCACGAATCCTAGAATATTCAAGTTAAAAACAAAAGACAAAAGGGATAAAATAGAATTTTAGCAGTGAGAAGCTAGAAAAAGTTATGTAATATTTAAGAACAAAGACTTAACATTTTAGAATCGAGTAAACTCCCTTCTGCAACGAAAGCCACGCCTTTACAGAATTTTTCTAAAACTTTACATTATAAAACAAAATTATTTTACATACTTCCAATTAAATCATTTAAATTTTGTCTTCAGCATTCAATGTAGTAAATGCCATTGACATTTATGCATACCAGCGTCACATATAGTGTCATATACGAGTATGCAAACTAGGTTTTTTAATACTGTTTCCGCAATATAGAGGCGGGGCTACATTTCTTTTGGAATTCTTTCCCAATCTCTTGCATGCATTACGATAATTTTATAAAAAATAAGCCAATTTGTATAATAAACATCGAAATGTTCCTTAGAAAACAATTATAATAACATAAAGGTAAATTAAAATAGTTTTTCGTCAAAATGTATAGAAATATTGACTCACAGATGATACAAATTATAACAAGTGACGCCCCCCTAACAGCAGTAAAAAATGAAATATCACTGTAACTCAAAAAATAATGTTAGGAACGAGCTGTAAATTTGGAAACCCATGTTTTTGATGATGCCCGTTCTATTCGTGTAAAAATTAACATAGGTCATAATTCATAATTTTTTCAAATATGAATTTATTAAAAATTTTCATAATTCAAAAAATGTTTTTTTAGCAAAAATTTGCATGGAATATGTTTGGGTCACTTCATTCTAACGAATAAAAAAAACAGAATTTAAATATCATAATTATTTCGGAAGATATGATTTAATGTTTGTCACATTCATTTAACATTAGCATCCCCAAATTTTGACAGCTTATAACTCTATGAAAAATTGAGCGAAATATATAAACTATACCATTTTCCGTGATGATTTGATCCAAAGAATTCAAAAATATTATAAAAAAGGGGGGTTACTAAAGAAAAAAATGAAGTTGATGTCAGTTTTAATATGTAGATGACCCCCTAAGTAAAATCTAACTATAACATTGTAAACTAGACGTTATTACAAACTGATCGGTACCAGTCGCATGTTTCTACGATAATTTACGGCGAAATTAGGTGGGGGGGTGGCGTTTTTTTTTTGGGTGACTGTACATTCTGTGCACATTCAAAAAAATACTAGGTACCACTATTTTTCTATGTATGAATCTCAATGTAACTCTAACCACAACAATCACTATTACACAAATATGTATGCTTTTTGCATACAACAAAAACTGAATACCACTACCTCACTGTGAATGACTCTCAAAATGCACAAAACTCAGTATCACATATGTATATACTCTTCGCATATATGTAAAACAAATTTAAAAAAAAAAAAATCACTGAATGCCGCTTCCTTTCTGCATAAAAGTCAGTGCCGCAGCAATCACTATCATGCATGTTTGAATCTTTGCACACATAACCCCCACCACAAGAGTGCATAGTCAATTCTTAACTATTGTTGTATATATTTATAATTACAAATGGATATTATAATTTTTTTTTTTTTAATTTCTTAAATGTTGCACCAAATCAAAAAAAATTTCTGTAAAAGCACAATCTGGAAGAAAATATTTTGAAACTTTATATAATTTAGGCCAGAAAAAAATGTAAAAGTCATTTGAATTTTTATTTATAAAATATTATGGTTGAGTTATGCAAAAATTTTTAGGTTTCGTCAAAAAAATTACTAAAAAAAAGAAAACCATAAGCATATTTGTGTTTTCTAAGTAATAGGTATAAAGTTTTGCAAAAAACAGAGTTTAATTTAGTATGACAGGACCTATTTAAATCTATTCTTCCATATAAAGGCATGCAATAATTGTGAATCATCCCCTGTCATCGGTTACTATATTCATTTCTTAAAATTTCTTTGATATAGTTTTAACGTAGGAGTCACTTGGTGGCTTTTGAATTTTTGTTGTCATTTTGCTGATGAATTAATATGACTACACAATTGTTTAAGTAAAGATCTTGGCGAGAAATGTCACAAGTTACAATTTCAAATTTCATAAAGGGGTTCTTTACTAAAGCCGTTCTATTTCTTTAGCATGATTTTTCTCAATTTTATTTTAATTATTACTTTTTAAAAAATGCACATTCTTTTCTTTTTGACACAAGAAAAAATATATTTGCTTATCTATTTACTTATTTTTGGCATAATTTTTTTTTTTTTATAATTTTAAAATAAAATAGGATGGTTGGGTTTTACGTCGCACTAGTGCTGCACAGATGGACAATTGACGACGGTCTGAGACACACCCCTAGAGGTTGTCCGGAGACATGCCATCACAATTTTGATCCTCCACCGAAGGGACAGCTCTTTCGCTTCGGTGACACCCAGAGGTATAATTTTTGATGGGAAGATGGAGGACATTGCGGCCATGACAGATTTCACGTGCACCAGCCACCATTAGTATACACGACAGTCTTTGGCCGGCTCAAATACCGAACCCGCAATCTTCCAATTACGAGGCCGGCGCTCTACTGACTGGGCTACCACAGCCCTAAAATAAAATAGGATTTTTCACTTAATATTTTTTTTTAATAACACCCCCATCTCTAAATAAAAAATATCCATGGCTAATTAGGACATTTTTCAAGAGAATCTATTTGCAAGCTGGCAAATAAAATATCTTTATTAATTTATATTTTTATCTAACCACCTTCGGCGACCAGCTGGTTTGCGATCCATCAAAAATCTGACTTTACGAAACCCTCGCTCGGTGGCGCCACTCGTTTCAGGGCCTAAAATAGCTTTATTGACATATTATGCAAATAGTTTTATTGATAAATTTAACCACAGTAAATTAACTCGGTTGCACCTGTGGCGCCCTCTTCTCGTTTCAATATCTGAAACAGCCTGTTCACTCACCCTGTTATGATCTTTGAAAATTCTGACTTTAGCAAAATCCCGCTCGGTGGCGCCTGCAGTGCTTTATCCTCGTTTTAGAACTTGCAACAGCTTGCTCGCTCATAGTGCAAATAGCTTTGAAATTTTTAACTGTAGCAAATTTCTGTTCTATGGCGACTAAGGCGCCGCTTTACGTTTCCTGGTTTCAAACAGCCTGTCCACTCACCATGAACCTTTGAAAATTCTGATTGTGGCAAATCCCAAACCCGTTGGGGCCTACAGTCTTCTAATCTTCTCCCGATAAGTAATTTAATCAAAATCAGAATTGGAGATATTGAATTATTAAAATATCAAAGCGCCCTCACGCAACAGAGATTTGCAATATGCACTCTTCTATTTCAATTTGAATGACTTTTAAAATGATATATTACCTGTGAAATTATGTTAATTAGAAGCTGAGATACAAAGGTAATATAAACATTGTTATAAAAAAAAAGTCTGATTTTTCTGTTGTTTTCTCTGAAACTTGCTTAACTGCGGGCTAAATAGTGTTAAAAATCCTTAATACGAAATGTGAGCGGAATATTGGAATTTGAAAGCCTGCATCATAATTAGAATTGGAGATATTGGAATAAAGGTGTTCTGGGTTTGCTGTGGTTTTCTCTGAAACTCCTGTATGGAATTTAACGGCTTATATCAGTTTAAAAGTCCGCAATTTTTGAAATGATGTATTATAAATAATTTAATCATAATTAGAATTCTAGATATTGAATTATTAAAATATCAAAGCGCCCTCTGGCGACAGAAATTTTCAACATATACTCTTCAATTCCAACAACTTTTAAAATGATATATTACTTATGAAATTATGTTATTTAGAAGCTTACATACAAAGGTAATATAAACATTTTTATAAAAAGATTTCAGTCTGACTTATCTGTGATTTTCTCCGAAACTTGCATAATTCTGGCCTATATAACATTAAAAATTCTTAGTACAAAATGTGAGCGGGAATCGGGATTCAAAACTCTCTAAAATATAAAAGAATAAAAAAGTTCTGGATTTTCCGTAGTTTTCTCCAAAAGTTTTATGCAGAATTTGAACGGTTTATATCACTTTAGCAGTCCTCAATAAAAGTACTTTAAAATATATTTCGAATGATGAATTACGTGTAATATTAATGAATATCTTTGATATATTTTGCACTCAGAATGGTTAATCTATCAAGGGCGATTGACATTTTAATTAAAAATTATAACAATCAAATGTATGTAAAACTTTTATAATCTAATTAATAGTAACAAAATTATAATTTTACTGTAATTATAATTTTATTATTACAGAGCAAGGGTTAGGAAAAATTGTGTTACTAGGTGTTGCTAATACTTGGTGTCAAAACTAAAGTAATTAATAGATGATGAGATATAGCCATCTGGAAAAACGTAGTTCTTGAATAATAGTATATTGCATCTTTCAATCGAGAAATACCTAGACTGAAGTGCCTGGGTAAGGCGTTACCACAGGCAGTGGGAACTTACAGAGGTGGCGAGGTTCAAAGAAATTTTCACGGATGTGATTTAAGTTTTTATTTATGAAGTTATAGAATAACAGTGATTTATTTTTTTGAAAATTTATTTAAATATTGATCAGCAAAGTGGGAAAGCCTGTATAAAATTATAAAAAAGCACCACAGAACTGGCGTCAAAAAGTTATAAGTACAAAACTTTGAATAAACACCAAAAAATGCTATAATTGCAACAATTGTTTCAGGTTAAAATAAGACATGACCCTTCCTCAGGCAAACAAAGTAGGTACGAGTGCTGCTATCAAAGTGGCTACACAAAACTGATTTAAATGAAAGCAAAAGCAAATAAAGTCGAATTTAAATAAAAATACTGGTGTGACCAGAATTATAAAAAACAATGAATAAAATAAATATAAGATTAAATAAAACCTAAAAAATTCAAAGCTAAATGTAAAACAATGTTACATGAGTAATTTCCAAGCATCAGGCAAGAACAGAATGGAAGAAAAATCTTGTTAATATTTCTTCTGCTCCGTTCTTGTCTGATACTATCCCTTGTAACATTCATTGGCTTCACACTAAAAACAGACATTTATGCAAATATTTTTCAATACTACTTTCCTTTCCTTACTTTAAATAGTTTTCAGACTTTTGGTTTATCTCTTTGGTAGATAGCAGAACTACTCCGAAATTTAATAAACAATATTTCAAATGAAGCCCAATGCAGAAATCCCTTTAATTTTCTTAATAAGTGGGAGAAAGTGTATTTGCTGCTTTAATGAAGCACTCGTCTTTTTTTTTTTTTCCACCAGATGAAAGGCTGTGTTATTAATTTGACCTGAAACAGCTGTTGGGGGATTTTTACAATCTTTAGTGCTTATCAATTATTTTATTAATTATTACTTGAATTTATCCGGTAATAATTTAAACATTTCAAACCAACAATTTTCAAAAATTATTATTATTATTTTATAATTAAAACTATTTGCCTAATTGTCATTTTCAAAATTAGTTTTGCTATTTTGAAAAGAAAATGTGGAGTGAATGTTAAATGAAATAAATTATGTAAAACAAATGTTAGAATTTTACCTTGCAACTTTAAAATAATGATTTTAAAACAAATTACTGTTCTTTGTCTACAAATCTAAGAATTTTTGAATGCTGGAATTTTCTTCATAACCATAAATAATAAAAAATACAATGCTCCACTCACAATATTACTACCCTTGTGCTTTGATACATTACTTTATCCTAATTTGCTGATTAATTTTATTAGGGTCAATTTTGTATTTTAGTTTTCAGTAATTCCATACTATTAACAATGCTCCTAAGCAAAATTAATGACACAATTATATTTCAGAATGTCATATGTAATACATTTATAGAGACATTAGAATAAAAACAGTATAACATATAAAATTAAATCTGTCAAAAGTGAACATTCAAATTTTTATAACCTGTAATTGTTTTTATTAGTCAGCTGCTTCAATATGAAAATAATGCTAAATTATTACACTTATGTACTTATAGTACCTAAACAACTTAAATAATAACAGGGATAAACATAAAACTATATTTTAAAATTTCTAAAAGAAAAATAAATAAATAAATAATTTTATTAAAATATAATTAATCATCAATAATACGCAATGTTTTTATCAGCATTTTGTGCAAGAGAGTAATAATTTATTATAATACATAATATAAACACATGCACACCTTTTAAAAGTATTAAATACATAGCAAATAAAGAAAAAGAATAGTAACATACTTACGTAACACAATGTAAAAAATCTGTCAATCCATACTACATGGAGGTCTTCAGGAAATGTTCCGAAAATGAACTTTTTCTAGAGCTACAAAACTTATACACAATAGCACAGTCAAAGTTCATATTCAGACATTATTCCATAAAAAGATAAGCACGGGTGAGCATTATACGGGCTTGAACCTGGCACCTCCTGTCTACCAGCTTTAAAAGGAGAAACACTCCGCCATTAGTGCAACCTAAAAAATTTTTGGATGATCTGTAATTGTTTTTATTAGTCAAATTATTAACAAACATTCCCCCCCCCCAAGGTAGTATATTATTGCATACAATAAGTCAGTTTAACAGCAACATGCATACACATAAAATTATATTTAAAAAAAATTAAACATACAATTTCTAAAACTAAAAAAAAGTCTTTAATCTTACTGCTATTAATCAAAAATTGGTAATTATTTTATTCACATTTGGTTCAAAAATATTCAGAAAATGAAAATTATTTATAAAACCGAATATAAACAGATTTCTTGTTAATAATGAAATTTGAATACTGCTATATATACACAATAACAGAGACGACATTCACTTTCAGATATAACAAAAAACACTATTTACAAAAGAGAGTAACACAAAAATTTCATTTTAAGAAACACACACTTTACATAGATAATGTTATATAGACAATATTGTGATACAATTCGAGGTAATCAGCAATTTTTTTCTTTTTTTAAGCTAGATTGGTTGTAATTTTTGATCAAGTATTATGATAAGTGTGTTATTTATTATTTCTTACATTAATGAGCAAATTTTGCATCATCAAAAACCTAGTGAGTTAATTATACTTGTAGACCTATTAAATACATCACAGGTACAACATAATGCAAATGAAATTGACAGTAGATTTGCACAAATTAATAATTTTGAAATATCACTTTGCTATAATATCATCAGGAAAAATTCACATGTTTGATTCAAATCTTTCTGTATAAAGTATTAGGAAGCATACATTAGTTTGAAAAAAATTCCTTTGAAAAACTTGTATTAAAAGGTAAGGAATAAAAACTTTGTGTTTACGTTCATATTATAATAAGTACATACAAGTCAGAATAACAATTGTTTTCAAACATTTATACTTCCAAACAAAGCCAGGATTTTTTCAGTTGTAAAAAATAAATTAATTGAAACATTTTTATTTAAAAACTCCCATATTATTATTTTACAGAGCAGGGTTTCCAAAAGTTTAATATCATTTCAAACAATTGAACTTATAAACAAACAATGTAATACTTCTAAGTTTAAATCCTCCTTATGTATATAAAAAGAAAACGAAATATTGTATCTCTTTCATAAAAAGAGAAAAATATCTCAATCTGTTAAACATTAAAAATAAATAATACACTTTTATTTTATTTTACGATAAAAAAATTCCAAATTTGTTTACATAAAAAGTAATAAATTTTATCGCATCCAAACAAAACGAAAACATATTCCGCTTTCTTTTTAACAAAACATATCAATATTATTTATAATAAAATACGTCTCGTAAAACAATTGAATGCAAAAATTTATTTCTCTCACCTTTATCAAATTTTAATCACTATAATCCATGATGCTTCTACTCGTCGTCGCCGCCATGTTGTTTATTTTCCTTTCCTTTTTCAACATCGACAAGCTTGTCACTAGCAAAGATTCTCGCGACAATTTCTTGTCACTTTCGACAAGGAAAAAGGTGACAAGTTGTCGATGCGATGTGAATAAACTACCGATATGGTTCCTCCCATCGACAGTGACGTCAAAATGACGTTATTGTCACCAAGCGACAGTTGTCGATTGGAATATGCTAGGGCCCTTAAACTAACCTTCCTTATCGGGACTCCAGTCAACTTTCTTGCTATAACCGAGTAATATATGTGGAAAGACATCAAAAAAGGAGTTTATGTAGAAACTTAGACAAAAGTCACTAGAACTGTTTTTGAGATACGGTCTTAACGTTCCAATTTCAATTTGGCAATTTTCACCAACAGTTGGCGAAATCATCTGTACACTGGATCTGAATTAATTCTGAAATTCCGTAGTTGTCTCTTAATTAATTTTGGAGATGTGATAGTCAAAATTTTTCCACACATATACATACCACACACTGACCAACTGCCAAAAACCACATTTTTGCACTCAAGAGATCTTAAAAGGTTTAAATCAGGTGAACACTCGACATCGAAATATTTAATTGAATACAATACTTCCATTATGGTATTTGCAGTAAATATTATTTATTTAAGTAACTTGCGTTTTATAGTGAACTAAAACAACATCTATCAGCTCAATGATTCTCTTTAATATTTACGGAAATTAGAGCGCCGACAGACAGGCAGACAGGCGGAGAGACAAACCCAAGTCATAAATACTTTTCAACTTTGTTGGAAAGCGTTAAAGATAAAACTGTTACAAAAATATCTTTTTTTATTTATTTTAATTGTTTATTTATTTTTATTTTTATTTTATTTTTAACTTTATTCTGTGCTACAGATTTCTCCAATTAAGAATTTTTATTTATTAATACTTTTCAGAGCTCCTTATTTTCTTTAAAAATTAACAATATTTTTTTATCCGAAAACTTTCATTAAAACATCGTTCACTTTTTAATATTCAGTTTAAAAAATGGCATTATTAAAACATCTGTTGTAGCATTTGTTGATCTAGCTATAGTTAGTGATAATAATTATTATTACGAATTTCGCCCTTGTTAATAATTACTTCAGCTTAAAGCGCGGTTAACTACTGCGTTTTGAAGCGAATTTCACCAATTGGATTATTAAATTCTCCATAAACAGATTATGTTACACCATATTTGTTATTAAATCATTAAAAGAAAAATGTTGTAGTATCTTACGATTTCTATCACATATTACTACAGTTAGTCTATATTATTTTTAGGAATAGTTTGATCAGAATACGGAAAATTGACTGGACAAATCAGACACCTAGGCATCTTTCTGTCTAAGGAAACCTAATCGATATTTCATTAAACATATAAAAAAGAGTTTACATACGCGTTTAGAAAAAAATTGTTGGAAGAGCCTTTAAAAAAAGAAAAAGAAAGAAAGAAAGAAAAAAAATAAAACTATTTCTGGGATTTAAAACTGACTTTTCTAATCGCGATTCCAATCAGGTTTCCTTCTTTAATCCATTAATATATGTGAAAAGACATCGAAAATCGAGTTTATCTAGCAACTTTGAAGAAAATCATTAGAGCCGTTTTTGAGATATGGACTTAACGTTCCAATATCGATTTTGCAACTTTCACCAGAAGCTGGCAAAATCATCTGCACACTGAACCTGAAATCTGAAGTACTGTCGTTCTCTCTTCATTAATTTTACAGATATAATTTTCAAAAGCTTTTCCACACACATACATACATACACACATACACATTGACCAATTGCCAAAAACTACATTTTTGCAATGAAGATATCTTAAAAGGTGTACATTAGGTAAAAACTCGACATTGAAATATTTGAAGGAATACAATACCATTATCAATGGCAGTCGGGTAATGGAATTAAAAAGACAGCTGTGTGATTTATTGAATTTATTAATTTAAAAATATCGACCTTTTTATTCTCTCTTTTGTTTAAAAGAGCTTAAATTAAAATTAACAATTGTCGGATTTAAATTTTATTCATTCCTCTTCACCTGACAGTGTAAACAAATTAAATAAATATTTTAAAAATTGTTCGTTTAAAGTAACCAACTGTTTTAAAGTTTGTTCAAAATATGTTTTATTATTATACATTTGCATTAATCAATAACATTTCTGTTCTTTAAAACAAGAAAATAACAAATATAGGATTAAATTCCTACCGTTATCAATTTTGTCTCAGAATTACGTTTTCGTTTATCCTTTTGTTATATTGATATTTGTGTTATTGGAATTCTTTTCTGTTTACGCTTAAAACAAAATTCCAAATATTATCATTTATTTTATACATATATATTAGTTTTTAAAATATATAAAAATGTCATTTATTGCCTCCAGTGCAATTGTAACTGATGGAGGAAAAATATTTCTGGCGAATGCACTTACATGCATTGCATTCTTAGCTTTTCGACTGGGCATATTATTCTTGCGATATCTTTTTATCTTTTATCTTTTTTTCTGTTTTTATAAGGTATAGCTAGTTTTTTTTTTTTTTTTTTTTTTTTTTTTTTCATTGATATTTATATTAAGAAAAAGTGTATTATAGTTTAGATGTGGTAAAGTATATTTTTTCACCACCGACAGCATAGATATATCTCAAGAAAAAGATGTAATTAAAATTTCTTGATGATAATTCATATTAGATGAAAAACAAATTTCAATTTAAAAACATTAATAACTGCTTAGATTAATTTGTAACAACATTTTCGATATCATGAGAAGAAAGACGTTCAGCCAATCGCTTTTCTTATTTCTTGTTTGCCTGTTCTACCTACTTGCGATATACAAATTCAATAAAATATTTAAAATATCACTAGAATCAGAAACATTATTTAAAAGATTATTTGAAATAATTTGAGTCATCGAAAATAAATAAATGAATAAAAAGAGATTAACAATGAGATAAAGAACTCACTGTTCATTAAAGAACAGGTAAGCAAATTTGATAAATTGTCAAGACATGTAAAATTGTTTTGGCTCGAAATAATCAGAATTATTTTTTATTATATAAAAGAAAGTACACATTTTTTTTTTTAATCTGAAGAAGGGTTATGCTTCCATTCAAAACAATTGTTAAGTAACTTTGTCATTTATTGGTACCCTTTATAATACTACAAAGTTATTATTCATTACCATTCCGAAAACAAAAAACAAAAAAACAAAATGAATGTATACATACCAAGTTTAATTCTTCTAAGCTTCACAATAAGCAGGCATTCTAAACAAAATAAATAGTTTTGTTATCTACTAGAACCTTTTTTACAAAGATGCGAAGAGACATTAATAGAATGTAATGCTATTTTTGATTCAGCGGCTAATTTAAATATATTATCGAAAACTGTAAGTGGTCTACTAGGAATTAAATTGATCAAAAACAGACTTAGTGCAGCAGAACTTAAAAGGAAAATTGCGTATAATAATTTCGAAGGGAAGTGGCAGTTTTAATGAACCTATTGAATTCTTAGTTAATGATGAAATTACAAGTTTGACTTTAAGTACTAATTTAGATATTTCAACCATTAAAATTAGGAGATCCAAGGTAAAGAGATTAAGGCATTATTAAATGCAGATATTTTCTTTAAATAATGAGAGGTAATGTTTGTAAGATAAAGAATTTCTATTTTAAGAAACAAGAGCTCCGTTATGGGTCGCGTGAAGACGACTCTATGAAAAGAAAAATAATGATGAAAACTCATGTCTTCATCTTAAAAATGATTGTTCGATAGATGATACTTTAAAACAATTTCTCAAATTGGAATTCCTTTGTATAAAAGACAATCTCTGTTTTCATGAAAAGGAACGGGTTATGAAAAATTTCAAACAAGCAGTACAATAGGAAAATGAGAGATACAGAGTAGAATTCCGTCAACATTTAAAAGAATTATCAAATAATGTTCCTTTTGCAAAACAACCATTTTTTTAATTTATGTAGAAGGTTGCAGAAAAATTACGAACGGTATTTGCAATACCAAGAAATAATTCAGAATTATTTAAATTAAGAAATAATTTAAAAATTCAAAAATCCTAAAATTAATGATGATAAACCAATCTTTATTATGACCCCACAACTTCTTAGGTGCTAAACATTTTAACCTGTATATCTATCTATATACATATATATCTATATTAACTGTTTATTTACATTTTATAGCATACTAAGGGATTCATTTTGTTTATGTTTCAACATTCTCGCTTCCAAAAGTTTATTCATTTTATCAAAAGGTACAAGTTAGGAATTAATTTAAATGTCTAATAATATAAATTGACGTTTTGAAAAAGTAATAAAATTTGGTACTATAAACTTAAAAAAAATAAAATAAAATAAAATAACTATTATAAAATATTATGTTATCTGATTATTACCATATCATTAGACAATAAGATATCAATCGAAAAAACATATTAAATGTCAATTTTCACTTAATCCAGAAATTCATATTATCTGTACAGCTAAAAATCAGAGCAGTCTCTGTTGTCTATACCTATATATTTAAGTAAAGAAATCTTCGTATTATTCAATCGAAGGGAAATACTGCCAACAAATAATAAACGTTACTTACAAAATAAATAAATAAATAAATAAATAAATAAAATGGTATTTAATATAGATACTTCACCCATATATGTACTGAATTTAAAGAAAAATTTATGTCCAGGTGTATGTATATATATATAATATATATATATATGTGTGGGGGGGGATAATTTTTAAAAATGAAATCATTGACAATAGATTATTCTAAACTCAAGGAACTACATAATGACAATATATTATCATAACCTCGAGATACTAACAGTTGCACGAGTGATTTGAAAAAAAGTAAACATATTAGGCGTTCTATGATTTTTGATATAAAGAGAATGTTGAAATGTAAAAGTATAACGTATTTATTGTTGAATTCTATGTGTATAATAATTGCTATATGAGCAAGGTATTCAGTAGGTTTTTTTAAGATAAGTAAATCTTACAAATTTATGGGGGGCTTTACCCGGGATTGATCTAAATAAAAGTATTGATCTAAACAAAAGGAATAGAATATTTAAATTGAGTTACAGAAATAAAGGAAAAGTTAACGAAGTAAAAGAAAGCAACATTATGTCTTTTCTGAACAAAGTGCGAAAAAGCAATTTGATTGAACTATGCCAAGAACGTGAATTTAGAATAAAGGATGGTTAAAACGGTCTAACATACAAAGAACTCAATATGGAACAGGCATGAAATTACGAGAGAAAATTTTGGGTTCATATAAAGTTACTAATGTAAGAGCAAATCAATGATATGATATAAAGAAAGTTGGGGACCATGAAGGCCCAAGCCAAACATCTTCATCTGCCGAATGTATGAAACCATGGCCTGAGAATTAAATATGGCGAATTAAATAGCTTGTTAGAAAGTGTGCTGTGTTTGGAATTATTTAAAAAATGTGCAAAATTAAAATTGATTTGGTGATATGATCAAAATTCGAATGTGCTTTCCGTTGGGTCACTGGACTATCAGGGCGACCGAATGTAGGATAATTTTTTATAATGAAATCGTTGACAATAGGTAAGCCTAAACTCAAGGAACTACATAATGACAATATATTTTCGTAAACTCGAGATAGTAACAGTTGCAGGAGTGATTTAATAAAAAGCTAGACATATTAGGCGTTCTATGATTTTTGATATATAAGGGACTGTTGCAATGTAAAAATATAACCCTAACAGCACAGTTAGGCTTAACTTATCCACAGTACATCTTAAGGACGTTTCTGGGATGTCTTTACATCTAGAAGACATCTTGAAGATATCCTGGGGAGGCGATGTGCTGTCTGGGAACTTATTTATTATTGAATTCTGTGTGAATAAAATTTGCTATATGAGCAAGGTATTCAGTAGGTCTTTTAAAATAAGTAATTCCTACACACACACACACACACACACAGACACACACACACACACACAGACACACACACACACACACATATATATATATATATATATATATATATATATATTTCAATAAATTTGGTTAATGTTGTATTTTGCTTATATGGAGCAAAAATGAAACAAAAAAATAATTAATTTCTGTTTTCTCTCTACAGAAAATCGATTATGTAAGTTTTCTATATTAATATCTATATCAATATCTAAAAGAAGTTTTTTTAAATCTAAATAAAAGGGTTTTTTCATTCCATTATATACAAAGTACTAATTTTGTAATGTCTACCAGTCTCATCAAGCCATTTCTTTCTTATTTTATAGGTAGTTTCTGTAAAAATCAATATTTAAATTCTTTCTGAGTATGATGAATGACATTTCTTGTTTATTTTAACTAAATGTATTATGCAATATTATTAGAGTATCATATGTAACTTGTTTTCGCACTATTTCTCATTTTTTAAATGGATTTACAAAGGAAAAATCCATAAGAATTCCTTTTATAATTTTAGAAGACAGACATAAAAGAGAGCCATAATGTAAATCACGAAGAAGCTATTTTCCTAAGGAAAATGTAATCTATTTATTAATTTTATCGGAAGTGTTTTTTATTCATTCTTGATATATTACACAAGGCAACTCTTTTTCTAGTACAGTAAAACAATTTTGAGTTCTTTGTGAAGATTTAGTGACGATTTCATGCATTTAGGTATGGGAAAATGTGCAAGTAAAATTTACTCGAATAATGTTTAAATATGTAAAAAAACTATATTTATTCTTATAAAACATATTCTAGTGTTATTAAATAATGATATATATTATTCTTGTTGTTCTAATCTTAAACCGAAACGTATTCTCTAAAATTAATGCATTTTCATCTAAAATCTGTTCCTAGTAAAGCCTTTTGTAAACTGTTTTACCGCAAAAGAACATTTTTCACAATTGATCCAATATAGCTTAATAAGGGATTTCAAGTATTAAAGTATTTTCTTTATTATAATTGTTTAAAAAAATAATTATGTATAAATGTAATTAATTTTTTTATTATTTAGACGAAAATAATGCTTTTGAAAAATAAAGCATTTACATACAAGTACTAAGTTTTAACAACATATTTCCTGGAGAAAAAGTAATCTATTTATTAATTTTATGAGAAGTGTTTTTTATTCATTCTTGATATATTACACAAGGCAACTTTTTTTCTAGTACAGTAAAACAATTTTGAGTTCTTTGTGAAGATTTAGTGACGATTTCATGCATTTAGGTATTGGCAAAATGCGCAAGTAAATATGGTTTGCTGCAAATTAATGCTTTAAAATGAAAAGTAAATTTGGTATACTAAGATTTTCTCTCTTCAATTTGTAATTTATTTTGAAACGATTAAAAAACTATTATAAAGTGTTTTTGAAATTGTCGTATAGAAAGAAACGCAAAGCCACAATAAGAAACCTAAAGTAGTTATTTTCCACATGCAGTTTTCTTGCATAAATTTTGCATTATTTAATTTAACCATATTATCCTATAATGTTTCTTAATTCCTGACTACATAATCTGACACAATCCAAATTAAATATGGGGGAAAAAAGGCTTTAGACTGTTTTCCTGTTTATTCTCAGTCGAATCAGTTTAACTAATACATTTTTATAATTTACAGTGTTGTTGATCAGAATACCTCTTAGAGAATATACTTACAAGAAATGAAAACTTCCTTATAGAAATTTTATTTATGAATATATCATAAAAACATAATCAAAAATAAATCTTCAAATCAAAGCTATGAGAAATCATAAATTGCACCAATAAAAATAAAACAAAAGTGCAATTTACGAGAAAAATGTTGCCCAGATCAACTAATGTTATTTTATTGAATCTATTGTATGTCGCAGGAATCAGAGACGTAGCCAAATCTAAAACAAGATGCACCGTATTTTCCTCATTAATTTCATATTTATTTCCCATTTTTATGTATTTAACTATGTTCTACAAAATAGCCATATTAATGTTTGCACATTGGGAATCCTTTCTTAGTGATTCAAAATCACGATTTTTTTCTGTTTCAAGTTCTATTTTGTGCATCATATTGTGGCATATTATTTACTGTCGTCGGAGTAAAATTTTTTCTCTTTTGAAAAACCGTCATCAAATCTCAATATGGCAAGTTTGTGACAAGCGATTAAAGTACACATCAAGCATAAAAGTAATATTATATCTTATATCATTAAACAATTTTACTGTCTTGATTATGCCGATATTTATTATCTTATCAAATTCCTCGAATTCATATTTTATCTTTTGGCTGAAGGGTACAGGAAGTGAATTTGATTATGTAAGCTATCTCGTTCTCTTTGGTATCTTTTTTCTATATTTTGCAGCAATCATAGTTTTTCCGGTTATTGTTTTATCAATATTTTGTTTCTTGACACTTAAATTAGCACAGAATTTAGAAGAATTTAAATCTCTGATTAAAATATGTAGCATCTGGCATGGTTCACTTTCACGTCACTGTTATATGCATGAAAAATTAACGAAAAGAGTGAAATCTTTCGACAACACATTCTCGTTACCAATATTCTTTCTATTTTGCCTCATGATATCGTCTGCTTTTACAGGTTTAGCACTCGAAATTGAACATACTAGATCCAACTTACACCACATAATAGAAGGATTTCTTAATATGTACTTCAGCATAGTTGGAATAACAGCTATTATTTATGTTAGTTCTAAAGTATCTCAAGAGTTAGAAGAAATAAACCAGTTTTACAGAAATTGTTATGAGAAGATAATAAGAAACGACGCAATTTCATTCACATCAAGCGACAAAAGAAAACTAACTATTTTGAAAATTATATATAAAAGACCAATTTTACATCTGACGGCGTGGAATCTGTTTAGTTTAGATAAAAGTTTATTTTTCTCAACATTTGGAACTATGTTGACGTATGGGTTCTTAATTATTCAACTGAGAGATAAATAAAGCACTTAAGAATGTCAATATCTATCTCTCTATATATATAGGTACACTGCGTTAATTTTTACTATTTTTTATTGTTAATATATACATTATATTTGTATGCTTGAGTTGAGGTCAGCTTGTAAATCTTTATCGAGATGAAGGCAGATTGCATTTGACAGAATTGCATCATGAAGAATTGAAAAACAGCCAGGGCCAGCGCGGAAATAGAACCCACTCTCCGACACCCGCAAGCGATTACCGAAAAATGTTAATATATTACTGTAAAAAAAAAAAAAAAAAAAAAAAAAAAAACTTTAGGCTTTAATATTTTTTATCTGTGCCTGTGTAAATAAACTGCATTTAGAGTTACTATGAGTATACTTTATAAACTACTCTATTTTTTCTGCGATACATATTAGAAAAATATGCCTGTAATTACATTCTCACTTAAACATGAAAAAAATTATCTATAATAAAAACAATATAATGAATACTTTATTATAGAACTCACTTTTTGTTACGGATATAGCCTGCACTAATCAATTCAACAAATACAATAAAACTGTATTCTGAAACGAAGTGAAAGAGTTCTAGTTTCGTTTGTTACAGTTGTTTGACTGCGACAGTGTCCTAGACCCACTCTCCGACACCCAGAAGAGATTACCGCAATTTTTACTGTATTGGACTCTTTTTTTTTTTTTTTTTTTTGTTAGAAATAGCTTGATGCAAACAGTTCAACTAATACAATAATATTCTATCCTCAAACTGAGTAGTAAATATAAAAAAGACGTAATTTCAGTCGCTGTATATACGAATGTGGAAGAGTTGTAATTTTGTTGACTACGGCAGTATCGTAGACCTTGAAAGAATTATCTTTGTGGGAGTCTTTCTAAAATGTTCTAGCCCGTATTTAAGCCAGAAAACCATGGAAAACCCGGAACAGCTAGACAGACAAACGGGACTAGAGATCAAAAAGTCACATCCCGTCTTCTGGTTTTAGAGCAGATCATCTTGGTCATGAAGAGAAAAAAGAGAAAGTGAAAGTTGAAAAGAAAAAACAATATTTTATATAAATGGGTTTGTTTGAATTTCAAATTTTATTGTGGTGAATAATTACAAGCAATTATAAGGTATTATGAATAAAATTGGTAAAAAGATAATTCAATTGTTTATCCGTGAAAAGGAAAGATTAGACAACTAAGCTTATTTACAATGGGGATAAAAAGGGGGGAAATAAAATTGTTGTCTACTTATGGTCCAAATGGCTACTATCACAGGGCCAAAATAAAACACTTCATACATAGTAATATCTTCGATTTAATAAGTAAAGACAGAATATTTAAAATGCATATTTAATGCTCTGTGGTAGCCTGATCAGAAGAGCATCGAGTTTGTAATCGGAGAATTGTGGGTTGAAACTTCAAGCCGATCAAAGACCTTAGTATACATTAATGGTAGCTGGTGCGCATAAAATCATTTATGGTGGCATTGTGCTCCATGTCCGTAAAATTAATACCTCTGGGGGTTACCGAAGAATTAAAGCCATGCAATCTGAGTAAGATCAAAGTTACGATGCCATGTCGCCGGACCAACCCTAGGGGTGAATCACAGAACTTCGTCAACTGCTCAATGCGTAGCTCTAGAAAGATATTAACAATAAATATCAATTATATTATGATATTTGCAGTATAAAGTTAATTGCCGAAACGTCAGTGGAGGCCCTACATTGAGACTCAAAACGGTTTTGGGTGTGTCTGTCTGTCGCGCGATAGCGGCCGCAAAAATAGCGCTATTGACCTGAAATTTAGTACACATGTTCATGAGCCCCACGAAATCAGCTGTAAAGTTTTTGGTATGTACTCCATTTATAGTTCGTATACAGGGACACGCCAAAGTTTTTCTTATCATTACGGCCTATGGGAGGAATTTGTATGTATCGCAATAGCGGCCGCAAAAATCACGCTATTGACTTGCAATTTGGTACACATGTTCATGTGCCACACGGAATCAGCTGTATAGTTTTGGGTGTGTATTCCATTTGTAATTCGTGTACAGGGACACGCCAAAGTTTTTCTTATTATTACGGCCTATGGGAGGAATTTGTATGTACCGCAATAGCAGCCACAAAAATCACGCTTTCGACTTGCAATTTGGTACACATGTTCATACGCCCAACGGAATCAGCTGTATAGTTTTAGGTGTGTATTCCATTTGTAGTTCGTGTACAGGGACACGCCAAACATTTTCTATCATTACGGCCTATGGGAAGAATCTGTATGTACCGCGATAGCCGCCGCAAAAATCAAGCTATTGACTTCAATTTTTGCCGAAACGTCAGTGGAGGCCCTCTGTTGAGACTCAAAAGGATTTTGGGTTCCGTCGGTCCGTCCGTCTGTCTGTCTGTCTGTCTGTCGTGCGATAGCGGCCGTAAAAACCACGCTATTGACTTGAAACTTTGTACACATGTTCATGATCCCCACGAAATTAGCTGTATAGTTTTGGGTGTGCATTCCATTTGTAGTTCGTGTACAGGGACACACCAAAGTTTTTTTTATCATTACGGCCTATGGGAAGAATTTGTATGTACCGCGATAGCGGCCCCAAAAATAACGCTATAGACTTGCAATTTGGTACACATATTCACGAGCCCAACGGAATTAGCTGTATAGTGTTAGGTGTGTATTCCCTTTGTTGTTCGTGTACAGGGAGGGACACGCCAAAATTTTTCTTATCCTTACGGCCTATGGGAAGAATTTGTATGTACCGCAATAGCGGCCGCAAAAATCCTTTGATTGACTTGCAAATTGGCGCACACATTCCAGCTTTCCATATAAGTAGCTGTATAATTTTCATTGCTATATTTTTTATAAACTGTATACAGGGACACGCCAAAATTCTTAATATTACAGCGTATGGGGTGAATTTCGTTTAAACGCATTTTAATATCATTACTTTGCAATGAAGAAAATGAAACTAGAGTACGTGAGTAAGATGCTTAAACTTATGTTGCTTGAAGAAAATATGTGCTCTTAAGCTTTCTAATTAATGTACAGGACCTTACAAAAGTGTTCTGACAATGTCACTTAGTCATCCAAACGATGTTAAATTTGGAACAATTATTAATTTTAAACGCAAAATAAACTGAATAGTTTTTACTGGTGTATACGATGTTTATGGTTCGTTTACAAAGACACACGAAAGAATTTCGTAACATTAGAGCCTATGGACGAATTTTTAATTTAAGCGCGCACTTTAATGCGTTTATGCTGAATTGAACTTAATAAAGTTAACATAAATTATAAAGATGCTTAAAATCATGTTTACTCTAAAAAAGGTTGTGTATAGACTAAATAATTTATTGGACCACACAAAATACTTCCGAGTATGTACTGTAATCATCCAAATGAAGTCAAATTAGTTTGAAAGATTAATGAGTTATAATTAATTAGATTTATTCTTATTATTGGCGTTTATAATGACTGTGGTTACTTTTCCGGGATACATAAAGGAATTTCGTACTTTTATGGTGTATATTCGGTATTTCTTAAAAGTGTATTTTAACATTGTTACACCCCATCAAATATAATGAAATTTTATTAGAATTTTAAAAGCCTGTTTTCATGTTGAAAATTGTGGGCATAGAATTGATAATTAGTTTAAAGGTTACGCAAAATATTTCCTATATGCTATGTAATTTTTTTTGTATGAAATTCGGTATTTATGAATTTCCGGGAAATAATACAAGACCGTCGTTTAATAAGAATGCATATTGTTGCGTACTTGGGGGTTTGTAAGTTGTCCGAGAATGAAAGGCGAAATTTGCAAAAATTCAGTGATTTATTCACAGAAAGTTCCAGAAGAATACAGGTCTATAAACCAAGTATAAGCTTCAATTCAACCAGTAAACATAGCTTAAACAACAGCCGTTAACAGCAAAACAACAGTACAAACTGTTTAGCAATAACACATAAAGCAAGTCTCATTCAAAGAGGCTCAAAGCAAAGCAAGCATTTGACGAAACCGACACAGATCTGACAAGTAAACCTTCTCTCCTTTGATACCGGTTTTCCGGAAACCCATATATTTTCTGAAAGCTTATGTCACAAGTATAAAAACTGTGAAATCTTAGGGGCAGAGGGACAAGCGTTTAGGAGATACAGGGCCCACAAAGTATCAGTAAAGTGTGTATAGAGAGACATATTCCCATAAAAACGTCTCTATTCCTTGTATGTTCCCGTATATTGCTGTCAAGTACTAACGTATTGTATGTCTTCTTCTTACATTGCTTCTTATTATATGGATACTATAGTCATTGTGGTGGCCTTGGTCTCCCGATTCGGAACAAGTAATCGGTCACCGAACATCCAGGAATCGGAGATGATAAAACACATAATTATTCTCCTGGAAAATGATATGGAGATTATGGAAGGGATCCGGACATTAGGATTTGCTAGAGGCGATGGAGAAAAACGGACGAGGATATGGACTTCGAAGACGATGGTGTCTATAAGGAACAGCAATGCTCGTCGCAACAGTCACAGTCTCCACTTCTGTCATGACATATTTTGGTCAAGTATGGCTAATGACAGGAAGAAAATTTTGCTTTTAGTGGATTCATGGTGTTCTAACAAAGATCATGCATTGTCTGCTTCCGAAGTACTTGATGGTAAAGTCCTACAAAAAGAATTGGTACCTGAAGGATGTACAGGAAAGATTTAGCCTCTGGATATTCATTTTTTCAGACACTAGAAATCTTTTGATCTTTACATAATGGAAACAATTATTATCGAGACGCATGAGCACATCTGGCAGCGCGATAGTTTTCTGGCCCTGCAGTCTTTTTTCCCTATATCAGTTTAATGCTCCTCGTTTCAAGAACTTGATTAAGTATGCTTTTTATAAAAGCGGATACTTGGACGACAAACCTGGAATGTGGATTGCACCAATGGATTACTGCTTCAATTCATTGACAAATGATGAGTTTGCAAATGTGCGGCTATCGCTTTTGTAAAATGTGCCCATTGTGAACTGTCTTTCTGCCCGTCTCACTGTTTATTTGGTGAATTGTACATTGATTGTCTCTTGTAATGGACTTCATTTGAAGTCAGTAGCAAGTATCCCAACGTATACTGTTTCTTTTTAACGAGTTGTTTCTTCCTTTATAATGATACCTCCACCTTCTTACCATATTATTAGTTCATATAAATACGTGAAACGAACATTTTAGCGACTTTTGGTGTCATCTTTCCAACATTTTATGTCCTATAACTCCTAAACGCTTATCCCTCTGCCCCTAAGATTTCACAGTTTTTCTACTTGTGGCATAAGCTTTCAGAAAATATATAGGTTTCCGGAAAACCGGTATCAAAGGAGAGAAGGTTTACTTGTGAGATTGGAAGCCTTGGCTAAAAAAATGCTCCTTTTATACTATTCTATCGAACACAGACTGTTCTGGAAAATTATCGTATCTCATCAACCAATGAGATTAGAGCTTCCATATTTGGTATATCCCTAATAAGGATTTTCTCGCCTAGGTCGCCAAAAAAAATCGCCAAGGAGGGAAACAGTCGCAAAATTTGGCGCCAAATCCATTTCTTCCCTTATTGGAGCTTTTCAATTCGTTTTCAAAGGAAAATTACGCTATTTTAACGCTAAAACGACTAGAAATGCACAAAATTAGCATTTTATCGACTTACTAAGCCTCTTTGAAAAACTTTATACAAAAATAAATGCAATTATTTACAATTCCGTAACACTTTATATGATATTCAAATAGGTATAGAAAGAGAGATACAGCGGGGGGTTGAGGGGGCGGCAGCCCCCCTCAGGAATGTATCTGATTATGGTAATAAGTCGATCGAATCAATATATAATATTATATAATAAGAAATAAATAAAAATGACCTATTGAAAAATGTCTGATGCAAAAAGGACGTTGAGGCTCCTGATCTGCAGATCCACTAGTTAAATATGATTCATATAAATAACTTATGTTTTATAGTAACCTCGAATAACATAGATCATTTCGACAAATTTCCTTACTATTTTTGGGAATTTTTTTCCTTACTTTACAGTGTACTACATATTTATGCAATTAAGAATTTTTATTTAATAATACTTTTCAGAGCTCCGAATTTCCTTTACAAATGAACAATTTTTTTTATCCAAACACTTTCATTAAGACATGATTGACGTTTTAATATTCAATTTTAAAAATGGCATTATTAAAAAAATTATTGTAGCATTTTTTGATATCTTATACTATTAAGCGAGCAATATTTGTATATATATTTCACTGTTCTCGAAAACGGTAGCTCGGACAGTCACAAGATTTAACACAAAGGTGCCCCCCGAAGGATAATTGTGCACATCGAAGTCAGAATTTCGAATTTCTGTTTAGTTTTCTTTTAATTAATAAAAATATGAAAATAATAAGCTAATAATAAAAAAAAATTAGCCATTTAAATTTAATCCGTAATTTAATATTTGCCAAAAAAAAAAAAAAAAAAAAAAAAAATTACGAGTTTATTGTTTTTTCCAACAGGAAAATAAATACGTTTATCTAAACATGAACAATACTACACACTACTGATCGCAGAGCTTTCAAATTTGGCATATAGGTACCTGGGACCCTGCAGGTGTGCACCTCATCGAGATTTTTTCGAATTTCGAATCTGAATTTTTTAAATTAATGTTTTTTCGATTTTTAACATTGGCTTTTATGTTTCATTTTTCATGAATTTATTCTTCGATTGTAATCGTCTGCGTATCTTAGCAACGGCTATACTATGCAATTTATTTTTTATTTAATACATTTATTTGAGGGCGAATCTTCTTTCTCTTTTTAATTTATTATATTTATTGAAAATAAAATGGTAATGCAGTAGAAAAAATTAAATATATTAAATTTAAAATTTAAAAACGTATTTATAACAGTTATGTTTATGTATAATTTTTATAGTATAACAACAATTATTTTTCATTTGTTAATTTAATTTCTTTAAAAGTTTTTTTTTTTTTTTTCTAATTTAAAGTATTTGTCAGGAGATAATGGTATTATATAGTAGAAAGGATTAAACTGATTGGAATTTATTTGTTTTTTATGTATTTAATTCCTTCTAAAAGAAAATCTACTTTTTATTTTATTTCATTACATTGGTCGGAATCAAATTGTAATACAGTGTAAATAGCATGAGCAATAAAATACTTGGTTCAAAAACTAGAATATTTAATAGACGCTGAGATACAGTTATCTTTAAAATCGTAGTTCTTAAATAATGGCAGACCCACCTATCGTCAATAAATACCCATATTGAAATACATAGGAAAGATATTTCTGCAGGCAGTGGGAACCTGCTCCCGATACACTGCGGGCAGAGAAAGAGCTGCCGTAGTCAGCGAGTACCCGATGCGAGGTCTAGAGCGATTCCAATGTAATTATTTTAGTTTTTAATTATAATGTGATGTGAAAAATAAATAATGATCCAATTCTTTTGGAGATTCATTTAAATATAAAGGCCAGCGAAGCGGGCGTAGCCTGCTAGTAGCTATAAATAGAGATAATAATTATTATTACGATTTTCACCCTAGTATTCACTACTACAGCTTAAAGTGTGGTTAACTGCGTTTAGAAGCGGATTTCACGTACTGGGTTATCAGATTTTCCATCAACAGGTTATGGGTTACGCCATATTTGTTATTAAGTCATTAAAAAAGAAAAATTGGTGTGTAAAACTTCATGACTGCTATCATCCATTATTACACTTAATCTATATTATTTTTAGAGGTAACGTGGTTAAAAAGAATAATATTGAGACTTGACAGATCAGTCACCTAACAATATTCCTGTAAGAGAAAACTAATAGATACTTCATTAAACATATAAAAAAGAATTTACATACGCGTTTAAAAAAAATTGCTGGAAGAGCCTTTTATTAAAAAATCATCTTTTTCTGCTATTTTAAACTGACCTTCCAAATCATGACTCCAGTCAAGTTTCTTGCTTTAACCGAGTAATATATGTGAAAAGACATAAAAAAAAAAAAATGTTTATGTAGAAACTTAGACAAAAATCATTAGAACTGTTTTTGAAATACGGACTTAACATTCCGATTTCAATTTTGAAATTTTCAACCAAAGTTTGCAAAATCCATCTGTACACTGGACCTGTACAAAAGTACACATCTGTACAAAAAGTTTAGAAACGCGTTTAAAAAAATTGTTGGAAGAGCCTTTTTATGAGACACCTATTTCTGAGATTTAAAACTGACTTTTCTAATCGCGATTCCAGTCAAGTTTCCTGCTTTAATCCAGTAATATATCTGAAAAGACACCGAAAAGCGAGTTTATGTAGCAACTTTGAAGCACTTGAGCCGTTTTTGAGATACGGACTTACCATTCCAATATCGATTTTGCAACTTTCACCAGAAGGTGGCAAAATCATCTGTACACTGAATGTGAATTCTGAAGTTACGTCGTTCTCTCTTCATTAATTTTGCGGATATGATTGTCGAAAGCTTTTCCACACACATAGATACACACTGTCCAAAAACCACATTTGTGTACTCCAAGAGATCTTAAAAGGTGTACATTAGGTGAAAACTCGACATCGAAATATTTGACGGAATATAGTACTTCCATTACCAATGGAAGTCGGTAATGGAATAAAAAAAGTCAGCTGTGTGATTTATTAAATTTATTAATTTAAAAACGTCGATTTTTATTTTTATTTATTTATTTTTTGTTTAAAGCCTTTAAATTAAAATTAATAATTAGAATAACTGGAGACTTGGTGTTGGAAAATTAAAACCCGAATAAACTATTACGTCAGAAACGTCAAAGAAAAATATTTGAGATGCATACAGCTGTTTCGATAGCCTTAAGCGTACCGTCTTCAGTGCAAAAAGAGATTGCACTGAAGACGGTACGCTTAAGGCTACCGAAACAGCTGTATGCATCTCAAATATTTTTCTTTGGTGTTTCTGTCGTAGTAGTTTATTCGGGTTTTTAAATTAATAATTGTTATACTTAAATTTTATTCATTCCTCTGTACGTGATAGTGTAAACAAAATAAATAACTATTTTGAAAATTGTTCATTTAAAGTAAACCAACTGTTTTAAAGATAGTTCAAAATATGTTTTATCATTATACCTTTGCATTAATCAATAACATTTCGGTTCTTTAAAACAAGAAAATAACAAATATACGATTAAATTGCAACCGTTATCAATTTTGTCTCAGAATTACGTTTTCGTTTATCCTTTTGTTATATTGATATTTGTGTTATTGGAATTCTTTTCTGTTTACGCTTAAAACAAAATTCCAAATTTTATCGTTTATTTTAAACATATGTATATATATATATATATACATACATATTACTTTTTAAATATATAAAAATGTCATTTATTGCCTCTAGCGCAATTGTAACTGATGGAGGAAAAATATTTCTGACGAATGCACTTACATGCGTTGCATTCTTAGTTATCCGACTGGGCATATTATTCTTGCGATATCTTTTTTTTTTCCTCTTTTTATAAGGTATAGCTAAATTGTTTTTTTTATTGATATTTATTGTAAGAAAAAATGTATTATAGTTGAGATTTGGTACAGAATATTTTTTGACCGATAGCATAGATATATCTCAAGAAAAAGATATAATTAAAATTTCTTGTTAATAGATAAAACAAATTTCAATTTAAAAACATTAACAACTGCTTAGATTGATTTCTAACAATATTTTCAATTTCATGAGAAGAAAGAAGTTCAACCAATTGATTTTCTTATTTCTTATTTGTCTGTTCTACCTATTTGCGATGTACAAATTCAATAAATTATTTAAAATGTCACTAGAATCAGAAACATTATTTAAAAGATTATTTGAAATATTTTGAGTCATCGAAAATAAATAATTAAATGAATAAAAATTGATTAACAATAAGATAAAGAACTCACTGTTCATTAAAGAACAGGTAAATAAACTCTATTACTGTCAAAACACGCAAAATTGTTTTGGCTCGAAATAATCAGAATTATTTTTTATTTTATAAAAGAAAGTATACTTTTTTTTCATCTGAAGAAGGGTAATGCTTCCATCCAAAACAATTGTTAAGTAACTTTGGGATATATTGATACCATTTATAAACCTGCAAAGTTGTTATTCATTACCATTTCGGAAAAAAAAAATCATAATGTATGTGTGCATACCGAGTATAATTCGTCTACGCTTCACAATACTGTGTTAAGCAAGCATTCTGAACAAAATAATATGTTTTTTATCTGCTAGAAAATTTTTACTTTCCAAACACTATAGTGAGAAAAGTATTGTAATCATGTCAAAAATCCGAATTTGAGATTTTGATGTTTCTATACGTTTCGAGGTTCCCTGAGTCCATTTTTACTTTTTTTACGATGATGTATGTAGGTGCTTCTATGTATGTGTGTAGTGTATGTCTGTGAGTGAACACGCTAGCGTCTAAACGCTTTGTTCGAATAACCTGAAAGTTGGTACGTATATTGTAAGTCACCATTGTACGAACCCTATTGATTTTGGTGAATCTGGCATTTATATTTTTTTTACAGGGACACAAAGAAAAATTCTTTATCATTATGGCCTGTGGGGCCAAATTTTTAAAAGTGGGATAGCTTTTAAACGCCTTATTTAATTGAGCTGAAAATTTATATGAATATTATAAATCACTGTTGCACTAACTATAAGCATTTTGATGAATGTAGCATTTATAGGTTTTTACAGGGACACAACGAAAAATTCTTTATCATTATGATCTATGAGCTCAAAGTTCAGTAGCGTTAAATAGAACATCGTGTAATATATGGAGAAAAATACTCAAACACTCTATTGTGGTTTTCTCTCTTTTGTTTGATTATCAACTCCTCTTTCTTTACTTTATCTACGAAACTGTTAATTACTCAATGTTCGGAAAGTCGAGTGGAGTCACTCCAGATTTTTTTTACAAAGAAGCGAAGGGATATTAGTCGAATGTAATGCTATTTTTGATTCAGCGGCTGATTTAAATATATTATCAAGAAATATAAGTGGGCTACTTGGAATTAAACTGCAAAAAAACAGACTTCTGTTTCTGGTTTAAATTCAATGAAGCAGAACTTGAAAGGAAAATTGCGTACAATAATTTCGAATGAAAGTGGCAGTTATAATGAACTTATTGAATGCTTACTTATTAATAAAATCACAAGTTTGACTTTAGTACTAATTTAGATATTTCAACCATTAAAATTAGCAGATCCAAGGTAAGGAGAATAATGCTTTATTAAATGCAGATATTTTCTTTAAATAATACAAGGTAATGTTTGTAAGATAAAGAATTGCTATTTTAACAAACAGAGTTCGGTTATGGGTCCCGTGAAAACGACTCGATGAAATGAAAATTAATGATGAAAACTCATGTCTTCTTCTTAAAAATGGTTGCTCAATGGACGATACCTTAAAACAATTTCTCAAATTGGAATTCCTTTGTATAAAAGACAATCTCTTTTTTCATGTAGAGGATCGGGCTATGAAAAATTTCAAACAAGCAGTACAATAGGAAAATGAGAGATACAGAGTAGAACTGCCCTTCCGGCGACATTTAAAAGAATTATCAAATAATCTTCCTTTTGCAAAACAGCCATTTTTTCGTTTATGGAGAAGGTTGCAGAAAAATTACAAACGGTATTTGCAATACCAAGAAATAACTCAGAATTATTTAAATCAAGAAATAATTGAAAATGTCGAAAATCTTAAAAGGAATGATGATAAACCAATCATTATCATAACCCTACAACTCTTTAAGTACTAAACATTTTATATATATATATTTTTTTTACACATATATTTTTTTTTTCTGTTTATATACATTTTCTGGCATACTAAGGGATTCGTTTTGTTTATGTTTCTACATTTTCGCTTCCAAAAATTTATTCATTTTATCAAAAGATACGAGTTAGGAATTAAATTAAATGTTTAATAATATAAATTGACCTTATGAAAAAAAAAACAAATTTGAGACTATAAACTTAATATATATACATATATATATATATATATATATACACTGATGGGAAAAAAAAATCCCAACACTAAGAAAAAATTATTGTACAGTAATGAAATTTCAGCAATACATTTGTCTAGGTAACATATTTAATTGATTAAAGTTTCAAGATCACAGGCAGAGCCATTGGCGAGAAGAGCCATTGGCGAGAAGAGCCATTTCAAATGTGAAATGTTGGTACATTAGTAACCGGTGTAACTGCAAGAATTTTGAATGCAAGCATGCAAACGTGCATGCATTGTGTCGTACAGGTGTCGGATATCAGTTTGTGGGATGGAGTTCCATGCCTGTTGCACTTGGGCGGTCAATGCAGGGACGGTTAATGCTGGTTGTGGATGACGCTGGAGTTGTCGTCCTATGATGTCCCATACGTGCTCGATTGGAGAAAGATCTGGTGATCTAGCAGGCCAAGGCAACATGTCGACACTCTGTAGAGCATGTTGGGTTACAACAGCGGTATGAGGGCGAGCGTTATCCTGTTGGAAAACACCCCCTTGAATGCTGTTCATGAATGGCAGCACAACAGGTTGTATCACTAGACTGACGTACAAATTTGCAGTCAGGGTGCGTGGGATAACCACGAGAGTACTCCTGCTGTCATACGAAATTGCTCCCCAAACCATAACTCCAGGAGTAGGCCCTGTGTGTCTAGGCCGCAGACAGGTCGCTAGCAGGCGTTCACCTGGCCTCCTTCTAACAAACACACAGCTATCACTGCGACCAAGGCAGAACCGGCTTTCATCAGAAAACACAACAGATCTCCACTCCGTCCTCCAATGAGCTCTAGCTTGACACCACTCACGTCGCAAACGGCAGTGGTTTGGAATCAGTGGAATGCACGCTACAGGCAGTGGCGGATTTTAATAAAAAATTTACAATTGCAATATTCAATTGTGAATGTCAATGTTTTTTTTGGGGGGGACTAGGGAGCTGAAGCCCCCCCCCCCAAAAAAAAAAAAAAACATTGACATTCACAATTGAATATTGCAATTGTAAATTTTTTATTGGTCTAGAATAACACTTTGAAAAAACTTAGCCCCCCCCCCCCAAAAGTCAAGTTCTCGATCCGCCACTGGCTACAGGGCGTCTGGCTCGGAGCTGTCCTTGAAGTAACCGATTTGTAACAGTTCGTTGTGTCACTTTGGTGCCAACTGCAGCTCGAATTTCAGATGCAGATGCAGTACGATTAGCCACAGCCATACGCCGAACACGGCGGTCTTCCCTCTCAGTAGTGCCACGTGGCCGCACGGAACCCGGTCTTCTTGAGGCAGTACCTTCCCTTGACCACTGCTGCCAACACTCATGCACAGTGGATGCATTCCTGCCAAGTCTTTCTGCAATATCGCGGAAAGAAAACCCACCTTTTCGTAGCCCTACTACACGACCTCGTTCAAACTCAGTGAGCTGTTGATAATGGCTTCTTCGTCTTCTTAGAGACATCCTTGACTAACATTAACCCACTATGACAAATCTCAACTGTAAATAACGATCACGAACCTTATAGCGCTTATTTAAAGCAAACCTCATTTGCATGTTCATAGTGTAGCTACTAGCGCCACACTTATGCGCGTAGCTCGAAATTTGAATCGACATCATCTTTCAGATGTATAAACACGCCTACAAAATTTCGTTTATTTAGCACAGCTCCTTCCTGGTGTTGGGATTTTTTTTTTCCATCAGTGTATTAGATAAGGTTATGGTATGTAATTAATTAATCATAGATAGCAGGATATCAATTGGAAAAACGTATTAAATGTCAATTTTAACTTAATCTGGAAATTCATATTA
Source organism: Salticus scenicus (assembly GCA_963930645.1). Classification (NCBI taxonomy): domain Eukaryota; kingdom Metazoa; phylum Arthropoda; class Arachnida; order Araneae; family Salticidae; genus Salticus; species Salticus scenicus. The sequence continues at coordinate 143,488,103 of OZ005650.1, read as the reverse complement.
TCTCTACAACGAAAGATCAGAGCAGTCTATTCTCTGTACCAATATTTAAGTAAAGAAATATTCATAATATTCAATCAAAGGAAAAAATAACAAAAAACAAGTCCTTCCGGCTTATTCGGAAGGGTAGGTTGATTTCTTTTTCCTTATCAAGTAACCGTCATTTTGTTTCAAAATGGCGGCTACAAATTATTAATGCACTTGGTAGAAATATTGATATAGGCTACGAACATATGGAATTTTAAGCAAATCGGTTCATAAATACATTTTTATGTGAATTTAAAATTTTCAAGTGGCTGGCGCTTGGAAACAAAATGGTGGGTTAAACTGACAAATATATGAAACGCATTTGTGAGGTAAGTCTACTGTACACATATAGCTCGAATTAATTCAAAATCTCAAAAGTCATCGTGTTGAAAAATTAAGTGACTGCCACTTGGATCAAAATGGTAGAGAAAGTTGCTCATCTAAGATATTGTTGCAAATTTGAATTTTTTTTTTTTTTTTTTTTTTGTAGAAATTCTTTCAAGGAGTTAATAGTAAGTTGATAAAAATGTTAGTTTTCTGCATTTCGAGTTTGTTTTAGCATTAAAATAGCCTAATTTTTCCTTAAAAACGCATTAAAACGATCCAGTAACGCAGGTAATATATTTGGCGCCAAATTTGGCGACTTTTCCCATACAGCGACTTTTGGCGAGAAAATACTTATTATCGATATACCAAAGATGGACGCAATAACGTGATTGCTTCACGAGTTACGTGAATTTTCTAGATTTTTGTTGTTTGAATGATAAATCCAATTTTCAACTTTGATTTGAAATTATTAAGTATTTCTAAAGTTAACGTGATGACAAATTTTCAAGTGGCCGCCACTTGTAAACAATACAGTGGAACAAGTTGCCCAGCAAACACATCCAAGATATTTGAAGCATAGGTTCACTCTCCAACTGTGGTTTAAATCAGTGCCGTGTTTCAAAAGTTATTATTATGGCAAATTTTCAAGTGGCAGTCTAAGTGGCTGCAACTTGAAAACAAAATGGCAAAAGAACTTGCCCATCGAAATCATCCAGTATATTTGTATGATAAGTTCATTGTCCAGTTCTAGTTTAAATTAAATCAGTATTTCAAAAATTATCGCCATAAGAATTTTTCAGGTGGCACCACTTGTAAAAAAACAAGTGGAGTGAGATGCCGAGCGAACTTAAATGAGATATTTGAATGATAAATCCACTACCCAAATTTGATGCGAATTGATTCTGTATTACTAAAGTTACCATAATGACAAATTTTCAAGTGGCCGCCACTTGGAAATAAATTTGCAGATCAAGTCACCAAGTGACCTTATCCTAGATATTTGAGCCATAAGTTCACTATCCCACTTTTATTTGAATCAGTTTAGTATTTTATCGTGTGGCATATTTTCAAGTCGCAGTGTGATTTCAAGTGGCTGGAATTTAGAAACAAGATGTCGGGACAAGTTGCCTAGTGAAAAAATTCAAGATAATTGTATAATAATATCACTGTCCAAATTTGGTTCGATTTGGAGTATTATTTCAGAAGTTATCGTGATTTTTAACCGACTTCAAAAAAAAGAAGGAAGGTTCTCAATTCAAACCGTATGTTTTTTTTATGTTTGTTAGCTCATAACTTCTGAACGGATGCTCCGATTTTGATACTTTTTGTTTTGTTGAAAAGGTCTTGGTCTGCAATAGGTCCCATTGTAATATCTTTACGATCTAAAAAGTGGCCCTGCAGTACAAGGTTAAACCGCTTGCTGCGCCACCTGGTGGAAAATAGTGGAGTTAGTGTTCCTATCTCGAAAACGGCTCTAGAGAAAAAAGGTGAATTAGAAAGTTGAAGATTATCATCGATTTAGTACAAAAAGATAATTTAGACATTCATGCTAGCGTTTCTATCTCGGAAACGGTTCAAGACAGGGGAAAAAAGTGAATTATAAAATTGCAGAGCATCATCGATTTAGTACGAAAAGATAGTTTTGACATTGATGCTAAAAGTACAAGGCTAAAAACGTGCCTTTTTTTGTTCGCAATTTTTTACACTATACACACTTGAGCTACATTGCTCACGTTGTAGCGTAGCTGGTGAGACATACGCTATGTAGTTCAAAATACGGTTACTTGATACTTTTGCTTTGTTGTAGAGATCTTGGTCTGAAGTAGGTCCCATTATAACAGCTTTACAGTCTAAAGAAAATAAAGCGCCATCTGGTGAAAAACAGCAGCATTAACGCTCCTATCTCAAAAACGGTTCAAGATGGGAGAAAAGTTAATTACGAAGTTGTAGAGTATCATCGATTTACTACGAAAAGACAGTTTTTAGACATTATTGCTAAAAATAGAACGCTTAAACCTTTGTGATGTTTCGAACAAACAGAGTAGACTGAAAGGTCTATGATTTTGACATTATTTAACAAAAGGATAGCCGCCCCGTAAACGCCTTGACATGTGTTACAATGCTCGGAGAAATGTTCTGCATGGGACGAATTTCACCATCCTGGCGCCTGCAGTTAGCAAATGAGAGATCAACGGATCACCGCCTTCTTAAAGACTATTGGAGATTTAAAGGACAATTTTCACCCCCCTCCAAAAACCAAGTCTTCCTGAGAAGAGAGAGAAGACAGAGAGGAATTAAGTTGGGTGTACGAGCTGAGGCTCGAAGCTATTTTTCTTCGATATCAAAAACTTTGCCTTGTAAAGGCAGACTAGTTTAGAACTCTCACAATTTTTATGGACTCCACCACCTTTTTCACTGTTGAACCCATATTTACTCAAAATTACGATTAATTGTATTTGAAAATAAATAATTGTATTTTAAGGCTGTAATATTCTCCATTTTACGCTACCGCATCTCACGAATACGTTACAACGTGCAGTTGTTTGTTCGCAAGTTCCTACACTGTGCACACTTGAACTACAGTCGGCTGCAAAATTATTCGAGCACTAGCCAATAATTCCTATATTTAAAAAGTACACTTAAGACTGTTTTGCTAAGTAAATCCTTGTCGAATCATGTTCTTAGACTGATTAAGAACATGACTCGACAAGGATTTATTGAACAAATCTGCATTAAGTGTACTTTTTTTTTGGCAAGGGTTATTGCTAGTGCTCGAATAATTTTGCAGCCGACTGTACGTTGCACGCTTTACAGCGTAGCGGATGACACGTATACTCTGTGGTTCAAAGTACTGTTACTGTAAGCGGTCACATCGATTAGCGCAAAGTCGTTTTCAACCAACTTCAGAAAGGAGGGTGTTTTTAATTCTTGCTATGTGTTGTTGTTTGTGTTTGCAAGCTTATAACTTCGTAAGAAATGCTCTAATTAACAAGACTTCAAAAGGGAGGAGGTTCTCAATTCAAAGCGTATGTTTTTTTGTTTTTGTTTTTGTTTGTTAGTTCATAACTTCTGAACGGATGATCCAATTTTGATACTTTTTGTTTTATTGTAAAGGTCTTGGTCTGAAATAGGTGTCATTGTAAGATCTTTACGGTCAAAAGAAAATACAGGGTGCCCAAAAAAGTCAGTCCCGACTCTTTTAACGGCTGAACAGCTGCAGCTATAGTCATAAAAGTGGTATGTAGGTACAGTAAAGTTGACATGTGCTACGCGATTCAACCGCCTAAAGCGCCAGCTGGTGGAAAAGAGTGGAGTTAGCAATCCTATCTCGGAAACGTTTCAAGACAGGGGAAAAAAGTGAATTATAAAATTGCAGAGCATCATCGATGTAGTACGCAAAGATAGTTTAGACATTAATGCTAAAAACAGAACGCTTAAAACGTGCATTTGTTTGTTCACAATTTTCTATTTTGTGCACACTTGAAAAACACTGCATATGTTGTAGCGTAGCGGGTGACATTTATGGTATATAAAATTCAAAGTATGGTTATTGTAAGCGGTCACGTCGATTAACGCATAGCCTTTTTAAACCGACACGTATTCACTGGAAAGTTTAATATATATGCCTAACAGAATTTTCAGTTACGAATACAGCGTATCCTTTCTTTACATTTCTAAAGATTTTTTAATTTAACGTATGTTCGTTCAATAGATAGTTTTTTGGTCATATCCGATAAAGGAAAGAAAAGTGGCACAACTTAAAAATGCAGCATTTGAGAAAAATCAACTTAAAAATAACTTGACTAGAATAAAACTGGCACAATTGTCTCTCGAGTGGATAACTTTCTAGATGGAGATGTAACTTTTTTGTCCACATTGGGTGCATTTCATGTATTTTTCAGTGACATAAACCATTTTTTGAGTAATGTCACTTTTCTTGGCAGTTGTGATTTGTGAATCTTCCGTCGAACGTCTTCTGATGCTCTGCTATATAAATAAGTTTTCACTGAAAAGAGAAAAATAAAATCTTTTTGTAAAAAAATAGAACCGACTCCAAAAAGGAACTACTATTCAAACAACTAAAAATGAAAGAAAATTGGCAGAAAATGGAACTGTAGATTGCGCCTAAAAGTATAAAATAATTTCCTTCGCCAAACAACCTATAACACTACAATTAATCATAACTTTTGAAGTCGGCGCAAAATTAAATAAAAATTGTTATCTTTATTCAATACAAAAATCAAAAACCTATTCAAAATAGACGTTTCCCATTGTTACCTTCAAAACGCAGCCGAAAACTACTTTGATTCAAGAAAACAAATAAGATTTCGTAAACAGCAAAAGTTGGTGAAGATACTGGTATCTGACGTTCTTGGTGAACGAAAAACCGCAAAATTATCTGGCAAAAATATTTAATTTATTTGGGATATCATGATTATTTTAATAAGGTATATCAAGAGAGTAATCAAGAATATGAAACAACATAGCGTACAATATATATTATGAAAATATACATCTTGCGTGTATATTTTTGCCTTACGTTTTTATCGCCAAATTCAAAAGCCATCAAGGATGATCTAACTTCGTAGAAACATAAATTCCGCAAAGTGAAGAATGTTCACTGTTCTATGTAGATGCTTCTAATAGACCAATTGTATACAGTGATAAAATAATAAAGGAAACATGAATATGGATCATTCGAGAGAACAGCATTTGTTGCTACCGATCTAAAGACATACCTTTAAAAACTACTTAAATTTTATTTAATTTTGCGCCGACTTCAAAAGTTATGATTAATTGTAGTGTTATAGGTTGTTTGGCGAAGGAAATTATTTTATACTTTTAGGCGCAATCTACAGTTCCATTTTCTGCCAATTTTCTTTCATTTTTAGTTGTTTGAATAGTAGTTCCTTTTTGGAGTCGGTTCTATTTTTTTACAAAAAGATTTTATAAATTTTTAAGTGGGAGCCTGATTTCAAGTTTAACTTAAGATATCTGCCACTTTATTAAAAATGCGGATATAGTTTATTAATAAACTTCATTGAGATCCTTACTTGGTCTGTATTTACATCGCAATTCAAACAATTTCGGAATACGCTTTTTACAATTTAAATTTGAAATTTTCAAGTGGTCTCAACTTGAAAATAAAATGGCGGTACAACTTGGTTAACAAACACATCTAAGATATTTATAAGATAAGTTAAGACACTGTTAAAATTTGGTTCCATTTGGAGTATTATTTCGGAAGTTATCATCGTTTTAAATTTTCAAGTGGTGGCCTGATTTCAAGTGGTCCCGCTTAACTTAAGATATCCGCCACTTTATTAAAAATGGCGGATAAAGTTCCTTAATAAAGTTATTTGAGACACTTGTATAATCTATGTATACATAAAAAAAAAAAAAAAAATCGGAATACGCTTTTTACAATTTGAATTTGAAATTTTCAAATTCAAATTGTAAAAAGCGTATTCCTGCCTCCACTTGAAAACAAAATGGTGGAGCAACTTGGTTAACAAATTCATCTAAGTTATTTTTAATATAGTTAAGACACTGTCCAAATTTGGTTCGATTTGGAGTATTATTTCAGAAGTTATTGTGATTTTAAATTTTCAAGTGGTAGCGTGATTTCAAGTGGCCCCGCTTAACTTAAGATATCTACCACTTTATTAAGAATGACGGATAAATTTCATTAATAAACATCTTTGAGACCTTTATGTGGTCTATATTTACATCAAATTTCAAACAAATTTGGAATACGCTTTTTACAATTTTAATTTGAAATTTTCAAGTGGTTTCCACTTGAAAACAAAATGGCGGAGCAACTTGGTTAATAAACTCAGCTAAGATATTTATAAGATAAGTTAAGACACTGTCCAAATTTGGTTCGATTTGGAGTATTATTTCGGAAGTTATAGTGATTTTAAATTTTCAAGTGGTAGCCGTATTTCAAGTGGTCCCGCTTAACTTAAAATATCTGCCACTTTATTAAAAATGGCGGATAAACTTCAGTAATAAACTTCATTGAGACCCTTATGTGGCCTGTATTTACATCAAAATTCAAGCAAATCTTGCTTTAAATATGCTTTTTACAATGTCGGTTTGAAATTTTCAAGTGGCTGCCACTTGAAAACAATAAGTCGGAGCAACTTGGTTAACGAACTCATCCAAGATATTTATAAGATTAGTTCGCTGTCCAAATATGGTTCGATTTCGAGTATTATTTCGAGAGTTATCGTGATGACAAAATTTTCATTATAGATAGATAGATAGATAAACAAAGTGATTGCAATAGGTCGATTTCTAAAGAAATCAACCTAATAAACGCCAACAAAAAATAAACGCTAATTACAAAAAAAATAACTATCATAAAAATAAATAAAATAAAATAAAAATGGTATTTAAAATAGAGACTTCACTAATACCTGTACAGTATTTAGGGAAACATTTACGTACAGGTGTACATAGATATGTGTATGTATATATATATATATATATATATATAGATGTGTGTGTATATGTATAAATTTCAATGTATTTGGTTATTGTTATATTTTGCTTATATGGAGCTAAAATGAAACAAAAAAAAATTGATTTCTTTTTTTCCCTCTACATAAAATCGATTAAGTAAATTTTTCTACATTAATATTTATATCAATATCTAAAAGAAGAAATTTGTAATTAAAATAGAGTGTTTTTTCATTCTATTATATACAAAGTATTAATTTTGTAGTGTTTACCCTTCTCATCAAGCTATTTCCTTCATACTCTATTGTAGTTTCTGTAAAAATCAATATTTAAATTCTTTATGAGTATGATGAATGACATTTTCTTGTTTATTTTTTAACAAGTTGTATTATGCAATATTATTAGAATGTCATGTATAACTTGTTTTCGCATTATTTCTCATTTTTAAAATGGATTTACAAAGGAAAAATCCATAAGAATTCTTTTATAATTTTAGAAGACAGACATAAAAGAGAGCCATACTGTAAATCATGAAGAAGCTATTTTCCTATGGAAAAACTGATCTATTTATTAATTTTATCCGAAGTGTTTATCATTCATTCTTGATATTTTACGCAAGGAAACTTTTTTTCTAGTACAGTAAAACAATTTAGTGAAGATTTAATGCATTTAGGTATTGGCAAAATGTGCAAGTAAAATTTACTCGAAGAATGTTTATATATGTAAAAAATCTATATTTATTTTTATAGACTACATTATGTGTTAGTAAATATTTATATACATTATTCTTGTTGTTCTAATCTTAAGCCGAAACGTATTCTCTAAAATTAATACACTTTCATCTAAAATCTGTTGTAACTGTTTTACCGCAATAGAAGATTTTACATAATTAATCCAATATAGCTTACTAAGAGGTTCCAAGTATTTATGTATTTTCTTTATTATAACTGTTTGTTTTTCTTTTTAGTTTTTTAATTATGTATAAATGTATTTTTTTATTATTATTATTGTTATTATTTAAGGCAAAGATAAAACTTTTGAAAAATATAGTATTTACATAGATGTACTTAATTTTAATAACGTATGGTTCGCAGCAAATTAATGCTATAAGATAAAAAGTAAATTTGGTATACTAAGTCTTTATCTCTCCAATTTGTAATTTATTTTTAAATATATAAAAATATATTTTGAAATATATTTGAAATTGACGTATAGAAAGAAACACAAAGCCACAAAAAGAAATTTAAAGCAGTTATGCTCCACATACGTTTTCCCTCTAATACTTTGTAATATTTAATTTAATCATATTATCATATAACGTTTGCCAATTCCTCAATACATAATCTGACACAAACCAAATTAAACAGTGAAAAAAAAAAAAAAAAAAAAAAAAGGCTTCGGACTGCTTCCTGTTTATTCTCAGTCAAATCAGTTTAACTAATACCTTTTTAAATTTACAGTGTTGTTGATCAAAATACCTCTTAGAGAATGTACTTACAAGAAATGAAAACTTCCTTATAGAAATTTTATTTATGAATTTATCATGAAAACATAATCGAAAATAAATCTTCAAATCAAAGCGATGAGAAACTATGAATTGCACCAATAAAAATAAAACAAAAGTGCCATTTATGAGAAAAATGCTATCTAGATCAACTAATGTTATTTTATTGAATCTATTATATGTCACAGGAATCAGAGAAGTAGCCATACCTAAAACAAGATGTGCCACATTTTCATTACTAATTTCATATTTATTTCCCATTTTTATGTATTTAACTATGTTCTACAAAATAGCCATATTAATTTTTACTAACAGAGAATCCTTTCTAAGTGATTCAAAATCACGATTTTTTTCTGTTTCAAGTTCCATTTCGTCCACCTTATTGTGGCATATTATTTTCTGTCGTCGGAGTAAAATTTTTTCTCTTTTGAATAACTGTCATCAAAACTCAACATGGCAAGTTTATGACAAGCGATTAAATTACACATCAAATATAAAAATTATATTATGTCTTATATCATTAAACGTTTTTACTGTCTTGATTATGCCGATATTTATTATCTCATCAAATTCTTCGACGTTATACTTTGCCGCTTGGGTGAAGGGTACAGAAAGTGAATTACATTATGTAAGCTATCTCGTTCTCTTTTGTGTCTTTTTTCTATATTTTGCAGAAATCATAGTTTTTCCGGTTATTGTTTTATCAATGTTTTGTTTCTTGACACTTAAATTAGCACAGAATTTAGAAGAATTTAAATCTCTGATTAAAATGTGTAACATCTGGCATGGTTCACTTTCACGTCACTGTTATATGCATGAAAAATTAATGAAAAGAGTGAAATCTTTCGACAACACATTCTCGTTACCTATATTCTTTCTATTTTGCCTCATGATGTCGTCTGCTTTTACAGGTTTAGCACTCGAAATTGAACGTACTAGAACAAACTTACACCACATAATAGAAGCATTTCTTAATATGTACTTCAGTGTAGTTGGAATAACTGCTATTATTTATGTTAGTTCTAAAGTATCTCAAGAGTTAGAAGAAATAAGCCAGTTTTACAGAAAATGTTATGAAAAGACAATAAGAAACGACGAAATTCCATTCACATCAAGCGAAAAAAGAAAACTAACTATTTTGAAAATTATATATAAAAGACCGATTTTGCATCTGACAGCGTGGAATCTGTTTAGTTTGGACAAAAGTTTATTTTTCACAACATTTGGAGCTATGTTGACTTATGGGTTTTTAATTATTCAATTGAAAGACAAATAAAGCACATAAGAATGACTTCATTTAAAATAATAATAATAATGATAAACGATGTATGGCATTATTTTTTACTGTATTAGTGGAAATATTTTAAGGCATTAATTGTTTTCATATGCGTACAGATTTTTTTCTCCTATCAGGGGAATTAGCGTGAGTACTTTTTATAAATTGTTGTATTTGTCAGACAATATATGAAAGAAAAAATTATATGTAAATACATTCCACGTTAAAATAGAAAAATAATTTTTGTAATGAAAACTCTGTTGAGTACTTTTTTTAAATAGCTCACTTTTCTAAATAACTCACTCCTGAAGCAAATGATTCAACTCATACCAGAATGTTATATTTATAAGTAGTATAAATAAAAAAAGACGTAATTGATATAATTGTATGTGTGAATGTTGAAGAGTTGTTACTTTGGGGGTTAAAACCGAATTACTACGCTAGAGTCCTTGGAATAGGTGATTCTCTCCGTGGGAGTCTTTCTAAGGGATCCTTCCCCGCATATACGAAAATTCTGGAGAAAACCACAGAAAAACTCAAAACGACTCAGTGGACAATCGTGACATGTAATCAAACACGGCACATTCCTTCTTCCAGCTTTAAAAGCCGAACTTCTTGGCTACGAATTTCAAAGAGAATAACTGTTTTAATGAACAGGTTGTTTGAATTTGAAATTTTATTGAAATCAATAATTTTAAGTATTAGTTTGCTATCATGAGTAAAATGTATAGAACAGAAAATTCAATTCTTGATCAATAATGAAGAGAGTTTAGACAAATAAACGTATTTACAATAGTTATAATAAAGGGGAATAAAAGTTTTGTCTATCAGAACTATAATAAAATACTGCATGCATATTGATGTCTTCGATTAAATGAGTTTAAGAATCATGGTTTTAAAATTCGAACCGACCAAAGACCCTCGTGTACTAGGTGGTTCACGTAAAATCAGTCATGGCTACAAAACCTGCTACATATTACTTTCTTAACTCATGGCCTTCCCAGAAAAGCAGAAATGTTAGAGATATATAAGCTCCTGTAAAATAATTGATATTTTATGTTCAGAAAATTTTCTTAAAACCCCCTTTGAGGATTAAACTTTATAAACAGACCTTCCTTTTTTACCAAAACTTATTCTGACAAAATAAAATAATTGATATTGTTCAACCACGTTTCTTGTGACAATGGAAGTGTCTGCGCAATTGCTGACTCAGCGAGTCAGGGACTTGAATCTATAGGCACGATAAAGGAGTGAATGACTAGATGTCTACCAAATCCAACTTGTCAGTCAATTTGGCCCCCTCCAATCCTTTAGAATCATCCTCAATTTTAGGCGTGGTTTCGCTACTGCTGTGTTTTATGCACAGAATTTTCATTCCTTAAAAAACATTATTAACATTAGATAGTGCTGAATCGTCCTCTGGCTTTACAGCAAAGAAATGTTACATGATATCTAACATTAATGAAGTTTATCAGTTACAGACACTCAATTTTCCTTCTTAAGTTCAGTATTAAAAATTGCAATCTAAGAGCTTTACGTTAAGTTGTGTAATTTTTTAAATATCAAAGACTTGCGGCACTAAAGCAAATAATAATTTTATAAACGATGTTGGAAATGGATTTCCATTACATTTGCAACATCCGATAGCAAATCATTATGAATATTATCAAGGAATATAACTATTTTTGTCACATTACTGTTACGCTGTTTCATATTTTAGTAAAAATGAAATACGAATTCTTAATCCAATTTTGCCATTTTGAAAGCCCACTGACACCTTAAATCGCTTAAAATAAAAATTATTTTTGCCACATATTACTACTGTTATGCAGTTTCATATTTTAGAAAAAATGAAATATCGAATTTTCAGTTCAATTTTGCCATTTTGAAAGCTCATTGTCACCTTAAAACGCTTAAATTTAAATTAAAAACTACTTTTGCTATATATTACTACTGTTATTCAGTTTCATGTTTTAGAAAAAATTAAATATCGAATTTTCAGTTCAATTTTGCCATTTTGAAAGTTTATTATTGTCACCTTTAAACGCTTAAATTTAAATTAAAAAACTACTTTTGCTATATATTACTACTGTTATGCAGTTTCATATTTTAGAAAAAATTAAATATCGAATTTTCAGTCCAATTTTGCCATTTTAAAAGCCTCACCTTAAAGCGCTTAAAATAAAAATTATTTTTGCCACATATTACTACTGTTATGCAGTTTCATATTTTAGAAAAAATGAAATATCGAATTTTCAGTTCAATTTTGCCATTTTGAAAGCTCATTGTCACCTTAAAACGCTTAAACTTAAATTAAAAACTACTTTTGCTATATATTACTACTGTTATTCAGTTTCATGTTTTAGAAAAAATGAAATATCGAATTTTCAGTCCAATTTTGCCATTTTGAAAATTCATTGTTACCTTAAAACGCTTAAATTTAAATTAAAAATTACTTTTGCTATATATTACTACTGTCATGCAGTTTCATATTTTAGAAAAAATTAAATATCGAATTTTCAGTCCAATTTTGCCATTTTAAAAGCCTCACCTTAAAGCGCTTAAAATAAAAATTATTTTTGCCACATATTACTACTGTTATGCAGTTTCATATTTTAGAAAAAATGAAATATCGAATTTTCAGTTCAATTTTGCCATTTTGAAAGCTCATTGTCACCTTAAAGCGCTTAAATTTAAATTAAATTTACTTTTACTATATATTACTACTGTTGTGCAGTTTCATGTTTTAGAAAAAATGAAATATCGAATTTTCAGTCCAATTTTGCCATTTTGAAAATTCATTGTCACCTTAAAACGCTTAAATTTAAATTAAAAATTACTTTTGCTATATATTACTACTGTCATGCAGTTTCATATTTTAGAAAAAATTAAATATCGAAATTTCAGTCCAATTTTGCCATTTAAAAGCCTCACCTTAAAGCGCTTAAAATAAAAATTATTTTTGCCACATATTACTACTGTTATGCAGTTTCATATTTTAGAAAGAAATGAAATATCGAATTTTCAGTTCAATTTTGACATTTTGAAAGTCCATTGTCACCTTAAAGCGCTTAAATTTAAATTAAATTTACTTTTACTATATATTACTACTGTTGTGCAGTTTCCTAATTTAGAAAAAAAACGAAATATCGAATTTTCAGTCCAATTTTGACATTTTGAAAGTCCATTGTCGCCTTAAAGCGCTTAAATTTAAATTTAATATTACTTTTGCTATATATTACTACTGTTATTCAGTTTCCTGTTTTCGTAAAAATGAAATATCGAATTTTTTATCCAATTTTGCCATTTTGAAAGCCCACTGTCACCTTAAATCGCTTAAAATAAAAAATATTTTTGTCACATATTATTACTGCTATGAAATTTCATATTTTAGAAAAAAAAAAATGAAATATCTAATTTTCAGTCCAATTTTGATATTTTGAAAGTCCAATGTCACCTTAAAGCGCTTAAAATAAAAAAATATTTTTGTCACATATTGCTACTGTTATGCAGTTTCATATTTTAGAAAAAAAAATGAAATATCTAATTTTCAGTCCAATTTTACCATTTTGAAAATCCACTGTCACCTTAAAGCACTTAAATTTAAATTAAAAATTACTTTTGCTATATATTACTATTGTTGTGCAGTTTCATGCTTTAGTAGAAATGAAATATCGAAATTTTAGTCCAATTTTGCCTATTTGAAAGTCCACTGTCATCTTAAAGCTCTTAAAGTAAAAATTATTTTTGCCACATATTACTACTGTTATGCAGTTTCATATTTTAGTAAAATGGAAATATCAAGTTTTTAGTCCAGTTTTGCCATTTTGTAAGTCCACTGTTGACTTAATGCGCTTAATTTAGAATTAATAATTCTTTGACTTAAATTTTATCCATAATTTTTTACGTCATAGCATATAAGAAATTAAAATCTATTTTAAAAATTGCTAGATAAAAGTAACCAACTATTTTTAAAGTAGTTTAAATTAATTTTTATTATTATACCTTTCCACTAAGCATTATAATTTCTGTTCTTTAAAAATAGAAAATAACAAATAATACAATTAAATTGTTCTCGTTATCAATTTTATATCAGAAGAATGTTTTCATTTTTTCTCTTGTTATATTGATGTTTACGTTATTGGAATTCTTTTCTGTTTATGTTTTAAAAACATTCCAAATTTTTATCATTTATTTTAAGAAATATATATCTTTTCCAGTATTAAAATACAAAAGAAAAAAAAAGTCCTTTATTTTCTCTACTGCAATTGTAACCAATCTAGGCAAGAAATTTCTGACATATGTACTTAAATGTATTGCATTCTTCGATCAGCATATTGCACTTGAAATATTATTATCTTTTTCTTTTTTTCTCTCTTTTACGAAATATAGCTAAATTATAATTATTTTTTTTTAGTTATTTATTTATACATTTAAATTTAAAAAAAAAAAAAAAAAAAAAAAAAAAATGTAATGTAGTCTAAATGTGGTAAAAAATATTTTTACCAATAGTATAGATATATTCTTTAAAATGTTATTAAATTTTTTTTTAATAATTTATTTCAGGTTAAACAAATTTTGGTTTAAAATGTTTAAGAACTGCTTGTACCAATTCTTAACAATATTTTCAGTTTCATAAGAAGAAAGAAATTCAACCAATTGACTTTTTTTCTTGTTAGTCTGTTCTACCAACTTATGGTGTAGAACATCCATAAAATATTATATCAGTAAAAGCTTCTCACTTATTTTAAAATCTGCTAGTTATAGGAAGTTATATTATTTTTAGAAACTTATATAATATCTAGTTATATACTTTCTTTTTCGGTCACCGCTAACTGATCACTAATAATATCATCAATAACTGTAAACGTTTGGTAATTACATGATCTTTAGTTTTAGAAATATCCACGATTAATAACTCAAAAAACATTAGCGGTCGAAGGACGAAAAGCAGTTATAAAAGGCTTAATTATTTATCTCCCTTTTTAGCCATGATTTAACGTTAGGCGTTCAGTTTTGTTTTAAGGTTGGAAAACACAATTTTATATTTGGATTCCATTTGGATTAAAGGCGGCTTTTCTTACAACGAAAACTGCTTTAAATTTAGTTAATAATCTTCCAAGCATTTTTTTATATAGGAGGCGGGGGAATATTTGGAGGTCCAGATTTTTCAATAGTTAACTTTTTTACTACTTGATGTTGCCACATTTTTTCTCCAAGATATAACTACTTTAGTTCGGATAATTAATTCACAGCTACCAACTATCCAGTTTTTCACGGAATAATTTACATCAGAAACTTTCTATAACAATTTTCAATTCATTTAATCACAAAAAATACATATGACAGGGTTTTATTTATTTTTATTTTTATTTTATTTTATTTTATTTTTATTTTTTTTATGTAATAGTGATAAATTCGATTTTAAATTTTAAAATGTTACCAATAATGATTAATTTATAAACAACATTTATTTTTCCCAAAAACTTTCCTTTTGTCACTGATGAAGGATCTCCAGACTACTAGACACGAAATGTTTATGCAAACCTACAGTCGGTAACAAAAGTATCCGAACACTAGCAAATATTCCTATATGAAAAAGGTAGAGTTAACACTGTTTCGTTAAATAAATCCTTGTCGAATCATGTTCTTAGTCAGTCTATGAACATGATTCGATAAGGATTTATTTAACAAAGCAGCATTAACTCTACTTTTTTTATATAGGAATTTTTGCTAGTGTTCGGAAATTTTTGTTACCGACTGTATATATAGGCATAAAATAAAAGCATCTCATATCCTGATCAGATTTTTTTTCTTTGCATTCAATAAAATTCACATATAATTTTTTATTTATTCGTTAAATTAAGAAAAAATACGTAAAAAAGAAATTTGCAAAATAATAAGACTAATTTGGTCTCAAACATATAAATAAAAATTTTTGAATCATATACAACTTCGACGAACTAAATCATCAAATTGCATTTTGAGTACATGCAATTTTATTACACGAAAGTTTTAAAGTGCTGGTTAAGTGATACTTGAAAATAACAGTTTGCAAATTAAATACTTTTAACCAGAAAATATTAAAGTATCGAATTCAAATGAGTATGAGATATTTTAACATGAATGAGTAGTTCACTAAATTAACTTTTAAAATTCAGAAATAACTGTTATGAAATGAAGTATAAATTTACTTGAGGCTGACATTTTCCGAATATTATGAGGTTTAAATTATCGATCAACAAAATCAATAAAAATAATTCACCAAAACTTTATTGCAGTTTTCAGACTAAGAGTTGCATGAATAATAAATATATCATAGAATTATTTATTATTACTTTCTTCTTAAGAAAAATGTATTGGATTTGTGAGAATTTTTAAACTCCGATTTTTGATGGATTTACATGTTTTGAGATATACTGAACGGGATTTAATCATTTTTAGAAAATGTCTGTCTGTGTGTATGTATGATAAATTTTTTAAACGTTGTATCTGACAAATCAATGAACGAAATTTGATATAAATGGGTACATTTGGGAATCAGTTGCTCAACAGGTGGCGCTGTCATCCTATTTTTAGTAAACTAGAAAAGTTAATCATGTGTATATTAAAGAATAGCCCCCCCCTCCCTACACCTCACCCGGGAGGTGCGAATTTTCAATATGTGTATTTTTCAAAAGTGCTGGTCAAGAACAGTATTGCCAACTGTAGGGATTTGTCCCTACGCATAGGGACATTTGGAAGTTGAGCTGGCAACGCTGTTCGAGATCTTTAAATAAATAATTGAGCTATAGATCTATCATACTTTTAAAAATATTTTTATTTTCATTCGAAAAGAAAAAAAGCATTTCTTCAAATGTTGGCACAAAATTGACTTTCTGTGAACGTTTAATATTAAACATCTCTGACATAAAATCGTATTCATTCCTCATGGAAAATAATTTTAATAGATAATTTCTATTGCATAAATTTGTATAGATAAATATAAAAGAAAGTGTTTTGCGTAACATACAAGTTACTTTTCACATATGTGCCTGTGTGCGTGTGCAAGTGTTAGTGTATTTGTTTGTTTAATGCTTTTTTTTTTTTTTTTTTTTTTATCCTGCAATGATCGGTGATTATGAAGCCTATTTGTTTATACAGTTAGAGATATTTTTACTTTCTTCTCTATTCAATAGAAGAAAGTATTGGATTCGTAAAAATTTTCGACCTCGAGATTTTGATGGATTTACACGTTTTGAGAGCTGTAGAACACGATTTGACCATTTTTAGAAAATGTCTGTCTGTGTGTGTGTGACAAAATTTTGTGGCAACTGTATCTCAGGAACTAGAGCACAGAATTTCATACAAATTGGTATGTAGTTACACCTTGACATAAATTAGTGCCTATCAACTTTTGGTAAAAATTGTCTGACAGGTTGCGTTGTCATCCCGCTTTTTCTAAATTTTTAACATGGTGGTATAGGACAAAATTTTATATAAATGTGCATAAAGAGAATTATTTTTTAATAATCATTATGAAATTTTAAAAAATTATGTATAATAGAGACAGTCAATTTCGAATTCGATTTTTTTTTTCTTTTTCTATTTTATTCATTGATACTTCTGTTAAATTTTCTAAAATTTATTCTTTCATTTCAGTCGTCTGCGTATCTTAGCAATGGTTATTACTCTATTTATTTTTTATTTATTTCAGTTATTCATTAAAAGGCTTTTTTTTTCTAGTTTATTGCATTTTTTTTAAGGGTAATAAAGTGCAAATTAAACATTTATTAAAATTTATTTGTTTTTTGTTTATTTAATTTCTTTTAAAGAAAAATATACTCTTTCTTTTATTTATTATATTGGTCGGAAACATATGATAATATAGTGTAAAGAATGAAGGCTTCGAAAACTAAAATATTCTATAGATGCTGAGATACAGTCATCTTTAAATTCGTAGTTCTTGAATAATAGCAGCTCCACCTATCGTCGATAAATACCCAAATTGAAGTAAGTACCCGGGAAAGACCTTTCTGCAGGCAGTGGGAAGAAAAGCATCCATGTAGCACACTTTCCTAATTCGGAAGTTTTATTTTAAAGAAGAAATTGAGTAAAAGATTCACTTCATTTTTCCTAAAACATCTATCTAAAAAATACCAATATGCAATTGAACACCAAAAGCTTCGCAGCTTAACTTTAAAACATTCTGTAACTTCACTAGAACCAACCGCCAAGCTAAACTCAACTAATTGGCAACTTTCTGTTATACTAACCCAACTCTTCTATATAAAGAGAAACAATTTCAAAAGTTTTGTAATGCATGCAAAATGGCAAAAATATTTTGTGCAGTAACTCATCGGGCGGTGAAAATTACGATTTGGTTAATTTTTACTTTCGATATTCTGTCCTTGACGGTTGAGTAAATAAATATATAGCAACTTTAAAAATTCAATAAATTTAATATATAAGAACCCTGTCGAAAATTCTATTCATAAAAAATATTTAATTTATTCCCCCTATTAAAAAAAAAAAAAAAAAGATGAAAAAGAAAAAGAATATATATGTATATATATATATATATATATATATATATATATATATATATATATATATATATCTTTATATATATATTTCTTTTGTGCGTGTGTATGTCACTGAACTCCTCCTAAACGGCTGGACTGAGTTTAATGAAATTTTTTGTGTGTCTTCAGGTGGATTCGAGAATGGTTTAGATTTACAAATGAAAGTTGTAACTTAATTAGTTCTTTCTTAATTAATTTTTAACCAACTCTTTCAACAACTTTTCCACCTAGATGGCGTGAGTTGTCGTAAACTCGATGTCAGAATTTATTTAATGTTGAAATGAAAAATGAATTTTTAACCGTATCTTACGAAGTGTTTAAAATATTTTTTCAAAGTTAATATTTTAGAATCGTAAACACGAGGTCAGAATTTATTTAATGTTGAAATGAAAAATGAATTTTTAACCGTAAGTGTTTAAAATATTTTTTCAACGTTAATATTGTTAAAATGTTAAAATTAGTTAAAATGGTATATTCTTTTAAAAAATTCGTCAATATCCGACGGAGTTATTTTATGTTAAAATGAAAAATGAATTTTTAGGCCATTATTATTTCTGCAGATGGAAAATGTACTAAAAGTTTTCCGAAAAATTTCACGATCACAAATGTTGACGGATATCCAATATATCGTCGAAGAAATCCCGATAATGGCGGACAATCTTATCATCTATGGCGGTCATCTATGTCAACAACATAGATATTGACATTGATAACCGTTGGGTGGTCCCATATTCGCCTCTGCTGAGCAAAACATTCATTGCTCATATTAATAGCAAGAAATTCAAACTTCTTCACACACCATACATTTTAAATCAGCACAACCGGTTTCGAAAGGACGTAGCCTTTCTTCATCAGGTGCAAAAACGTGCAACTGCCTTGGAGGCAAAAGCAAGACTGAAAGCAGGACAAAATCCAGAGGGGGAGGAGCAACACAAACAACCAATAGGAAGCAACATGCAGGACAGGACCAATCAGAGAGGAACACACGTACACACACACCACAAAATGAGGAGGGAGGAAAGGAGTAAACAATTATTTTTTTTTTTTCAATAATATTAAACTAATAAGTAAATTTAATAAAATTTATCCATTAATTATTATTATTTTTATTTAAATTAGAATTATTTTATTATAACTAATATGATGTTATAAACATAATGAAGGAAATTATTTAATTGAATTAAACAAATTTTCCAGGCTGTAGACAGCAAAGTGGAATCAGATTTTTCATTGACAATTTTATCACTTTGTTTAATTCAATTAAATAATTTCCTTCATTATGTTTATAACATCATATTAGTTATAATAAAATAATTCTAATTTAAATAAAATAATAATAATTAATGGCTAAATTTTATTAAATTTACTTATTAGTTTAATATTATTGAAAAAAAAAATAATAATAATTGTTTACTCCTTTCCTCCCTCCTCATTTTGTGGTGTGTGTGTGTACGTGTGTTCCTCTCTGATTGGTCCTGTCCTGCATGTTGCTTCCTATTGGTTGCTTGTGTTGCTCCTTCCCCTCTGGATTTTGTCCTGCTTTCAGTCTTGCTTTTGCCTCCAAGGCAGTTGCACGTGTTTGCACCTGATGAAGAAAGGCTACGTCCTTTCGAAACCGGTTGTGCTGATTTAAAATTTATGGTGTGTGAAGAAGTTTGAATTTCTTGCTATTGCAGGGATAGAACACGGGCGCAGAATTCATACCACTATCAATGTACGAAAATCTTCTACTTCTTAAATCGACGATTTTATAGGTAGAGAAATTTCTTAAACGGATTCCGGTATGAATGCTGCGCCCATGTTCCATCCCTGCTTTTGTCTGTACGCCAGTTTTTTTAAATTTATTTTTGGTGCTCATATTAATGTTCAGTTCTGCAGTTCAGTGAAGAGCATCAAATACATTTGTAAGTATGTGAATAAAAGCAGTGATATGGCTGTATTTCGAGTTAAAAATACCAATGTGAATGCTCCTCCGGTGAATAACAACGATGAAATAACACTTTACCAAACTGGCCGGTACGTCAGCTCCAATGAAGCTGTTTGGCGTATCCTTGGTTTCCCAATTCATGAACGGGATCCAGCAGTTCTTCATTTAGCCGTCCATCTTAAAAATGGCCAGCGCGTATATTTCACGAGCGAGACAGCGATTGATCGTGATGTAAATCCACCAAAAACTACACTCACCGAATTTTTTGAATTGTGTAATCGTGCGGATGCTTTTGGTGCTTTTGCACGGACATTACTCTATTCAAAAGTACCACGCTATTTCACATGGGCACCAACAAAAAAATGGATGCCCCGCAAGCAAGGCACGCCGATTCATGCATGTCCCGGTTTATTCAAATCAAACACCTTGGGACGAGTATTTACAGTCAATCAAAGGCAGACTGAGAGCTTTTATCTTCGACTGTTATTGGTTAATGTCATCGGCCCTTTGTCATTTCAAGATTTACGTAAAATGAATGGACAACAGTATTCAACGTATAAAGATGCATGCCTTGCACTCGGCTTGCTGGAAGACGACAACCAGTGGGAGTGTATGCTTGCTGAAGTAGGACTGAACTGTACAGCAAAACAAATTCGTCTACTATTCGCTATAGTGTTGACTACATGTTTCCTGGCCAGAGCAGAGACATTATGGGATAATCACAAAGATTCAATGACTGATGATATATTGCATCAACATCGTTCACGGTGCAACGATCTAACGATAGTATTCAGTGACGCAATGTACAATGAAGCATTGATTGTTATTGAAGATCTTTGCATTATCATTGCCAACTTACCACTCAGTCATTTCGGTATGCATTCAACAAATCGAAATGCATCTGATTTAATAAACACTGAATTGAATCGTGAACTACAATACAATACTGTAGAAATGGCAGCGATTGTTGCTCGCAATGTCCCACTAATGAATGAAGAACAAAGAACCATTTACGACCGCATCATGCTCGCAGTTTTGGCAGGACAAGATGGACTCTTTTTTTTTGGGGGGGGGAGGGGGTGCACCAGGTGGAACTGGCAAAACATTCCTTATTTCGCTAATTCTCGCCAAAATACGATCAAATAATGGCATCGCATTGGCTGTTGCATCATCTGGCATTGCGGCAACTTTATTGGATGGAGGCAGAACAGCTCATTCATTATTTAAACTGCCACTAAATATTCAAAATAACCCAGACGCAGTGTGCAACATAAAAAAACAATCGTCCATGGCCACAGTGCTGAAATAGTGTAAAATTCTTATCTGGGATGAATGCACTATGGCACACAAACATTCCATTGAGGCGTCGAACAGGACATTGAAAGATATAAAAAACAACGACAAACTATTTGGCGGCACTCTGTTACTCTTTTCAGGTGATTTCAGACAAGCACTTCCCGTTATTCCGCGTTCAACATACGCTGATGAGATCAACGCGTGCTTAAAATCATCGTCATTGTGGCGTAATGTTGAAAAAGTACAACTGAAAGTAAATTTGTGCGTTCAAAAGCTTCAAGATCCATCCGCTGAAACATTCTCAAAACAATTGTTAGATATCGGCGATGGAAAAGTTACTACAGATGAAACTGGATGCATAAAATTACCGACCGATTTCTACACAATCATTGATTCTCAAGATGCTCTTATTGACCAGATATTTCCCAATGTACACAGACGATATACAAATCATGAGTAGCTGGCAGAAAGAGCAATTTTTGCAGCAAAAAATATGGACGTCAACGAATTGAATCTCAAGATACAACATTTGTTACCAGGAGACTTGGTGTCATACAAATCTTATGATACAGTTTCCGATGCCACCGAAGCTGTAAATTATCCAACAAAGTTTTTTAACTCATTGGATCTACCAGGCATGCCACCGCATATTTTACAACTGAAGGTTGGATCTCCGGTTATTTTGCTTCGTAATTTGAACCCACAACGGTTGTGCAACGGCACGCGATTAGTCATAAAAAAATTAGCGAAAAATGTTATCGAAGCCATCATTTTAAATGACAAATTCCGAGGTGAAAATATATTACTACTGCGAATCCCTATTATACCCACAGATGTGCCAATTCAATTTAAACGCCCTCAATTTCCAATTAGATTGGCATTTGCAATGACTATCAATAAGTCTCAGGGCCAAACGATGTCTGTCTGTGGCTTAGATTTGAGCACATCATGTTTTTCACACGGACAATTATACGTGGCTCTCGAGTGGGCAAACCATCCAGTTTGTTTGTATTGGTGAAAGATGGGATAACAAAAAATATTGTACACTCTGTTGCATTAACTCTGTAATATTGTTTTTTAGTAATATTGTTATAGGTAGAGATATGTATATAATTTTAAACAATCAATTTTAATAAATAAAAAAAAATAAATGTTTGGTGTTTTGTTATTTTTATATACTTTCACCGTTCATAGCGCTCCATACATCTTCCACTTATATACCACATCCTTACACACTTACAATAAGTTAGTTATTTTTTTCTAGCAAAATATTCTCTAGAAATAATTTATATGACAAAACAACGTTTGTCGGGTCAGCTAGTATATATATATATATATATATATATATATATATATATATATATATTGAAACTGGAGAGCAGGACATTTGAATTATGTTTTTTGTAAGATTTACAAAGTAATATATATTCTTGTAATGGTGAAATTTCGTCAGATTTGTACAGCAAACTATAAAAATGTGTTTTTATTTTCCCCTAAACAGAAAAAGAGAAACAATCCACATAAGTAGGCTTCCTATTTCTACTGAGTCATCGATTTTATACTTTTGAGGTTTTATTTTACTTTTGCCTACCTACTTCTTTTTACAACTATCTATTTTAGCCGAACTATTATTTCTATAACACTGGACTTAATAAATCATTATAAATTTACTGAAGAATGTTTCATAAAAGATTCAAAGTAATTTCTTTTGACAATATGAAAACATTGAAGAATCTTTAAAAGGAAGAAGGCTTGAAATAATTGTGTAAATTAACGAGTTATGTTACTTAAAAATTTACACATACAGGGCAGTGGTTATAATTAATGTGACCCTATTCAGATCTCCCTATAACCAGTTCTGCCTATCGGATTTTGATGAAATTTGGTATATACATTATAAGAACCATGATGAAAGGATTTCTGCAATTAAAAAAAAATAAATACACAATTTGACCACCAAAGGGAATTGTAACGCTTAAAGAAGGACAAAAAAATCTGTCAGAATCATTAAAATTTATTCAGTTACAGAATGTGCTCAAAATGTGCTCCATTGGCACCAATGACGCATTGAAAGTGCATTATAGCGGGTTCAATGGTGGCGCGAAGAAACTCACGAGGAATTTCAGCTACATAGCGTGTAATGCTATCTTTCAACTCAGGTAAAGTTCTAATTCCTATAACTAGTTGGCATACGTGGACTCTGTTCAGTTCCCCATCATATTTATGTTCTCGTAAATTTCTAGTGCGAGACATATTATAATCATGTTAAAAGAAATGAATTTGACCAAAGCTTGATACAGTGACAGAATGAAATCCCCGCCTAATAGGTTATCCACCGTTCAATTCGATATATTTATGTTATACTAATCTATTAATTTATTTTGTCAGTGTCAATTCCGTTGTTTAGTTTTCATGCTACTATTTCCAATGCAATAATCCTCAAAATTCATATTTATATGAAAAATTTACAATTTTGTTATGTTGATAAAATCGTAAATTACGAATAATTAACGAAATTTTCCTATTAGAATATTTGTATTCAATCATGTTCAAACAAGTATCATAAATGTAATTTTGAAGTTGTCTAATGTATTTATGATCCTCAAAATGGAAGTTTATGCTCAATTTTGCCTTATTCTGACATGTTAAGTAAATCGTAAATTCCAAATAACTTACGAATTTTTTTAATTGAAAAAAAATCACAGTCTATGATATTCATGCCAATATCCTAAATAATATTTCGAAAGTGGTTTGACATCTTTACGATGAAAACATCCCTCAAGATTGACGTTTATGTGAAATTTTGCTCTATTCTGCCATGTTAAGAAATTCGTAAATTTCCAATACCTTGCGAAATTTTTATATTGGAAAATTCATAGTCATAAATATTCATGCCAGTGTCCTAAATAATATTTCAAAAGTAGTCTGACATCTTTAGGATGAAAATATCTCTCAAAATTGACGTTTATGTGAAATTTCGCCCTATACTGCCATGTTAAGAAATTCGTAAATTTCCAATAACTTGCGAAATTTTCAAAGTAGCATATATATAGTTACCGATGTTCATTCCGGCATCAAAACTGATATTTTAAAACTGGTCTGACATTTTTACAGTATAAAGTTTCCATTTAATGAACGTTGAAGTGAATTTTTGCCCTATTCTCCCATGTTAAGAAAATCGCAAATTTCTAATAATTTACGAAGTTTTTTAATTCGAATGTTGCAAATGAATAGGGTTCTTGCCAGTGTCGAAAGTAATATTTTAAAGCTGGTCTCACCTCTCTGCGACAATTTGTTCGTGAGATATCGTGTACACAGACTAACAAACTAACGGACTAACAGACTAACACACTAACCCACTAACAGACTAACACACTAACAGACACCCTACAGACAGACACCATACAAATTTTGTCATTTTCGGATTCCTCACACCTGAAAACGTGTAAAAAAGTCAAAAAACCGAGGTCGAAAAATTTCACGATTACCTAAGTTCCCCATACTATAGTATGATGGGGAACTAATACCTACGTTCCCCATACCTGTAGTATGATGGGGAACTAAAAACGGTCATTTAGAAATCATTACAGCCAGACATAATAGGGATTTAAGTCGGGTGAACAAGGAGGCCAGGCTCTTTAAATTTCCTAATCACCTTTAGATAAAAATCAGCTTTTTAAATCAATTTAATGCACGTTAAAATTCTATTACAAAAAAAAAAAAAAAAGCACAAAAAATACAGGAACTTTCTTTCCAATTGCTACTATGTATCAGCTTCCTTCCAGCTTCTTACATAAATTCGTACGGAAATAAATAAATAAATAAATTTCATCAAGATTAGTATCGTTGTAAACTTTCATTATAAGAAAATTAAAAAAAAAAAAAAAGCACCAGTGTATGAGACACGGTACTTTTTTCTTTTGCAATTATTATACGTGGAAATAAAAGAAAGTAAAGGATCCTCCTTTTATTTTTAAGATTATAGAACTTTTATTTGAAAAAAAAGAAAAAATAAAGAAAGAAAAAAAAAAGAACAATTTTTTTTTTTTTTTTTCAAATTTTTTCCTGGTAAATTTCAAAAACAAACATTATCATTGGAATTCTCTCGTGGTGGTGCTGTAGGAGTTAAAGCCGATTGACAACATAAGCCTGAGTGTGATGCCTTCCTTGGTAGTTTTTCTAAAGGCCCTGGGCCTTATTTAAACGAGTTTCGTAGAAAATCTTAATTTTAAAGCAATCTTAGAAATTCCCAGAGTCAGAGGTGCGACGGGAGCGTCCTGAGTTCAAATTCGGCATCTCCCGACTACTATCTTCTAGAGCAAAAACTATTGTCAACTGATGAAGCTCGCATAATATGAAAAAGGCAGAATGCCTGATTATTCCTTTTTAATGTTATCATAAATATCACGTATTACTATGGAATGTTATCAACTTACCTAAATATTTTAAGTTTTTTTATTAAAATATTGAACTTTTATTTTTGTACTTTGACATTTTTTAATACAAATTCATAGAATTCTCCCAGATTTTAAAATTATTCATGTATCATAACAGATTTTATAACTTTGTTAAATAAATTATAGGAAATAGTGAAGGCCCAAAATATTATCATAAACTATGATTGTTATAATTTGTATAATGTATAAGTTTGTTCTTTAATTAATGTTATAGTTAAAATAGCTAAAGACAATGACTGGATGGAATGCAAAAAACGTGAGTTTTTCTTTTAAAAATCCACAGATCTGTGTTCTTTTCTTCACGAATAAAGTCTTAGAAAGATTCATGTATATTTTAGATAACAATTTCCTTAAAATACACACACTTTCACAAAATTCTCCGTTATAGAAAATAATTTAGAAATGCTTAGAAATCTTAATCTCATAACACCATTATTTAAATATTTAAAAATATTATTATTTTTTAAATTTAAATCAATAAATTATAAATTTTATATTTTTGAAAAATAGTAATAATTAATAATTTCTGTATGTTTTGTTCTTATTACATGTGGGAAATTTTTTAACACTAGAATGATTAATCCTTCACATCATCTATAAATTCCCTAATAAAGAATCTATAGCAAAGTTTTAAGCACATAACAATTGCTCCGACTTATTTAAAAGTAAGTTTTATTCAACAACTCTGTAATTAACTGATGCATATTTAATTCTATTATCTGCTCAAAGTATTCTTTTGAATTTCAAAATAATAGGTAAGCATTTTATTCAGTACTTTTATTTCCCAACTTCAAACAGATAATACTTTAATAATGAAAATTTTTTTAAATAATTCATGGTTGGTTGCACAATTAAAGAATGAAAAACGAATTTTTAAAATAATTATGCATGACATAGCGATTTAATGATAATCATATTTTTGTAATTGGTCGAAAAAGAATATGATGTACTTAAATATTTATGCACTTTGAAACTTAATAAATTCAAATTGCTTTTCTTATGATATATATTTGTTAATTAAATAATCTAGAAGATTTTTGGTCATATTTAGATATAAATATGAAATTATTTTGCATTAGGAAACATAAAAAGACAGATTATGGTGCATGTAGAATATTTTTAAATATTAGAGGTTTATCTCATAATATTTTATCTATAATGCAAACTGAAATAAAATACATTTTCCTGGTATGAATATATATATATATATATATATACATATATACATATACAGGGTGATTATAATTAAAGTTACGATTTCAAAACACTATAATTTTAAAACTACCAAAGGGAAAAAAGTGTTCTAAAATGTGTCGTTAATTATTTGTAAGGTGTTTGTTTCATGAAACTCCTGTTTTTTTTCTTGTCAACATGTCTATTTCCGCTGTAAACACGTATTCTTGTCTTTTTGCTAAAAAACATTGTCGTAAACCCTTGGAGTCTATTGTTTCCTGCTATTCTATTTTATTGCTAACAACATTTCTGTGATTAGTGAATCTCTTTAGGCGGTTTCCATGACAATACCCTGAGAGCGCCATCTATAGTAACATTTTAGAACTACTTTTTTCTCCGCCAAACAAAATTCCATTGCCTTACGATTGTTCTCATAAAATATCAAATCATTCTGACCGGTAATTTTGAAATCGTAACTTCAATAATAATCACCCTATATGTATGTGTGTGTGTTGGGGTGACTCCACTTGACTTTCCGACCATTTAGTAATTAACGTTTATTTAAATAAATTAAATGACAGAAGTTAACAAAAGGAAAAAATCATAAGAGGGTGAGTATTTCTTGTCAAGTTGTATGACATAAAATAGGTCGTAATGTATCCAAATTCATTTGTGTGTTTCTGTAAAAGAACAATGTGTACTAAATGGTAAGTTCGAAATATTGAAAAAAAAAATGATGTCCTACATACATTCATGTAAGTTTGTACGATTCTTGCGATGATAGAGTATAGTTCGTAATGACAAAGATGTTTTTTTTTTTATTTGTGTGTGTGTGTGCTTCCCTGTAAAAGTATTATAATTCCAATACAAATCTTGTGACACTTACATATAGCATACTTAGTTACATATACTAGCATACCACCGTAATTTAGAATGTAAAAAACGACGAAAAAACCCCCCTAAAAATCCATAGAAAAAGCATGGGAGGAAAATGAAAAAAACTCACAATCTCAAGTATGTAAAAATAAATAAATAAATAAATAAATTAAAAAAAAAAAAAAAAAAAAAAAAAAAATTAAAGACTTTTTCTATTAGCTTGGTTAAAGATATGGAAAAATTAAAATGAAGTTTTTCCACCTAAATTTCATACTTTAGTTAATTTTCAAAAATCTAATTTTCGTGTCGAAAAACTTTTTGCTTCCCTGGATTCAGAAAAATCTCCCCTTTCATTTGGTACCGAATTTGTAACGAGCCACGTATTTTTAAAATGACTGAAATGAATTTAAATGAAGTGTTGCTACTTAAATTTCATACTTTAGTTAATTTTTTAATATCTAATGGTCGTGCTGAAAAACTGTTTGCAGCCCTGGATTCAGAAAAATTGCCTCTTCCATTGGGTACACAATTTGTAATGATAGGACTGATATTTCTAATTTATTTTCCCCTTTTTCTCTTTTTAACACGGATTCGGCAGAAGGTGTATGACAGAGAACGTAAACTAAAAAAGAAGACTTTAATAAAAACGGCTGACACCGGAAGAAACAAAAGATCAGATTTGACTAGAAAAAGTCATCGAAGAGCGGCAAGGGACTAGGTTTGGGGCCGTGAAGCTATCGTCGAGTGTTTAATACGTCTTACTTATTATGTGACTCTGCAGTTTAGAATGTAGAAAACGAGGAAACAAAAGAGTTTAATATCCATAGAAAAAAGCATGGGAGGAAAACGAAAAAAAGTGACAATATCAAGTGTGTTAAAAAAAAAAAAATTTCGTTAAAAGTAAAAAAAAAAAAATAAAATAAATCGATAACTTTGTTTTAAATTATCGCAGATCGATAGTTCAACCATTCATTTTAAAGGTATTGGCGAGCTCTTTTGAAAGGTACCCATCATGAAAATTTACTCTCCCCTCGAGTGGGGACTTCCCCCAAGGGGCGAGGCGAGGCTCCTACATACACAATTTTTTTCCCCTGTTGACTATCTCTATTACAAAAAATATATATTCGTTTCATTTGGTTTAGTGCAGTCTATAGATGTTAAACTCTACTTACCTGCAATTTCCCCCATAGACGTAATGTATTTGAAACTTTTGAGTGTCCCTGTACACGAACCATTTGCTTGATCTTAAAGAAAAGTTTAGTGTAGCATCCTTATATGATACACATTTAGAATACCAAGTTTGAACTTTTTGCCATAATTTGTTTTTGAGATATGCTGATAACAGACAGACACACAGACATACACACAGACCATTTGCTAAATACATGATTTTCGTATTCAGGGACCTCAGAACCTGTAAATATAACAAAAACTCGCGTTCGAAAATTTGACCCAAAAAGAATACTTTCTCTACCTTATGAGTAAGAGAAAGTAAAAAAAAATAATAATAAATAAGATTATTTTTCAGTTCAACAAAATAAGTAGTTGAAAATGAAATATTTAATAATTTATTTCATAAAATGTTGTTTAAATAAAGTGGTATGCTAATATGATTTTAAATTTTCTAAATACTGTTTCGTGTTCTGGTAATTACTAATGAATGATTTAATTAAATCTAATTATATATACTATTACACTTTTCGCAGCTAATTAAAAGCGTATATTTTTACAATATTACGGATACTGAAACCGAAACTACTCTACTTAATATCGCTTTTCAGTAAGAAATACTTAATTACCTTATGTATATTTCAATTACATCATTCAGCATTATTATAAAGAATATATTATACTTTATATTTAGAAGGTAATACTACAATATTTCTTAAACATTATATATTCCATACATTTTTCAAATGTTATTGCTGCTAAATGAACCAGTTTGGTTCTATGATAACTTACATGGTACAATGTAAGTTTATTCGAGAGCTATACTAGAATGGACAAGTTTTGGGGTAAATGTGATCGACTATAGTTAGAATAGTGTTTGCGATATTGCTGATTTTAGATTATAGTGGCAATTTAATTTTGCATTTCATACATGTTTCAGCGCTTGTATCTTGCCGTTAAATCTGGATATTCTAATGAGACTGAAATCAGTGTATAAATATTTTTCTGTTCTTATCAAATAAATGCTTATTTTTTTGTGCAGGATCTTTTACAAACTCCAGAAATTAAAGTTTTTAATGATTTGGACATTTTTCATTCGACCCATCATAACTTGCGATCGGTTGGATCCACAAAAAGTCGTCTATCAACTTGTGTATGGAAAATTTATCATCGTTGAAATGTTGAATCTATTCGAAACAAAATTCAACAGCAAACACGATACCTTAGAAATATCTTGGGGGGGAGGGGGCGTCGATTTGTTGTCCAGCTTGATCTGCCATCTTGTTTCAATGTGGCGTACGTTTAAAATGTACAAACTTTGATTGAAAAATAAAGCACTAATAAAACGATTTTCTTGAAACTCTGTATATAAATAAGTTTATCATATAGAAGGTTATATAATAATATGTTATAATAGGTTATCCGATTTTTAAATTAGCAAATAAAAATATAAAGATAACGAAACAATCGAAATACCTGGGAATCACAATAGATTACTCACTCTTGTTTATGTTTCCTATTAAAAATAAAAGGCAAGATATCCAGAGTATAACTAAAAATCTTTATAAATTTTCTTCTCTTATAGGCCGTCTTCCTCAAAATGTCTTTAAAATTTGGTATTATACTATTCTACATCGCAAACTGGCTTATGGTCACGTGGTGTGGTTCCCACAAAAGTGGGCATCACACCATTGAAGACGTTTACAACTAACACAAAGATGAGTTCTGTTGTTTATTTCTTGAGCCTATAAAAATATATCAACAGCGGCCCTCCAGCATTCAGCTCCTGTAATGGATCATTTTCCACCTAGCTACAGTACAAAAATAACAAAACATTTATTACATTCTTTATGGAAGGTTATAAAAGTAACACAACAGCAAAATTATAAAGGAAAAGATAAGATTTACACAGATGGTTATTATAATAAGTTATTAGAATAGGTCATTATAATAGGTCTAGTTTTATTAATCATCTCAATCTAGCCGCTTGTTTCTGAATAACGGTTACATGAAAATTTCAAGTTCAGATAGCCTGAAAACTTGATCTGTCATCTTGTTTCAATGTGGCGTCCACTTAAAACATTCAAACTGCGAAAACAAAATGTACTAATGAAACGATTTGCTTGGAACTCGGTACATAAATAGGTCTAATATATAGTAGGTTATATAATTATATATTATAATAGGTTACTATATTAGGTCATTATAATAAGTCTAGTTTATTAATCCCCTCGATCCGCCAGCTTGTTTCTAAATAGTGACGACTTGAAATTTTTAAATTCAAACAAAATACGTACTTATGAACCTATTTCCATGAGACTTGGCATGTACATACATAGCCAATATCGCGGACTCAAGAAGTTTATTAATCAATTCAATGTGCATTTCTTTTAAAATGGTGTCATTTGAAAGTTTTCAACTGAGATAAAAAACGTATTTATCAACCCATTTGCACGACGCTAGATATGTATGTAATTAGCTATATTAAGGTCTTAAGAAATTTATTAACACGTTGAGTGCCATGTCAGCCATTCTAGATTCTAGACATTTTGTAATATATCTCTAAAAGCACTGAAGGAATCATCTTGAAACTTTAGGAGTGTGCAGAACATGTTATACTTCAAACATTTCAGTGAAATTTTTACCCCGAAAGTAAAAGCAGCACCAATAAAAAATTAACACGTTGAGTGCCATGTCAGCCATCGGTGGTTGACAGTCTCAAATATGATATAAAGTCGCGTCAACCATCAGTGATTGACAGTGTAAAATAGGATATAAAACTAAAAATATTACACTGTTTTAAGTAATTATTGAAAATTTATTTAAAATTTGCTTAATTTTTATTTATTACAGGAGGAGTCATTATGGAATTTTAATGGATTTTAAGAATTCGCGAGGCGCTCAACGTGTTAATCAACTCGATTCGTTACTTTTTCTCGAAATAGCAACCACTTAACCCTTTCATTACCCTTTCATTCCCTCCATAAAACAATAAATCTTAAATTTAATCATAAAATTATTTCAAAGGTAATATATATAAATATTTTTTTTAAATAGGAGTAATAGCAGAGTACGAATTAATATACCTAACAAGGCAACTGAGAGGTGTTTATTTATGTTTAATATAACCAGTGATGCCATTAAAAATCAAAACTTTTCAATAAATAAAAATATCAAAATTTTGTAAGAAATATATGTTGTAATCAACGAGATATATAAAGTAGAGTGATAAATGGTAACCCTTGAGAAGGTCCAAGATGAGTCATGTGACATGCTCTCCTTGCACCTGCGTATTCGGTGGTTCCCTTGGTAACAGCTTATTTTCAGTAAATTTCTATGGCAACAGTTTGGAGATTGTTCTTCGCATAAATCATAACCGCCAATGTTTTTGTTTACTTACGTAGTTTAATATTCTTTTGTTCTAAATCATTTTTATTTTGATTTTACTTCCTTTTTATTTCGTGTAGTTGAACTTTAACCGACAAAATGCTTAAAAATTGCTGATAATTTACTATTTTGTTGTTACATTTAGCTCTTTAAAAGTTTAAATTTTCTTTTATAAACACTTTTAAACTTTGTTGGGAAACGATGAAAGAAAAGGTATTTTATTATTTATTAAAATGTGAAATATGTATAAAATTATTTTAAAAACAATTTATTTCGGTCATAGGACTGTCATGTTACCTAATAATAATGATAATTTGTCGAACTGATATTTTAAATGCCAAAATAGTGATAAAGGGCCAAACACAGCAACCTATTGGAGCATGTCACGTGATTCATCTTGAACCACGGAAAGCTAATCCTTCATCCATTGAATCAGCACTCTAATTTATATATATCGTTGGTTGTAATTAATTAAAATACAAATTATAAACATTAAAAAATACAAATATTTCAAACAATTAATTTATATCCCAAATTACCTTATTTTGGGAAAAATAGTTTGAAACTTTTTTATTATATTTCTTTGCTGCATGAGAAACATCTCATATTAAATTTAGCTTAAAGTAATGGCGTAACTATAGGGAAAGCTTAAGGGCCCGCTTCACTCATCGCTGCCAGAAGCCGAAGCTAATGTTATTCTATGGGAAATTTTAATTTACAAATAACTTATTAGCTAATACATATTTTTAAATTCTGTTTTCACATTCTGAAAATTCCCAGCTGTTAAATTGACGGACCTTTTTTAAAAAATTTTTTATATGTTTTTTTATATTTTATTTTGAAGCTGCAAAATACGAATTTTCAATATGTGAATTTTTTTCATTTTGCAATTTCAAAATAAAATATTAAAAAAATACATTTTTAAAAAAGGTCCGTCAATTTAACAGTTGGGAATTTTCTGAATGTGAAAACAGAATTTAAAAATAAGTATTAGTTAATAAGTTATTTGTAAAGAAAATTTCCCCATAGAATAACATTGGCTCTGGCTTTCGCGACGGTAAGTGAAGAGGACCGTTAAACTATAGGGACTTTGAAGTATCAATGAAGTTCTGCAGTAAATTTAGCCTATATTGAGGAATTTTTTGATGGGATTTTAAAGTCCCGGTGGGATACAAAGGGTTAAACAGTACAAAGAAATCAATTTATTCTTCCTACTCTTACAACTGAGCCGGATAGATTTGGTCTTTCACCCTTAATTAATGAACACAAAATTAGAAAACAAGAAAATTCCACTACTTATTTGTTAATTATAACTAGAAAACGTAGATGACTTCTTTATAAAAATCAATATGTTTTCATCAAAGTTTATCGTGCATAAGATTTCAGTTTATTTTAAAGCTTTGCATGGGAAAATAAGTCAGGCATAATGGCAAAGTTGTGATAAATCAGCTGTGTATTTCTAAACATATTTAATTCAAGGAAAATTGTAATAAAGCCGTAATCTTTAAGCTTTTCCAAAAGAAAAAATATATAATTTTGAAGTAGGTTTAAGAAACATTTACTGATTTATTTAAAACTTAGGGTATCGCTATGTATATATGTTGTGTAGATTCTTACTATGGTTATTTCTTTATTATGATTTCAGTCCTTATTTTGCAGTGATTTTTAAAGTGAACTAATTTGTGGAAAAGAGCAATTAAAAAATAAATTTACATTGATGAATCATTAATGTAATTAATGGTATTAACCCCTTCGGTCCCCATGCACATTGTAATGTACATAACACTTTTCGTGCTGTATTTTATGCTGTATAGGTTTAAACTTCGTTTCAATACCTAATGTACCTACAAGTGATCATCTAACATGAAAGAATAACGTCTATAACGCCATCTGATTTTTGTGTGTTGAGTTATAGTGTTTCTTATGTGAGTAGTTTGAAATTCGAATGGCCGTGACAGTAGTAAGTAACAAATATTGTTAGTTTTTCGTTCTTATTTTTTCAAATGAGTGTCAAAACATATACACATCACTAAAGTATGTATGGATCTACGTAATAATGAAATTGTACAAAAGATATTTACTTTGGCTTCGTATTATAACGTCTATAAAAAATATGTACATTCTAATGTACATCCTGTCCCAATCAGTGGAAACACTGTACAAAGTTTTCGATTTGAATTTTTTGCGAGTAATAGTTAGACATACAATTCTAGAAAATATTTTTGCAGATTATTTTATCCTTCAAGATGAATAAGAAACTAAATAAATCTAATTTAGAAAATGAAAAATATGTAGATAAACTATTAGAATTGTTGGAAAATGGGGATGATTCGGATATTGATAACATAGAAGAAAGTGAAGATGAAGTTGGTGAAGATGAAAGAGTAAGAAGAGAACGGGAAATTGAGGAAATCGGAGACAGTAGAGAAGATGAAATTTTAAATTCAGAGCCCACTACAGAAGGTTTTCGAAATAAGAAAATAGTACGATGGAGGAAAGAAACAACCGATGTACCAAGTTCGAATGGATAGAGAATGACAAAATTGGCGATTCTATTGTATTGGATCCTATGCAATATTTTTCTAAATATATAACAGATGAAATTTTTTAACAGATGGCCGAATGTACAAACATATACACACTTCAACAAGGACAAACTTGATTCAAGCCAACAAATGTTATTGAAATTGAAACTTTATTTGGATTACATATTATGATTGGATGTCTAAATAAGTTCCCACGCATACGAATGTACTGGAGTTCCGTCCTTGGCATAAATGTTTTCTTGGAAAACACCTCAAAAATAGGTTCTTTCAGCTACGGACGATGCTACATTTGGTGAATAATTTAGAAAGGCCTAACGCTTGCACAGATAAATTTTACAAGGTCAGGCCTATTATGGATGCAGTGCTAAAGCGCTGCAAGGAATTAGAAATTGGACAAAGTATTTCCATAGACGAACAAATGATCCCATTTATAGGAAAAATAAACATGTTGCAATATGTTCAAAATAAACCATGTAAGTGGGAATTAAAAATTTTTGTATTATGCAGTCCAAATGGACTTGCCCAAAATTTTATACCATATCAAGGTAGTACCACTGAAATAAAAAGAGACAACGTGAAAAAATATGGCCAAAGTAGTGCAATTGTTTTAGAATTACTAGAAATCGCAAAGAAAGAAGGTCATACAGTATATTTTGACAATTATTTCAACTCTTATGCTCTTCCTCTGCGATTATTGGAATTAAAAATGTATGCTGCTGGTACAGTTCGTATGAATAGGTTTTATAAACCACATTTTACATCTGATAAAGATATAAAGAAGAAGAAAAGAGGCTATTCCGAAGTTCTAGTTAGTCAGGATGGCATTATCATGGTAAAGTGGCTGGACAACAAACCAGTTCATATGGCTTCCAACTTTGTTGGCACTGGAACAATTGATAAAGCAAAACGGTGGGATAAGCAAAAATCAGCATATATCGAAATTGATAGACCTGAAGTGAACAACATGGGAGGAGTTGATCTGCTCGATATGTATATAAGTTTATATCGCATATATATTAGATCTCGAAAATGGACCCTTCGAGTAATTATGCATTTTGTGGATTTTGCTCTATCTAATAATTGGATAGAGTATAAACAAGACTGCATCGAAGCTAAAATTCATAAAAAAGATATTATGGATTTGTTGGAATTTCGTATGCACGTTTCCAAAAGTTTAATTTATAAGAACAAGCTTGTAAATGTAAAGAAACGTGGTCGTCCTTCAAAAAGTGAAGGAGAAATTACACCGGACAGAAAAAGAAAATTTCGTTGCTGGGAGAAAAGACCAATAAGAGAAATTCAACACGATAATGTGGACCATATGCCCCAAATCGATGATAAAAAAGAAGCAACACGATGCAAGATGCCATTATGCAGAGGAGGACACATTTTTATTGTGACAAATGTCGTGTCCATTTGTGTTTAGTAAAAGAGAGGAATTGTTTTGAAAGATTTCACAGAAAATAATAATTATATATATATATATATAACTGCTTATTCAAAAGCAATTATTTATAATATAATAATAAATTATTTATAATATAGTAAGAGAATTTTTTTTCATACAAATATCACTCAAGATCTCCTATGCTACAAATTTTGAATAAGGACCATATGTCCATTAAAATGTACATTTAAAAATTATATATAAATGAGTAAATATTTTTGTAAAAAGTATATTGTTGCTTTCATTCACATGAATTAAGTTAATTTTAGTATAAAAATAATTTTTTCCTAAACGACAAAAAATTCGGGTCTGAAGGGGTTAATAAGTCTTATTTATAATAACTGTATTAACACAGATATTATAAAAAAGACTTGTTCTGATTTTCATTACTATAAAGATGCGGTAAAGTATGGCATTTTAAAATATCCTTGAGAAACAATTCAGGGGTGTTTTGTAATAATGTGAACCGCTCTTTAATTTAACAATCCAACACTACTATGAACACATCTATAAAAAAGCCTTCTTTTTTAAATAGAACTGACATATTCTTTTTTCACTTTTTATATTATCCAATACTCATTCTAAACTTAAAATTACGATTAGCAAATCTGCATACATAAAAGAAGAGAAGTATATGTGTGACATTTTGTGTACGTGTGCATCTGTGCATCTGTGCATCTCATTTAAAAACATTTTCATTTAAATACGCAGAAAAACATGGGTTTTTTTTTATATTTAAGAAAAAAATATTGGTTAAATTTTTACCAACAAATGGCGCTGTTTTCGCAGTATCATTTCACATTTAAAACAGTTCCGCCTTCTCAAATGACGCCATATTGCAAATACTGATTAATCTGATTTCGGCGTGTAGCACATAATTTCAGATATTAGAGAACATTTAAATTAAATATTTAGGATTTCTTACTTCTGTTAATAGTTCTAAAAATAAAATCATGATATTATTAAGAGATAAAGCCCTGTTAGCTTTATTATGAGAATTACCAATGCGCAACATCTAGCTGTCATTCTCATGAATGACGGCTTTTCCAGAGAAGTCCTGCAAACATCGATGAATTAAAACAGATCATAACTGAAGAAATCTCGTCAATAACATCAACAATGTTGCGAAGTGTGTCAAAAACCTGATTCGACGTGTTCATGTTCGCATTCAAAATGGTGGCGAACGTTTTCAACATTTTCTGTGAGGAATGATAATGTAAAAAAATTTAATTAAGTTATGTTTTCCAAAAATAAAATTAGTACAGGATTAAAAAAAATGTGCGTCTCCGTTTCTGTTTTACCTCAGAAATAAAGTTGTAACAGTCCAACAGTGTTAGAAATTGTCTGAGAAACTTAAACAAGGTTCAAACAATCATACTTCAATGTTAGAATAGTTGCCACATCCGTCAGATTTAAGGGTTATAAGAAAAACCCACGGGTACTCTTTTAAACTAATCACTTTGTATATATAAGCGATGTTGAAGGTACTGTGCACTGTAAAAGATAAATGTTACAATTAAAGCGCCAACTGATGGAGAAAAAATTAATTGATTTGGCAATAAATCTTTTGTTACTAAAAGAAATTCCATGTCTTTCTGTGCATTTCAGTGAAAACGGAATAGTGCTACGGTCAGTACTTGTTGAATAATATTTTTTTTTAAATATTTATTTGACTTTTGGACCACCTAGTATATAACGCGTAATGTTGTATATAGCGTACATATTACCATTCATCTTATTACAATGAATACCCAGATTCACAAGAATTGTTTTTGAAAGTTACTTGCATAAGGTTTACTGTAATATTTACAATAAACAAGAAAAAAAATGGCTTAAAATCTAATCATATAAAACATTACATGCCACTTTCAGTTTTATGCACATTTTAATCTTGTCTTTTTCAGCAAAATGTTTTTATTTCTGGGACTATTCTTCATGTATTTGCCAATGCAGACTGCCATGTTTATTTCAGTTACTCATATTTTTCCATTTATTTTCAGAAAAAGAGACAAAAATACATTAAAATATACCAAATTAAGGAAAATCTTTTGTAATCCCAACCTAATATTTGGGTAAATAAATAAGTATACATAATTAAGATATTTAATATGACCAAAAAATGGTGCGTTTTTTTTTTTTTTTTTTTCTTTTTTTTTGATTAACCGCCCCCCCCCCCCCCTAAAAAAAAAAAAAAAAAAAAAAACTGATGCTTAAGCATCAGTTTTTTTTTTTTTTTTTTTTTTTTTTTAAACAGAACTTTTTCTCTCTGAGAAATAAAACCTAATACAACTCAGAAAAACAATCGAAAAATTCCTTTTGAAAGAATTAGAGAAAACCAGATAAAGAAATTTAATTTCTGGGGAAAATAATACCATTGTAATTTGTACAAAAGAACTGATAAAGCTATTTTTTATAAAGATTAAATTCTCGGGATGTTGTTGCCTTCGTGTAATAATCACCTTATTTGCGCTTTCGAAGGACATTATATAAGTGATAAATTACAAGCTACGCTACTTATCGTAATGACTGTTTTTTTTTTTTTTTTTTTTTTTTTTTCCATTTCTTCTCCAAGGAACAATTTTCAGTAAATGTTAAAGGTTTTTTTTTTTTTTTTTTTTTTTTTTTTTTTTCACTTCTTCTTGTTGTATTTTTTTAATTGATGTTACTGTGTTCTGTTGTAACTGGAAAGGATATTTTTCTCATAGTGTATTTTTATAGGATTAATATATTTTTCACGTAAGGCAAAAAAATAAATAAATAAATAAATACAAATATTTTTCACAAGTCAATATTTATCTTTTATTAATCGTAATGAAACTAAGACATTGTTCATAATTATTTTTGTCAATAAAAAAAACAATTTTGAAAATTGAAATTTACACAACCATTAATAAACAAAACTATTTTGATACATTAAGTTGTCATTATTTACAAATTTTGGATTATCATTAATAAAATATAACACAGTATGTTACACGTTAAAATACATAGCTTAAAAAACTTAATTTAAAAGTTAAAATATAAAAATCTTTATGACGTCGTCTCATCCGAGCTCGAGCATAATTGCTCATGAATTTCATCAGGTCTGGTTCTTGAAACATTAGCATCTTGATCTTTTAATAGATGAAGAACTGGTTGCCACATTATCGCTAAGTCTCTGAAATGGGTATAATTGGAAGCGCGTTTATCATACTTTATTATTTGCAATTTCTCCTGAATTTCAAGTTTAATAAGGCTGAGGGGAGTTGCTATAATTTTTGCCTAATTCCATAGCGGTCTTGCTTTTCCAGTTCTCAAAACATAATCCTTAAGGGTTTTATTACCGTACGAAGAGTGTAATGAATATTGATGTTCTTAAATGCATTTTGTAAGATTTCTTTTAGTTTTTTAATTTCTCTTACCCATAAGGTAGAGAAAGTATTGTTTTTGGGTCAAATTTTCGAACGCGAGATTTTGTTATATTTACACGTTCTGAGGTGCCCTGAGTACGAAAATCATGTTTTTAGCAAATGGTCTGTGTGTCTGTGTGTGTGTCTGTGAGTCTGTGTGTCTGTGCGTGTGTCTGTGTGTGTGTCTGTCTGTTATCAGCATATCTCAAAAACAAATTATGGCAGAAAGTTCAAACTTGGTATTCTAAATGTGTATCATATACGGATGCTACAGTAAGCTTCTCGTTCAGATCAAGCAAATGGTTCGTGTACAGGGACAATCAAGAGAATTCTAATACATTACGTCTATGGGGAAAATTGCAGGTAAGTAGAGTTTAACGTCTATAGACTGCACTAAACCAAATGAAACGAATATATATATATATATATTGTAATAGAGATAGTCAACTGGGGAAAAAAAATGTGTATGTAGGATCCTCGCCTCCCCCCTGGGGGGGAAGTCCCCCCTCGAGGGGAGTAAATTTTCATGATGGGTATCTTTCAAAAGAGCTCGCCAATACCTTTAAAACGAATAGTTGAACCACCGATCTGCGGTAATTTAAAACAAAGTTATCGATTTTTTTTTACTTAAAAAAAAAAATCGTATATATATATATATATATATATATATATATATATATATATTTTTTTTTTTTTTTTTAATATTGAGATTAAAATGGACTTTTTTCGGATATTTAGAGTTATACTACTTCTTTAATATGGAAATCGTCTGCATTATCATAAAACATAATTTTTTTAAATAATAATTTTAATAAATTATTTTTTAAAAACAGAATTATTTTTTAATAACAGAATTAAATTTTCTATAAATCTAAGTGCATTAATGAAACGGGTGGTTGAGGGGGGCGGTAGCCCCCCTCACACAGAATTAATTATGGTATAACACTCTTCCGAAGCCTAATTTGAATTGCTTAACATAGGTTTACATAACATCGTTATCTTACCTCTTAACCTCCAACCTGTATTTATAGTATTAAATTTCAGAGTAAGAGAAAGTCATGTGAGTGACACACCAGATTATTTTATGTAATAGACAATGCCATCCTCTATTTCAATGTGTATTTCGTAGATGCTTTTTTTTTTGGGAGGGTTAATTTGATGTTTAATTTTTAATAGATTTGGTAATTATTGTGTTTTAAATGCTAGGTTATAGTTGTAATTTTTTAATATATTTTTAGTTGGAATAAATTGTTTATAAAAGTCTATGGAACCAATGTATTTATGGTTGTCTGTTTTAATTCTAGTTTTAGTTTGATTTAACACAATTTTAACATGATTATGTGTTTTATTAAAAACTGTTAAATCCTAACCGATTTGCAACACAGTACGCTTAATATGTTTTAAATCCTTGTGAATAAGAAATTGGAAAGTATTATGTGGGTAAACGCGTTTAATTAATGGAATTATGGCGTTTCTTTTATATTGAAGGGGAATATTAGAATTAGCTGGTATTATAAAAAAAGGGGGGGGGGAGGTTTATAATAAGTTTCAGTCCAAATTAAAGAATTTTTGGTATTTCGATGTACTAAGATATCCAAGTATGGAAGCACACTATTTTGTTCTTTTTCAAGTGTTAAATTTATAGTAGGAAAAAAAGAACAAAATAATATGCTTCCATACTTGGGTATCTTAGTACATCGAAATACCAAAAATTCTTTAATTTGGACTGAAACTTATTATAAACCTTCCTCCCCCCCCTTTCTATAATACCAGCTAATTCTAACATTCTCCTTTACTATAAAAGAAACGCCCTAATTCCATTAATGAAACGCGTTTACACACATAATACTTTCCAATTTCTTATTCACAAGGATTTAAAACATATTAAACGTACCATGTTGCAAATCGGTTAGGATTTATCAGTTTTTCGACCAACTAGGCCGTTCTGATTTTTCTATGAGGAAGTGTTTGGACCAGTGAGCAAGAAAGAGGTCGCTTACACGACGACCAGGCTCAGAGCGCCCTCGACAGACCAATAGTTGAAAAGACTGCAACATTATACGACATGCATACTGTCCGCCAACTTTTTCATAGTAAACACCTTCAATATGAACCTTTCTGTTTGTCCGTATCATTGCAAGGCACCTGGTTGAAGGGCATTTGTTATCTTGGCGCCCATTACGTGTGCTGTCAATGACATCTGCCACCGTTTCCTTTGTTTGGAATCGTGACGCGCTCGACAGGATTTGACTGGAACCATGTCGTCTTCAGCGACGAATCCAGATTCAATTTGGGCAATGATGACAATCGTGAACGTGTGTGGAGGCCCTGTGGGGATTGCTTACATTTTGCTTTTGCTTCAGAGCAGCACACCACAAGTTATGATAATATGGGGTGCCTTCGAATACGACACACGATCACCCCTAATATTGATCCACGTCACCATGACAATCCAGCGGTACGTTCGTGGCATGCTTTAACCCCATGTGTTATCATTCATGGCAGGGCTCCCTGGAGTCATTTTGCAACAGGACAGAGCTCGGCCACACACGATAAGGGTGATACAGGACTGCCTCCGCTACATTACCATCCTTTCCCAATCCCCAGATTTGTCACCGACCAAGCATATCTGCTATCACTTGGGATGGCAATTTGAAAGCGTACGACTTTAGTGGAATAAAGACGCACGTTCACAACAACTGTGGAAGGAGATGCTGCAGGACATCATACGGGACTTGTACGCCTCAATGCCCGCCCATATCGCATCATGCATTTAACCTAGAGGTGGTCCTGTAGGGTATTAAAGCCTCCATTCCTTTTTAAATTTTCTTGTAATAAATAAAAAATTATCTTTCATTTTGTAATCATTTACTAATATCAACATTGTACTTATGTATTCTGACAATTTTTTGTTGGTGAAAAAAAATTTATGGCAATGAGTATATATGAATAGTGTGGTTTTTCATTATTTCTACCTATCTATACTTTAAATTTGGCACTAAAATTCTTTCTATAATAATCATTCTTTCAGAGATCACTTAAAAAAAAAAAAAAAAAAAAAAAAAAAAACAACAACAAGAGAAATGGGTGATTTATAAATTTTTCATCTCAATTTTTGAAGAAACTACTGCGTTTAAATTCTTTAAAATAAATAAAACTATTATGTGTGTGTTATGGCCACCACATGACTTTCGATATTTTCCTATACTCAGTAAGAATGTTTTATTAAAATTATTGTTTGTTAAAATTATCTTCTTTGATTAATGCAGACTATTTTCTTTCTGCAGAAGTATATAACACTAATTATCCAAAGAAAGTGAATTTTATCCTCTATATGATACCTTAAAAAATGCAATCTATTTTCAGTTTTTTTTTTTTTTTTTTTTTGTGTGTGTGTGTGTGTGTGTGTGTGTGAAAAAGATCGATAACGTTATTTTAGATTATTCCAGGCCGATGGTTCACACATTCGTTTCAAAGGTATTGACAAACAGTTTTGAAAGATACCCATGATGACCCCCCCCCTTCCCTCGGAAAGGGAGGGAAAGCGATGCCCTTACT
The DNA here is from genome assembly GCA_963930645.1 of Salticus scenicus. Lineage (NCBI taxonomy): Eukaryota > Metazoa > Arthropoda > Arachnida > Araneae > Salticidae > Salticus > Salticus scenicus. The sequence continues at coordinate 143,444,717 of OZ005650.1, read as the reverse complement.
TACGCAAAAATAATTATTATTATTATTATTATTATAATTTTTGTAATGATTCTTAAAAAAACAATTCTCCTTATGCACATTTATACGAATTTTTGTCCTATACCGCCGTGTAAAAAATTTAGTCGCCACCTGTTATGCGTTTTTTGCCAAAAGTTGACTGGCATTAATTTATGTTAAGGTGCAACTACGTACCAATTGTTATGAAATTATGTGCTTTAGTTCGTGAGATAAAGTTGCTACAAATTTTTTTCTCTCACACACACATTCATACAGATATTTTCTAAAAATGGCCAGATCGTGTTCTAAATCTCTCAAAATGTGTAAATCCATTGAAAACCGGAAGTCAAAAATTTTTACGAAACCTTCTTCTATTGAACATAGAAGAAAGTAATAAAAATAGCTAGTAACATGCACATGCACACGCTGAATTTTTTTTCTATTTCCAAGTACAATTTTACAAGAGCAAAACTATTCCAAACATTCCAAAATCATGTTTTCCGGAAACTTTTGAATTCAATGAAATAATAATAAATATTTATTAATTATGGCTGTAATTAGACTGATAATGAAATTCTTCAAAATCAACATATCCTTATAAAAATTAAAGTCATCTATGTCTATTTTTCCTTAAAACTTCCCTATGAATTGAATCACGAAAGAACAAATTTGCGCATTTTTTACTTTTATTTATTAAGGTTTTCTTCTTAGGTATAACATTAACTTCTCTAATAAATTTCTCGAAACAATTTCCTTCTTTTTTTTTTTTTTTTTTTTTGTTCTTTTCTAAATGGATTATTATTATTAATGTAAAATTATGCACCTTAATTTCTGAAAGAGAGACAGCGAAACAAAAGTTTAAAAAAAAAAATTACATATGCATGTTTCACATATATAAATAAAAAGCTCGCGTTTTCTTCGAATCATACCATTATTAATGCTGGCGGATTTTCTATTTTTTTTTAACCAATTTATTTATTAATTTTGTGTATTTAGGTATTTGCCTGCATTAATATTTATAAACGATACTTATTGAATCAAAAATAATTGAATAAAATATTGTTATTTAGGCAAAAAAATTACATAATATTTCAAATTTACAAATATACGTGTTTCATTTCAAAAAGGGCATTATTCATGTAGTTAGATTTCCATCACTGGCACTAATAGTTCTTTTAGTGTAATTTTTATATGGAAATGAAAGAATTTTTTTTTTTTTTTTTTTTAATGTATCAGTTTTTTTTTTTTTTTTAAATCCAAATAAAAAATAAAATAAAAACTATATATCTTTAATATTTTTAGTAAACTACTATATATAATGAAGAAAATACCTTTTCGTTTTTTCTTTTATTTTTTGTTTAAGAAGAAGTATTTTGTAATACATTTTTAAATACATCTATTTTCGAAAATGAAAGTCTGAGAGTGTGAGAGTAATAGCTAATTCTTTAACAACAAAAATTTCTTTCATACACTTTCAATCTCACTAAAATTTCATGATAAAATAGCAAATAAAAATAAAATGCATAACTTTAAAACAGAGTACAATTACATTATTTTGAAACTGTCACAATTTAGTTCCTCTAATTTTGGCTATTTTAAAAATATAGAAATGATAGCTACACTTAAGTATCTAATGCCAAAGCATGTTTCATAATTTCTCTAAACTAATAAACACATTAGAATACTTCTGAAAATTGAGTATTTTATTTTAAGCCTTACATTTTTAAATGCATTTGTTTAAAAGTATTTCATTCAGTTAATTACCACAGCTATTGCTTAAATTACTTTTAATATTTCATCATCTTAGTAGTGTATATACTATTCTCGAAATATTTCAAGGTGCATTAAGTTAAAAGGAAACTTTTCTCCTGTGAATTGTTTTTCCGTTAATTATACATGAGAAGAAATTTTTTTTTTTCTTATCAGAATAATGCATTGAGAAATCTAGCAATAGTTGAACTACAAGCGTAAAACGAATAAAATATTTCTGATATTACGGATGATGAAAGTATGCATTTATATTTGAAGTATAAAATCATACATAACGATATTGAGCATTATAGCATGTTTTAACAACAAGTTTCACTTTGTTTATTTGCATTTGTTTCCAAGTGTTTCATTCAGTTAATTACCACTGCTTTTACTTAAATTATTTTTGATATTTCATCAGCTTGGTCATATAAACATATATATATATATATATATATATACACTATTAAATTACTCTCGAATTATTTCAGGATACATTAAGTTAAAAAGTAGTTTTTCTGCTTTGAATTGTTTTTTCGACGATTATACAGTCATTTGCAAAAGTTTAAGATCAGTAGCCGAATTTCAGTATTTTAACACATTGCATCATTTGCGCAGATTATTGCATCATCTCATGTGCTGATTACATCAGACGCCTTCTACTGTTATAAATAAAGGCGGCCGGCACGTTTACCGCCAGTCGTTAATTGGATTTTGCCGTAGGCAATGTTGTTGTGTAATTATTATAATGGATAAAAAACCTTGACTAACTGTTATAAAAAGATCAGAAATATTGACCCTGCAAACATTAGATTTTCTGAACGTCAAATAAGTTCGAGGGTAAATGTGAGCAAGACAGCTGTGCATCAAGCTATTAGTAAATTTAAAATTTCGGGAAAATTTGTGAACCTTAAGAGAAGCGATCGCCCTAGAAAAACGAGTGCACGTGATGATCATGTGATAAGAAGGATGGTCGTACGAGATCCAAGAACCTCCTGCAATACGATTCGACATTCTCTCGCTGCATGCAAAAGGCACCACCGTCAGTTTGAGTAAACACACCTGGCCGTCGAACCACCATTTCAAGACGTTTGGCCGAAGATTTTGGTTTATCATCCGATAAACCTGTCAGGAAACCTCGACTTACTCCAAGTACGAAATAGAAACGACTGACTTTCGCCAGACAATATCAGAATTGGACAGTACAGCAGTGGAGTACGGTCTTATTTTCGGGTGAGTCAAGTGTGCAGATCCTAAAATTAATAAATATTATTATCTTAACTTTCATATCTAAAGGCATAGAATTTTTTAATAATGCGTAACAAGTATGTGAAGGTTGCAGCCGTCGATGATAACGATTTCTTTCCTTAAAGTGATATTTAAATAAAAACAAACTATAATCATAAATACAAGAAAATTTGTTGTTTTACATTTAGATGCAGATAAATATGTGAAAGAAAAAAAGATTTTAAATAAATAATAAGAAGAAGAAAGAAAGAAAAAAGTTTTGCCCAAATTATTCATGATTCTTCACTTATAAATTCGCTTTCTTCTCTACAATTTACTTGCTACGTCCGTCTCCACACTTTTTCTTTTAATCTTGAAAGCTTTATAAACAAAGATTTTTTTTCTTTTTTTTAACGAAATAAGCTTTGTATTTAAATACACTCGAACCTCCCATAAGGGACACCTCCGAATAAGGGACACCTCTATTTAAGGGACAAATTCTCTGGTCCCAGTCCCTAGAAATTAGAAATTTATGTGCATAGGAAAGTTCAGTAAAATTGGTCCTAATATAATAATTAACTATATCATGTAAGTAATTTTCTTTTTAAAAAGACTTGACTTTATTAGTGTGTAATTTACATTGCCAAAGTGCATTGATTAATTGATATGTAACTGAGTGTAAAGTCTATTTAAAAAATTTTCATTGACCCTCTGAATAAGGGACACCTCTATTTAAAGGACAAAATGTCTGGTCCCATGGGTGTCCCTTAATGAGAGGTTCGAGTGTATGTTGTTTATGGATTATGCTAAAGGTAATCGCATGCAAATATCATTCACATCTCTAGAGTATTATTCCCTAAAAATTTAATTTCATAAAGCTACCATAGTTTAAGTAGCTTAACTGCTTATTATATAAAATAATAATATATTTATTGAATGTGGAAAGAAGTAGAGTAAGCATATTTTCTTAAAGTAGATTCCATATGAAAAATTTTCGAAGTAATGCATGTGTCTGAAAATTCAAACGCGCTTACTGTCTGAAAATTCGCGTATTTACGTGTTTCAGACATTTTTGCGTCTAAATTGGTATTTCAGACATAATTCTGTCTTAAATTAAGATATCTATAACGTCTAATCTATATTTTAAGACATTTACGCGTCTTAAATGCCGTTTCAATTGTTTTTATGTCTTACTTTAAGACTCTTTTATTTGCAGTGTAAGAGGATTGCACAAGTTATTAAAAATAAAGGAGGTCCTACAAAATACTGGCTTTAATTACAGTAAACAGCCATGTGCATTCTATTTTGTTCTTTTATATGTAAAATATGTATGTTAATTTTGCGGAATTCCATTAAATCTGATTTTTCTAGGGGTGGTCTTAAACTTTTCCAAATGACTGTAAATAAAAAGAAGTTTTTTTTTTTTTTTTTTTTTTTTTAATCAGAATAATGCATTGCGAAATCTAATAATAGTTGAGCTACAAGCGAAAAGCATATAAAATATCTTGACTTTACGGATAATGCAAGTACAGGAATGCATTTATATTTGAAATATAAAATCATACATAAAACATAGCAATATTGAGTATTAACATGTTTTGACAATGATCTTTTATTTATTTATTTATTTGTTTCTATATCTGTACATATGAAATTATACTTATTAAAAGTTCGTTAATTTTATATATTTTTTTGAACCTACAACATCTCAATTACATCTAGAACATCGGATTAAAATATTTTCAATAAAACGAGAGGTAATGTCGAGAGACCCAAAAATAGTATTTCTATATATTTCTTCTTTCTTTATCGATTCTTCTATTGAACAGATATTATTCTATTATCTGTGATAAGATATTTGAGTAACTTCAATAAGAGTAAATGTTTTTTATGTAGAAACGGTTTGAGTTTTTTTTTTTTTTTTTTACACGAAATGTTTAGTTGAGTTTTGTAGATACTATTTCTAGAAACGCAAATAAACTTTTGTATACTATTGACTTTTTTAATTGTTTAATTGGCCCAGATTAAATATTCGCATTTTAATTAGGATATAATAATTTATTTTTTTAAATTACAAATTTAAAATAAAATTTCAGTTTAACCATTTAGTGTGCCATTTTTCACAAATGCGAAGTTATATATTCTTGCTAAATTTCCCACTCTCGTTGAAATTTGAAATTTAAATACACAGTTTTCCACACCTGCAAAGCAGTACTTTTAAATATATCACATAATTTTGCCAGTAGATGGCGCTACACTAAAATTATTCATCATTTGTTAGAACAGATTGCAATTTATTGTGCTTATATTATTGTACTTTTTGTTAGATACGATTGCAAACATATCTAACAATCTGATTACTGATTTATTGTGCTTATCTTACTGTACTGATTGCTAGATATGACTGTAAACGTATCTAACAATCTGATTGATGATTTATTGCGCTGATCTTATTGTGCGTTATCATATTGGGCTGATTAATTTTTTATTTAAAAATTAGAAAAATTGAACATAATCGCATATATATATTTTTTTTAATATAGTAATTTTTAGGGCTTATTTAAGGCTTACTGTGTTTATCAAAAATCTATTATCTGTGTTCGAATATTAAGTAAATGTGCCGTTTTACAGACGTGCAATCGCTAAATATTTGTCAGTAAAATGATACACACATGTGAAGAAGAATATTTGTAATATGTTTTTGTAAGTCTTAGTTTCATAAACATATTGACATATCTTGAAAAATGTGCACATTTAAGGTTAAAAACTTAAACGTTTTACTTCAGTGAAATAATACTCATATAAACTTCGTGGGAAAAGTATTTCGACACCTTCGAATTTAAATGTTTGGTCGAATATCTAAAGAAATGATTGACGGATTCACATAAAACTTCAGGAGGGTGAAACGCATTTTACATCTCGCACGCTTAAGCAAAGGTTTCTTGTTCTGAAGATTAAAAGTGGACTAGTAACAAATTAAAAGGAAATGTTTGGTAAAACATAGTACTCCAAATATGTTCTTGCAGTCTCAGTTGATTATGATGTTTCTTTTAATTAACTATGTATATGAACGCATCTTCATGGAGACATAAAGGTTTCTTTTAAAACATCGACAATTTTTTGTAAGTGTTTAGTTTAAAGCATACAGGGTGTTTTAAACCAATGAATGTCGTGTTAAGAAAACTTGACATACAGCATACAGCAAACAGAATATAAGCATATTAAATATCTAATGAAATATGAGCATTTTACTAAATAATGCGCATAAACAAATAAACAAGATTTACCTTTTTTTTTTTTTTTTTCATTATTTGTTAGTCAAATGTATTGAGCTGTACTTCTATAAATTCCCCAAGCTAATATCATGAAAATTCAAAAAATTCTTAACGATAGAATGAACGGAATTTCAGTCACCCACAAGAAAAAAATGAAAGAAAAATAAACAAGAACAAAAAATCATGCGGTAAGTATTGATTAGCAATACTTTCCAACTATACATACTTGTTGTATCGTATTTTCAGTGTTCTTTACCTACGTCATCACACAACGGATATACTGAAAGATTGAAAAAACTTACAGTAGAAAGTTATTTAAATGTAATTTGTATAAATATCTGTCCTAGAACACAATGCATTTGTTTTATTTTATTTTTTTAATTTTTAATTTTTTTTTTTTTTGGGGGGGGGGGCGGGGGGCGTCAGTGTACACAAAAGAGTTGTATTGGACCTATTAATGTCGTTTTAAATAGGAAACATTCTATCGTGAACTTGCATAACATCTATCATTTTTTTTTTTAATTCTGAAGTTATTCACGGATTCTGGGGACGAGCAGACTGACAGATAGATAGATGGACAGTTGGGCAAACAGATACAGATATTGAAGTCATGTTTACACTTAAAAAATGTTAGAAAGTGTTAAAAATGCTTAATGTAAATGAAAATACAATTCCAGCAAATTTTCAATAATATCCCTTAGCGTAACCGAATATTTTTGTGGGGCCCTATAAATCAAATTCTAATCATATAATATTCTATAGACAGCAGACATTCTTTTGTGCATATTAATATTCTTTTTCAATTTCTTTAAGATCTGAGCAAAGTAAAGTTATTAAAATTTAGTTTATAGAAATACATCTCATAGAATGCAATGTTTTGGAAGACTTTCGGGTGTCCCTGAACACAAACCAGTGGTTGTATTTACTCCATTTTCTATAGAAAGCATCTGATAATAAACTTAAATAACATTCTTCAATTCAATCGAGATTTGTGTAAAATAATGGTACAAAAATATGGTTTGCGAAAATACCTCTAGTAGAACACAATGCTTTGGAATACTTGCGGGAGTCCCTGTACATAAACCAGTAGAGATGTCCACTCCATTTTCAAAAAGAAACATCCGATAGTGAACCTGAATAGCATATATCAGTTTCAAGAAATTTCATGAATATTTGCGAGACTAGGAGAGCGGACACACAGACAAACTGAAGTGATTAACACTTTTCAACCTTTTGGAAAGTGTTAAAAACGTTTAATTTAAACGGAAATGCAATTCCAGTAAATTTCCAATAATAACCCTTAATGTGACTTAATATTTTTGTGTGTTCCTGTAAATCTAATGTTAATCATACTATATTCTATAGAAAACATTAATTTGGGCATATGAATTAATTTCATTAAGATTTGTGCAAAGTAAAGATATAAAAATTTGTTTTATAGAAATACCTCTCATAAAACACAATGCTTTGGAATACTTCCTGCACACAAACCAATAGAGGTATTAACTCCATTTTCAATAGCGAATATCCGATAGTGAACATGAAAAACATATATCACTTTCAAGAAATTCCATGGATATTTACGGGAGTTAGAGCGCGGACAGACGGACAGACAAACACACCGAAGTCATTAGCACTTTTCAACCTTGTTGAAAAGTGTTAAAAAAATTGGATAGGGAACTGTTAATCAATTTTTTAATAAATTAATGGTAAATGTTTGTGTGTATGTGACAATATCAGGACTAAATTAATGTGATTCGTAATTATTTAACTGATTAAAAGACAGTTGACTAAGAAATGAAAAGTTCTCTGATTTAGAGCACACTTAACGTTTGATGACAACATCACGAAAAAAAATATATGTTTTAAAATTAATTATGGGTGAATATTAATGATGGAATAGCATCGAATAGGGGCACATCTGCTCTCTTTTAAATCAGATAAGAAAGAAGTAATCTCTGTGAGGCTGTTTCCTCCTCCCAGCAAGAATCCCGCCTGCACTCTCGTTACTTTCCCGCTAATTAGTCATCCCCCGGATCATGCCTGTTGCCATTCTTAATTCTATAACTCTCTGATACAGAAGCTAAGTTGTAAAACAACTCACGTATATACTGGGTGTCCCATAAGTCTGTAAACATTTTAAAAATTCATAACCATTGAAGAAATTTATAAAATATAACGTGGTTTACAAAAGTGTATTCTTGCGGAGGGGGATCATTTTCTGGAAGGAAAAAAAAAATAATTGTTATAATTTTCGTCTATAGAGGGCACTGTACGTGATCAAATCTCAATTTTTCAGGAAAAACTGTATCTATTTGCACGTAAATGTTTACAAACATTAGCTAATCTATGTGTCCGACATCATTACTAATTACAATTTGCAAACGAGTTATAATAACGCTAACTGCAGGTTCACTCGGCGATTCTTAGCTAAGATGAAACATCTTCACCAGTAACGCTTTGTCCACCAAGTCAGCAAAGCAAACTTCATTTATGCACAAGTAAGAGAGGAAAATAATGAAGCGTTAAAATTGTAAAACCGTGCAATTTATAGGATTCTGTTTTGCACATTTTTCGTTAAGCGTTTGCGCAGTGCCCTCTACTCACGAAAATTTTACTATTTTTTTTTTCCTTTACCAAAAAAAAAAAAAAAAAAAAAAAAAAAAAAAAAAAAAAAAATACCCTTCACGAGAGTAACATTTTCGCAAACCGCGTTCAATTCTCCCAATTCCTTCAATATTTATGAATATTTAAAATGTCAACACACGTATGGGACACCCGCTATATATATATAGAGAGAAATATACAGATAGATAAGACATACACTAGCTCACTTGGAATAGTGTATTTATCATGGGGACCAACATTGAATGTCGTTCTTGTGCGTGTCGATAGTCGATTGGCATTTATCAGCACATTATGTGCTTGAACTGGTGCCAATGGCATTTGAAGGTTAGGGTGACTTGTTTACTCGTGAATTATTACAGCTCATTTTATTTTATTTTTTATTTATTGTGAAATAGTCAGGCAAATAAAAAAAGGGGCACATATCCGGCATTGTATGTTTTTTGAGTTTCGGAAGGGTAGTAACGCAACAGTTTCTACAAAAATCCTTTATTCAATTGCATTAAACCTTTGTAAATACTAAAGGTTGTTTTAAGTTAGAATTCAGTAGTTTTGATCTTTCTGATTCATTTTCATCAGGAAGACAAACAACTTTAGAAAAATGACATGTTAAATGCGTAAGTGGAAGCAAATCCATGTCAAACAATTGAGAAAGTGTTAAGCATTCTTTACCAACCTTGGTTTATCATACAAGAATATTTGCAGCAAATTGATAAAGTAAGCAGAGCAGTTGTTTGGGTTTCGCATAATCTATCCGAAGGACACAAGCTAAGCAATCGAGCACATGGAACTTCTTGCTTCGGCGGCACAATACAGAAACGTTTTTTGATCTCTTGATCACTGGAGAGTAAAAATGGATCCTTTATGATAATCCAAAATGCAAAAGGCTGACTCTCTTCGAATGATTTGCCCCATTACTAGTATAGGTAAGCCATGTTTACTCCACAAACAGGAGCTTTTTTGTGTTTGATGGAGTGATCGAGAGGTAGTTCATTTTGAAGTGCTGAAATCTGGAAATACTGTGAATGCGGACTTTTACTGTGACCAACAGGATAGAGTAAATAATTTTTTAATTAAAATATGTCCACTGATTGTCAACAGAAAAAGCATTATTCTGCAAAATGATAACGGAAGACTGCACTGCGCTAGATGAAAACCCTGAAAAAAATTATGAATTGGGGTTGGAGGTATTGCATGGCCTACCTTACTTTCCAGATATTGCACCATAAGATTTCTATCCATTTTGACCGCTACAATATATTCTAAGTGGCAAAAATTTTTAATATTTGGATGATGTCCAAAATGCAATCTCCAGAGATTTTTATCCATCTGACATTCAAAACTCGCATACTAAGTGCCAAAACGTTTTTGATATGGAGGGTGATTACATAATTCATTAAAAATAAACATTTGTTGAAAATTTATCTGTTTGAATTTATTATAAGTAAAAGACATTAAACTCCGGTCTCCCTAATATTTATTTGTCCTTTTTAAGAGTTCTCCAGTTTGAAAATAAATTACAGATTTAGTTGGTAATTAAACTTCTTTAAGACTTTGATGTGGGGTATGTAGACACTGAGTTTCATGCAAATCCGTTGATAAATATTATTTTATGTTAGTTTGAAAATTCCAATTGGGCATCACTTTGAAACAAGAACATTCAAACTTTCTCAATGAAATATCATGTTAAAATAATGACTTAGCGCCCTAGCAAAAATCACATCTAGATTAAAATTATATTTGAAGGTATTTGCGTTAATATACAATTTTAATATATTGGGTGGCCATCATTAAACTGACAGTGCTTGCAGATCTAATTGCAAGAATAGCCCCAAACTTTGTAGGGAAATTAAACGGAATGGGGGATGAAGGATTCCGAAGAAAAATAATATAATAATAATAATAATAATAAAATAAATCCCAAAGTTTATTGCTAGGGGAACATATGGCGCTGTTTTTCTAAGTACATCGTTTCTTGTGGACAAATTAGCGCGGTGTCTCTAATTTCAAAATACTAAATGGGACAAAAGCAATGCTTAAAAAAAGTGCGCAATTAACAATTTGAAATTCTAAATTGCGACAAAAACTTTACATGGAGAAAGAGTGCCAAATTTTCCCCTTGGGGTAAATTTTGAAACTAAAAAAAAAATTCCTTTTTTTTTCCGGAGTTCTTCGTCTCTTGTTTTGTTTAGTCTTCCTACAAACTTTGGTCAAATTCTTGCAATTAGATTGCATTACAGAATATTGTATGCATTATCAGTTTAATTTTGACCACCCTATATTTTGAAAAGCACAATAAAAAGTTCTCACTTAATTTTTCTCTTTGAAATTACTTTTATTTTTTCTGAAAACGTATTATTCAAAACAGAAGAAGACAGGAAAACTTACAAAAGATAAAAGTCATACAAATAACAAACAATTTCAGTTTTCTAGAAAATAGATCCAGAAATGTAAATCTCAACTTTCAAAGATTAGAAATCCTACAAATACGCTTGGAAATGTTTCGAAAATGCCAAAAGTTCTGTCAGATTCACGATGAATGAATGCCTTTTGAGCTTTTCAATTTGAAGAATTTTTCCTTTATGTATAATCTAAAATTTCCCCCCAAGCATTCAAATTCATTTCCATGAAGAGCACTTTTTCAAAAAATGAAACCGTTTTAAGCTTTAATCTATTAAATATGATGTTTTAAAAATTAATTTTAATCTGTGTTTTCGTTGCAAATTATTCAGTTTGCTTTGAAACTGTGAGACTCAACTTCTCTATAAACATCTCTTTCCAAATATTAAATTTGAAATTATATTTTGAAAGTAACAAGAAAAGTGACGCAAATCGAAAATTGGAAATTTTGAATTTATATCATTGAAAAATGTGTATGAAGCGTCTCCACGTGCAGGAAAATCTCTCTCTCGCAATTTATTCTCAACAGATGCAATCATGTAAGTTTTACTATAGGTTAATCAATACCTTATCGTTTTTAAATTGGTTTTTTTCATATAATTCAGTTTTAGTTGTGTCGCATTCCTCCCTTTCCGGGGGGCGATTATCTGGATATATATATATATATATATATATATATATCATAAGCTTCATAGATACTTTAAAGGTTGGTTTCTTTAGATATTAACCAATTACAACCATTTTTAACTTGACCCACTAACTTTTTTTTCAAAATAAGGGCCATTTAAAATTTTTAAACCCGTATAGAAAGCTTATTTATGAAAAGATTTACTTGAAAATTGGTTTAAACGTAGTTCATATTAAGGTTTCAACCGTGTTTATTAACTATTTCAGTTTAATATCTTGTTTAATATGGTGACTTCTTGAAAGCTTCAAACGCTGATAAAAAGCGTATTTATAAACCAAGCTGCCTGAAACTCTGTCTGTAAATAGCTCATATCAAGGTCTAAACATAGTAGTTCCCCATCATACTATAGGTATGGGGAACTTAGGTAATCGTGAAAAATTTCGACCTTTTTTTTTTTTACTTTTTTATACGTTTTCAGGTGTGAGGAATCCGAAAATGAAAAAAATTGTATGGTGTCTGTCTGTAGGGTGTCTGTTAGTGTGTCAGTCCGTTAGTCCGTTAGTTTGTTAGTCTGTTAACACGATATCTCACGAACAAATGATCGCAGAGAGGTCAGATCAGTTTTAAAATATTACTTTCGATACTGGCAAGAACCCTATTCATTTGCAACATTCGAATTAAAAAAACTTCGTAAGTTATGAGAAATTTACGATTTTCTTAACATGGGAGAATAGGACAAAATTTCACTTAAACGGGCATTAAATGGAAACTTTTTACTGTAAAAATGTCGGACCAGTTTTAAAATATCAGTTTTGATGCCGGAATAAATATCAGTAACTATAAATATGCTACTTTGAAATTTTCGCGAGTTATTGGAAATTTACTAATTTCTTAACATGGCAGTATAGGGCAAAATTTCACATAAACGTCAATTTTGAGATATTTTCATCGTAAAGATGTCAGACTACTTTTGAAATATTATTTAGAACACTGGCATGAATATTAATGACTATGAATTTTCCAATATAAAAATTTCGAAAGTTATTGGAAAATTACGAATTTCTTAACATGGCAGAATAGAGCAAAATTTCACATAAACGTCAATCTTGAGGGATATTTTCATCGTAAAGATGTCAAGCCACTTTTTAAATATTTTTTTTGGATACTGGCATGAATATCATAGACTATGATTTTTCCAATTTAAAAAATTCGTAAGTTATTTGGAATTTACGATTTACTTAAAATGGCAGAATAAGGCAAAATTGGCCATAAACTTCCATTTTGAGGATCATAAATACATTAGACAACTTCAAAACTACATTTATGATATTTGTTTGAACATGATTGAATACAAATATTCTAATAGGAAAATTTCGTAAATTATTCGTAATATATGATTTTATCAACATAGCTAAATTGTAAATTTTTCATATCAATATGAATTTTGAGGATTATTGCATTGGAAATAGTAGCATGAAAACTAAACAACAGCATTGACCCTGATAAAATAAATAAATAGATTAGAATAAGAGAAATATATCGAAGTAAACGGTGGATAGCCTATTAGGCGGGGATTTCATTCTGTCACTGTATCAAGCTTTGGTCAAATTCCTTTTTTTTTGACATGATATAATATATCTCGCACTAAAAATTTATGAGAACATAAATATGATAGGGAACTGAGCAGAGTCCACCTATGCCAACTAGTTTTATTAATTAACTTGATCCTACATGTTGTTTTAAAATAGCGGCAACTTGAAAATACAAACAGTATATAAACACGTATTTATGAAACGAATTGCATGAAACTCTGTATGGTCATTTAAGTCTTTATTAAAGTCTCAACCGAGTTTATTAAGCAACTTGCCTCGCCATGTAATTTCAACTTACTGACTAGTAGTGTTTTTATGTATCTAGAGAAGAACAAAGTAATTCTAACCTACACTATCAATTATAGCCAAATGAACAGTTTTTTTTTTTTTTCTTAATGGAAAAACAAGAAAGAAAAACCACTAGATTCGTATAGATTATGAACAATTTCCAACTATCTTCATCGATTACATCATTTAATATTCAATGCATTTTACTCCTTGATGACACATTAAAATACATTTTGTTTTTTATTAGGAAGGAAGAAAATTTGCAAGAATTATCTTCATAGCTTCATTTTTGGAGAAAAAGCATACAATAAATTGCTTTTGTGTAGCTCTGTAGATTTTCTAAAATGAGTAAGTTACGAAAATGCATTTTATTTTTAACTATGGAAGAAGAAAAAAATCATAAATGCATCTGTGTAGCTTTATTCCTAAGGAGAAAGCAGTAAAGATTTGTCTTTGTGTAGCTCTGTATATCAACTAAAAATTTCAAATGCACGAATATAGTGTACTATAAAAATTCACATAAAACATAAAACTTACAATGATCAGTTTTTATTCATACTCTATAATGTGTCTCATTTTTTTTTGGTGTGTGTGGGGGGGGGGGGGACCCTGGATATCAATTATTTATGCTAATAATACCTGATTTTGTTGGGAAAATGCATTAATTTATCCTAATACCATATATTCTACTGAAAACATGCTTATACGCATATGAAAATTGTATATGTAAATTTCTTTATGTTTTACGCAGTATAAATGTATCAAAATATGCTTTATAGACATACCTCTCATCGAACTTCATGTATTGAAATTCTTTTGGATGTCCCTGCACGCAAACCGCTCGTATTATTTATGCCATTTTTAATAGGGAACATATCGTAGTGAACTTGAATGACATTTATCAGTTTTAAGGCATTATAAAAATCTTTACGACAGCGCTTGAGGGCGGGCGGACAGGTAGACGGACGAACAGACTAACGAACAAACTGAAGTCACAAACACTTTTCAAATATATAAATAATAATAAAAATAAATGGTACAAGATCATTTTGTTTAATTTATTTTTTATTATTGTTTATTTCTATATTTATTTTCAAAAAATTATGTTCTGTTTCATAAGCAACTTTATTGAAAAAATAAAAACATTTAAAAAATTCTTGAAATTTATTGCAAATTATATATTAAAACAAATCTGGAGTGACCCCACTCGACTTTCCGAACATTGAGTAATTAATGAGTTTGTAGATAAAGTAAGGTAAGAGGAGTTGTTAAATAAACAAAAGAGAGAAAATTATAATAGGATGTTTGAGTATTTTTCTCCATATAGTACATGATGTTTAGTTTAACGCTACTGAACTTTGAGCCCATAGATCATTATGATAAAGGATTTTTCGTTGTGTCCCTGTAAATCACCAAAATGCTTATAGTTAGTGCAACAGTGACTTATAATATTTATATAAATTTTCAGCTCCATCGGATAAGTCATTTAGACGCTAACGTACTTTAAAGTTTGAACCCATATGCCACAATGATAAAGAAATTTGCATTTTGTCCCTGAAAAAAGAATCATTAAGTGCTAGATTCTCTAAAGTTCATAAGGTTTGTGTGACGGGGACATATAACATGTATGTAAATTTTCAGTTCATTTGAATAAGGTGTTTAGTCGCTGTCGCACTTTAAATAATTTGAGCCTATAGACCATAATGATAAACAATTTTTATTTGTGTCCCTGTAAAACTCTGTAAATACTACAGTCACCAAAATCTATACAGTTTATATGATAGTGACGTAAAACATGTATGTAAATTTTCAACTCAAACGGGTGAGGCATTTAGATGCTATCGAGCTTTAAATATTTTCACCCCATAGACCATAATGATACAGAATTATGTGTTGTATCCCTGTAAAAAAAACTATAAGTGCTAGATTCACCAAAACCTATACAGATCGTGAAACTGTAACTTATAATATGTATATAATTTTTTTGTTCAATTGAATAAGGCGTTTAGACGCTATCGCAGTTTTTAAAATTTGGTCCGATAGGCGATAATGATAAAAAAAAAATTTCTTTGTGGTGTCCCTGTAAAAAAAACTATAAGTGCTAGATTCACCAAAACCTATACAATTCGTGACACTGTGACTTATAACATACGTATAATTTTTTTGCTCAGTTTAATATGGCGTTTAGACGCTACCACACTTTTAAGATTTTGGTTCTATAGGCCATAATGATAAAGAGTTTTTGTTGGTGTCTCTGTAAAAAAAACTATACGTGCTAGATTCATCAAAATCAATAGGATTCGTGCTACGATGACTTACAACATACGTACCAACTTTCAGCTCATTCGAGCGAAGCGTTCGTACTCTAGCGTGTTCACTCACACACATACACACATACATGCATCATCTTAAAAATTGTGAAAACGGAATCAGGGGATCTCAAAACGTATAGAAACAGCAAAATCTGAAATTCGGATTTTTTGACATGATTGCAATAATTTCTTTACATGTGTATGTTCGGAAAGTAAAAATCAGAATAAAGTTCTTATGTTAAAAGTTTATTGTTAATGAATCAATTCATGTGTAATAGGAAATGCTATGTTGCAGTTTTAATTTGTAAAATTATTTTCTGAGCAATCGATTTATACAGCATTGACATTTTAATTTTTAAGTTAAAAATATTATAAATCAAATAGTGAAATTTTCCATTTGAAAATGAGAATTAAAAATTATATACGACATCTGTTCAATTATTTTTGTGCTCTGTTTTGTTTAAACTTATTTTTATTTTTATCAAATAATACTAGTTCATAAAAATTTAAATTGGTAAAAAGTTTTCAAAAATCTTCATAATTTTTTTTATTAACTTGAACTTTTATTAAAAATCTTAGAAAAATTATGTTTAAATAATGGAAAACTAACTTTTATTGAATTTGCTTTAGAAATGACTAGTTAAATTATATTTTTAAAATGCATTTTTTTCCCCCCCGCTCTATAAGTGAAGTGCAGTGGAACTTTCAGATTCATTATTTTATACTAATTAAGGCTGTAATAAAAACCTATTAGGAATGAAAAAATTATTTTGAATAATATATTTTGTTTTAAGAGTTGTGAATTTTAATTATATATATATATATAATATATATATATATATATATTTATCTCTTGTTTAACATTACAAGTTTTGTTAAATACTTTATTTTTAATGAAATAAAATTATCTAGACTTCTATTTATTTATTTTCTTTCTTTTAACTAAGTTTTCCATGCTCTTAGTACAACATTTTTCAAATAAATTTTTAATAAAATACGCTTTTTTTTTTTTTTTTTTGTTTGATCGTGAATATTTTATAACTGTAACCTGACTTAGAAAAGGTTGAGTAAAATAAAAACTTGTAGAAAATAAAACTTTATAAAATACATACATTCTAAGACAAAAAAAAAAAAAAAAAAAAAAAAAAAAAAGTATCAAGAAGGAGTAATGCAAATTGGACGTAAATTTATATGGATACAAGTTTCGACGGAAAATGCAAAATATTAAAGTTAGATGGCCAATAAATAAACGTGTGGCACTACAGCGCATCTAACTGCCCAACTGGCAGAATATTAAAGAGGAGAAATTTTGATTTCAGATAATTCTTTGAGAATTTCATTATGTGTACTCGTATAGATACCAATTATGCTCGCATACAAATGCGCGAACACTATTCGCAGATGTCAGCACTTGAGAGAGGACGTGTAGTTAAGCTCAAAGAAGCCGATTGGTCTGTTTTTAGAATCGCTCGACATTTGGACAGGAGCGATGCCACTATTGGATGATGGTGAGAGGAATCGATGAACCATGGCCAAACACAGCGTCAAAAAGAAAGTGGTCGGGTATAGAGGCGATAAAATGTGAGAACCGATCAATCGTCAGAGCGGCACTCAGAACCCAAGATTCGTCGTTATAATTTATCCTATGTGCAACTGGTGCTTCAGTGGCTGCAAGGATTGTTAATAAGCGGCTCAGAGAAAAAGGGCTGAGCTCACAGCTCCCCCTGTATCGAATAGCATTGATTCTGAATATCAACAAGCCCGTTTGCAGTAGTGTTGGCACATTCGACCTGAAATATCACTGACGGGAGTAGCGTTATCTTCAGTGATGAGTCCCGATTCGAACTGAGTGCCGATGATTAGCAAAGACGTGTCTGGAGACGTCCTGGGCAACATTGAGATACTAACCTGAATGTCACAGTCAATAGGGCCCAACAACCAAGAGTAATGGTCTGAGGTGCTATTTTATTTTACAGCAGGACTCTTTCACATGACATCTGCAGTACACTAACAACAAGCGACACATTGCCGATATTTTACACTCTGTTGTGTTGCATTTAATATCACGCCTTCCGAGATTTACATTTCAGCATGATAATGTACGTCCACACATAGCAGTAGTATCTATACTGCTTGTCTTCGTGCTTCCCCAAAACTACCTTGGTCAGCTAATTCGCCGGATCTTTCTTTTATTGACAACCTTTGGAGCATTATGAAAAGGGTTCGACAATCACCTCGAGATTTGGCTGATCCAACGCGCTAACTGAACAAAATATGGCACGATATCCCGCTGGAGGACATCCACTAACTCTATCGGTCAATGTTCAGCCAAATAACTGCTCGCATAAGGGATAAGGAGGATCAACGCTTTTTATTGGCTTACTCACTTTGTGACTCTCTTTCTCTTAAATAAATCAAACAAATTTTCTGAAGTTGTAATCATTCGTTTCTCTGTACATGTGCAACCCATCTACTGATTTTCGCCCCATTCGGTTAACTCCTTCTTGATGCTTTTTTTTTCTTTCTTCTTCTTAGAGTTATTTTGCAAAAGAAAAAAAAAGAAGAAGAAGACGAAGAAAGAAAGAAAGAAAAGAAAAAAAATTGAATTGCTGAAGGAACGCAGTGCTATATTTATATTTTCATAAAAAATATTTTATGAACTAGGTGTAAACTAGTTTATTCATTATCGTATAAACTAGTTATTCTGTATAAACTAGCTTATTCATTATTATACGTAAAAATCAAAAGGGTTTTCTTAAATTAAAAAAAAAAAAAGTATCTTGGGATTATTACAAATATTCTTCCATTTGATTCTACATCATAGCGCCACCTAGCAGTTAGTATGCAAAAAAGATTTATCGACACAGAATCTCATAATAAAGATTTTACAAATACAGTTTGGTACAATTTTAATCAATCTATGCTCAGATGTAACTATATAGGAAATCACAGGCAATGGTTAATAACAGCACCGCATATCGTCCTATACACACTCAAATTATATCTGTAATTTTTGCTTTCTCATAAAGTAGAGAAAGTGTTGTTTTAGGTTAAAATTTTCGAACGTGAGTTTTTGTTACATTTACACGTTTTGAGGTCCCCTAAATACGAACATCATGTTTTTAGCGAATGGTCTGTGTGTCTGTCTGTGTGTTATCAGCATAGCTCAAGAACAAATAGTAGCAGAAAGTCCAAACTTGGTATTCTAAATGTGTATAATATAAGGATGCTACACTAAGCTTTTCGCGGAGATGAAGCAAATGGTTCGTGCACAGGGACGCCCAAGAGGATTCAAATGCATTACGTCTATGGAGGAAAGTGCTGATACGTAGAGTTTAACATCTATATACTGCATTAAACCAAATGAAACGAATATGTATTTTTTATATGCGTAAAAACATGTCTCATGCAGAATATGGTAGGAAAATCATTCACTATTCGTTTACAGTGCTACACAAAAGAACTAGATAAAAGTTCGACAATAGTTGCAAACTGATGGAAGTGTATTTCAGGCTAGGCCGTGCATTGTTACTATAGGATTATATTTAGGTGCACCATGTGGCCTGTATATAATTTTCAAAAGATATACAGGGCTGCAAATAGTTAGCACATAACGTTGTTATAACGTTGCAAGTAAATCTGAACAGTGATAAATTAGTTATAACAACGTTAAAACAACGTAATGTGCTACTGGGGATATTTAAGCGATAACATTCTTTTTTGTTGTTAGTGGATGTGCTTTACTGATAATATTTTACCATTTCCAGGAAAGCTGTTCGGGAACTGAAATGAGTTCCTCATAGAGATATGGTAAATAATTTATGTTTTTAAGCTAAATATTCATCGCTTTTTTTTGTATATTTACACATTTTGAGGCTTTCTAATTAACGTAATAAATTGTTTAACGTTTGGTCTTTGTCTGTATCTCTTAGAGTGACTTAAAAACGAATAATTTTAGGAGATCCAAATGTTGTATATTGAAGTTAATACAAGTTTGTTGCTGGAAAGGTTTGATCAAGATTGATAAGTTTCAAGGAATATTGCGTGTGAAAGTTGTCTGAATAATTTTAAGTGAACTTTAATTTTAATAACCGATTTAAAATCTATATAAATATAGGTGCCGTAATGAAACGGGGGGTTGAGAGCGGCTGTAGCCCCCCTCATATAGAACTAATTATCATATAAAACTCTTCCAAAAAGATTTATCCTAAGATGAGATAAATATATAAGCGCGATAAATCTATCCGCGATATCCTAAGGTGAGATATATCCTAATTTGAGTTATTTTAACATAGGTTTACATAACAGTACTCGTTATGTTACCTCTTAGTTTCCAACATGTATTTATAGTATTAAATTTGAGGGTAAGAGAAAGTCGTGTGAGTGACACACCAGATTATTTCTTTAATTTTTCTTAATCTCACATACCAAGTTTGGTGCAGCTGTATGCTATAGAAGATGAGATATATCCTCTCTGTAGCAGAAATTAAGAAGGTGTAAGGAGATATAATATAGTCTTTCTGTGGCTTAAAATTGCAGTATAGCTGTTAACCGTTATACCCAAATAAAATTATTCTTTTTCATAATGGGCATATCATATTTTAAATTTGGCCGCTTTATACGAATTAGAATTTTAGATAAAACCTACCTGTACATGGTTAAAATTGCAACATAGCAGCGCTATCTTTCGGCTGATATGCATCCAGATTGAATCAGTTTAGCTTTCAATTAAGGCCCTGAGATATATTATGGTTTGTGCATTTATACGCTGTAGAAACTGATGTATACACTGTTCAAAATTATTTCTTAAAAATGAGCTAAATTGTCTCAAAATAGCTCCGAAAAAATCTATGCTTAAATTCGAAAACCCGAGTACTCATTTTTGAGTACTCTTTTGAGTACCCTCGCACATGTTAAACATAGGGATATTGGGATTCTTATTGTTCAACCCCATTTTTGAGCATGTCAGTGTAGTAAATAATGAGTACATAGATTTTCAAATTTAAGTAATATATTGTTTCTGAGCTATTTTGAGACAATTTAGCTCATTTTTAAGAAAGTATTTTTTAGAGCGAAGCTTTTTCATAAATAGGGTTTTTTTTTTTTTTTTTTTTTTTTCAGGTTTGTAATTTCAAACTCATATGCCTGCTAATTAGGTTTATTTTTTATTAACCCTAAATTGTAATGTCATTGACTCATGTCTAAAATGTTATTAAAATTCGCTCAATATAAATGCATTAAAAAAGAATCGTAATATTTGTCACGGGCTTACATTGTTTTGTCCCTGAAACCGGCCCCTGGTAAGAAAGATTTCGGAGAATGCTTGAATGAAGTATTGTCATCAATTATAGACTCGTGTGCAAACTTTAAGCAAAATCGTTTGGAGGGAAGTTAATTTAAAACTGTCTTACAATTTTGCACAGACAGAGCAAATAAGTGAAATAAAAGTGTGTAAGAAATATATTTATGTATATAATATCGAAACTTCATCGATAGCGTATCATCACTATTACACATTTATATACATTTCACGTACCGCAAAACCAAAATAAATAGGTAAAAAACTGCGCACCGCTACTCCGCTGTGCAGGAATATAAAAATGCATGAAATTCGTTAGCGCAGTCACTACCATGCACTTCCTTTTCCTGAAGAAAAAACACTAAGTACCACTACATCTGCATGAATCTCAAAATCATATATGCTAATTTTTTAATTTATTCCAGAGCACTTTTAGCTCTGTCTTTATTCCAAACCACATTTTTAAGAATAATTTTTTTATTATTTTATTATAGTTACATATTGGAGAAAAAGTATTCTAACAATAAAGTGGTCGAAATAAAGGCGGAGCTAAAAATGCTCTGGAAATATTGGCAGCTATGTAAAATACAAGAAGTTCGTTAGCGCATCAGTCGCTCTCGCGCACTCTTCGTGCACATGAAAACAAAAGTAAAAATTATTGCTGGTTACTGCTACTTTGCTGTGTATGAAAATACAGAATGCACGAATCCAAACACAAAATACATGAAATTAGAATACGCAGCAATCAGTGTCTAAGTTATATATATATATACAGGGTGATCAGTTTAAAAGAGTACCCGTTGGTTTTTCTTATTACCCTTAAATATGACGGATGTGGCAACTATTTTAACACTGAAGTATAATTTTTTGAACCTTGTTTAAGTGTGAGAGACAATTTCTAATACTGTTTGACTGTTACAACTTTATTTGTGGGGTAAAATAGAAATGAAGACGCACAGTGTTACTTAATCCAGTGATAATTTTATTTTTGAAAAACGTAATTTAATTCAAGTTTTATACATTATGAATCTTTACGAAAACTGTTGAAAATGTTCGCCACCATTTTGAATGCAAACATGAACACGTCGATCCAAGTTTTTTGACACACTTCGCAGCATTGTTGGTGTTATTCACGAGATTTCTTCAGTTATGATGTTTTAATTCATCGATGTGTGGTGGATTTCTCTGGAAAACCCTATGAAATGATAATGATAATGTAAAAAATTTGAAATAAATTTTGTTTTTCATAGATAAAATTATCACAGGATTAGATAACATTGTGTGTCTCCCTTTCTGTTTTACCTCACAAATAAAGTTGTAACAGTCCTACAGTGTTGGAAATTGTCTCCCACACTTAAACAAGGTTCAAACAATTAATATTTCAGTGTTAAAATAGTTGTCACATCCGTCATATTTAAGGGTAATAAGAAAAACCAACGGGAACTCTTTTAAATTGATCACCCTGTATATACAGGGGAACATCTCCAGTTGTAGGCATTCTCCGGTTGTGGGCACCCCACCATATCTTTTAACAAAAAGTAAATATGGTGGATTTGAGTACTGTCAAACATGTATTGTAACAGTATGCAGTTATGGCGCTATCACCGAATTGAATAGACGCATTTGCTTAGTAAGTGCAAGAAGCATCGAAACAAAATTTTGAACAAAAAACAACACAAAAGTAATTTCTGAATTTTTTCAATGTGCAATAAATCGAAGTGAATTAATTAAAAAATGTGAGAGCAATATATATTCTTGCAGTCCATTCAATATATTTTCTAATGCAATATAGAATTAAGCCAAAATTTCGAATGAAAATAGTTTTCTGTCATTGTAAAAGTGACTGTCATTCCCGGTTGTGGGCACCATCATGTAACAGGTTCTGGGCACCCATGTTACTTTCATTTAAAGCGTGGTTTTGACTTAAATTGTGAAATATGGTCGTTTAAAACAACATAACATATTTTATTAGTGTTTCATGTATTTTTAGGCATTTTTAGGCATTTTTAGGCTTTTTTAGCCATGTCAATCCCGGAAAAGTCAATCGATCCAAAAGAAATGCATTTTAAGGCGATGGTTAAAGCCATTTAGGATTGCTTAGTATTACGAAATCCATAAAATCGACTGATCGAGAATATGGACCTCCTCGCAGCTTCTGTGTCCATACAGAGAAGCTAGAAAAAGTAAGGGTCACCTATCAAAATGCTGACCAAGCGCGCTAAAAATAGAAACATTCACAATCAGGAGATGATGTCGATTTCTCCATCATTTGTTTTCAGCACCTGCTACCATGCCGAACAAGAGTGAATTCCGAGAAATAATGCAACGTGTATGATCGTCTGGTAAATTTGAAATATGCCAATATACATGAAAATTATTTTATTTACAAGCATTGCACTTCTGACTTAAAGGATGAAGAAGATGGCGAATAAAATTGGAAAAATGCCATTTTCTGTTATTATTTCGGCAACTGAATCTTTACAAAATGAATAAATTTTGTTGTTTTCTGCATTTATGGTTGTTTTTCTTATTATTTTTCCATTTTTAGCGGATTTTTCAATTGTGCCCCCAACCGGGTACAAAATTTTCTTTCGCAAAAAATGATCATTTCACAAAATTAGCAATATTTTTTTTTCTGGTTCACGGAATCAATACAGTTACTTCATCAAACGTTAGCTAATGGTTCTAGCTTTCCATTGGTATTCATATGTTTGCACAATATCTATTCTATCAAAAGTTATAAGCTAAAATCAAAACTGTGCCCACAACCGGAGATATTTCCCTAATATCGTCGCACGATATATTTAAATGTAATGAAAGAAAATAAAAATGGGCTTATATCTGCATTTTACGAACCTTACTGTTATGAAGAAGGAACAATAATGATAAAACTCATGGATGCAGCAGTAAATAGTTCATATATTTGTCTTTTCATAAGCCTAAAAAATCCAAAATGAGAGCAATTCATAATCTTTCTAGAAAACGTTTATCATGAAAATAATCGTTTTTCTCTTTTACATAAACAGAAAATATTAGTTAATAAAAAAATAAAAAAATAAAAAAGAATGAAAGAATGAAAGAAAGAAAAAAGAAAGAAAGAAAAGAAAAAATACCTGCGAGATTGCTTTAAAAACAAATATATTGTAATGTTTTTATTAAATTGATCTAATTTTTTACTTTCTCTTACCCATAAGGTAGAGAAAGTATTGTTTTTGGCTCAAATTTTCGAACGCGAGATTTTGTTATATTTACACGTTTTGAGGTCCCCTGAATACGAAAATCATGTTTTTATCAAATGGTCTGCGTGTGTGTGTCTGTCTGTGTGTCTGTGTGTGTGTCTGTGTGTCTGTGTGTGTGTCTGTGTGTCTGTCTGTTATCAGCATATCTCAAAAACAAATTATGGCAGAAAGTTCAAACTTGGTATTCTAAATGTGTATCATATAGGGATGCTACAGTAAGCTTTTCGTTAAGATCAAGCAAATGGTTCGTGTACAGGGACAATCAAGAGAATTCTAATACATTACGTCTATGGGGAAAATTGCAGGAAAATAGAGTTTAACGTCTTATAGACTGCACTAAACCAAATGAAACAAATATATATTTTTTGTAATAGAGACAGTTAACTAGGAAATTTTTTTTGCGTATGTAGGAGCCTCGCCTCCCCCCCTGGCGGGGAAGTCCCCCCTCGAGGGGAGTAAATTTTCATGATGGGTATCTTTCAAAAGAGCTCGCCAATACCTTTAAAACGAATGGTTGAACCATCGATCTGCGATAATTTAAAACAAAGTTATCGATTTTTTTTTACTTTTAACGAAAAAGTAAAAAAAGTTTTTTTTTTTTTTTTTTTTTTTAATATTGAGAATAAAATGGACTTTTTTTTTTATATTTGGTGTTATACTACTTCTCTAATATGGAAATCGTCTGCCTTATCATAAAAGATAATTTTTTTAAATAATAATTTGAATGAATTATTTTTTAAAAAGAGAAAATTTTTTTCATAACTGAATTAAATTCTATATAAATGTAGGTGCATTAATGAAACGGGGGGTTTTGGGGGGCGGTAGCCCCCCTCACACAAAACTAATTATCATATAAAACTCTTCAGAAGCCTAATATGAATTGTTTAACATAGGTTTACATAACAGTACACGTTATCTTACCTATTAATCTGCAACCTGTATTTATAGTATTAAATTTCAGCGTAAGAGAAAGTCGTGTGAGTGACACACCAGATTATTTCTTGTAGAAAGCGAATGATTCAACTAAACAAAAAAATAATTAATTAATTAATTATTAAAAATAAAAATAGGCGTAATCATGAATCTTCATTGAAAGGAAAGTAAAAATACGGTCGTAAGCATTGCCGAGCTCACCAAATACATACGAATACTCCGTTCTAGAAATGGGGTCTAATAGTTTAATATATCTAAATTATAATGTTTAAAAAATAAAAATTAAAAAATAATGCTAGCTTTCTTAAAGCTAAAAATATATAAATGTATCATATGATATTTTTTAATAATGACATTTATATTTTTCTCGCTTTTATTATTTGAATTTGTACCTTTTAACTAATTAAATGTAGCATTTCATTTTCTTCACTTGTGAAAAGTTATTAGAAAAACCTATGTTTTCAGAAAAATTACTCAGATTAATCCTTTTTAATAGAAAACTTAGTGTATAGCCAATGACCAAGGCTGCTTAAAATAATTAGAATAAGTTTCAAAACTGATGTGTGTAGCAATTCTCTAAAAATTTTTTAATAAATTGCAAAATTTAATAACTTCTTTAGCTTTTAACTGAGTATAGTTACAACACTCAAACGCGGGGGATGAGGAAGGAGGTAGAATTGAGGAAGGTTGCACCTTCCCTCACACAGAAATATATGTCAAAAAATACTGTATCTAAAACTATTTCAAAATGCTTTTAAAGTGCTCTAAAAATGTTCAGATACATTATTTCATATCTTGCACTTTACTTTGACGTAATATGTCTATAAAAATGTAGGATAATAGAAGGTAGTGTGAGGGCCAAACCAGATTATTTTGTTTCATTCTCTAGCCATTAAATCTTGTCGTTCCTCAAAGATTAATTATAATTACGTTTCTATAACACATTAAGTTTATTAAATAAAAAGAATGTAAGAAAATTAAACTTTCCTGTGATTTTTTAAAAACATCTGGTGTGAAACAGCCACACGACTTCCATTACCCACTATTACATGTATTATATGCATTTTTTGGAGATAGTGTGATCAGAAAACATATAAGTGACCTAAAGAAGAAAAAAACCTAAAATTGTTTCTGTAAGAGAAACTTTATACACATGTAAAGACATGTAAAACGAAGCTTACATGTAGCAAGGTAAAAAAAAATAAGAAAAAGAAATAGTAGAGTTATTTTTTGAAACTCCAATTTCCGAGATCTAAAACTGACCTACCTAAGCAGGATGGCTTATTTTTTTCCTCTAATAACCACGTAATACATGAGAAAGGAATAGATTAATATAACAATTTTCAAGAAAATCGTTAGAGCCATTTTTGAGATACCAAATTTTACCAAAACTCAGTTATAGACCGGAAAACAATAATTACATACAAAAGGCAATTTAAAGTGAGTTAATATGGCGAGTTTGAAAAATATTCGTACAGCCGTTTTTAAAAGAACGTCCTTGCAAGACCTGAAATTGAGCTATTTATAGACGACGCCTATAAATTTTCCTGAACTAACTAACTATATCAGTCGAAAAGACATCTAATAGAGTGTTTATACAGCAAATTTGAAGAAAATCGTTAGAGCCGTTTTTGAGATATGGACTTACGGTCCCACTTCCGGTTTCTGATGTCCCACTTCCGGTTTTTCAATTTTCACCAAAATTTGAAAAATTCCTCTGTATACCAGACCTGTCTCAATTCTGAAGTTTTGTAGTTCTATCTTTATTAGCTTCGGAGGTAAGATAGCCAGAAGTTTCCATACATACACACATACATACATACATACATGCACACTTACCAATCGCCAAAAACCACTTTTTTTTACTCAGGGGACCTTAAAACGCGTAAATCAGATAACGCGTAAATCTCAATATCGAATTTTTGGACCGAATACAATACTTCTATTACCTACGATATTCGGGTAATGGAAGAAAAATGTAGGTTAATAGAAGGGGGTGTGAGTGCCACACCAGCTTATTTTATTTCAATCTGTAGCCGTTATATCTTTACGTTTCTCAAAGATTAAATTATAATTACATTTCTATAGTACATTAAGTTTATTAAATAAAAAGCATGTAAGAAAATTAAAATTCCCTTTGATTTTCTAAAAAAATATGTTCTACATAAAGTATCAGGTCCACAAAGGCATTCTAATTTGCATATTCGTAATTTAAAACTGATTTTTATAGTCTCACTATATTCTTAATTAATACATTCGTGTGGAATTTGTGGTAATTTTTTACACTTTTTTTTTTTTCCTTTAAAAATTTTAGAACGTTAAGAAACTGTGTTACGCTCTTTGCATCTACTCATCTAAAAGCATTTGTTTTTGTCCTTATCAAATATTTTACGTTGCTAAGGATTATTATGAAAAATGTAGAAATGTCAGTTTTGTGTTTAAAGCAATATTTTTAAAACTTCCTCTTTATTAAATTAAAATCAATTCTGTAAACAGATTTCTGCGCTTAACCCGTGAAAACAATTTTCGCTTTGCACTTTACAAAATCAATAAAGGAAGATGTGTTGCGCTTGGAATAGTTTTTCTCTTGTAATATATTTCTTGGTATTTTACATAAACTTTTTTTTTTTTAAAGAAATATCAAAAGTAAATTACATTGTTTCAAAAATTGTTTATTCTACATGAAGTTTTAAATTGCTTTTATTTATTTATTTATTTTAAAAAGAAGAAAGTAAGTCCAATTACTGGCATAGATTTTACATCACTTCTCATTAGTACATCATTTAAACTTAAATGTATTTTATTTAGTGAAAACACTTTAATATATGTTTAATTTTTAATTATGATAATGAAAAATGCTTAAAATTAATGTTTCTCTTATGCTGCAATGTACCTAAATTTATTTATTTGTAACTTCACACAAACCAGTAACGTTATTTATACCATTTTAAAAAAGAAAATGTTATAGTGATCCTAAGTTTAAAAGTAATCTAGAAATATTTCAATATTAAATTGCAGTTAAAAAGGCGACCTAATTTATAAAATTTGTTAGAAAGTTTCGGAAAAAAAAAAGAGGAGAGAGAGGTGAATTATTGGAAGATTTTGAAAATACTGAAATGCATTTTCTTCAGTATTTTACAACGATAGTCATCAAAAAGCGTACCTTATTAACAAGGCTAAGGTGAAACTCTCAGTTTTTAGTATAGGGCTCCCACGACGCCTTTTAAATTTTTGTCGCCATGTTGGCGATGGCTTTTTATTAATTTTGGTATAACTTTTTGTTTAAAAATATCTAATTCCTATTTTGATTATATTTTTTATGATTGTATTTTTTAGTCAATTTATAATAATAATTCCTATATCTTTAAAATATTGCTAGTTTTAAAATGACGCTTGCAAAGTTACTGGAGAAGCAACTCTTAAAAATATATTTTTCCTTAAAATAATGTCATCAGACAAATGTCATCATTTTTTCTTATAGTTCATTGAGCTGATTCCGCGTGCTTAACTATTGTTCATTTTTAAATATTATATTTTATTATCGAGTATTTTATTAATTACACCACTATCGTATCGTTTCCACAAAAAATAATTGTAACTGGTCCACGCTATAGAAATATTATATAGATTATTCATTTAAATATAGTGACCACCGAAATGGGCAAAGCGCCTGCTAGTATATATAAAATTTTTATATTTAAAGAAACATTTTTGTCTTCATGAATATATGTAATATTTTCATACAAATGAATACAAATAAACAAAAGAAGCTTTATAATGACAAGCTGCAGTTATAATGCATTTCAAACATTACTCTTTGCAAGGTAAGCCAAGAAGTTTTTTTTTTTTTTTTTTTTTTTCTTTCTTTCATTTATCTTTCTTAACTGGTCTTCTTTTTTGACTTCAGGACAAAATTTTTGCTAAAATACATTAGGTTTAACATTTTTTTTAAACGCCTGAAGTTTCAGGATAATTCCTAAAAACATTTTCTAGATATTTGATAAAACGCTTAAAATCGAAATTGTCCTGGAATTTATGCGACAAGTTTTGTAAAATTACTTAAACTTTGTAGATCAGATATCAAAATTTCTAGGTCAAGCAAGCCAAAACTATCTTGTGACAATTAGCCTACAATCTTTTCTTTTCTATAACTCATAATTGCAAAAATTGTGTCTTTATTTCGTTAATAAAATGTATGATACATGTAATTGTAAAAAAATTAAATGTGTAATAAAGCTTCATCGCTAATGATGATTTAGTCCAAAGTGCAAAATATTTCTTCCTATTTTTAATGTAATACATAAATTTTGATATCTGTAAATTTGTGTATTATTAGAAATTCTTTAAGTTGCTAACAAATGCAAATTTATTACTCAAGTTAGAAAATTATGCAAATATGACATCCAAGTTTCACATCATCCAATATTCCAGCAACCCATTATAATTGATTCCCAAAGCACATCTTCCATTTGACAACTACTCCTAATATCTGTCAGTACTGTCTTCAAATATGGCTCTCAATTTATATTTTATTACGTTTGCACGCTTTTGGTGATTCTCAAGAGAAAATGGAAATAATTCTTGAATCAAATATTGCTTAAAAGTTCAATGCTGTATTCAATGAAAACTCAATGCATTACTTAAAGAGGTTTAGTAAGCGAATATCTATTTAGTTTAATTTCTTAAAATTTATTCATATAAATATGATAATTATAATGTTATGTGACGTAGGTGTAAATGTGTTTAAGATCTTTGTCTTGTATTAAGCGCATAGTTTACCAATAAAGGCTAGAAATTTGAAGTAAGAGCACTAATAGTGGACCCTGTACCAGTAGTTGATACTTTTAAATTTAAACTTACAAAACAAGCTTTCTAATCCTTCCGTAGGTTCGAGTAATGTTCAAGAAGGAAGTTATAGCATTAAAATGTTAGTTAAACCGTCTTCCTTTGAATATTTAGTGTTAGTTTTCTCTAAGACGAAAATCGTCTGCATTCATCATGGCAGATAATTTTAATAAATAATAGTTTTGGTAAATTATTTGAACTGAGTGATTTTGCATAAGAAAATAAAGAAGAAAGTCTTGCGGTGGCCACAGCAAACTAGTTTCTTGTCGTTTTGAATAAGGAAATAAAACATTGTTTGCTTTATCTCTGTTTATTTTTAACTGATTTCTTCAATCTTTTGCTTCCATATGACTAAAATAAGTATGCAGAATTTATTTATTGTGTTATATTTTAAATTTTGTATTAACGTCTAGTATTTTAATGGGTGTCTACAACTTTTACCAAAAAAATCTCATCATAACCGGCAGTATTCAGCCCTGTCTACTACTGCCTCATTTGATTTTTAAATCGAGATCCAGTAGTAGTCCCAGCTATGTAATCTCCAGATTTAGAGTTCAGTTGAGTGGTTTTTAACGTCGCACTAAAGCTATGCATTGAGCAATTGACAATTGTTTGGGACTCAGTGTCAGTCCTAGGTGGTCCGGAGATATGCCATTAAATTTTGATCCTATGCGGAAAAGATGGATCCCTCGCTGGCGGAATGGAAAGGAAATTCACTTGAATCATCACATAATCTCGAAATATTCTTAGTTTTTTTTTTTTTTTTTTTTTTTTTTTTTTTACTTTCAATATTAGATTAGTTAACTTGAGTTCGGTTTCCATTTAAACATTCACATTTTATTATTATTATTATTATTACTAGCAGGCCTACGCCCGCTTCGCTGGTCACTATATTTGAATGAATTTTCAAAAGAATTGGATCGGTATTTATTTTTTACATCACATTACAAATAAAATCTTAATTAAAAAAAAAAAAAAAAAAAAAAAAAACACTGAAATCGCTTTAGATCTTGCTTCTTCGGGTACCCGTTGCCTAAGGCAGCTCTTTTTTCTGTCCGTACTGCATCGGGTCCAGTTTCCCACTGTCTACAGAAAGGTCTTTCCCGGGCACTTCAAACTGGGTATTTATCGACGACTTGTGGATTTTCTGTTATTTAAGAACTACGATTTTAAAGATGACTGTATCTCATCATCTATTATATACTTTAGTTTTTGAACGATGTGTTTTATAGACCCCGTTATTTACACTATATTACGATTTGACTCCGACCAGTGCATTAAAATAAAATAAAAAAGTAGATTTTCCTTTAAAAGGAATTAAATACATGAAAAACGAATTTTAATCAGTTTAATCCTTTCTACTATAAACTATCATTTTTTTTCACACAATAGTGTTCTAACAACCACGTGACTTTCTTCTTAAAAACCGTACTTTGCTGAAGAACAACGCTGATTTTTCCATGCCTTTGGAAGCGTAGTAGTCGAATTTTTTTATGCTTTTACAAATACATTTACAACACTGTGTTGCAATAAATTTGTAACACTATTCCGCAGTGATAAAATGGGTCAGTGGGGTCAACTGTCCCCCAGCAATCAAATATGTGACGTCATCTGTTAGAACTCTATAATAATAATAATTAAAAAAAAAAAAAAAAAAAAAAAAAAGAGATTTTTTCTTTTAAAGGAATTAATTTAAAAAATGAAAAATAAAAAATTGCTATACTATAAAATTTATACATAAACGTAACAATTTATTTCTATTGCATTACCATTTGATTTTCAATAAATATAATAATAATAAGAAGAAGAAGAAAAGAAAAAGAAAATCGCCTTCAAATGAATGTATTAAATAAAAAATGAATTACATAATAGCCGTTGCTAAGATACGCAGGCGATTACAATCGAAGAATAAATTAATGAAAAATGAAACATAAAAGCCAATGTTTAAAATCGAAAAATCATTAATTTAAAAAATTCAAATTCGAAATTCGAAAAAATCTCGATGAGGTGCACATCTGCAGGGTCCCAGGTACCTATATGCCAAATTTGGAAGATCTGCGATCAGTAGTGTGAGCACCAGAGCGCAGACAGACACACAGACACTTCTCTTTATTTATATAGATTATCATTATTTAAAGGATTATGCCTCTCTTGACTGTTTTACGAAGGTTCCGAAGGATAGGCGTTACCGGATTCATGTTAATTAGTTATGCTCTGCCAAGTTCTTAACTTCGCGCGAAAAATGTTGTAGTACAAAAAGGAGAACCAATCCTTCCATACAAAATGAAAATTTTGACAGATTGTCCGGACAACTATTAGGGGTGACTCCCAAATCCTCGCCAATATTCCACTATGTATCTTTAGTGTGACCTAAGATTCATTCAACTTCAACGTCTCTAAATTTCTGAGATTGCAATTATGAACACTCTGAGATATTATCACTTATCTATGTAAATTAAATCGTTTGTTCTTATTGAATGAGTGAGTGATTCATCATCCCCCAGTCCAAACCACTGCACCTAGAAGCATGAAACGTGGTCAAAACATTCCTTGTGTGTCGTAGACACCCACTAAAAAGTAATTTTACAAAAGGGAGTCAGAACATGATTTTACGAAAACTTTTCTTTCTCAAAGAAAGAAACAGATATCCGTAAAATTTTGGCTTTAAAGTATAGCTAACACAAATAGCTAAATACCAATTTCGTAAATTTTATAAATTTTGTGTCCAAGGGGGGAGGGGGCAAAACGTGATTTCACACAACCCTTCTTATCTCAAACAAAACTATCATATTCTTAAGATTTTTCCTTTAAAATATAGCAAATACATACCTAAAAATCAAATTCTGGAATTTTAGAAATTCGGTCCCCAAGACAGGGAGTGGATGATTTTGCATAACTTTTCATCTATACATTTAAAAAGAGTACATTCCCCCCACTGATACAACAAAGCCGGGGGGATTCCTTGAGTCTCTGGGTCACGAATTTCCGCGTAAAAATACATTCTAGAGCCCGGACTCCCTTAAGACGGAATTTTGAAAAATTCCCACGTTTCTCACTTTGAGTGAGAGAGGCAGGCAGCAAAAGCACGGGTCCGAATTACTTCACAGTTAAGAAATTGCACCTGTGGACACCAGACTCAATAAAAAAAAGAAAAAATAAAATTTAAAAAAATGTCGATTTTTGAATTTTTGATTTTATTATAAAAGCGGGAGAATCTTTTTTTTTTTTTTTTTTTTTTTTTTTTTTTTGGGGGGGGGGGGGGAGATACATTCGAAAAATCCGTGCTTTTCAGTAGAACTTTTCCAGAAATCGCACACAGAAGTTGAAATTAGCTGTGTGTCTTCTAAAGTTCGTTTCCAAAAACCCATTTTGAGCATTTTGTGATTTTCGATTTGTAGGTGGATGGATTTACGAGCAGGCAAATTCAACAGTCCTCTTTTCACATTAAATTTGTCCTGGGAAATCTATAGAAGTTGCATTCACAAATTTTGGCGTGTAGGTTCCTTATTTGCATCAAACAACAACTGTGATGGGAATTTGAGAACTTCCCCCTTCTCCTATGAGGAAAAAAAGCCACTTTTCCAAGTGTAACTCTGTTTAAAATTATCTTAGAACGACAATTTTTTTGCATGTGGGTTTGCTATCTGTTCCCACCACGCACTATAAAGTGATTTTGTGAAATATCCCCCTTCCCTCCTTTCGGGTCAGAAGGGTAAAAACACTTTTTCAAATGTAATTCTGTTCTAAATTATCTCAGGGTGGCTATATTTTGTTATGTGCACGGTTATGTGTGCGTAACACACACTATAAAAGGATTTTTGCAAAATTTCTTCACTTCAAACCAATTTCCTTGATCATCCTTTTGAATTCACCTTCATAATGTACACTCAAACTGTGATTTTAAATCAATATTGTAGTACCCCCCTTACCAGGCGTCGAAGACTTGACAAACACTAGAGACACGCGGTCTGCCTCAGTGAAAGGACATGGATGCTAGCCTGCTCTTTGTGTATTGCCGACTTCTTTGAATTTGATTTCACGCTGTCCTTTGATAGTCCCGATGTCCGGCGAGCTCATCAAGGTGGGACGACTTAGTGGCACGTAGCTCACTGTAAAACAACTAGCCCAGTTAAAGTTTTCAGGTGTGGTCCTGAATCCCGGAAACCTATGGGGTTCCTGAAAAGATCGGGGATATCCCCCCCCCCCATCTCCAGACCCAGAAGTGGAAAGAGAAGAAGATGATGATCTTTGGATCTGAGAGAGGCAGGAGAGCCGAAAATGGACGATGAATATTTTTCTTAATCATGCATAAAGCCCATTCCGTTTTAACAGATCTTTCCGCATTGTAGATGGTATAAATTTGTTCCTAATTAAACTAGAAAATGCAATTTAATGGATCTGTTTTATTCCTGCCTAATCATTGAATTTTTAACTTTTAGATGTTTGGGAGTTACGCTACCACACCACATTTAATTGCATTTCTCTCAGACTTTTCATACTTTGCTACAGCTTTAAACAATTCATCACCAATTACGTAAATTTTTGATTAGTTCATCAGCATAAAACATACGCTTTTAAAATCTTAGCGAATTATCATCATGCATTACTTTAATAATACTAATGTCTTGATATTTCATATCCTTCACTTATAAAAAATACTATATCAAAATTTTCAGTCATTTAGTAGTACGTTAAATAGTATAATGGTGCATTTACTTGCGTCATACGAATCTGTTAGAACTTCTTTTTCTTGAAGGGGCCATTTTTAAAAAGGATAGTAGAAATAGTAATTTTTTTTTTTTTTTTTTTCCATATATAAGACGAATGCATTCGATTCATAAAATTTTGGATTCGGTTTTCAATTTATACATGTTTTGAGATGTCCTAATTATAATTTGAACATTTTTAGAAAATATTTTCTGCACCCTTTCAATTTTTCAACATGTTTAGGTTAACGAGGCACCAAATAATAAAGGTTAAACGGTTTTTGCGCGAACTATTTTCACTAAATTTTTGTGCATGTTAATTAGTAAGCGATGCAGGTACACAAAAAAAGTTTTGGAATGCCAACAGCATACTAGTTTTAAATGCTAGTTTAAATCTAACAAACCTGAACATATTATTAACAACTGAAATTAATATTTCAATGATCTTCAAATTAGACAAAGATTTTTTTTTCTATTATTTATTTTGCAATAAATACTATGGATAAATACTATTTATTATACAATACCAAATTTTTTTTGACGAATAAATAATCTTTTCATGATTATTTAGAAAATTTCTTAAATAAAATAAATTTATATTTTAATTATTGCAAAAGACTATTTACTTTCAAATAAATATGACGTGAGAATATGACATTAATAAAATAAGTTTTAACAAAATTATAAACAGACATTTAAAAATAGTTAATATATATATATATATATATATATATCGTCCGTAAAACTATACATTTAAAACATGCAAATTTTCTTTCTAAAGATTGATTCACTTGCTGCACCTAAAATTTTTATATTTATAAACGGTTGAAATATCATTTATCATTCAAAACTACACTTTTTTGTTTTTATCTTTTTTTTTTTTTAACATTAGATCATAAATCAAGTCCTTTTATTTAAAAAAAAATATATTTATTTATTTACCACACAAAAAAAAATAAAAAAAAAAAAATGAAAAGGAACATTTGTATATGGATAATTTATTATAATTTTACCAGCTGTGTAAAAAAAGAATTTAAAAGGGTGTTTTATGCTATGTTTCACAGCGTATTTATTTTTATATATGCGGCGATCTATTTCAATGTTTGTTCCACTAAAAAAAAGATATTGACAGTTATTTTTCAAAAGGTGCTCTTGAGAAAAGTTGTTTAGAAGATAAGTTATCTTCATTTTTCTTATAGAAAAAGGAAGAAAAAAACTCACAGCATCACTTTTATTTGACTTCCTGACTGAAAAGCCATAAAAAGTATCAATCAAAAATAAATATGTTTTAAAGCCAAGAGAGATTAGAAAATTTCATAAAAACCCTTTTTATTTATATCTGTATGCTTAAAATATTTTAATTATAATGAATGATTCAAATCCTTCTTATATGATTATACATTGAAAAGACAAGTTTTTTCTATTGTTTCTTTTGAAGAAATTTTTGCCAATGCTTGAAGTTCTCGATATAAATTTCGTACACGGCTTTCTTAATTATTAACTTCGAAATACAAATATAAGAAAAAATTCATGCATTCAAACACAGTAACTTTTGCTTATTATAATCACTCCTTTTATTATTATTATTATTATTATAAACATTCTCTGGAAGAAACAAAAACAAAAACAAAAAAAAAATAACATATTATGAAACAGTCTATGAAGACTTAAAAAGAAATTATAATTTTATTATTATTATTATTATTATTATTATTATTATTATTGATTTATTCTTATAAATAAACCTTTAAAAAATATTACGATTTGGATATTTATGTTATATAGCATATCATTTTAATTCAAGATTTTTTTCCAATTTTTATGTATTTTAAAGCTTAAAGTTTTATTTTACAACTATCGCTGCATTTGTGTATATCTTTTAATAGCTACGCTTTATGTTTTTTTTTTTTTTTTAATAATAATTCTATATCCATATTCAAAATTATATTATTTAAAATTACAGTAATACATATTTTTGCAATCCATATAGCAGAAATGCCATAAATAATGTATTATATGGAGCATTTCATTTGAATTGTACTCCCCTATGAATATTTGAAAGGTTAGTACTATCGAAAATATAGCCAAACTGTGGACAAATTTTAAAACTACGTTTTTATTTGCTTAATTTTTAATTTGCTAAATTTATCGTTATTATTCATCGCATTATAATGCAAACCGTCCTCTTATAAAGTACGCCATAAACGAGTACGGCACTTTTGTGCTTTTATATTTCTTCACAAAGTTCAAACTTTCTCAAGGGCTTTTGGCACAACCTATTTTACTACATTCACTACATTCGCTGATAGTAAAAGACTGGTAGTAAAAGATACATAAATAAACAATTAGGTCAAGGATTTGTGGAGAATATAAAATATTCGGGTAAATTGGAATAACGTTATATCTCAGCTGTACGGATGCAACCTGTCAAAAGCGCGCCAGACGTCTTCACTTGGCATCAAATATGGACGGTAGTTCACCTTGTGTCAGTGAGAACAGTTTTTGTGTCATACAACGTCTTTAATTTATCAAGATACAGACTTTTTTGGGGGTAAATATTACTAAATCTGCAATCTATTTACGAAGCAATAACAGGAGGGAAAACTTAGGGTTATTTCCTGTAGCGGAGTTGAGTTAGTTAGTAGTCTGAGTCCCGCGAATTTATTTCTACCGAAAACAATTATATTTTTTCTTAACTAAACATTTTGTATGTAAACTATTTTTATGTATCATGAAATCATTAAAACACGTTAACAACACTTGAAAATTTGCAATAGTCTTATTCACAATTATCCAAAATAATTCAGTTTGTTATGGTGAGTTCAAATAGGAAAGGTATTTCATATTCACCTACTTTCTTATGCATGTTAGTAGTGTAAAAAGTATTTTCACAAATTCTTGTATTTCAAGAAATAAAAGCTCAGTTTTTAGGAACGTAGTACTATTTTTTTAGATGGTTAATACTGTCAGCAACAAAATTATTGAAGCACTAGCAATAATTCCGACTTAAAAGATGGGCACCTAATAAGCCTATATCACAAAAAGATCTTGGGTTTCAAATTAAATTCTGACCAGAAAATATTTTTTATCTTTTTTATTTATTTTTCTGTGCATATGCTAAGTACAAAATAGTAAATGAAAAATATCTATTTCATCTTTAAATTAGGGCAAATGACGTTCATCTAGTAAAAATTATTAAACATTTTACGCATAAGAATGAAAATATTATCAAAAATTTGCATAGCTCATTAAATTCTCAGATCACCAAAGTAATGCTAAAAGAAGAATGACGACAGTAAAATAATAGAATGTCAAATGCTTTTGATGACTTTCATATAAGCATCTCAAAAAATTTTGACACACTGCTCAGATTTTCTGCCTTTTGAAAAAAAAATGGAAGCGTATTTTATGGTAATTTTTTCATGATTTTTAGGAGTATTTTTTGGACTCTCTCGTTTTAAATTTTGAGTTCTTTCTACTTCATTTTTATTCGTACATAATCCAACGTATCATTTAAAAGAAATTTTAATGAAAGCTTAAATTATCTGTAATTATGGGTAGCTATAAATTAAATACTCCACAAGAACAAAATTATACAAAAAACTACGCATTTAATCTTTTGCTTTAAATCTATTTTAAATTATTCAGACTTATATACAAATATTGCATATATATATATATATGTATATGCAAGGTGTCTTGCAAGGTTGTTTTAAAACATTACGTGCTGATCAGTGAGATTATGACGAACAAGTTTTGCGTAGGAAGATTTGTCTGAAAATCAAACCAAGCGATACTGCAGCAACATGACTCGACACTCAACGAAATGGAGTCGACAGTGACGTAAACACGATTTCATTGGCAAAAACGAACTTAACAATACAAATGAAGGAAATAATCATGTTTACAGAAAATGCTGAAGATTTTTTCCATCCACCACAATGCATGCTTCATATTAGATCAAGACATGAAATCGCGGATTCGTTCAAATGTGCAGGTGTATCACTAACACGTGCCACCCTTCAACAATCCTGGTAACGAGATCTATATCAAAAATTAAGCGTGTCTCCTATACCAATGAAGACGTCTATAGTAGCGAAATCAGGGAATCGTGGTGTCCATACGACTGGTCTGCCTTTTCCAATCCAGTGGAGAGGATAGGTCCTATCAAGATAATTTGGTTCATCGCTGTCAATATGCGAGCATGCTATCATATTGAAACCAGATATGTCGGTGTAAAGCTGCTGGAATGACATTCATCAAATTTGATTACACCTCTTAAAAAAACATGTGATAAGTACGCTCGTCGAGGCTTTGAGGCAGTAAGTTAAATTAAAAAACGCTTATGATGCCAGCCCACTCGTTTATGGTGAAGCACTTTTAGTTTGTATGGATACGTATACACATGGGGTTGTCATGCTCCCCCAGATTCAAGTTGTGCGAATTCAGATTATCGTTTCGTAAAAATGTCGCTTCATCGGTAAACAGAATCCACGATGTAAATTCTGACTGTACGATACATTCCTTTCAAATATCTACGTGCGATTGCATCACGTTCGGGATAATCGGCTCCGCCCAATCCCTGTATTCTTTTAATGTGGTAGGGATGAATCTGTCCTTGTGTGATATGCACATAAAGACGGAGCGTAGTATACCAAAGTTGTGTTTGTTTGTACTGATACTTGTTCCCATGATCCTCTCAATTTCCTAAAGTATCCTCTACAGAAAGTATGCATGTAATACGTTGCCAACCGATGTCATTGCTTACTTGGAAAATTCCAGCATCACTTAATCTTCCTCGAAACTGTATAAGCAATGAATAACTTCGTAGCCGTATTTTTGTAAAACGCTCTTGAACCGTCTATCTCGCGGCTCCATTTCCCTCCACACCCTTAAATAGTGCATATTGGCCTATTCATTCCCACTGAACTGATGTATCCTTCACTTGCTATACGTGCTCACCTGGAATGATTCCCTTCCCACTCTCTAATATGCGTAATAATCTACGTTTATGGACACAACTTTAAATTTAAAATATGTTCGTCATGGTTTCACAGACCAGAAAGTAAAGTTTGTAAACGACCGTGCGGGACATAAAAATCATTCAGTAAAAATTCTCGTATTCCTTTAAATATTAAATATTTTATATTTAGTTTGCAGTATGCTGGGTGTAATGTAGTATATCAAATTTCCTAAAAATGGCTTTGCACTGGGTTTAATACCCTGCGTGTTATAAATTATATAGGGTATTTTAATTTTAATTTTATTTTTTTAAATGATCCTTTAAATTTCCTTGAATATATGTTGAAGTTTCATAAAAATTTCTGCAGATAATTAAAAAAAAGCCTCATAATCACATGCTATAACCAGAATTCTTTTCAATATCCTACCAGGGTGATTCTAAACATTTTGATTTTTCTTTATGTTATTGGTCCTCTTTTTGTCTTAGAGGCAATACTTTTGTTGAAATATATGATTTGTAATATGTCCTTTATACGCTCAAATTTTCAGGATAATTCAAGAACCTTTCTGTATATTTGAGGAAAAGTCTGAAATCTGAAGTGTCCGGTCATTTATGCTAGATGTACATCCTGCGAGCTTTGCGGCTCTGATTCATAGCATGCTAATAACTGTACATCATTCATCAA
Organism: Salticus scenicus; assembly: GCA_963930645.1. NCBI lineage: Eukaryota > Metazoa > Arthropoda > Arachnida > Araneae > Salticidae > Salticus > Salticus scenicus. The sequence goes on along the minus strand of OZ005650.1, from coordinate 143,403,954 downwards.
ATCGACTCCTTATTAATTTGGGCTTATCGCACAAATGATTTTTTTTTTCTATCACTAGTGAAAATATGAAGAAGTTGATCATTGCTTAGAATATTCATGCCCATATGTTAGAACAAATCTTTTTGTAATTTTGCTCTGTTATCATTATATATATAATATGTCTGAAGTAAAATATTTAAAGTATTATTTTCCTAATTATTAAACAAAAAGTTTTACAGTTAAACACGATAAATTGGGGGGGGGGGGCTTTTTTCTTATTTTAATTACTTTTCAGCATTATTCCTTCGACGAATTTATTAACTATTTTTTAATCAGTTTAACAAAAACAGGAAATGAAGTTGTAATCTTTATATATATATATATACACTTGGAGTAGGAAGTATCGGACAATTCCAATAATATATTATAATATTATGAATTTATTTCGTTAAAAAATTTAAAAAAATGTTTATTAATGCAAACTATATATCGATACAACTTCATTCATCGTTACATGTTATTCTACATACTAGTGCTTTTACTAGAAGTGACTATCCCTTAATTAACTTCAAAATTTTGCATTTCTTCCTATAACAAATCTCAGAAAATCTTTGAAATGCATAATTTTAATATAAAACAGATGTCAGGCCTCTTCAGCCAAAATGTACTGAAATAAAAGATTCTTTGGCTGTGAAATAATGATGTGTCAAATGTATATGATTGCAATTTCTTGAAATATTTTTTCCTCTTGACATAACTTAGAGAGATTTTTATAGATAAAAAGAGAAAGAATAGAGAGAAATGAAAAAATCGTAATTCTCAACAATTTTAATAACATTTCTGCTTTTTTTTTTTAATTTTTCCGTTACACGATATTACATTTTTAATTCGTAGCTTCAAGTTTTATATAAAATTTTAAATTAAAAACATTTGCGTGCTGCAGGAAGAAGCATTTGTCATACACTAGCAGGCTTTGCCTGCTTCGCTCTTCACTATATTTAAAGAAAATTTCAAGAAACATTAATCACTATATTTTAAATCATTTTATAAATAAAAACCAAAAACAATTTCATTTAAATCGTATAAAACCTCACTTCGGGTGCCCACTGCCTCCTATATCCGTCTTCCCTATATCCGTAATATCAGTTTTGGGTCCCCACTGCTTGCCTTAACCCAACATTTCAATTTAGGAGCGAATTGGATTTTAAGTGGCGCTACTATTTTTCAAGAATTAGATTTTTCAGACAAATATATATCAGATTATCATCCGTACTCTATGACAGCAGGTGGCAGCACTTGATAACCTTACCAGCTGAAAGAAATTAATTAATTAAAAAGAAACTAATCAAAAATCTGAAAATCGGTTTTCGAGGTGAAATCAGAAAGTGTTAAAATATACCTTCATGCAAAATACTTTAATTCTGAGATCAGTCATTTGCCTAAAAAGGATTCAACACACTTTGTAGTTTAACTTTGTTTTTTGTCACCTTTTCGTCATCCTTGTGGTTTAGAATACTGTGAAGACACTGAAAGATTTTTTTTTTTAGCAGTGGTTAGAGAACCGGCAGCCGGATCTCATATTACCGGCAGTTCTGACGCTTGCGCAGTATGACTGTCGGGTGATTTATTATTCATCTGCCGGTAAAGCGAACGACTATTATCAACACGTGCTTTTGATAATTCATATTGCCGCTTTAATTCGCATTTATTTGTATTGTCCATGTTTTATATTTTAACTCTCTCTCTCTCTCTCTCTCTTGATTTTTCTCGTTAAATACTTCTTTCATTATTCAGTTTTATTTTCTCTTATATTTTTTGCTTTATCTGCTACGTTGTCTTTCGTTAAATAAGTTAATATAATTAAGCTAAATAGTCTCTGAAATTGCTACAGATATTTCTGAGATTTTATATAACTCCACAATGTAAATTAAAAATAAAAATTTAAGAAAACTGATAATGTACATTATTGAAATATACGTGTATAAAATGAAGGAGGAGGGGAGATTTTACATTACACAAAAAACATCACATTTCTAACGTATTGTTATATTTGGATTTTAAAAACTAAATTTATTTTTAAAATTTTTAAATTGATTAGTATAATAAAAGAAATATAATTTTTGAACTTTACGTGGTTTCTCGAAAGATTACTCTATATTATTATATTCTTATTTTTAAAAATTAAAGATATTGTTAAAATTTTTAATTTAATCAGTATACTACAAAAAAAAAAAAAAAAAAAAAAAAATCAATTTTTCAACTTTTCGTGGTTTTTCCAAAGATCATTCTAATTTATTATTATATTTGGATTTTTAAAAACTAAATATATTTTTTAAATCTTTACTGTAATAAATATAGTACAAGCTTAATTTTTAAACTTTGTATGATTTCTCCAAAGATTTTTCTAATACATTATATTTAGATCATTAAAAACTAAATATATTTTTAAAAATTTTAGTTTAATCACTAAAATTATTATTATTATTATTATTTTTTTTTACTTTCTTCAATATTCAATAGAAGGAAGTATTGGATTCGTAAAAATTTTCGACCTCGGGTTTTTGATGGATCTACACGTTTTGAGAGCTGTAGAACACGATTTGACCATTTTTAGAAAATGTCTGTCTGTCTGTCTGTCAGTCTGCGTGTGTGTGTGTGACAAAATTTTGTGGCAACTGTATCTCAGGAACTACTGCACATAATTTCATACAAATTGGTATGTAGAACCTTAACATAAATTAGTGCCTATCAACTTTTGGTAAAAATAGTCTTACAGGTTACGTTGCCATTCCGCTTTTTCTAAATTTTTAACATGGTGATATAGGACAAAATTTTGTATAAATGTGCATAAAGAGAATTATTTTTTAGTAATCATTATAAAATTTACAAGAATTATTTATAATAGAGATAGTCAACTGGGAAAAATTTTTTGTATGTGTAGGAACCTCGCCACCCCCCCCCCCTGGGGGCGAAGTCCCCCCTCGTGGGGAGCAAATTTTCAAGATGGGTATCTTTAAAAAGGTCTCGTCAATACCTTTAAAACGAATGATTGAACTATAAATCTGTGATAATTTAAAACAAAGTTATCGATTTTTTTTTTTTACTTTTAACGAAAAAAAAAACTTAGAAAAAAAATCTTATTATTATTTTTTTTTTTAACAAAATTTAACCAAACTTGGTATTTAGTTGACCCCTGGCATAAACTGGTGCTGATTATATATGGGGATCAATCGGTCAATAGGTGGCGCTGTGATCGTATTTTTTTCTAAATTTTTAACATGGCAGTATAGGACAAAATTTCGTATAAATATACATAATGAGAGTTATTCTTAACCTATGATTGTAAAATTAATATGAATTATTGATAATAATAGTAGTTAAGTATAAAAAAAATTGTGCATGTGGGGGCATTGCTTCACCCCGGGGGGGGGGGGTAAATTTTCAAGATGGGTATCTTTCGAAAGGTCTCGTCAATACCTTTAAAACGAATGGTTGAACTATAAATATGTGATAATTTAAAACAAAGTTACCGATTTTTTTTACTTTTAACGAAAAAAAACTTAGAAAAAAAACGTATTTTTTTTTATATATATATTGTTACTGAGTGAATTTATATAGGAATTTATAGAAGAAAGTCTTGTGATGGCCACAACATACTAGTTTTTAATTATTTTTAACTTTGCATGATTTCTTGAGAGATTACTTTAATATATTATTATATTTTGATTTTTGATAACTAAATAAATATATATTATTATTATTATTATTATTATTATTATTATTTTAATTAGTACAGTAATAAATAAATAAATAAATAATTTTTCAACTTTGCATGATTTTTTCATAGATTATACAAATTTATAATTATATTTGGATTCCTTAGAAACTAAATATATATATATATATAAGGTAATTCCGGGAGAGTTGCCCCACCGGTAGAGATGCCCCACTTTATGTAATTTCGAGACGTAACGCTAGATTGCTCTGCGAGTCCGATTATTATTTCAGATAGATGTTAAATAGTGTGCTGTGGAAGTTACGTGAAGTCGTTTCTTTGTTTTCTGCTACCACAACAATATTTCAAGTAAGTACCATGTTTTTTCTACTCTGTTATAAGAGTGATGTTGCATTGTAAGGCAGGCACTACTTAATAAGTAGGGATTTTTTTTATATAAGCTTAAAAGCCTGTAGTAAGAAGTTGATCAGTCGACTTCGGGCATTGTGCGGCCATTTTTGCTGTCTTGTACTTTAGACAGTTTCCGGGGCATCTCTCCCATACCAAGAGGATAGATGCCCCAGATAACATTCGGGTGAGATGCCCCACATACATTTTCAGGGAGAAAAGTCTTTTAATTGTTTAAATTTTAAACTAATAATTTTAAATCATATTGTTTTTATAAAATGCTTAATATTTGTAAATGGTAAATTTTTCAACTTAAAAATATTTTTTTCAACTATAAATTTAGATTAAAATTCTTCAAATAAATTTCAAATTCGCGTGATTCGCGTGAAGGGACAACTCAAAACGAAATCACAAAAATACAGATTAAACCCAGATAAAAAGCAGAAAACGCACAGGTATGTCAGACTGACCTTTGACATTTAAATTGAATATTGACACTTAAAATATAACATAAATAAAACTTGGGCGCTAACGAAACTGTAGAGGAGCGGTTAATTGTGCCAGTGTGTGCATATTATTGTATTTTTTCAGTGCTTCTTGTTTGTTTCAGGAAAGATCCTACAGTGTACAAAAGAAAAAGTACTGAAGCAGCTCGTAAGACCTGGACAGAAGACGATATAAAAGAGGCTCTCAGGAGACTAGAAGCAGGGGAAATTGGTGTCAATGAAGCTGCTAGGTAGTATGGAATTCCTTCTCGGACACTTCGTCATCGTCGAAGAAAAACGGGTAATAATGCCAAAACAAGTTCTTTGGGACCTCAAGGAGTGTTTGGAGTTGAAAACGAAAAACATCTCTTCAAGCACATCCAACGTTTAGAAAAATGTGCATTTGCACCCGACAGAGAGACAATTAGGACAGTTGCATTTCAGTTTGCTGAAAAACTAGGTCTCAAGAATCGATTTAATTTAGAAGCAAGAATGGCTGGGTACGTCTGGCTGTCATCATTTTTTAAGAGAAACCCAGAACTAAGTATTAGACAAGCCCAGGGGCTCTCTTTAGCAAGGGGGGAAGGCATGAACAAAGAAAGTGTTGATCATTTTTTAAAAATTCTTTCAAGAGTGTTTGAAGAAAATCAATTCTTTACCAGACAGGGGAGTATTTATAATATGGACGAAACCGCTGTCAGTTAAATAAAGTTCCAGGAAAGGTCGTGGCTACCAAAGGGGCAAAAGATGTTCATGTTTTGCCGTCTACAGAAAGAGGAGAAAATGTTACAGTGATTGCTTGTTGCAGTGCAGAAGGACAATATTTCACTGGAATTTTGCTGGAATTTGCGGAAAAGAATGACAGTATAATTGTATGCCTGCCCAGCCATACGACACAAACTCTTCAGCCTCTTGACCAGTTTTTTTTTTTTTTAAGCCCCTAAAACACTACTTTAAAGAGGAAGCAAGGAAATGGATTGTTAATCATCCAGGAAGGACCATTTGGAGAATACAAGCTGCAGAACTGATTAGTATAGCCTGGAAAAGAGCAGCTTCTGTTGACACTGCTATTAATGGCTTTCGGGAGACGGGATTTTTTCCTCTAAACCAAGCAGCGATTCCAAAGCACTTCTTTTCCATAAGAGAAGAATTGAAACAGACGTGTGAACAGTCCCAAATTTCTGAATCAACTGAACAAACACCCTCCCCGACAAAAATATTGGAACAGATTCCCCCTGTACCTAGCTTAAAGGGAAAATGCCGAAAAAGAAAGATACAGTCGGCTAAGGTCATTACATTCCAGGAGCACATCCAAGAAAAAAAAACTTAAAATCCGCTGTTAAATTTAGCAAAGCGTCAAAACAGCTGGTGATGGACATGCCTATTGAAAATGAAGAAAGTGATCTTACAAACAATTGCCTCGAATGTGAGGAGAACTATTATTTTACGAAAGAAACAGTAGATTGGATAAATTGCATACAGTGCCATAAATTATTGCATTAATCATGCACAATGTACGAAGATCTGTGCAATATTTGCGGAAAAACGAATATTAGCGAAGAGAAAAAGAAAAATGTTATCTGAATAAATTCGACACATTTCGTAATATTTTTTTATTATACTTTCTAAGCTGTAAATATGAAATTTTTCCATATATTAAAGAAAAAAAAATATATTTGAAATATTTTTCAATAGTTTACGTGTTTTATTCTAATTTTTACATCTTGTCTATGGTAGCTAAAAATTTTAATATTTTATTAATTAATGTTAAGGTCATATTTTTTTTAAATAGCTTACGTTTCATATGTTAAAAACTACTGAATTTTTTTTATAAACTATTGACCATTGTTAAAACCTTTTATTATGTTTTTTACAGGTAGGGCATCTCTCCCACGTGAGTGGGGCATCTCACCCGCAACTTCGGGAAAGATGGTCAAATATAGTAGTCCGGCAATTTTACTTTTTTCTTTGGAAAATTTACAATACGGGATAAAAAAAACTACATAGCATTAATAAACAATATATATTATGTATTTCCCACAAATTTTCGTTGTCATTGTCAATACCCAATTTATTTTATAGCTCCCTTTCCTTAAGTGGGGCATCTGTCCCGGAATTACCTTATATATATATTTACATTAATTTAATCAATATAGTACAAAAAATTTAATTTTTAAGTTTTACATGATTTCTTGAAAGATTATTCTAACATTTTATTATGTTTTTATTTTTAAAAATTATATATATTTTAAAAAAAAGTAATTTAATCAACATAACTTTTTTTTTTTACTTTTTTTTTTAACTTTGCATGATCTCTCCGATGGCTATTCTAATATATTATATTTGAATTTAAAATAATAATAATAATGATATATATGTGTGTGTGTGTGTGTGTGTGAAAAATTCAATCAGTTAGCACAAGAATTTTAATTTTTCAATTTTGCATGGTTTCTCTAAAGCAATTTCTATTAATATATTACGATTTTTAAAAACTAAATTATTTAAAGAAATTAATCTAAATTTTAATTTAATCAGCATAGTATAAGAAATTACACTTTCAAATTTGCATGTTTTCTCCAAAGATTAAGTTTTAGAAAATCTTTGGTTTCAAATCATTTCGAAAGATGGCAGCACCAGCTGGATTGATTACAAAGTTGAGTGGTTGAAAAACAGTTACCGAAGCTATTTATTCCTTTGTCAATTGCTAAAATACACATCAGACTTATATGCTTGACTGACGCTATTTATTGTTTACTTTTATGCATTTATCTGTTAGGAATAAGAAAATTCAAAAAATATTAATTTTCTGTGTCACCCGGAACTTCAGCTACTTGCTAACATACTAATTAATATTCCGTAGTATTGTTAGCCCCACCTTCTTTTTCACACCAATATTCTTTTTAGAGTATTTTTCTTCTTATTTAATCGTAATTGCATTTGGAAAATATTACTCTAAAAATTTACTGGTGTGAAAAATAGGGTGGGACTAACAATACTACGGAATATTAATTAGGATGTTGGCAAGTATGGCTACAGATCAAGTATTCCATACCCGGAAGTTTTAATACGCTAGCGCAGAAGACTGCCGGGGTGCCGGGTCTATAATACTTATCCGGCTGCCGGTTCTCTAACCACGACCTTTTTTTTTAGGTCAGTTGGCATCTTTTCTATTAATTATCTGAAATATATATATATATATATATATTGGCCCGTAAAGGATTGAACCCATGACCTACGTGTTATTAGCCTAACCAAATGAACCTAACCAAATGACGCTCTAACCAAATGAATTAATATTTTAGGAAAAATCTTTTTACCTTTACATTTTTATCACTAAGAGACGAACATATCCGAAATTTATATATTTTATTAATTTAAAAAAAAATAATAATAATCAAAATTTCAGAAATTGAGCTTTGAGGTGCATTAAGAGAGGTCAATACGTGCCTCCAAGCGGAATATTGTAGCTTTGCGATCAGCTGTTTGCCTGTAAAAGAACGTACACACACACACACACATCTTCTGTTATATGTAGAGATAACATGTTCTTCCTGGGATATTAATATATCTCTCGACTACCCTATTTGTCCTGGAATATCCTGAGGATATCTCAGGGAAAATAGATCAACTCCAGGAATTCACAATAAATTTTTAATATTAAAGATTTAAAATAATTAAACGACTATAAATTTACTAAAGAAAGCAAATAGTTATTTTACTGTTATATACTACTTCAAAAATTAAAAGCAAAATGAAAAATCATGCATGTCATACAGAGTATAAGTTTCAGAAGTAATTACTTATTGCATTCTATTACACAGTATTTTATCTCCAGGATGAAACTTTAGGGTGTTTTCGTTTTTATTCCCGAAAAATAAATATCTCAATTTTATAACTTTACTTTTAAAGAGAAAGCATAAAAAAAGATGCATTTCTGTAGCTGTATACATTGTCTAAAAATTACAATTGAGTTCTGTAAAATTTTAATATAGTGAAAAAACTTCATAATATAAATAAAAATGAGCACTTCAGATAACTTCCTTTTATATCCTAAAATGCATCTAAATATTTTAGTGTGAACCTCTAAACTAATTATTAATTTTAATCGTACCATATTCTACATAAAACAAGCTTTTGTATTTTGTATATAGTTAATAGTTAATAGTATATATAAAATAAATTTGTTTTATGCGTTAAAAATAGTGAAATTTACTTTAGAAAAGTATTTTTCATTGACCGTAACTTGTCCCAATTTCCTTTTGTATCGCAGCACAGAAACTAGTAAGTGCTATTTATACCATTTTTAGTATTAAAAAAAATGCTATAATAATCCTGGGTAGCGGTTATTAATTTGAAATCCTTTTAAAAATATTTATGTAAATGTAACGGTCAATGCACGTTTGAGATGTACAGATGTAGAATTTATGTGCACCGCCGGAATGTCCGTAATGAAGGTATATATATATTATGTTTACCTACATCCATCCTTATTCAATGAAAATATTTGGTGGTATTTAAGATGTATGTTGTAAATCCTTCTGAACTTCGTTATAAAAAATTCATTAAAAAAAATTAATAAAAATGCTGAACTATATTAAATAAACTAGTAGGTCTTGGCCGCTTTAAAGTCGATGTTTCAAAATATTATTTTTATTATTATTATTATTCATTATAATTATTTTAACTATTTTTTAGTTTTTTTTTTCCCCCTCTAATTTAGCTTACATTTTTTACCATAATTTGCAGGTTTTAGCGAGGACCGAGAAAGAAAACTGCTAAATTGCCAGCTGGTTGTTCTTACATAAAATTACATCTATTTTTAAAAATACAGAGTTTTTTTTTTTTTTCAAAATGCGTTCTATCAATTCATTCAATAGTTATGAATTTTTTAAATGCTTACAGAGTTATGGGACACCCTGTACATACATTTTTTTTTCTTGTAGTTTCAAATCCCGAGTAAACTTTATTTTTTATCAATAAATTGTTGCAAATGTGACGTCATTTATTTTCTGCTTAATCGCCATTCTTCCATAATTTTATTTTTTCCTCCAAACCATAGATAAAAATTTATTTTCTTTATTTCAATACATTTTTGTAGCTATGGCCTTAGTTTCAGTGTTAGTCCCGGAAAAATAGGGCTATCATTTCAATACATTGTTATAGCTATGATGTTTGATTCGAGCGTTAGTTCTGGAAAACTTGGGCTTTTATGATTACGAAGATTGTTACATGTAATTGACTGCAATGTTGAATTTATGTTCATATATGTTCTTCTGAACTTCATTATAATTGGTTTTAATAATCTATGTCAGTATGAAAAGGAATTACGTTATACTACTAAAGTTATTAATATGCCCGTTATGCATTTTATAATCAAATAACTTTTACTTCCTTATCATCATGATAAGATACTGAAAAGCTAAAAATATCATTATGTGCATTGTTTTATTTCTTGTTTTAACCTGCAATAAATCCACCACAACGTAATATTTTAATTATATTTACTACTACTACTATTACCCTTTTTATGTGTTTCATACTAACATTTAGTACATATTTTACGTTTAATGTTAAATATTATTCGCATTAAAAACGTAAATGAAGTATTTGTTGAACAGTCAGAATATGAATTTTTTGAAGAAATAGTGGAAAATAGGGGAGCTAGACTTAATTCAATTTGTGGGTAAATTTGTGTGATGAAAGTATATTAAATAACGAAGGTATAAGCATTTATTTTAAAACTAAAAAAAAAAAAAGAAATCGACGTGTTTTTTATTTTTAATATACAGAGTTTTTAACGAAAATTATTCCCACTTTCAGATAAGTTGGAAAAACACTTTTTAAAAAATATACTGCAATCGGGATACAAATATTTTAAATATCTCAGGAAATATGAGCATTTTTATAAAAAACATTTTAACTGCGCATGTGCGGAAAAAAGAAAAAGAAAAATTTTTATATAGGTTGAAAGCTAAATATATTTGAATAGAGTAAAAGTGAAATAAATTATCTGAAAAAGAACGAGCTAGATTTTAGATAATTTCCAATAGTTGAAATTTCTTAAGAGGTTTTTCACATACCGCGCAATTAATTTGTAGATCTAATTATTCCAACCACTCTCCAAGTGTATTTTTTTGTGTGAAAAATCCCTTATAAGCTTGTAACTGTAACATATTTTTGTTTATTTACTAAGATCTGTGAGATGAGAAGGGTTTTTTCACAAGAAAGAACTTTTGCTAAGTGGTTAAAATAATTGGATCTTTAAATTAATTGCACGACATGTGAAAAACCCCTGAAGAAATTTGAACTGTTGAAAAATATCTAAAATTTAGCTCGTTCTTTTTTGGATAATTTGCTTAATTTTTACTCTATTCAGTGCACTTTTGACAAAAGTTGCCCAATATATCTAGCTTTCAACCTATGCAATAAAAATTTCTTTAACTTTCGCACATGCGCAGGGAAATTTTTTTTCATAAAAATGTTCATATTTCATGAGATATTTGAGATATTTGTATTCCGATTGCAGTATATTGTTTTAAAAATGTTTTCCCAACTTATCTGAAAGTGGGAATAATTTTCGTTAAAAACTCTGTATATTGTAAATAAAAAACATACTGAATTTTTATTTTTATTTTTATTTATTTATTTATTTTATTTTATTTTATTTATTTATTTATTTATATTTATTTATTTATTTTATTTATTTATTTTATTTATTTTTTTTTGGGGGGGGGGCGGTTAAAATAAATGCTTATATCTCCGTTATTTAATATGCTATCATCACACAAATTTATCCACAAATTAAATTTAATCTGTATTAACATATCCTAAAGTTACAATTCGTTTCGTTCACTTAACAATACAGGGTGATCACAAACATTATTGATTTTGCTCATTTTCTTACCGGACTCTTTTATGTTATATTAAACCAGTCTTCACTGAAAAGCATGTGGAAGACCCAGTTCTTTAAATACCCAATGGTTGAAAACATTTCATCGAGAGATAAGTTTTTAAATAGCAAAAAACTGATCTTTTGCATATCTTGCTAAACTTTTGGGCCGGAGTGCATTTGAAAAATATTTTGAAAAGATAATCAGAAAAGTAACTCAAGCATAAAGAAAACGAAAAGAGTAAAGAAAAGAATAAAGGAATAAATAAATAAATAAATAATAACCGAAAGGATAAAAATATAAATGAAGAATTTTAACTCCAGATACAGATTCTGAATCAGAAGAGTGGCTTTACTTAATTTCTGGAGATGCCTACAACCCCTCTGAAGCAGAAAAATGGGTAAAATGCTCAATTTACAAAATGTGGACACACGTTAAAGGTGTCAGCGGAAACAATATATCATTTGTTTGTATTAAATTCTGTTCTGACTAAGAATGATTTCAATTTGATTAGATATTTAATTTTCTCTTTATTTTATCATAATCCATTTGATATAATTCTTTGTTACTATACCAAGAAGGTATAATTTGATATTAATTATTAATTGCCCTTTTTTTATTGAATTGATAAATGATTGATAACAAAAACATTATTGAAAATATAATTGGAATATTATCTTTGTTTATTGTTAGTATTTCCTTCATATCTGTTCCAATTTGACTCACGTGTGTTACAATTTGCCTTCAAATCCGAGGTAAATTGTAACAGGCAAAAAATTTTGAAAAAATACTTTTTGAACGAAAATCAACAAAATTATCGAATGTTTCGTTTATGAATATTATAGACTATAGAGAATATGTATTCTATGCAAAACAGCAATTATAAACAAGAAAACGTAAATACATTAAAAAATATACTTAGTTTTCTAAAAATTGTTGCAAATAGCCCCTAGCTCCCCTACTGTTTGAACCCAGCAATAAACATTTCATACTTTATTTTAACTAACATCGTAAATTACGTTGGTTGTCTTGAATATCTTTGTTTATTTTACTCAATTTGACGCATTTATCTTAAATCGGAAAACATTTTTAAATGATAATTAGAGTTGAATAAAGATTTTAAATAAAAAAATTTCTCCAACTATTTATTAATGTTTTCAGAATAATTTATCATAATAATGTCGTGTTATTTAAACATGAAACGCTAATGGTGTAAATCCACGATTTAAAGAAAATAATAATAAAACAAAATAATAAATAAATAAATTTTACGAATCGAGTTTAAAAACCTGTTTGCTTAATATTTAAATAACATTTAAAAAGTAACTTAAACTTTTAAAAATAATGTTCTTCGGAAAGTATTTCAAAGCGTAGAAAGATGAAGTGCCTTTATAATAGTATCACTATGTGTAATTTATAAAATGATTGATGGCGTGAACTATAATTAGGCTTAATAGTTTGATAAATTTCCCTATGAAGACCAATTATTTTATTAAACTAATAACTGTATTAACTTAAATTACTTTAATCTGTACTGATATTTTAGCTTAAAATTATAAAGTGTTCGGTTTATTAGGGAAAGTTTATTTCTAATAAAACAAATTACATATATTTCTATTTATTTTAACTAATCTGCCAAATAAACAAAACTGATTAATTAAATAAAAAAAAAAAAAAAAAACTAGTATGTTGTGGCCACCACAAGACTTTCTTCTACATTTTCCTATACAAATTCACTCAGTAACAGTATTTAAAAAAAAAATTACGATTTTTTTTTTCTAATTTTTTTTTCCATTAAAAGTAAAAAAAAAAAAAAAAAAAAAAAAAAAAAAATCGATCACAGCATCACCTGTTGAGCGATTGATCCCCAAATCTAATCAGCACCTGTTTATGTCAGGGGCCAACTAAATACCAAGTTTGGTTAAATTTCGTTAAAAAATAAATAATTAAATTAATAAATTACGATTTTTTTTCTAAGTTCTTTTTCGTTAAAAGTAAAAAAAAAAAAAATCGATAACTTTGTTTTAAATTATCACAGATTTATAGTTCAACCATTCGTTTTAAAGGTATTGACGAGACCTTTTCGAAAGATACCCATCTTGAAAATCCCCCCCCCCCCCCCGAGGTAAATTTAAAAAAAAAAAATTCCAAGTTAACTACTACTATTATCAATAATTTATATTAATTTTACAATCACAAGTTTAAAATAACTCTCATTATGCACATTTATACGAAATTTTGTCCTATACTGCCATGTTAAAAGTTTACAAAAAATGCGATCACAGTGCCACCTGTTTAGCGATTGATCCCCAAATCTAATCAGCACCAGTTTATATCAGGGTGCAACTAAGTACCAAATTTGGTTAAATTTCATTCATTGGTTCGTGAGATACAGTGGACGAGCTGCTATTCAGTTTCCCTCGAAAAAAAACTAATCTATAATGGTTTTTACTTACATTCTTATTTTGATTCAATGAATGGTAATGCAGTTTCCGATGATTGTAAATAAATATTGAGAAAACCCCCTTATCATTTTCTTAATTTTGGGAATACCTGAAGTTCAGTTCCTTTTATCGCGTACAACTTTTCGAGTTTAGACGATATTCGTTTGAGGGGTTTATATAAGTAGCTCAGTATACTTGGCTATTAAATTATGTAAATGAAATTTCGCTAAATCTTGCGCATGCGTAGTTAAAAATTATTTTGTGAAAATGTTTATATTTCATTACATATTTAATATTTTGTCATTGTGATTGTAGTATGCTGGGTCTAACGCATGTCAAGTTTCCTGAAAATGGCTTTGCAATGGGTTTAATACTTTGCGTGATATAGCTTAAAAAGTGACTTTTTTTTTAACCATTATATCTCTCTGATTACATGTGGTAGAGACATAAAAATTTATACAGATAATAAGAAAGCCTTATAATCACATGTTACAGCCAGATCGCATTTCAAATAATGCTTTTTACAGTGTGATTCCAAACACTTTCATTTTTCATTAATTTTTACTGGTCCCCCTTTCATTTTCCGGGCAAAACTTTCACTGAAATATATGAGGTATAACATATTCTTCACACTCCAGAAGTTTCAAGATGAATCGTTAAGTACTTTTTGCGATACTTCAAAAAAGTCTCAAATCTAAAGTGTCCGGTCATTTATGGAAAGGTAGTGTATGAAAAACGATTGATGTAAATAAAATCTGATAATTCATGCTGCTTCCTTTCTGTACCTGAAAAAAAACTACCTGGTGAAGCAATAAAATAGAGAAGAAATATAGAAGCTAAGTAATTAAAGGATATCGCATTCGTAATGTCTTATTTTATATATTCAAGGTTACCAAAGTTAGTATAAATATGTTTTTCCCCCCTTTCCTCATTTTGTGGTAATTTTTTCTGATTAGCACCAGAAATAAGAGTGCAACTTTGTGGCAAAAATGTTGATACATATACAATACTCTTTTTCAGCAAATTCAAGCGAACATTGGTAGTCATCGTATAAGATAAGGCTCAAGTGAAAAAGATCCCATATTGTGCGGCTGAAAAATTTCATGATTTTTTTCCAATTTTCTTTTAAAAATTCTCTTTAAAATATGTATATACATATACATTTATTTATATATATATATATATATATAAATATTTGTATAAAACATAAGATGATTTTGTTCAAGTACAAGGTCATCGAAAAAGACTGAACACATTTCCTATAATCATATTTAATGCAATACTTAACATAATCGAACAATTATTTCGTTGTAATATACAGAAGTTAATAGAATTTTTACCTTAATAAGTTTCAATAAGGGCCAATTAAAATCCTAATGAAAACGGTATTAGATTTGACAGAGTGAGTTTTGGATACCCTCGTATCTGGGACAGTCGATGATGGGGCGCGCCAGCGTGCCACCTGTCTTACGTCGCTCTAGTGCCACGATAAGGGCAATTGTTGACGGTTTGGAATATGCCCCTAAGGTTTGCCCGGATACATGTCATCACAATTTTCATCCTCCATAGAGGGGATGATTCCTCCGCTTCAGTGATCTCCAGGACATTTGATAGAAAACACAAGTAAAAAATAATAATAATGATAATAATAATAGTAATTAAGGAAAAAATATAAATATTTTACTTACTGCTTTTTTGTGTCATTATCCTCACACAAAAACATTGCTATATTTCATATTATTTTTGTGATATTGTATGATTTTTTCCCGAAAATTATTTAGAAATATCAATATTTACAAACAATGTTTGAAGTGAAATCCTAAAAAGACATGAAATCGTTCATAGTATTTATTTTTAAGAAAAAAGTATTTTTAAATTGTTTAAGGAATTTCTCTTTAGAATTCTGCATAAAGCAAATTCATTTCACTGAAGATTGTTAGATTGTAATTCTTAAGAAATATCTCACTAGTCAATCATTACATGAAGACTATTTGTTTCATACAGAATAGACCAAATATAAAAACAGTATTTCTTTCCATTTTTTTTTTTTTTTCCTTTTCGCATCAAGTTAAAATAAACAATTTATAACTGATTGCAAAAAAGTAAAATACACTGTACTACACGTCATTTATGATTACCTCAGTTTATTTATTTATTACGTCAGTTGTTATAATTTAGTCAGTTTTTCTTTTTTTTTCTTTCACCAAGAGAGAATAATTACATCAAAAGAGTTAAAATTTCGTTATTTGACACAATTACATAGGAACTTAACCATTGTATGAAATTTTCGAAGCCAAATAGAATGAATTTAGGTATCTGCCAGCATAAGTTTTTAAGTTTTTGTATGACTTTTAGAAAAAATTAGAAGCATTTTTTTTTTTTTTAAACAGGAGGATTTTAGCACTAAATAAAAAATTTCCAAGGGAGATTTTTTTTGACAAGAGGACTATTTCTTTCAGACTGCAAAAAAGTGTCATTAATTTTTAAATAGATCATATTGACAAAAACAGGATATAACACTATCTTTGGGTCTCCATGTGTATATGAATCGCCAAAATTTGAAAATAATATGACCGTCTTCAAACGGAAAATTACATTTTTCTTACTTACATTACTCGACTACCGTAGGTAATGGGAATATTGTATTCGGTTAAATACTTTTACATGCAGTTTTCACCTTATTTACATGTTTTAGTGTCTGTTGAGTCGAAAAATGTGGTATTTGGCAATTATGCAGTGTGCATGTATGTGTGTGGGGAACTTCTTGACTATCGTATCTTCTAAACTAACAAAATAGAACGATTAAACTTCAGAATTGAGACAGGTCTGGTGTATAGATGATTTTTCAAAATTTTGGTGAAAATTGGAAAAACAAAATTGAGTTCGTATCTAAAGAATGACTCTAACGATTTCCATCAAAGTTACTACATAAACACCCTTTTAGATATCCTTTCATATGTATTAGTTGGTTAGATCAGGAAAATTGATGGGTGTCTTGTGTAAGCAGGCTAATTTAAGGTCTCGAAATTGCGCTTATTTAAAAACGGCTGTACGGATTTTTTTTTTTTTTTTTTTTTTTTTTTTTTTTTTCCAAACTCGCCATATTAACTCACTTTTAGATGCCATTTATTTTGTATGTAAGTGTTATTTTTCGGTAAGCGAATAATTTTGCCAAGTTTTAGTGAAAATCGGAAGTGGGACTGAAAGTCGGTATCTCAAAAAACGACTCTAACGATTTTCTTAAAATTTACTGCATAAACCCCTTTTTAGATATCCTTTTGTATGCATTACTTGATTATTACAGGAAAACTGACAGCAGTATTATATAGGCAGGTCAGTTATAGAGCTCGAAAATTGGTGTTTCAAAAAAAGGCTCTATCTATTGATTCTTTTTTAAATTTTAATATGTCTACATATGTATCAGTTTTCTCTTATAGGAAAATTGTTAGGGTGTATAAATTAATAAGTGTCTGATTTTGTTAAGTCGATTTTATATCTTCTAACCACATTATCTCCAAAAATTATATACGTGTTCCAAAAGTCCCCCCCCCCCTCCTAACTCGAAAATGAGTCGGAATTTTGAAAAATGGCGAAACACATGTTCAGTGAATTCGAGAGCGACCTCTTTTGGTGAAAAATGTTTGGGCCCGGGGGTTAGGGGGGCCGCTGGGCCGCTAGGGAGGACAACTTTAAAATTTCAAGTATAAAGGTATGTCTTGAGATACATCCCTGGAAACGTCTCTTCAAGACAATGAATTTGATATGAATAGTTTTGCCCTACGATGATTATTAAAGGAGATACGTGAGTTTTTAGACTTTTGAAATGTGGATTTTATACTTATGTATCCTCTTTAATAATGACTGCAGTATGAAACTATATATAACAAATTCATTGTCTTGAAGAGACGTTTCCCGAGATGTATCACAAGATATACCTTCCCATTAGAAATATTAAAGTTGCACACCCTAGCGGCACTCCTACCACCCCCTTGCCCGGGCCCAAACATTTTTGGGCGAAGTAGGTCTTGTGATACATCCATGAAAACGTCTCTTCAAGACAATGAATTTAGTATTAATAGTTTTGTCTTGCAGGGATTATGAAAGGGGATACATAAGTATAAAATCCACATTTCAAATGTCTAAAAACTCATGTATCTCCTTTATTAACCATCATAGGGCAAAACTATTTATATCAAAGTCATTGTCTTGAAGAGACAATTCCAGTGATGTATCACGAGACATACCGTCCTATTTGAAATTTTAAAGTTGTCCTCTCTCGTGGCCCCCTAGCACCCCCTTCCCCCGGGCCCAAACCTTTTCACCAAAAGAGGTCAGTCTCGAATTCATTAAATACGTGTTTCGCCATTTTTCAGAATTTCGACTCGTTTTCGAGTTAGGAGGGGGTGTGGGACTTTTGGAACACCCTGCATAACGCGTTTAATAGTAGGTAATGGAAGTCGTATGATTGTTACACACCAGATTTTTTTTTTTTTTTTTTTTTTTTTGTGTGTGTGTGTGTGTGTGTGTGTGTGTGTGTGAAAAGGAAAATGTAATTCCAAGAAAATCGTACAGTTTTTAGAAAATTGAGTATTTTATTTACTTTATTTATTTTATTTATTTTTTTTTTTTTTTTTTTTTTTTTTTAAGTACACAGTATTCATTTATTTTATATAACTGTAATAGCTTAAATGACGACTCAGTAAATAGATCAAAACACAAAATACTTAGAAACGACTTGTTTAGATGATTTTCCTTTTGTGTGGTGAAAGATAAAATTAATCTTTAATATTAAATCTAACTATCAAAAGTATTACTAAAATTAAATGGAATTTAGAAATATATTATTCCTATTTATGTATATTCCATTAAAAGATTAATATGTGTATTACTAAATTTTAGTTACAAATGTTTTATTTGTCCTCTAAGATTAAATGTCGACATCGCGGAGAAACTGCCGCCTGAAATAGGCTCTCTTCTACAAAGAGTTAAACTGCGTCCATTATGCATCTGTGTTCAATTACATATAGCATTCAAGTTTTGAAAGGCTCGGGAAATGAAGGTGATGCGTTATTTAAATTGCCCTAAATATACATTCTATGCAGTTAATACGAATGCCGAAGAATGTACTAATATTAACTCTCTGTTCAAATAAATTTACTGTTGAACGTTTTAATATTTGGAATAAAATCAGAAATTTATTTCTTATAAATTCTCATAAAAAATGTTTTTGCCAACATAACAGAACAGAATTAAATTATTCAATATTACTTTTTAGTTACTTAGTGAGGTATCGGGGAAAATTAATGCTACTAACTGACAGAAATTTTTAAACATCAATATATTTATTTAAAAAAATAAATAAATAAATAAAAATAACTTGTATAACTACTATTTATGTAGATGGTTGGTTATAATATAAGCACGTTTTATTTGTTGTTTTCATCGATTCTAAAATGTTAACTGGTTACAATTTTTCATTAATTAAAATTATATAAATATATATTTCCAATAATCTTAAATTATTCAAATGAATACTATTTCTACAAATATTTATTTTTTACTTGTTATTGAACTCATGAATAAATATTTGCTATAGATGTATTTAAACCAACTACCGACTACTTGAAAGTACGTAACACTTTCAAATGAACAATAAGTATTTTTAAGGCAGCCAAATTTGTAAACATTGCATATTATAGTATCAAAACACAAATAAATCAAACTAAATAGCACATTTTATAGTTTTAAGTTTATTTAAGTGTGCTATTTTGTTTCTTACAAAATTATACTGATATGTTATTCTAATTATTATATACGTGGATAATTATTATAGCTTTTATATACATATATATGTTTTCGGGCTCTGATACTTATAATACTCTAGTATAATGACAACTTTTAAACTTTCTTTTCTTTTTTTTTCTTTTTTTTTTTTTTTAACCATTTTATCATATTTTTTCTTTTTACATAAAACTGATTTTTGTTGCATACAAAGATTTATGGGCTTCAATTTAATGTGTATATTTATACTTATATTATACATAGTTCCCAATTTTTTCAGTTTTTTCGAAAAAATTAGTACCACTTTTTTCTAATAGTAACTTGCAAAATGTTTCATATTAGAAAATTTGTTCAAAATAGTATTGTTCGTTAATAGTGTATAATTTTCTTTATATTATTGTCTCATGGTATCTGGGAATATGTTTATTAATTTATATGCATAAAATTAATTTATTGATCTATTTAAGTTTAATTTATACATTCTTTTATATTTTGTAAACACTAACAGTTATCAAAAGTTTAATATATTATTTAAAAAAAAAAAAGAAAAGAAAAGAAAAGGCGTTACAAACTGAATGATAAAATGCCTTTGATTAATTTTCTAAAGTGGCTTTTGTAAATGTGTACTTTAGCTAAAAAACACATTTGTTTGACTTTTCTCTGTTTACAGTTCGAGTTCATTAAAAATAAAACAAACAACAATCCTTTTTTATCAGCCTAAATAAATATTTGAACTACGCCTAACATTTTAAGTAAAACTTCCAATAAAATAACAAATTTAAAGCTCATAAAAATTACCGTAACTTTTATACATATATCAATCTTACGTAATGTTCAAATTCTTAGATGCATGCTTAAAATTTAATTTATTCATAAAAAAAATTCTTTTTAAAAAAAAAAAAAAAAAAAAAAAATCTAAAAACAAAGGATCACGTTCTCACTAACTTAACAATAAACTTTGTTTAAGTATTGTATCATACATTTTGAAATTTTAATTTAAGGAAAACTATCCGAAAATAAACAATATTTTTATTTCTATGTAAGTATGTTTATCTGTAAATATTCATGGAAGTATTTGAAATAAAATGCGTAATCTTATTTTTTAGAAATATCTAATTTTAATCAATATTTTGTTGTAAGTGCGATATTGTTTACATTTAGGAATTAAATTACATAAAACTACATTAAATTACGTAAAACTTTCATACTTAAAAATAATACTGTTTTAGATAGTTCATAAATTAAAAAAAAAAAAAGTGTAAAGAAAAAAACACTTTTTTTTTTTTTTTTTTTTTTTAGTTAAAAAGCTCTACAATTTATTTTTATCCTTATGCATTCGCTTTTAATTACATCTGCTAAATCTACGTTATACTAAAAAGAGAAAATATGTATTCAGCCATCACAAGACATTGTGTATTATTATGATTTTGCTCTGTTTGTTTTAGTATGTTTTTTGCACTAAACTGTTATAAAAAAAATCTGTAAAAATAAAGCATTTCTTTAAAATAAATGCAGTACAAGTTGTTTTAAATATTTACAGATAGTTCGAATAAACAACTGAAAATTTCACATTTTATTATAAATTGCTTAACGAAAATTTCCCAGAAGCCTTTTGTGTGTGGGGGAGAGTGGGGATAAATGGGACATTTTTCATGTTTTTATTAATAACGTTCACCATACGTAATTCAGAATTTTGTAACATTGCTCAAAAGAACACTTCAGTAATCAGTTACATATAAACATACTAACTTTAATAAAAAGTTATCATTTTTAATTAATAGTAATTTTTTTTTACATGCACGTGCATTGTCCCATTCATCCCCATCTATGGGGATGAATGGGACAGGACTAGAGTTAACAAAGAAAAGGAAAGAAAATTGAGAGTAAATAAATTTTTAAAGTTAAATTAGTTTATGTGATTTTATTACACATTATGAGATTACTGAAATTAACATAAACTGGTGTATTGACTCAAATTAACATCAAAAGGCAAAAGTCCTTTGGTTCGCACTGTTCCTAGCGCTGTAAGCTAATTTAATCTAATAAGATCTATCTAAAAATAAATAAATAAATAAGACATTTGAAAGATGTAAATCATTATAATAGAGTACAAATTATCCAGATAAATTTTTGTTTCCGACTGATCGGGAAGAATATGCATTCCATTCTGTATTACACTAATAATCACTAAGATTTATTTAATTAGCTTGATTGAAATTGGGATTTTAATCAAATTATTATTAGTTTATTTATTAATTTTTTTAATTATTGATATTATTGATTTAAGTCACATTGCACATTCTAACTTATAATTTTTTTTAATCATAATTATTATAAACAAAAATCAGAACAATTCTATTTTTCTCTAAATCCCCGCTACTTTTATAATTCCATGTTATAACTATTGAACTACAGGTAATAAAAATATTGAAAATCTATTTACGAATTGTTTCAATATAATTTTTGTGTAAAATTTTAAATTAGCACACAGTGGGGAATGTCCCATTCATCCCCACCACATGATCATATAAAACAGGAAATAGGCTTATTGAACAATTGCCAATATTCTTCTTAGATATCATAAACACAATAAAAGATTATGTTTTTTCACCATATAAGAGTTATATTAACTTTAAGCAAATAGTTAATTTCTTAACTACGACCTAATTGAATCAGTAAAAATTGACTTTAACAGCAGAAAAAGACACTTTAATTTTTTTTTCTGCCCTTCTATAGATAGCACAATTCTGAAGCTACACTTGATGTATAACCTCAGTACTGCCATAAATCAGAAAAATTGTCAAGTTTATGGTGCTTGCAAAACATGAAAATTTTGCAATTGTCCCATTCATCCTGCGTCCCATTCAACCCCACTCTCCCCTATCACATAATTTATTGACCAATCAGCATTGCTCTTGGCCTATTCTGTTTTTGTAATGAAAGAAAAAGGGCAAACCTTGTGATCCCATTCGCTAATTGGTAAGGTACTGATTTCTGGAACAGACGGTTGAGTTCGATTCCCAGGCTAATCATAGATGCTTGCTGTTCATGTATGTAATATATATATATATATATATATGTGTGTGTGTGTGTGTGTTATGTTAAGTACTGACCATTGTACGTGTACACGTGAGCAACAGTTTCAGGAAAATTTTATAGCAAACTTTTAAAATTGCAGCACACGTGAGCTGAAATCTTCCACAAAAAGTTTTTACATTGTAATTTCAATTTCTGTTGTTTTAAATATCGCATTGATGATGTCTCTGAAAACGAGACTTATTCCGAAGGTATATAAGATACACTAGGGCCAAGTTGTCAATTTTTTTAAACTCGCCAAGCATTATACTAAACTGCAACTTTACCCATTATTTGGATTAACACTTGGTTTTAAATTCGATCCCTGAAATTTTCGATTAACATCTATCATTCGCACGAATATAATTGACAGTTAAAATAAAAAACTATTACATGATTTTTGAAAACAGCATAAACTTTTTTTTTTTATTATTATTTCATTGAAATTGAAAAATAGCCAATTAAAGTGGAGTGCAAATTCTTAAAAGTTTTTTTTTTCTCCGATTTCACAACAATGTACATTACTATATAGAATATAAATACTATGTGTTAAATAAATAAAATAAAAATACTTGCCAACAAGATGACCATTATATCTGTTGTGTGATTGTGTGTATTTCTAAAATCTTTTTTTTTTCTGTCTAACTGTGCATTGAGATAATCAGTATTTCCGATTATTAACCAATCATTCAATTTAATTCAAATAACTTTTCTTGTTTCAGTGCATTAATTTTGTTTTGATTGCGGGGAAGCGGCATCTTTAACACTGATGGAAAATAGTCAATAATGTTAAAAATTTACATAACCTGGAGATTTGTACCATTTCTGTTTCATTGTAACCTTCAACTGCTATAAGATTCTTTGAAATAGATAAATTAATTTATGAATTGTTTCCTAAAATCCATATATGAAAATTTTTCAGTGATCGAAACCAAGGGTCATTAAATATTAACGAAGTTGAAAATATTGTAATTTTCAAAATACGAAAATTGCAACGATAGTTACAAAAATGAAAGAAAAGAATTAAAAATACACAAAACAGCGAAAATAAAGCTTTGTATACTTCATATCGTTTCATAAATAATTATTGCATACTTGCCAACTTACTAATTAATATTCCGTAGTATTGTTAGCTCCGCCTTCTTTTTCACACCGGTATCTTTTTAGAGTATTTTTCCTCTTATTGAATTGTAATTGCATTTGGAGAATATTACTCTAAAAATTTATTGGTGTGAGAAAAAGGGTGGCACTAATAAGGCTATGGAATATTAGTTAGGATGTTGGCAAGTATGATTATTGTTTCCCAGTTTCCTTAAACAATATTTCAAATACAATAACAAAACAAATTGTTGATTATAGACAAAAATACAATCTTTTAACCCCTTAAAATTTACTTTTCATTATATAATATTTTTAAGCATATTTTAGAAAAATAAACAGCTAGGGATTTAATTTTTTATTTAATTTTTATTTAATTTTATTTAATTTTATTTTATTTTTGTGGTTTGTTTTTTGTTTGTTCCTGGAACTTACAGAGAGACACTCCAATATTATGCAACAACAGATGAATATTCTACAAGTAAGTAAGGTTCTAATACAAAAAGTTCTTGATACTATTATATATATATATACAAGGTGATTATAAATAAAGTTGCGATTTCAAAGAGCTCTAACTTTAAAGCTACTAGTTAGAATGTTTTGATATTTTACCAGAACAATCGCGAGGCAATTTTTTTCCCCCTAAGAAAAAATAGTTCCATAATGTACCAAAAGATGGCGCTGTAAGGGTAATATCAGAAAGAAACCCTAAATTGATTCGTTAAACACAGGGGTAATCGAAAGAAAACGATTGACTCCAAGAGTTTGCGAGAAATTTATTCGCGAAAGAAAAGAATACGTGTTTACAGCGAAAACAGTGACAGTGAGAAAAGAAAAAGAAGATATTCATGAAACAAACACCTTAAAACTACTTGGTATGAAAGTTGCCCCCCAACACCATTTTGGCAAATGCTTATGCAAAATGACCTCCTGA
The DNA here is from genome assembly GCA_963930645.1 of Salticus scenicus. Classification (NCBI taxonomy): domain Eukaryota; kingdom Metazoa; phylum Arthropoda; class Arachnida; order Araneae; family Salticidae; genus Salticus; species Salticus scenicus. The sequence continues at coordinate 143,379,145 of OZ005650.1, read as the reverse complement.
TTCCGAATAAGACGTCCATTTTGCCCTACCACCCACCGTTTTTTAGAGACGGTCCCCTATTTTTATCACTTTTCGGTAATTTTATGGCTATAAATTTGATTTTTAGGGGGGGGGGATTATTTTAACTGTTAAATGTCTTCTGAGGGACTACAGAGTTGGAAAATTCTAAAACATCAATATTTGCGGCAAGGGGAAAATTTAGGAGGGATTTGCCACTGAAATTATGTATTACATTTCTTATGTTGTTTTAATCTATTATTAATGTTATTTATTAAAGATTATATATTTTTTTGTTTTTAAGGGTTAAATTAATTCTTTTTCATTCTCCAAATCAAATTCATGGCCATAAAATTACCGAACAGTGATAAAAATTGGGGGAAGGCGTGGTGTCTGGTGTCCCGAGAAAACGGTGGGTGACTGGGCAAAATATTAGTCATATTCGGATTCAGGAGGTCATTTTATATAAAAATGCTATCAGGACTCGATTTTTTTTTTTTCAACGCAGTGTTATCGACACATTTTGGAACTATTGTTTATGTAAAATATAAAGTCATTCTGACCGGTAGTTTTAAAGTTAGAGCGTTTTGAAATTAGAGTGTTTTATAATCACCCTGTATATATGTGTGTGTGTATGTGAAATATTTATGTCTATAATGTAGCACCAATATTTTATATTGAAATATCTGTGCTGTTATGTACATAGAGAGAGGGGAACCATTATTGTTTTTATAAATGGGAAACTTTAAATTTCTGTTCGTAATTGTATTCATATCTGATATTCTGTTTGTCATCATTCAAAAACACAATTATGATTATGATTATGCTTTTCTAAAAAATAGAAAGAAGCTGCAAAACTATGTTGAAATCAGTGTAATTCCATTATTTAGTTAAATTAATGTTAAATCCAACTAAATATAATGAGAAAAATTTTTAAATCATGTCCACCGATGAACTGGAAAATATTTTTCTTCGGATTTTGTAAAAATTAAATAGTAATGTAAAATGCCATGAACTATTTGAGAAAAATACATTTTGTTTATATAATTCAAATTCCTTCATCCTTTAAAAATAATGGTACATATTACAGTTTCTATCAAATGAAATAAAATTTCTGTGTATAAATAAGGATTGTATCTTTTATCTAAACATCAAATAATCTAAACGAAAACGCTTTTCAATAGAAAACAGTTTTTTTAACAGCATATTTTTTACTCGAGGTAAAATTTGAATAAGTATAAAGAAAAAAAACAAATACCTGATTTCGAACGTGTTTTCACTTTTTTTTTTTCGTTTTATATCTATACATAAAATAAAAAAATAATAAAAAAAGATAGTTTTTGAATAGAGATATTTGTCATCTACAAAGACATGTTCTGATTTCTTGAATAAATATTTGAAAGGTTTTTTGTAATAAAATATAATAAAATATTTAAGAAGAGAAGGAGAAAGAGGAAAAGGAAAAGAAAAAAATTGTACGGATATGAGGATTTAAAAAAATTAAATAGCAGGAAAGAATAAACATGCGGTTCACATAGATTATGAAATATTTCCAAGTGTACTTTTATTTTCGTTGTTCAACCTAAACTTTGTTTCAACCAAGCAAAGTATAATAGAAAATGCACTTCGAGTAATCTCTACTTTTATACTAAACATATCTGAATATTTTTGTCTGGTCCTGTAAACTAATCATTAATGCTAGTCCTATCATATTTTCTCGTACACATGCTTTTTCTACTTTTAACATTTAACCCTTTGATGTCCAGTTTTTTTTTTTTCATTCATAAAACAATAAATCATATATTTAGTCAAAAATATGTTTCAAAAGTAAATATATATATATATATATATGATAGATATCGTAATAAAATTTAATCTTAAAATTTAGCAATTAATATATACAAAACAATACCAACACAAAAATATAAAACTGATTTTAACTTAGAGGAAAGACTGACACGAAATTGTTGCGTTTTAGATTAAGAACCAATAAGAGACAAAAATAACTTATTTTATAACAAAAATTATATACAAAAATAACTTTATATACAAAAATAACTTAAATTATTTACGCCGACATGGATGATAATAAAAAAAAGGACCATTAAACTTAATGACAGAGAAAACAAGTAAATAACCACAGAAATAATTGGATAAAGATGCTTAAAATTAGAAGTAAGATACTCATCACGGGTCATGTACTTCATAAAGCTGTGAAAGCTGCATCAATTTCATAAAACAATATAGCTAATCATAGCAATTTATATCATTTCAGCCCCGATCGAAGCAGCAAAACCGTATAGAATGAGAAATTAAACGAAATATTAAATTAAAACAAATATTAAAGAAAATCTAAAGAAAACTAGAAAAAAGCATAGTAGCCACATGTAAAACATTTAACACAAACTGGAGAATAGGATGATGCCAACAAAAAATGAAATTAAAAATAAAAACTTTGCAAACATCGATTTATATATATATATATATATATTTGAAAATAGGAGCAATAGCAGAATACAAATTAATATAGCTAAAAAGCAACTAAAAGAAGTTTATTTCTATTTAATACATGGTTCGTACGGCCACGCTTTTTTCTTTTTTTTTTTCTTTTCAAAGAATCTTCCATTAGTATTTTTATACAATATATTTCCTTTTCAGTTTTGAAGCTTTTTTAACATCAAAATTTTCTAAAATAATAATATTGGTGCTGAAAATTAAGAAAATTCAAGGACTGTACGAAATGTCATATATGACATTTCGTACCGTCCGTTATAACAACGTCCGTGATATCCGTTGTTATAACAACGGATGCCGTTTAAAATCATAACTTTTCAATAAATAAAAATATGAAAATTTTGAAAGAAATACATGTTACAATTAACTCAAATACAAATTATAAACATTAAAAAATAAAATAAAAATATTTGAAACAGTTAATTCATTTAAATTGCACAAAAAGGAAACTGATTTCGATATCATTATCTGAAACATCCTCTCTTTCATCAACAAGGATTGTGAAACCATCGAAAACATATATTTATATATTTTTCGGCAGGAAAAAATGATTATAAAGATATAAAAAAGTTATAGATTATAGGGTATAGATTATAGGTATAGATTATAAAAAAGTTCATTTTTAATCAGTTGGTGTTTTAGATGGTAAGAAAGAAAATCTTAAATGGTATGAGTCCAATTGGCATCATGTAGAATGAAAGGATTAAATAAGTAAGTTAAATTCATTATGTTTTATTCAGAATGGAGACATAAAATAATCTATAAAGAAATAATTCTTGTAGACCATCAAGAATGAGAATTATATTGTGAGTTTCTGTACACAAACATGCTCGTCGTTGTTTTTCGTTATTTTGTATGTAGAATAAATATATTAAATAAGCTGTAAAAAATACCACTCAGAGACCATAAAGTGTGAGAATTATTTTGTGAGTTTCTATACACAAACAAGTTTTACCAATTGTTTGTATTAAGAGAAATAAAGTATCACAAAACGATATTTACAGCTTTCCTTTTAAAGAGAAAAAATAAAACAAATTGCTGTTGTGCAGAACTGCATATATTGTCTAAAAACAAAATATACCTATATAGTGAATTAAAAATTTTGAATAGGAAAAAGAAGAAGGAGACATGAAGGTTCCTTTCGAGGTATTGTCATTATATAATGAAACTATCTAAATAATTTGTGTGAATTTGTAAACTAATCAGTAATTCTAATCACACCCTATTCTGTGGGGGGGAAGGGGGAATTAAGTTCATCTAAATTATGTTCACCAATTTCGTTATTTTTTGTGCTGTATAAAATATTAAATATGGTTTAAAGAAATATTTTTTTAGACCTTAATGTTTAAAATTCTTTTGTAACTCTTTTTAACCAAACCAGTATAGTGCTATTTGTAACTTTTATTTCAAATTGTGGTAGAAAAAAAAAATAAAAATAAATACATTTATATTTTTCATTTGAAATTAAAAATATATAATACGTTTTTATAGCCATTTCCAAAAATATAATGTACCTATATAGTGTAATAAAATTGTACTTTAGTTGAAATAAAATGAAATAAACCTTATAACCTTTTTCATATCTTCAGAGATTATTAAAAAATAAATAAATAAATAAAAAAAAAAAAAAAATTCAAGAAAATAGTAAGTTTCAAAGACTTGGAAAATATACAGACACATTTATATTATTATTATTATTATTATATTTTTAGAAAAAAAATGTCTGCCTTGCTTATCATTAAACTATGGGAAATGTAAGATATTTTAAATCTTACCGATTATGTTTGTTAACTGCTATTATCTCGTACGTTTGTAAACAAACATTGAATCTGTTGTAAAATGAAATCTTTAAACATATTTTTATAACATATCTTTATATATCTTTAAACATAAGTTATATCAAATATAAAATGTTTCATGTGTCTTATTTTTTACTGAATATTCATTAACTTTTTTTTCTTTTTTACATATCTTAGCACAAAACTTAGCTTTACACTTTTCCACTTTTTGTTTTTTAAAACATTAAAAAAAAAAAAAAAAAAAAAAAATCAAATAATAATAATAATAATAATCTAGTATGTCATTTACACGACTTTCTCTTACCCTGCATTTCGATACTATAAAGAAAGATTGTAGATTAAATCGTAGGATCAATTAGGTAAGATAATAAAGTTCAATGAACTTTAAAAATAATCTAAAAGGATAAGGTTTAGGATTAGTTTTAATTGACATATACAACTGTGTGAGTAGCAAAGCACTTCTACAAATTACATTCAATAGAATACAAAGTTTAGCTTATTAATTTTGGGTAGCCCTGTATATTTTCTAGAAATTATACGCACATCCCATTCTGTACTTAAATTTAGTCTTATGCTGAAAACGCCTAGCACGAAATGAAATACATCTCTAGTAATTTCCAAGTATAGCTAAAATGTTTCTAAATACTTTAGGTAGCCCTGTAAACGAATGATGAAGGATTTCTACAGCACAATCCACACAAAACATGCTTCTATGCATATAAAAAGCTATATTCATTCTATTTTGTTTAGGGCATCCTATAGATGTTATTGTATTTACCGTAAATTTCTCCCATAATCGTAATGTATTTGAATTCTCTTGGATGACTCTGAACATGAACCATTTGCTTGATCTCGACAAAAAGTTTAATGTAGCATCCCTGTATGATACAGATTTAAAATACCGTTTAGACTTCCTGCTACTATTTGTTCTTGAGATATGCTGTATGCTGGTAACAGACATATGCGCAGACGGACAGACACACACACAGACCAACTGCTAAAAACATGAAACATGATTTTCAGATTCAGGGGATCTCAAAACGTGTAAACATAACAAAAACTCAATTTCAAAATTTGACCCAAAAACAATACTTTTGATACCCTATGTATGGGTAAAAGAAAAAAAAAACTGAAAAAAAAATTGTTTTTCGTATAACTATGATTTTAAAAAAGTAGTCCAAAAGTCCAAAAATTAATTCGTAAGAGGTATTTTGGAATTGAACTGTTAATTAATAATTTTAATTAATACCTTCTTTAATTATAATGTGAATGTTGATTTTAATATGTTATTTATCCTTACAAATAATACTATATGGAATAGTAAGTTTTTGCAGTAATAGATCTATTGTAGATTTTTTTTTTTTCTTTGGAATGTTCACTATCTCTTTAAAGTTAAAAATATTTTGTTGATTTTGAAATCTGTTATTTTCAAATAGTAGTATTTTTAAGCATAAATGTTAAAGTTTAATCCTATTAGAAAGTGTTGCTGTAATATTTTATGTAAAATTATGTGTCCTCTTAACAACACGGGTCTTGAAACCAAAACACTCCAAAGATTTTTGTTGTTGTTGTTGTTGTTAAAATTTACATTTTTAGATCAATTTTGCCTGAAAACATGAAATTTGGTATCCTGTGGTTATTTATTAAAACCATATTCAATAATTTGTTTATTATTTTAAAACAGATAATAGTTTACCAAAAAGATAATACAAAATTGAAAATGACAGGGACGAGAAGGGGAGGCAGTGGAGGAGTTGAAAAGGAGAACGTGTTCGGAGAGACATCAAAAAGAAGAAGAAAAGATTTTTACTGTAAGACCAAACACAGGATGTCAAATATATCATGAAGGAATTTTCGTTTACTTATGTGAAAGAATATGTTCAATTTAATATAAGAATATGTGAAAGAATATGTTCAATTTATTTTAGGACCATGAATTTGATTTAAAGAATGAAAAATAATTAGTTTATCACCTAAAAACAAAAAAATATATTGTTTAAAAAAATAACATTAATAACAGACTAAAAAATATAAGTTATGTAATGCATAATTTCAGTGGCAAATCCCCCTAAAATTTTTCCTTTGTCGCAAATGTCCATGTTTTAAAATTTTCCAACTCTGTAGCCCTTCAGAAGATATTTAACCTGTAAAATAATCCTCCCCCTCCTAAAAATCAAATTTATAGCCATAAAATCACCGAAAAATGATAAAAATAGGGGTCAATTCCTAACAGACGGTGGGGGATAGCGCAAAATGAGCGTCATATTCGGATTCATGAGGTCATTTTACATAAGAATATGCTGAAATGGTGTCAGAGTCAATGTTCATGCCGAGCAGAGTTATTTATTGAAAATTCCTATTACATAACAAAAAATCTAGCAAAAATATTTCACCGAACTGAAAAATAAAATAAAATAAAATAAAATAAAACAAAATAAAACAAAACAAAAAATAAATAAATAAATATTTTTGTTTAAAACTTTGTATATTATAAAAAAAAAAAAAAAAAAAAAAAAAATTAATTCTATCGAAGACAGAATTTAGTTTAGTACGGAATCTGTAAAATTTTTATTTTGTATTTATTATTCTTTTATTTTTATTTTTAATTTATTTTTTAACTCATTTTTGGACCGTAAAAGTGGGCCACGTACTTTTTAAAATGACTGAAATGAATTATAATGAAGAGTTGCTACCTAAATTTCACACTTTAGTTAATTTTAAAAAATCTAATTGTCGTGTCGAAAAACTGCACCCCTGGCTTCAGAAAAATCGGCCCTTTCATTTGGTACCGAATTTGTAACAATAAGACTGATGTGTCTAATTTATTTTGGTGTTACACAAAACTGGTCTACAAAAACTCCAGATTGAAACTAATAGTCCTCCGTCCTAAAAAATGCAGAATTGTATAATTTAACAAAAAAAAAAAAAAAAAAAAGAAGCTTATTTTATCCGACTCATTTCTTTAAAACTTCCTTTATATGTTAACAAGTAACTTTTTATAATTTAAAAAAAAAAAAAAAAAAAAAAAAAAAAAGAAAAGAAAAGAACTTTTGAGCGGAAGACCTAACTTTTAAGCATAGATAACATCATACTTAGCTTTATTGATCCTATGACATATTAACTTTCTGTAAAAATATATATATACAAGTAATATGTTGAATTTTTTTTTTTTTTTTCCTGTAACCGTAACATAATAAAAAGAAATTTTTTCCCGTCTGCATCACATAAAATAAAGTAGAAATAGTGACAAGTTTTTCAGAACATAATAATAAATTTGGCAAGTACAGAACATGCATAAAAAATGCTTTAGATAAAAACTTAAACTAGATAAAGGTGTCAAAATAGAAGAAGTTAATTAGACATGTAATTAAAAAGTATTTAGCGGATATATAATTATTTTTAATTAATGTCATCATGGTATCTGTCAAGTGTGCTTTTATTAGAAAAAAAAAATATATATATATATATATATATATATGAAAACATATAGAAAATTACTAAATATATATACAGAGAGATGGATATCGATATAATATATATATATATATATTAGAAAATAAAAAGATCTTATTATAAACATTTTACATTAGCGCAGTATAATGTTCTGAAAAACTTGTCACTATTTCTACTTTATTTTATGTGATGCAGAAGGTAAAAAATGTTTTTTATTATATTATGGTTACAAAAAAAAGAAAAAAAAAATCTTTAATAAACCTGTAGTAATGTGCACTAAATAAGAATATGTTAGTTAAAAATTTTTAATATTGTCTGCTTTTCAGATAAGCAAATCATAAAGTTATTCTTTTAAATTAAAAATTTAAAAATTTATTTCACCATAACTTTAGTAAATAAAAACTTATGACGATCAAACTATGCGTGAAAATCTGTAAGTTAGACCTACATTAATTACACTGCTCTACAAAAAAAAAAAAAAATCGAGATTTGATACCATTTTGCTGATTCTTATGTAAAATGCCCTCCTGAATCCTGAATCCTATTTTGCCCAGTCACCCACCTTTTCTGGATACACCACCCTCTCCCTCAATTTCTTTCCCTATTTGATAATTTTATGGCCATAAATTTGATTTGCAGAATGAAAAATAATTAATTGAACACCTAAAAACAAAAACCTATAAAGTTTAAAAAATAACATTAATAACAGATTAAAAAAATATAAAATATGTAATGCATAATTTCAGTGGCAAATCCCCCCACCTCAAATTTTTCCCTTGACGCAAATGTCCATGTTTTACAATTTTCCAACTCTGTAGCCCCTCAGAAGATATTTAAAGGTTAAAATAATCCTTCCCCCCCCCCCCCCTTCTAAAAATGAAATTTATAGCCATAAAATCACCGAAAAATGATAAAAATAGGGAATAGAATTTCAACTAGTTTCTAGAGTTTCTTTATTTTATGGATATATATATATATATACTTTTTTTTAATTATTGCCCTTTATACGTCATTATCAGTGTAAAATAAAAGAATTATTATTATAATTTTCTTTTAATGAAAACAGCATTTGAACATTATTTTAACATAGTTGAAGTTATTACACAAACTTTAGATGCGTAAATTGCCAGTTCAAATAATACATTTTAACAAGTAATATCTTCTAACAAAATTAATGTTGAACAGAAGCTATCCGCGTTTGTAATGATCGATACATGGCGCTTTTTCAGCTTTTGTTGTTAGTAAATATTATAGCCACGTGTCTTTATTATTGTTCTTTTTGTTATTCTACTTAATATTCGTACTATAATTTCTCCGCCATTACATCATGGAAAATTGATTGCTTTTGGAAAAAAATATTTCAGTTTATTCAAAGTTCGATCGGAAGTAGATTTTTAACTGAAGCTGAATAAATATTAGTTTCAAATCATCTGATTAATTCTTTACTTCCATTAGCCGAAGCAACTGAAATTTTAAATTTGTCATTTGGAAATAAATGGAAGCTTAATTCTGGATTTCTTGGTCCTTTGGAGTTACACTGGAGCACACAACAGTATGTGTTATCTTTTTTACCGGATTTATTCATTTTTATACTTAAATATATGTGAAACTAAACATCGGCATGCAATGGCGGTTTGATGAAATCCGAATTAAAGCATGTTAAGTATTTCATTACAATCGCGGATAGGATATAGTCGGTTTCATAGCATATTCCCACATGTCTACATCTAAACTTTTGATCTGGTAATTTTGCCTCATCTTTATGTTTTTTGGTGTGCTGAAACCGAAGCTGAAGCCAGTTTTTCTATATCGCGTATATAGGGGAGAGTGTTATACTTTGGGACATTGGAAATTTCTAAAAGTCTATTGGCAAAATCAAAAAAATATTTATTTCTAAGTGTGACTCTAACACATAGATAACAGTACAGTATAAAAGACAGCATCACAGAAACACTGAACACAGGACTGAGTGAGTGAAACAAAATTTCATCACTTAAGAGTAAATATTTATCTCATTATAATTTCGATTTCTGAACTAGTATTTGTAAAACTATTCTACTCAATTTTAAATGGATATTGAACAGAAGATTTTTAGCTGTTTTGGTTATGAGAAAGTAATGACACTGCATTTTCATTAATCACCATTTTGATTTTATGTAAAATGTGTGGTGATTGTACAGTCGGGGAAAAAAAAAACGCAACACTTAACGTAACTTCGTTGCTAATCGATGTAGAAAAATGTAATAGGTATCATTCGACGGGGAATTGTGAGTAGTTTCAGAAAATGAACTGAAATTTTGAATTGGGGGTCGTCTACATATTAAAACGCGCACCAACTTTGATTTTTTCAATGGTAATGCCCCATTTTTATTTTATATTTGAATTCCTGGGATTGCGACAACGCGAAAAAGTATATTGGTTGTATATTTTACTTATTTTTTCACAGAGTTATAAGCGTTCAAAGTTTGAAGGTGCTAATGTTAAATTCATATTTCAAACTTTTATTAATATCTTCACAAAAAATAACTTGATCGATATAATTTTTTTTTTTTTTTTTTTTTTTACGAGATACAGTGAAGAAACCCAAACACAATCCATCATTACTTTTGATTCTGAAAAATATTTTTAATTCTGAAAAATATTAATAAATTTATATTCATAAAAATTATGAATTATGACCTATATTAATTTTTACATAAAATGAATCCCAATACTGAAAAATGTGGGTATGCAAATTTGCAGCTCATTTCAGTTATTAGTTTTCGAGATATAAATAAATCTTTCTTTTGGAGTGGTTTAGGGGGCCGTCTCTTATAAAATTTTGCATGAGATAACGAATCAAATCTTAAAAAATAACAAAGAAAATTAAACAAAATATTTTTATTTTTTATTTACGGGTCAAATATATAACAACAACCTCAAACGCAAAGAAATGAAGCAAAAATGAGGATTTTTAGGCAATAGTGTTAGCATCAAGAATTCCTGTTTCATCGTTCTTAAAAACAAAACACTACAGGAAAAAAAGTAAATGTGACATTAAGTATTCGTGTTAAACCCCTTATTTTATGTTGACAAAAATGTGCACAAGTGGTATTTACTTGATCGATTAATTGGTGATAAATTTTGAATCTTTTAAATGAACTTTAGAAGAAAAAAAGTTAACTAAATAGGCGGGGTTTACTGTTTTAAATAAAAAAAAATAGGTTTAATGTGAAATAGTCAAATATAAAAAACGAATGGAATTGGAATGCAAGACAGACTTATAAAATCGTTTCTTAACTACATCATAGTTAAAAAAGGCTTAATCGTTTGCTTCATATATTGCTTTATTTTATTTTATTTATTTACTTATTTATTTTGTAGGGGGAGGATTATTATTTTAAGGACACTTTAGTCTTTAAAATTTTATTAATATATTTTAACTTTATACATTTTTAAAAACATACTTTAACTTTTATAAATATATTTTAACACTTTTTGCGACCACAGGATTTTGTCTTTTTGACAGTAAGACCCGCCTACGGGCGTTATACTCTCAAAATAAAATATTTCAGAACAAATTTTCTGTATTCACAATTATATTATAAATGGATATACATTATAATTATATTCTTTCTAATCAATATATTTCTATCCATAGTATATTTTATTGCAAAAACGTGAACACTGGGTACAGACTTAAGAAATATGTAACACACAAATTACGAAAGAAACGCCCACTGACAGAGTTACAGATTTTCAAATGGCATGAATCTACGTCAGCAGTCGCGAAAGGGTTAATTAAGAAATATATTTTCATAGAAATTATAAAACGAATCGTACAGTTCCAAAGAGTTCAACTGACCAAAACTGGTAAGTGCGATTAAAATTGTTTAATATTTACTTCATGAACCCTTACAATAATTTGTCCGAAAATATTTAGTTTACGCGTTGTTGTATATATATATATATATATATATATATATATATATTATTTCATTTCGTATATTATGTTACACCTACGAAAGAAAATTTAAGCTTTATTAATGATGAGTAAAGACATAATAGACACTTTTACTTTAAAAATACTGCACGTTTTTCTAAGAGTATTGCATGAACCAATCGCAAGTGTAATGTATTTAAATAGACCTAAAATTATCTAAAAAATCTGGTGTGAAACAACCACACGACTTCCATTACCCGCTATTACATGTATTATATGCATTTTTGAGAGATAATGTGATCAGAAAACATAAAAGTGACCTAAAGAGAAAATCGTTAGAGCCGTTTTTGAGATACCAACTTTTACAAAAAATCAATTATTGACCGGAAAAAAATAATTACATACAAAAGCATATTTAAAAGTGAGTTAAAATGGCAAGTTTGAAAAAAAATCCGTACAACCGTTTTTAAAGGAACGCCTTTGCGAGGCCTGAACTTGAGCTATTTATACAGGACGCCCATCAATTTTCCTGAACTAACCAACTATATCATTCAAAAGGACATCTAATAGAGTGTTTATATTGCAAGTTTGAAGAAAATCGTTAGAGCCGTTTTTGAGATACGGACTTACGGTCCCACTTCCGGTTTCCGATGTCCCACTTCCGGTTAAACTCAATTATTGACAGGAAAACAATAATTACATACAAAAGCATATTTAAAAGTGAGTTAAAATGGCGAGTTTGAAAAAAATCCGTACAACCGTTTTTAAAGGAACGCCTGTGCGAGGCCTGAAATTGAGGTATTTATACAGGCCGCATATCAATTTTCCTGAACTAACCAACTATATCATTCGAAAGGACATCTAATCGAGTGTTTATATAGCAAGTTTGAAGAAAATCGTTAGAGCCGTTTTTGAGATACGGACTTACGGTCCTACTTCCGGTTTCCGATGTCCCACTTCCGGTTTTTCAATTTTCACCAAAATTTGGAAATTTCATCTGTACACCAGACGTATTTCAATTCTAAAGTTTCGCAGATCTATCTTTATTAGTTTCTGAGCTATAATAGCCAGAAGATTCTCCACATACATACATACACACACACACACATACATACACACTGACCAATTGCCAAAAACCACTTTTTTGGACTCAGGGGACCTTAAAACGTGTAAATCAGGTGAAAACCCGATATCGAATTTTCAGACCGAATACAATACTTCCATTACCTACGGTAGTAGGGTAATGGAAGTAAAAAGTACTGAAGTATATACAAATCTAAAAAATTGAATTCAGAATTATTAAAGAACTTGAAAAGAAGGCAATGTTTTATTAATTTTTATAATTTCTTTTTTCCTGAAAGATTTCCGGTGTGAAACATTAAAATTTTGTCTTTTCTTATAGGATCTTAATTTTAGTTTTCTACATTTTTAGATAACCCCCTAACACATTTTTGATTATAACTCTATAAATACTAAAGATAAAGTATACAAACAGTATACTTTTCCGCACTGCCAGACTCTCAGAAATTCGAATATGAAGTCAAAATTGGGTGTTGCTATTGAAAAAATGAAAGTTGGCGCTCATTTCAATATGTAGATGACCCCTAATTCAAAATTTGACGACATATTCAGAAAGTGCTTTAAATTTCCTGTTGAATTATGTCTATTAGATGTTCCTGCGTCAATTAATAACGAAATTACAGCGGGTGTTGCGTTTTTTTTTTTCCCGACTGTACCTTGAGACAGTAAACCAGGTTGTACCTTGAGACATGTCCCAAGGAACAACATTTGTCATACACATAATTCTCAATAATTTAGGTACTGTTTTAATATAAATATATTTTATTATGTTTTAATGTAACATTCTAATAATAATAGTTTAATATAATAATTAATGATCTTTTAGTATAACTTCATATATATCCAATACATCAATTGATTCAACTCAAGTGTTAAGTGAAGCTGTTGAATCTACAACAGTAAATGCGACAAATGAGTTAACAAATGCATAACATGTTCATCTTCAGATTTCCAAATAGTGACATCACCGATAATGATTTCGGCATTTCCCAAAGCTTCATCTCGAAAAAACAATAGCAATAGAAGAAAAGCAAAATCTTGCATTGAACAGATTCTCCTGTAAAATTGAAATTGAAACTCCAGAGCAGGAAACTACTGCATCCAGAATGGGGGGAAAGAATCAGAAATTAGCAATTCAGAATCTGATATTGATAAACCAATTTTATCAAGTACCAGATGATGACAATATTGAATATGATCAAACAACAGACACATTAGAAAAATCGATACAGTTTTTTTTTTTTTTTTTTTTTTTTTTTAACAAGAGTATCTGAAATAATAATAATAATAATATAAATATATTAACTTATATGTTTGAACCTCCAGAAACATCCCTTGTTTACGACCTTGATCTGAAGTACTGGGGGTCATTAACAATGAGTTTCAGAGTGCACGGGGAACAAACAGCAACAAATTTATTTATCTGTAGATATGAAAATTGTGATATTTTATCGGACACTGAGTGTTAAACTCCCACTGAGGTCTGAACAAGAAATCTCACAATTGACTTTATATCAAATAATGTTAAAATAAGGACTTTATCAATACTTTGTTAATTTGTGAATAAGATTTGAACTTTCAAATTTATTATTATTTGTGTAATGCACCTGCAAGTGTATTTTATTTTTATTATTATTATTATTTAATGCCTTAAAATGTAATTTTTTTAATTATTTGCATGAAGCTGGTTTAGGCTAAGACTATTGCATAAATCTATAACAAAGCATGTCCCAAGGTACAACATGGGGTTGTACCTTGGGACAGTTTACACTTCCTACTTAAAATGGCTGGCAATGTTTTATTTTCAAACTGTTAAAAATAAAAATAAAAAGATGTATTATAGAGGAGAATGTTGAAGTATTATAATAAGTTCTTTAGAATATAAACCTAACTTCAATTTTAGAAGTTAAAAATTAAAATGTGAAAAGTGTCCCAAGGTACAACACTCTCCCCTATTTTTGCCAATACAAGGTGTCTACCGATACAGTTTGTATTAATAGAAATATTTACGTGATAGAGAAAAACTAGCTTCATTTTCGGTTTCAGCACACTAAAAATCACGTGTATCAACTAAAATTATCAAATCAAATTTTGTAGATGTGTCTAATTAATTTCTGTTTTCCTCAGAGCCTGATTAAGGGGGAAGCACAAATTATCTCCGCTCTCACCGGAATATTTTTACAATTATTTTTTACTTCATGTCATAGAAATTCCACGCTTTGAAGAGGAAATATTTTTTATAAAAAATGAATGGTGTAAAGCAATCCAATTTATTCACCGTTATTAGACACCAGAATTCTTTTAAAATAATTTTTAATGAAAATTTTCTGTTTATTATAGGAGGAAAGTATTTGTTAAAAAATAACGGTGTAAGTATAAATAATGTGTGCTTCCCCCTTAATCAGGCTCTGGTTTTCCTAAAAAAAAATGTAATGTAAGCTTCTTGATAATATACGCGTACTCAAAAATTAAAGTTATATTTCAATTAAAATAGAACCCTTCCTTCTTTAGAGGTTTGGTCTGTCTACACTGTAAAAAAATTCTGTTATATTTGAAAATATCTGACATACGGATATTTTATGTCAAAATAACTAATTTGATATAAAATATCCGTATATTAAGGAAAAAAAATTATGTAGCATAAAAATACAGAAAATATTCTGATATAATAATCTGAATACCTAGATAACCGAGTTCACTCATTTTTTTTTTTTTTTTTTTTTTTTCTCATTGTAAAAATCATTCGTAATGTATGTACTGTGATTTGTTTTCAGGTAATAATATTTATTATTTGTTTGCCCAGGGCGGAGCGCAGATTATCACAAAAAGCTAATTTACCTGGAGATAAGGAAAATTCAAATCGAATTATCATATTATATCCGTAACTATAATTTCTTATAAAAACCGTTCAAGCAATTTCCTAGAAGACAAAATTTCTGCAATATATTGGACAAGGACAGTGACGGCAAATTTTTCTGAAGAATCAGATTAGTTAGACCGTTTTTCATCTAAAAAAATAACTACTAAACTTTTGCTTTCTTTTCTTTTTTTTTTTTTTTTTAATCGTTCCAGTGATTTATAAGAAAACACAAACACACGTTATGCCATATTTCACCCGGTTGGTGTGCAGGTTACCAGTGAACGCTAATTGTATTAAAGATGAGGGTTATTTCAGATCTAAATATCATCTCAAAAACAAACCAACTACTTTAAATGTTTATGAATATTATTCAAAGACTAAAAAAATAAATAAATAAAATGAAGTTTCTGCCATTTCTCCTGGAGAAAGCGTGGTTTACCGGTATCCATTGAATATTCTAAAGAAAATGTCAGACTTCTGTGCTTACAAATCAATTGTAAACTCAAAAATTCCCTGAATCTAAATTTTTATCAAAAATCATTCAAATAGTTTATGATAAAGCCATGTCTGTTCCATATATTACCATATGCGAAATGAAAGTTAATAGTGAACTTTAATTTTCATAAAGATGAGGATAAATCAGATGGGTTTGTCATCTCAAAAAACCCTTACTGCTAATTTATTAAAAAAATTAGAGCCATATTGAGCCCTGTAATAGAATGTTTCTGTCGTAATTTTGCTACGGAAGGAGTTAAAACTAATTATGAACTTTAACTTTCCTGAATATGAAGAAAATTCAGTTTGAATTGTCATTTAAGAAACTGCCAAACCTTAAATATTTATTATAATCATCCTAGCAGCTTCATAGAAAACCAAATTCTCGCTATATATTGTGAGGGTTAATACGGCATTGATCAGTAACTTTCCTTCAAACGAGGATATGTCTGATAGGTTTCTCATTAAAAAAAAAAAAAAAAAAAAAAAAAAAAACTTAATTTTATGTTTTTATTAAAAGCGTTCATTTTATTTCAGAGAAAATCACATTTCTGCCATATTTTGCAATGGAAGGTATAAAGTTAACAGTGAACGCTATTTTTTGGTAAAGAAAATGATAAGTCAGATGGATTTGCCATCTCAAAAATCCCTTAAATCTAAGTTTTTACCAAAATCGTTCGAGCCATTTCCCAGACAAACAAATTTTAGTCATATTTTTCAAAGGGAGAAATAAGGGTTAACAGCGAAAGCCGATTTTTCAGAAGAGGAGAATAAATCAGATGAGTTTGTCGTCTCAAATCAGCCATATTTCTAAGTTTTTATCAAACTCAGTTGAATTATTCTCGAGAAAACCCGGAATAAACCCGATAAAAGTTAAAGAACAAATCCCAATTTTTATGAAGATGAGAATAAGACTAATCGTTTTTTTACTCCAAAAAACACTTAACCCCAAACTTTCATCAAAATCGTTATAGCCATTTTCGAGAAAACCCAATTTCTCCTATTCAGAAAATGGCAGTTAAAGGATTAACTGTAAATGCGAATTGTCCTAAAATAAGTAAATGTCTGATTGATTTTATATCCCAAAAAAAAACTTAATTCAAAATGTTTTTCAAAATCATTACAATCTTTTCGGAAAAATCCCAGTTTCTGCCCTAATTTTCAACCTGCTGATAAAGGGTTAACAGCGAGCGAAAACTTTTCTAAAGAGGAGAAAATGTCTTATTTGCACAAAAAAAAAAGAAAAACGAAAAAAACATTTAATTTCAAACTTTCATGAAAATTATTATATCTATTTACGAGTAAACCTAATATCTGCCACACTGTGCAATTAACCGATAAAGGGTTAATAGCGAAAACGAATTTCCTTGAAGATGAGGATATAAGCAATCAATTTATCTCTTCAAAAGCACTTAACCCCAAACTTTCATAAAAATCGTTAACCCATTTCCAAGTAAACGCGATTTCTGTCATATGTTGAAACTGGCCGATAAAGGGTTAACAACGAACGCGAATCTTCCTAAGATGAGGATAAGCACAATCGTTAAAGTACCCCCAAAAAAACACTTAAATCCAAACTTTCATCAAAATTATTGTATCCATTTCCGAGTAAACCCAGTTCCCGCCGTACGTTGCAACTGGCCGATATAAAGGGTTGACAGCGAACGTGAAGATGAGGATACGTTCAATCGATTTAGCTTCCTAAAAACACTCAACTCCAAACTTTCATTAAAATCGTTTTATCAATTTCCGAGTAAACCCGATTTCTGCCATATGGTGCAACAGGCCGATAAATGGTTAACAGCTAACACAAATTTTCCTAAAGATGAGAATATATCCCGTCGATTTAGCTCCCGAAAAAGTACTTAACCACTAACTTTTATCAAAATCGCTATATCCATTTCCGAGTAAACCGAATTTCTGCTATATAATGCGACTGGTCGTTAAAGGATTAACATCGAACACAAATTTTTCTGAAGATGAGGATATGTCCAATCGTTTTAGCTCTCTAGAAAACATTTAACTCCAAATATTTATCAAAATTGTTTCATCCATTTCCGAGTAAACCCAATTTCTACTATATATTGCTATTGACAGTTAAAGAGTTAACGCAAATTTTCCTGGAGATGAGGATAAGCCCAATCGTTTTCTCGACCCAAAAAACCCTTAACCCCAAACTTTCAACAAAATTGTTTGAGCCATTCCCGAGATACTCGTTTAATATAACAGAAGGATATAACAGATTGTTTCCGTAGGGCACACTAGTCAAAAAGAAAAACCCCTCGCATTAAATAAAATTTTCCATTTTGACCATCCAAAATTGAATCAGTGTCCCTTGCACAGTATGCGACGATGTTACTTCTCAGCCACGGTACCACAGTTTAGCACTTCCCAAGTGCTCGTAAACAAGCTAGATAAAATATCATGAGATAAAATCTGTGATAAAATCTCAGATAAAATCTGTTCAGAAAATTCTCTGCAAACGGTTGCAGATTATATCCGTTTGCAGAAAAAAGTGTCTTTTGACAAATTGAGATGCAATTTAAAAATGAATTTCTGTAATTTTTTAAAACAAAATGTTTTGTAGTAAAGTTACAGAGATAATCTATTTTTAATTTTTCTTTTTCTTGTACAGTGTAATTAATATTACTGCTTCACAAATTCTGCTTTTCTTCTGCTGTAGCTTTTTTTTTTTTTTTTTTTTTTTTTTTTTACACGCTTGTCTTTATTTATTTGTTTTGAACAGGTAAACTCTTCCTTTATAATATAACAAAATTTTTATAAAGCAAATAGTTAATAAAATTTTTCAAGATGTGAATCACTAATTAAAAATTAAATTTTCACAAACTCAATGCTTTTATCTAGTATATAAAAAGTATTAAAATTTATTTTAATATACAGGGTGAGACAAAAGTTACTGACACACTCTAATCTTCAATTAAAGATCAAGTAAATGGCATAGGAGAGTACAATTCATACTACAAAACTTTTTATACTGAAAAATTTGATTTCAGCAAATAAAATATTAGTTTCAAATTTTTCTTTCAGATGGCGATACTTGTCTCTCAGTTACAGCATTTTTCTTGTAGTTTAGCTTTTGCCACCTCAATCCCCAGATTTAACCCCTGACGATTTTCTTCTTGTAGGACCAGTAGGATTATGTAGACAAAGTATATTCTTTCGCTGTATTAAAGTATGGAAAATGCGATTAATGCATGTAATTTAGTTTCTTCTACAATCAATGCTAGAAAATGCGAAGAATAATACTTGAAATACTAAAGTAGTCAAAATGGCTGCTTTGGTCATTAGTTTTACATTGAAGATGTCCCACCCGATTTTTTTTAGTGTTAATTTGGATTACCATTCATATGTGGTTCGAGCTATAAATGATGCAAATGCTAAAATGCCGAAATGTTGTAATTGCCCATGGCGCAGCACTAGTGCGACATAAAACCCAACCAACCGAAATGTCGTAGCAAACTTCCCAAAACAAATGTTCTTTATATGGAAAGAAAACTTGACTACATATAAATAAACACAAGAACAGTTTTACAAATAGATAAAATCCCTAAGGAAATAATTAAAAATACAAAGAATTATTTCAGTAACTTCTGAGCGTACCATCATCAGTGCATAAAAAAACGAAAGGAAAGTGCTCCTATATATAAGAAATGATTCGGTACGGAAAGTTATCAACACATAGAAAGGAACATGGAAAATTAACCAATAAGAAATTAAGAAACGGTTGTTGTAAAAAATATAAGAAATTTTTAAGAAAATGTGTAATGAATGTAAAATTTCCAACAATAAGACAAAGGGGATATAGCTAAATCACGAACACAATAAACAATGTTTTTAAGATGTAACTTAAGACGTAAATGTAAAACACTTTAAGAAAATCGAGTTCATGTATAGATTTCGGTGGGCAAATTATTTTAGCTGTATCAAATATAAAGAATCGTGCAACTATCCCAAAGAACGTTTATACAAGGGGAAATGAAAATATGCAACTAGGAGACTCTTTTATTTTACTTACCAGATTTTCGCATATTATTCCACTAATTACCGATTTTTTTTTTTTTTTTTTTTTTTTTTTTTTCAAATTTTGATGAGGAAAAATTAAATTATATGAATTTTCTAAAGGTAGATTTTACATTCAGTAATTTCTGTGAAAGGCCTTTTTTGAGTTCGATAATTTTTGCTAAAAGATAATTTTTACATTGCAGATTTTTGTGAATGTTCCGTTTTCGACGCGATTTCTCCCTAAATACTTTCCTAAAAAGATAATTTTTTCGATTGAACATTCTTTTTTTTTTTTTTTTTTTTTTTTTTTATGTTGAGGATGAGTGGCAAATAAAGCATGATATTTTTCAACTGATTTTCGAAATACGGAACTATTTTGCCACTTTTTTAACTCAAGATATTTTTCGCTGATAATTTCTGAAATAGGCAGCCGCTAATCTACACAATTCACGCGCTTTTTTTTTTTTTTTTTTCCCCTCATGAACTAATTTGAGAAACACATAATTAAATTTCCCCATACTCAACATAAATCCTGCATTCTTCTGTATGCAATTGCTGAAATACTTTTTTTTTTCCCCTAAAGCTGATTTCTCTAAATATTTCCTTATTTCAATCAAAATTAACAAATCCCCATCTTATTTTCAAGTATGTTATAATTTACGGTCGATTTCCGAAATGAGGGATCGTTTCACCGCTGTTTGACGTAATTTAAGTTGAATTACCGAAAAGTACAGTTATCATTTAGTCAATTAATGAAATTGCTGCTTATGAAAATCGTTTCAATTTGACACGTCATTTTTTAGTCCCCACGCAGTGATTTGTGAGTTAATATTTTCAGGTTTAACTACTAGTAATTAATCTAAAAATATTTAATAGGTTAAGTTTATTTACATTGTACGTAGTACACTGCTACATCAGTTCCCTCTCTTCAGAATTAAATTCACAGTTCTGATCAAATTAAATTTTTATCCTAAATATTTTAACTTATGCATTTTATCTAATTTCTTAAACTTTCACCGTGCTTTAACTTCAAATGAAATTTTTAAAAATAATATACGTATAATAATAATTGAACATAACTTTATTATCTCTCTTGATAGCCAGAAGTGATTAAATGACAGCATTTCTTTTATTATAAATGATTTTTTTTTTTTTTTTTTTTTTTTTTTTCGTTATCAATTAATCTAGAAATTGTGTGCCTCAAGAAATAAAATTAATAACATGAGTAGATATGCTGCGTAGCTTCATTTCGAATAAATGAAGATTTTTTATGTAACTTTTAATATAACATTTGTTGAATGTACTTTTAAAAAAACACAACGAATATTTTTTATCTTCTAATGAATGAACTTAAATAACATAATTTTTAGTTCATAAAAATGTTAATTACAAAAGTTATTTCAGTTTAAAATCTAAAAGTTATAGTGAAACATTGTTTGCTTTAATTTGGGGAAATTCGCATGACCTGTCTATATTTTTAAGAAATTTTATTAATATTACGAAAGAATTCAATGGCCCATCAGTTGAAAAAAAAAAAATGATATTATCTGATTAGTTGTTCGAGTACATGCAATACATACATTTGCACAAAATTGTCACAATTCAGTTCTTGAGCATGCAGTGGAAGAGAGACAGAGAATGCTCTCTCTAACCACGCCCCTCGACAGAAAATGTCTGCTTTCTATACTTATGTTTTTCGCGCCTTACACATTTGTTCTGATCCGCCTAGTGTTTCGAAAGAAATTAATTATTTAAAATCACTTGCTCTTTCTCGAGGCTATAATCCCTCTATTATGGATAATGCTACAGTCGATTAATGTTCTCAGTCAGTCTAAGAACATGATTCGACAAGAATTTATTTAACAAAACAGTATTAACTTGTACTTTTTTTATATAGGAATTTTTGCTAGTGTTCGGACACTTTTGTTACCGACTGTATATATATATTTAAGAATCCTAAACGTTCTGCTCCCGAATTGAACGATCATAATCTCATCCCAGTAGCTTTCCGTTTTATTCATAGCTTTCTTTTAAAATTTCTGAAATTCTTCCACCTTTTAGTTTTAAAGTCATTTACAAACCCGTCAACAAAATTAAATTTTCTTCTCTTAAGGATCCCATTCCAACTGAAAACCGATGTGGTATTTATTTAAACCCGTGTTCGTCGTGCAATTTAGGTTATATTGGTCAAACTAGGAGGCGTTTGAAATATAGAATAAATGAGCACCGCCGGAATGTTCGTAATGAAGAGATTTCCAAATTTTCTCTTGCTTCCCACTGCTGGGTTCATGGTTATCGTTTTGATTTTTCTAAAACTAACATAATTTCATATCCTGTCTCCTCTCCCATTTCTCCTCTCCTCTCTCTTCTTACATATTTAAAAATTCAAAAATATCTTGTTAATGATATTTCTTCCACATCGTTCTTGTCTGATGCTTGGAAATGACTCACATAACTTCGATTTTCGTTTAATGTCAATATTTTTAAGTTTTTTAGATTTTGTTAGATTTTTTAATCTTTTTTATTTATTTATTTTCTTCTTTCATTTGATAATTCTGATGACACCAGTATGTATATTTACATTCATCTTTACATATTTTTGCTCTTCACTTAAAACGAAATTGTTTTGATTGCAGCACTCGTGCCTACTTTGCTCGCCTAACGAAGGGCCGTGTGTTTTCTCGATCCGAAGCAATTGTTGCGAGTTTATTGCATCTGATGGTATTTATTGAAAGTTTTGTACTTATTGCTTTACAATGCTCGCCACAGGAGTAAACATCCACAGGTTATCTCAATTAAATCAAAACTTATTAATCTGGCTAAACATCTTTCCCTGGCACATGTTTCTGCCCACAGGGGAGTTCTCGGCAATGAACTTGCTGATTCACTGGCCAAGGCAGCCACCGAAAACAATTCAATAGATTTTTCACTCCCTGCCCCTCCCTCATACGTTAAACAAGTATTAAAACAACAATTACTTAGAGATTGGTAGGAACTGTGGGATACTTCTCCAAAGGGAAGATACACCTTTAATCTCAATTCTTGGTGTCTTCCCCCCCCCCCCGTGACTGCTTTTCTGACAGGTCATGGCCCATTTCCATCCTATTTATACAGATTTCATTGCCGACGCTCTCCTCTGTGTCCTTGCGGGGAGGAGGGAACTCCTAATCATTATTATTACTACTGTAGTTTAACTTCTGCCTTCCACTTAAGAAATCCCACTCCCAGGCCAGCCGATTGGCTGTTTAATATCCTCAATAGAAAAAGCCTGCTTTCTAAACTAAATAATATATTTGAATTCCTTATGAATATGACTAATCTCACAGATTAATCTCACATCTGCTTGCTCTTGCTTTAAGCCACTTGCTCTGCTTGCTCTGCCTGCTCTACTTGCTTGTCACTTTTACAAGCCTTAAGCCACTTGTCACTTTTCTACCAGCATAGAACATGCCGCTCCTTGTCGCGTGGAAGACCTGTCTCTAGCGGCTTTTGTAATTTTTTTTTTTTTTTTTTTTTAGAGTTTAAATAAACTCCGGAAGAGGGGCCTAGCATAGCTGGAATCGCTCGACACTGCTCCTAGAGCGGTGAGCGGCACCTCCCCTTTTAAAATGCTAGTTCTGTGGTGTTTTCTTATTAAATTTTAACTCTTCAAATTTTTTGGAAAAAGTTAAAATTTCATTTTATATTAGGAAGATTCTGTAAATTTGGCTTATTTCTGTGTCTTATTGCAGACTAATAGACAAAGTGAAGCAAAAAGCTTACAATGTTCTTACGTAATCTATGCTCATATACAGTTATTATAGCTTAAGAAATTTAACCCTCCTGCTCTTTTCAAATTCATTTTAATACTAAACCGACATGCCTGAAAATTGGTACTCTTTAACTACTATGTTTTGGCTATCACAAAACTTTCATTAATATTTTCCTGTACTAATTATTGTAGTGCAAATTATTTATTAAAATTATTTTCCATTGGAAATACAGTCACTTTTCATCTGAGAAAATCATAACACTAAATGTCCGAAAAATGCTAATTTTATGCCCTATAGGCAATAATCTTTTGTGTGTGTGCGTGAAAAATTCGATAACACTGTTTCGGATTGTCATAATCCATTTATTGAAACATTCTTCTTAAAGATATTGGCGAGTTCTTTCGGAAAAGAACTCAATATTGAAAACTTTTACACCAAGAATGAAAGAGGAATTGGGGGGGGGGGGGGGGGGAGAGAGACAAGCTCCAACATATGCCAAAAAGGGGGAAAAAATCCTCGTTCAAAATTACTATTATTAAAATAATTTTTACATTGTTTGCTTAAAAATAATCATTACTGTGTACATTTGTACGAAGTTTTGTTCAATGCCGCCTTATTAAAAAATTTGGAAAAGCGGCACGACAGTTCTAACTATTGAGCTAGATGCAGCAAAAGCTAATCGGCACCAGCTTAAGTGAAGGTTCAATCAATATTAAACTTATATTGGATTCCGTCTATTGGTTCGTGAGATACAGCGTCTACTAAATATTAGATACACGCCCATAGACAGACATACAAACAGAAACACAGACAGACAGTTTCTAAAAATTGACAAATCGTGTTCATGACATCACAAACCGTGTAAAAATCAAAAGAGATTTTTTCACTTGTTTAGCTAAAAAGTGAAAAATGAAAATATTGTTAATTATAAAAATTAGAAATATTGAATCTGTCTGGTCTCGAGTTAATTCACAATCTAATGAGATTTGAATTAAGTGTTTTAAGCCATTAAACTATCAGTATAAAAAGCTTTTCAAAATGTTAAGTGAAAATGCTAAATGTTAAATAAATAATTAAAGTATTTTACCATTTTTACTTTCTCTTACCCACACGGTCGAGAAAGTATTGTTTTATGGTCAAATTTTCGAACGTGAGTTTTTGTTATATTTACATGTTCTGAGGTCCCCTGAATACGAAAATCATGTTTTTAGCGAATGGTCTGTGTGTTTGTTATCAGCATATCTCAAGAACAAATAGTAGCAAATATTCCAAACTCGGTATTCTAAATGTGTATCATATAGGGATGCTACACTAAGCTTTTCGTTGAGATGAAGCAAATGGTTCGTGTACAGGGACACTCAAAAGTATTCAAATGTATTACGTCTATGGGGCAAATTGCAGGTAAGTAGAGTTTAACATCTATCGACTGCACTAAACCAAATGAAACGAATATATATTTTGTGTAATAGAGATAGTCAACTGGGAAAAAAATTTTGTGTATGTAGAAGCCTCGCCCCCCTCCTGGGGGGGAAGTCCCCCCTCGTGGGGAGTAAATTTTCATGATGGGTATCTTTCAAAAGAGCAGGCCAATACCTTTAAAACGAATGATTGAGCCATCGATCTGCGATACTTTAAAATAAAGTTATAGATTTTTTTTCATTTTTAACAATTTTTTTTTTTTTTAATGTAATATTGAAAATAAATTCAACTTTTCTTTTATATTTAGTGTTATACTACTTCTCTAACATGGAAACCGTGTGATTTATCATGGCAGCTATTTTTTTAAATAATAATTTTAAGAAATTATTTTTACTGAGTGAATTTGTATAGAAAAATATAGAAGAAAGTCGTGTGATGGCCACAACACGCTATAAAAAATCGGGAATTGAAATAAATTCCTCATAGAGATATGGTAAATAGTGTATGTTTTAAGCTAAATATTCATCGCTTGTTTTTTGTACATTAATGAAACGGGGGGTTGAGGGGGGCGGTAGCCCCTCTCCCACAGAACTAATTATCATTTAAACCTCTTCCTAAGCCTAATTTGAATTGTTTAACATAGGTTTACATAACAGTACTCGTTATCTTACCTCTTAATCTCAAACCTGTATTTATAGTATTAAACTTCAGAGTAAGAGAAAGTAGTGTGAGTAACACACCAGATTATTTTATATAAATTATTTACAATATGCTATTTTTAAAATGGCTCTTGAACAAAGAATCAATTACTTTAGTGAATTTTTTTATGTTTTGTGAATTTGTGATTTTTAAAATTTGTTTCACATATTTTTTTTTTTTTTTTTTTTTTTTTTTTCATTTATTTAATTTGAAAAAAATGCCTCATAAGTGTATTTTCTAAGATTTTTAACAATGGTTTGTTTTTCTGTTGTTTTTTAAATAACATTGAAAACCTTATTACTTCAAATATAAAATGAAGATTCAACAAGTATTCCGTTATTTACAATTTGTAAGAAAATCTTCGCAGTGAATGAACATTCAAGATAGCTTAAGGCATCAGATATATATATATATATATTTTTTTTTTTTTTTTTTTTTTTTTTTTTTTTTGTAAGAGAAAAGGAAAGAAATCGTGTATATTAGAAAAATATTTTTCCATTTGATAATTCAAAATTAAATGTCTGTATAAAAAATTTAAATTTAATATCATGGCTAAATAATGTTACTTAGTTTGAAATAAAGATTATTAATAATTTTTTTTAGTATTTTTTTGATAAAAATAATTATGAAGAAGTCATGTATAAATAGACTTGTCATTTGCATTTGTAACTGAGCCCATGGCTTTGAGTGTATGTGGTGTTTGTTGTGTAAATGGAATATTCACATGTGCAAAAAATGAGAATTATGTTTTTAATAAAAATATTAATTTCCTGAAAAATTAGAGAATTAATACTTTTTTTAAAACTTTTACAAAATGAAAGCTGATGTAACTGATTTTTTTTTTTTTTTTAATCAATGTAGTCGCTTTTATATTTCATTTAGAATGCTTCATATCAAAAATATATTATATCCGTTTTTAAGCATTGTTGAATACAGATCATTTTAAAATAGAGAGAAATAAAGCTTTAAAAGTAGCATAAATTTCAATTATATACTTAGTCATTAAAACTGCTTGAGTATGAAGATGGAAGACGGAGTGCAACAAACGATAAATTTAAATGAAAGGTGATACAACAAATAAGTAAGATATTGTGCTTATTAGAAAAACATTTTCTCTGTTTGATATCTCAAAAATAAAGAAATATTTATTATCAGCATAAGAATTAAGTGCATAACTAGATGTCATATACAATAACCGCCGCTTAATAAAATCTCTTTTTAATAAAATCAGCTGCTTAATCTGATCAAATCGCCAAGACCGGAATCAAATCAATACAAACTACTTTTAAAGTCGCCGCTTAATAAAATCAGCATCGCCGGTTAATAAACTCAAAAATATCTCCTCAACAGCCAAAAATATCATTTATGCACACTAATTTTTTTTTTTTTTCTTTTTTTTTTTACATTGTGATATTTTATTTCTTTTTAATAGGAAAAGAAATTAAAGCACAACAAACCCTCCGTTATCGCTCATTGTTCAAGATTTTATACTTGCAGCACAGTTACAAATTAAACTCGACCCGCAACTTATCTCCGTAACAATTTCAAGGAACGTATTTTTCAAAGCGCAGTAATAAAATACAAATTTAATTTGAAATGGTTTTTTTCTAATTATTAGAAGGCAAATTCTAGTTCTTATTTTGAAATTACTATAATTTATGAGGTTTAAACGGAAAGGTTTTAAATTTATAAGAACAGCGTGAACTTTTGGTAAAGTAATGATGATTTTCCTCTAACGAAAGTGCACGGGAACTTACAATGCGTTTAATTTACTTATATTGAAGAAAAAATTAGTTAATTATCTACCAAAAATTAATTAATATTGTTTACTAATTATATTATTCGTTACCTTTTGAAGTTTCTTTCGAAATTCAGGGAAGTAATACCTTTTCCTTAAGTGCAGGAACGTTCGCCGGATGTAAAAATCAGCCGCTTAATAAAATCACTTTGGATCAGAACGAATGTGATTTTAATAAGCGGCGGGAACTGTATACATATTAGGAGCCTTTCAGTGCATGTACACAAAGCAGGTGCATCTAAAGCCATCTGCAGTACCACAGACCTTCAGGAAGGGTTCTGTTTTGACATCTTTCCTTGACGCTGCAGCAGGAAGAGGCGAACCTACAATTGTACTTCCAGCAACGACCTTAGAATAAAAAATGGCTTCTGTCATAGTTTCGGTCACGGACTTAGAGAAGAAGGACCGTTTTCTCAAACGGCGGCCTTCCCTCAAAAATGGACCCGAAATGGTCGCTATTATTCGTTCGCCGCTAGGGGTCGTATTTGTTCTTTGACTGTCCACTACCTCCGTAGAATAGCATTGTGCGCAGACGAAATTTTAGTTTTCTTTTCAGTTTTCTTTTTAATTTATTTTTTTCATAATGTCGCATTGTTACGCACCGGGTTGCACCTCTGGATATCGAAGTGTTCGAAAAAAAACCAAAGAAATAGGTGAAAAGAACCCAAGTTTATTTCGTCCACCTAATGTAAGCTATTGATTTTAATGTTTTGTTGAATGATAAAATTATTGTCTTATAAATATTCTATTACTATACAAAAAAAAAAAAAAAAAAAAAAAAAAAAAGGCTGATTTAATTGGGATGATTCTTAGTAAAATTCTGTTTGATAGATTTTTTTTTTTTTTAATTAATTAAAATGTAATTTTTCAGGTCACTTTGCATTAAGATTTTAAAATTTGCGTCCTTTTTTCATATTATTCGGCTAATACATGCAAGCTTGCAATCTTACGAATTTAAATCATGTTAAATTATAAATTACGTTTTTTTTTTTTTTTTTTTTTTTTTTTTTAATTACAGCTTTTAAAAAAAGTATTTTAAAAATCTTGAATTGTAAACCGATTTTGGCAAGAGTTAAAAGTTGGTAAAAAATGATATGAGTTCACAGTCAAACTTTTTTCAATTCATTTCAAAATTACTGAGTTTTAAGATATTTTAAAAATAATTTAAAATGTTTTTTTTTTTTTTTTTTTTTTTTTTCATGCCACTTTGCATTGACATTTTAAATTAATTTTACGAACTGCCAATATTTTAACTTCCAATTCATGTTAGATGATGAATCACGTTATATTATTATCATTATTATTACCATATTATAGAAATGTATTGTTTTTAACAAAAAAGAAATTTTTAATTGGTTTTGTCAAAAATTAAAAATAATGATTATGATGTCACAGTAAAAAAACTCCTAAATTCAGTTGAAAATTGGAGATTTTAAAGAAAAATTATATTTAATTAAATTCATCAGCAGTGTGACATTCACATTTCATAATTTATAAGCTAGTGTTCTTCCAACTGAAAATTAGAGATTTTATGTAAAAATTAGAGTATTAAATTCAAGGTAAGTTGTTTTTATAAAGTTAGCTTTACACTTAATCTCCGTGTCATCTCGTCGGTGTATCGAGCTATTCCCTACCCTCCTAAAATAATATATATGTAATATGTATATATATAAAAAAAATTACTCCCCCCCCTTTTTTTTTTTTTTTTTTTTGTCACACTTTGTACATTCAGACAAATTAAAAAAGGTTTTTACTTTATTCCCCCTCTTTAAGTTAAGAAATATCTAATTTTTTAATATATATATATATGTGTTAAAGAAATGGAATGGTTGTAGCTACACTGTAAAAAAAAAAAAAAAACGGTAGATTTACAGCATAATATGCTGGCAATATGGGTGCTTGAAGGAGGGAATGTAAAAAAGAAGTTATTTACAGCAGAAACAGCCATAATAAAAGAGTCTTTTTTTACAGATGTTTCCGCTGTAAATTGCCTTATTTAACAGCAGAATGTGCAGGCAATATGGGTGCCAGCACATTTTGCTGTAAAAGCTTCCGTTTTTTTTTTTACAGTGTACGTTCATGCCAAATTTCAAATTTGGCCCTGCATCTATTACTTACAAGACAATCTTTTTAGGTGTTAATTGTACTTTGAATCGATACTATATGCATTTTATAAAGTTTCTAATGCCATTTAAGGATATGTAATCAGTTTTTTGCAAAACGCAATTCTTGAGAAACAGCGACAACTTAAAATTTGACAATTTAGGGAAAAACCAAAGTGTGCTCTCTTGATGCAGGAATTTTTCGAATAAGTATCATAAGAGAAAACATTTTTATTATTGCGGCTTTCTTTATAGAAAAATTTCAAGAAATTTTTGTTATAGTTTAACATCAATTATATGTTTTCATTTATAATTATGGAAGATTAAAAAGTGCAACAAAAATATTTAGAAAATATAATTTTGAATAAATACTCATATGCAAAACTTTTCAGCTTGAATAACTAAAAAGAAATTTATCATAAATGCTGGTATTTTAAACTCAAAATTTGATGCAGTTTAGAATTTCAACAAGATAATATATGGATGATTTTATATTAATAACATATTTGAGTATCAGTGTAGGTAACATATTTGGCGAAAAAAAAAAAAAAAAAAGAAATGTAGGAAAATTTCATACTGTTTTTTTCTTAAATATTATCGAGAAGATTTATTATTTTTTACTAACAAATAATATTTTTTTTTTCACTCATTCTGTAAGCCACAGGTAATTAATGCATTTAAATAATTAGAAAATATTATGTGCTGGAATTTTCTTCCATGGTGAGAGAAATCGCTAATTCATCAAATTTAAGAGGGTCTTAAATCCATTAAAATAAGTTTTTTAAAAAACTGATTACATATTTTAAGTAAGAATTAAAAACTGTATAAAATGTGCTTCATGTTAATTTCAAGTATGACGAACACTGTAAAAGCTTCCCTTGTTAGAAAAAAAAAAAAAAAAAAAAAAATTGGCTTTTTTATTTATTACTCTCAAATATGTATATTATTATGATGTTAAAGGAATATTTTTTGTATTTTAAGAAAGATAATTTTTAAGCTTTATAATTGAATTTGCACCTTTGTAAATTTTGCAGTTATAGTGTTTATAAAATTTTGTAAATAGTGTTTATAATTCATTATTTTGTTGATATAACTTTTTTTTATTTTTTATTTTTTATTGAATAAAAATCTATGTAACTTGTTTTTCATTCCTTTTTTATGTTAATTTTCTTATATAATAAAAGATTTTTTACATGATTCCTCGTCTTTTTTTTTAAATAATAGACTAAAAGAAAATCATCGTATGCATAATATATATATATATATATATATATATATATATATATATATATATATGTATATATATACAGGGCCCGAAATTTCAACTTGGATTACACTCGCTGAAAAAAAAAGTTACTTGCCACAAAATATGATTAACTTACTCTATTTTTTACGTATAAGGTGATCAGAATTTTTATTGGAAAAAGAGTATACTGACCAAACATTTTTTTCACATGTCTACATTTTGTTCATTGAAGAAAACAGTCGCTTTGTGGGAGCATTTTTGCTAGAAGGACATAAAAGGAATTCAACTAACTTCTGCATAATTTTTTGAGGTGGTGGTAGTGTTATCATTAAGACCATTTGTTTGCACTAGGGTTCTAGACGTGAGTAAGAGTCACTTCTTTTTGGGGCTTTTCTAAGAGGTCCTAGCCTATATTTACGCTAGTTTCAGAGAAAATCAAGGAAAACTCCTAACAGTTAAGCCAACAAGCGCGACCGGGTACCGAACTCAGCATTTCACGTAGACCAGCTTCGAGAACGGAACCTCTCGATCACTGGTGGGCCTATTTTTATGAAGAATATTATTCATGCAAAAGTGAGAACACACGTCAACCGACCGCGTATCAGCCGGAGTACCACCACCTTAATGATTTTATGACAATTTCAATAGTGATTTCGTGTTCTAGATCAAAGAATCGTAGGAATATAGAGAATACTTTTATTTCTTTATGATTCGAAGAATCTGAATAGACATAAACCATAATATACTTTGGCAAGTTTATTAGAAAGTTGTTCTTTTTGCGAACCTAACGCAGAAAAAAGTTAGTGTTCACCGCTCGACACAGCGAGCAGCCGATTGAGGTTCCCAGTTTTGCAAATTTTTGAAATTAAGGACTAAATCCTTTTCATTTGAAAAAGAGGACAGCGAACAAAAAACATAAAAAAGAGGACTTTTTAGTCCTGTAATGTTTGTTTCGTTTAAGAGGGCAGAGCGTTGAAAAAGAAGACTGTCCTATTGAAAAGAGGATGTCTGGTCACCTTACCTAAGATAAGCATGATTTGATAAATTGAATCAATTTTTTTAAAGTAATTTTTATTACCTTTCAAGAAATGTCAGGTTCGATCATAGGTCGTGCTCATCGACCAAGACGTTAGGAGTTTTCCGTGGTTTTCTCAGAAACTCGCGTAAATGCGGGCTAGAACCCCATTGAAAGACTTCCACGGAGGGCATTCCACCTATTGGCCTAGGAACTTAGCGCAGGCAGTCGGCCTTAAACCCAACCATTACTTTTTAATTATGTTGTTATGACAGTTTTTTTTTTTTTTTTTCCCTTCCTTTTTTTCCCAATTCTTGTTGCACAAGTAAAAAAAAAATGCATTCCAGAAAGAGAAAATTGTTCTCTAAGCTTCAATATAATATTTTTTAATTAAAAATCTTACTATAGGAACTTGTATTAAAAAGTTGAGAGAATACTTTAGAAATGAGTACCAGGCAGCTATAATGTTGTTAAGGAACAGAATATTATTTTACATGCAAGAAACAGTGGTATCATACTGTTTGCTACAAAGATGGATATTCATAGAATTACATTATCCAGTATATTTTTCATAATTCCATTTGCACATTCAGAAATTTCTCGACCATTAAATCTGTTCTAGTTCTTCAAAAATTGACTTCTTGATGCTGGTGGACGTAAAGTGTCGGGTTCGATCACAAATCGCGCTTATCGGTCTAGCTGTTCGGAGTTTTGCGCGTTTTTTTTTTTTTTTTTTTTTTTTTTTTTCCTGAAACTTGCGTAATTGTGGACAAAGGCCCTTTAGAAGGACCGCCACGGTGGGCACACCCAGGCCTTGGACCCTAATGCAGTCAGCTGGCTTTAATCTCCAACACCAACATTGATTTTAAGCTGTAAAGTCGAATGACCTAAAAGAAGTTTTCGAATCCTTTAGAAGAAAATATTCAGAATTAAAAAAATTTCCCAATACAGTATTATGGGTTTTGGTTCCAAAAATAAATAAATAAAATAATTAATAAAAAAAATGCTCCTTTAGCTTTTTGAAAGGGAATGCTCAAATTATTATGATTGACTCTGCTTTTCATTACATTGATTTTTATATCGCGCATATTTAAATATAAATATATAAGTTAATTTTATTTTTTGAATAAATTATTTGCTTTAAATGAGTAGTAAATAATACAGATTAAAAATCTCTTTAAAGTGCAAATTTAAAAATGAAAAATATTGATAAAAGGGAAAAAGTGCTGTATTTCGGTTTATGGATTTATTGGATTTGGGAATAAGGTCGATTGACTACTGTAGGTCCTACGTCTGAAGGGGAGTGCCCTCCGTGGGGGTCTTTCTAAGGGATTCTAGTCCTTATGCACGCAATTTTCGGAGAAAACCACGGAAAACTCTGAATGACTAAGTAGACAAGCGCGACCTGGCATCGAACCCAGGCACTTCCCGTCACTCAGCTTTGAGCGCAGAACCGCTCGACCACCATTGGAGTCTCGGAAGAGGGAAAAGCACCGCCTTTGTAAAAAAATCATAATAAATTTTTAAATTTTGTCTTTTTTACATACTTTGCAATTTTTTTTTTGTTTAATTGGAAATGCTGGAATAAATTCTGATTTATAAAATACATTCATTGTTTTAAATTATGAAAATTCATATTTTCATATTTATTTTTTAAATATCATATGTTTATGTTTTTATTATACTATTTCGTCTATATATATATATATATTTTTTTTTTTCGGGGTTGGGGAGGGGGGAAGCGAATTCTTTATATTTATAGATATATTTACATATAATGAATGTTTTCATTCTTGTATTTAAAAAAAATATATTAATAAATAAATACATTTTTTCATAGCTATATTCTTTATTCCTGTGAAATATCTGAATAGGTTTTTCAATAATTTTACAAATTCGAAAATATCCGCAATTGATTTGTAAGTATCGAAAACCTCTATAAACCAATTTTGAACGATCTAACTCAATTTTTTTTTGCCCCCCCCCCCTCTCCCCACCCCCCATCTCGCCCTCCTAATAACTTTACACTTTCGAAAATATCCCAATTCGACTTGCAGGCCTCTAAAACCTATCTGTACCGATTCTGAACGGCCTAACTGTATTTCTGTTTGTTTTTGCCCATAGCCCGCCCTTACCGCCCCACCCCCTACCCGTCGCTCCTAATAATTTTACAAATTCGAAAATGTCCCCAATCGATTTGTAAGTATCGAAAACCTCTATATACCAATTTTGAACGATTTAACTATATTTTTATTTTATTTTTTTGCCCCCCCTTCTCCCCTCCCCCTTCTCGCCCCTCCTAATAACTTTGCACAATCGAAAATATCCCCATTCGACTTGCAGGCCTTTAAAACCTGTCTGTACCAATTTTGAACGGCCTAACTGTATTTCTATTTGTTTTTGCCTATAGCACCCCCTTACCGCCCCACCACCTTACCGCCCCTCCTAATAATTTTACAAATTCGAAAATATCCGCAATTGATTTGTAAGTATCGAAAACCTCTATAAACCAATTTTGAACGATCTAACTCTATTTTTATATTTTTGCACCCCACCCCCTTCTCGCCCCTCCTAATAACTTTACACTTTCGAAAATATCCCCATTCGACTTGCAGGCCTCTTAAACCTATCTGTACCAATTTTGAACGGCCTAACTGTATTTCTATTTGTTTTTGCCCATAGCCCCCCCTTACCGCCCCTCCTAATAATTTTACAAATTCGAAAATATCCGCAATTGATTTGTAAGTATCGAAAACCTCTATAAACCAATTTTGAACGATCTAACTCTATTTTTATTTTTTTGCCCCCCCCCCCTCCCTACCCCCTTCTCGCCCCTCCTAATAACTTTACACTTTCGAAAATATCCCCATTCGACTTGCAGGCCTCTTAAACCTATCTGTACCAATTTTAAACGGCCTAACTGTATTTCTATTTGTTTTTGCCCCATAGCCCCCCTTACCGCCCCTCCTAATAATTTTACAAATTCAAAAATATCCGCAATCGATTTGTAAGTATCGAAAACCTGTATGTACCAATTTTGAACGATACTATTTTTATTTTTTTGCCCCCCCTCCCCCCCTTCTTGCTCCTCCTAATAATTTTACACAATCGAAAATATCCCCGTTCGTCTTGCAGGCCTTTAAAACCTATCTGTACCAATTTTGAACGGCCTAACTGTATTTCTATTTGTTTTTGCCCATAGCCCCCCCTTACGGCCCCACCACCCTTACCGCCCCTCCTAATAATTTTACAAATTCGAAAATATCCGCAATTGATTTGTAAGTATCGAAAACCTCTATAAGCCAATTTTAAACGATCTAACTCTCTTTTTTATTTTTTTGTCCCCCCCCTCTCCCCACCCCCCTTCTCGCCCCTCCTAACAACTTTACACTTTCGAAAATATCCCCATTCGACTTGCAGGCCTCTTAAACCTATCTGTACCAATTTTGAACGGCCTAACTGTATTTCTATTTGTTTTTGCCCCATAGCCCCCCTTGCCACCCCACCCCCCTTACTGCCCCTCCTATTAATTTTACAAATTCAAAAATATCCACAATCGATTTGTAAGTATCGAAAACCTCTATGTACCAATTTTGAACGATCTGACACTATTTTTATTTTTTTGTCCCCCCCCCACCCCTCCCCTCCTTCTTGCCCCACCTAATAACTTTACACAATCGAAAATATCCCCATTCGTCTTGCAGGCCTTTAAAACCTATCTGTACCAATTTTGAACGGCCTAACTGTAGTTCTATTTGTTTTTGCTCCATAGCCCCCCCCCCCCGTTGCTGCCCCACCTGGGGGCTGAATTTCTAAAATTCCAGAAATTGGTTTTTAGATAGTTGCATTAGCTATATTTTAGAGCAAAAATTTCACGTATATCTATTTTTTTTGTTTGAGATATATAGGATTATGCGAAATCACGTTTTGCCCCCCACCGCCCCCCTTGGGGACCGAATTTTAAAAATTCCTGAAACCAATTTTTAGACATTTGTATTAGCTATATTTTAAAGTAAAAATTTCACGTATATCTGTTTTTTTGTTTGAGTTATATAGGATTATGTGAAATCACGTTTAACGCATGTGAAATCACGTTTCGCCACCCCCCCCCCTTGGGGACCGAACTTGAAAAATTCCAGAGATCGATTTTTAGACATTTGTATTAGCTATATTTTAAAGCAAAAATTTTACGGATATATGTTTTTTTGTTCGAGATATTTAACATTATTTCAATTTCACGTCTGAAGTGGAAAGCCAGTCGATGCGAGCGCCATCTTCTAAAAGCGACCAAAAATGGGGCCATTCTGATAACACAGCGTGAGCGCTCCATAGTGTACGTCCATGGTTTCGGTCAAAGTCTACATCCGAGGGCAGCATTAGGATTGACTTAGCCGTGTGTGGACTGTGGAGGCAAGTGAGTAAAAATGCTGCTAGCTTGCATTTGTCGTCGCCATACGAAGCCAGAGACTGGCATGATGGTATTAGATGCATATCTGGATCACCTCTTCTTTGTAAAACCGGTAATTTGGATAGCTACATAGCCATCTTGTTGAGCCCGCAGATGCACTTTATTAAACGTCTTCATGACTTTATCTTTAAACAAATGCACTGTAGTAAAAATAACTTCACCTGATAGGCGCTGGGTTGACACTAAGAGAATAATGCATGATTCTTTCTTTAGAATTATCACAACCGTTAATGAATGTTTAGAAAATTTATTGGATATTGTAAGTCTTTTCCTAAGAATTTTGACTGTAAACATTTTACATAATTGTATATCTGATTAATTTTCTATATTAAATATGATTTTTTTTTCTTTTTAAGAAGCACCGTTTGGATTCTCTTGCCTCTTCACTGGGCCTTTTTTGGTCGTTTCTCTGTCATCCCCACTGTTAAAAATAATGTTCACCAGAAAAATGATTCCAATTAACTGCAATATTTTTGGTGCAATGTTTCCCCATTTTAGTAGTGTCATTTCCCTGAAACGGTGAGACCTAGCACCATAATATTGATTGCAGCTAAAAATAATTATTTAACACCATACAGTCGGTAGCAAAAGTGTCCGAACACTAGCAAAAATTCCTATATAAAAAAAAGTACACTTTATACGGTTTTGTTAAATAAATCCTTGTCGAATTCTGTTCATAGTCAATGTAAGAACATGATTCGATAAGGACTTATTTAACAAAACCGTATGAAGTGTACTAGGAATTTTTGTTAGTGTTCGGACACTTTTGTTACCAACTGTACCTCCCTTGGTATAGTGAATATTTAATTATTGATGCGTTGAATGTTTAATTAGTAAGCATATTCTCTAGATATGTTTCGCTGTTAATCCATGACCGAACGGTCATAGATTGCAGAGAGATTGTCCTGCCACCATTCTTCAAGCATCAGGATTTATAAAATCTGACATGGAGTTAATACGGTAATCAAACGTCCCCCCTTTTGGTAGTTCGTTTCTTTGTCGTCCACATGAACTTGTTTTCTAATTAAAGCTTTTTGTCACAATTTATAAATTGAAATTAATGATTGAGAACTTTTTTTTTTTTTTAGCACTGCTTTTGTCACCATTTCTTACTTTAAAATTGGCGAACCGCGCTATTTTGTCACTACTTTTTCTTTAGAAAAATTTGCTCGCCTTAAGTTAAAACAGCAAAGAATAACGTCCTTATCTGTTATGCAAACTCAAACTTGATACCCGTCTTATTAAAAACTGTTAATACTGCCTCTGACGTCAGTTCTGGTTATCGAATTCTGCACGCTATTTATCCTTAAAGTCTTTCTATTATATTGCTTATACATACGATGAATAAGATTCTGCTATTTACTTTTCTTCCTAGAACAGAATTCTTGATGATCAGCAGTGAATAGTACGGAAAATATTTTATAGGGTTAAAAAATGTACGGTTATCAAAGCTGAATTAACTAAAACTTCAATCAGCATTGTAAAAATTGGGTAACTTTATCTTCTGTTACAGCAAAATTAAAAATCATTTAAAATATCTTCAATTTAACCTCTTAGTTATGCATTATTTTGATATATTTTTATGTTAATTTTTGAAATCGTATGAAGTTAAACTAATTAGAAACATAAGGAAGCAAAAGGCTCTAAAGTGTATTGAAATGTGTTTGAAATACAATGTTCATTTTCTTATTAATGAACTTCGGAAAATAAATTTCGATTGTTTTTATGTAATCGAAGGAATCGAAAAAACTAAACACAAGTTTTCTAGATTCGTAAAAATAACACTAAATATTTGTTAACATTTCCCAATTATTTTATAATAAAAATTTAAATCTTCTCATTCCTCTCGTTTATTATAATAGTTGAAAAATGGGATAATGTGTAAATTTAAGTGCATTTCTTAAATTAGATTTATTTTTTCACAAATATGTGTATAAACAAATGCATGTCATGCTGTAAACGTTCTCCTAATATATAATTCATTTAACACTATGGATTTTCTTTTTTTTTCAAACCAGTAAAAACCGGTAATTCTGTGAATTTTTCTTTATATTGCTTTTCTTATCTGCTCTATTTTATTCTATTAAAAAGAAAGCTAAAGAATTCCCACTACAGGGCTTACTGACAAATTCAAAGATAGATAGCAAAAATATTCTTTTATAAAAAAAAAAAAAAAATTAAATAAAAAATACCTTTTCATATCCATCTTTTCTGCATTCCCTTTTTTTACCCACCGATATGTGAGATATTTTCCAGATACATCCTTCTTTTTGAAATTTGATGTTTTTGAAAAATTTCTGAGTTCTTTTTCATCTTCTTTATAAGCAACTTTGTAGAATAAAGTTTAGTGTATTTTTTTTTTATTATTATTATTTGTTTATTTATTTATTGCAAAACATATTTCTGAGGTTTATTGGAGATTAAAATATCAAATATGAATTTTTTAAAGATTTTTATGTTATTTGTAACGATAAACATGGTTGATTTGACTTGTATACCTTAGATGTACAGAAATAGAAAAACAATGCAATAATTTTAAGAACCTAGCAAATTCCAATATTGTTTACAGAATCTTAATATTAAATAGTATCATTTATGTCTATTCATATTTTACATTTTATAAATAGAAAAAAAGTATTACTCAGTTTTAAGGACGGCAATAAATTGTTTTAATCTCGGATTCAATCTGAATATTGTATTAAACATTTTAATGAAATAGATTATTTGTCTTTATTTACATGCATACAAAAATAACCTCTCATACCAGTAGTTAACACAAAATACATGAACTATGCTGTTATACATACACTCATTTGTACAAGAGTCGCCAATTGTCCAGAATTTCTAAGTTCGTTGCTATGACTCCTGCAGATTATACCATATCAATTTTTTTCAAAATACGGTAATTCTGATAGCTAAACTTGTTTTACTCCACTAAAATTATGAATGCAAATAATAATGTTTAATAATTTTCTGTGCCAACTTAGGCATCTTGAAAGAAACGAAAGTAATATTTACAAATTTGTATCAATGCCAAAAACACACGGAGGAAATATCGTATCTAAATGAAAGTTATCTTATAAAATGATTAGAAGCCTTCACCCGCTTTGCTGCGTGTTATACTTAAACGAATTTTCAATAATAATAATAAATTAATTAATTGATTTCTTGCATACTTTTAAAGCAAAAAAAGAGAAAAAGCATATTAAAATCACTCAGAACCATTGCACGGGTCATTACTGCCTTCGGCAGTATTATATCGATACGTGTTCCCGTCGCCTGCTAACGATGCCCAACAGCTTACCCGTGCACTTCAATTTCGGTGTTTATTGGATAACAGTTTCGAAACAGCCAGTATAAAAAAAATCGAAGTAGTGTTTTTATAATTCGCACCATATTTAAATCAGGATTATATATAAACAACACTCTACGTACTATGCGTACTAATCATACTATTTACTACAAGTTATTATATATATATATATATATATATATATATATATATATATTATTTGTTTTATATTTTCGAACCTAAAATGACAGCGAATTCAAGCCAAATATAATATTACAATGCTATAAGCACTATTAGTTCCCCATCATACTATAGGTATGGGGAACTTAGGTAATCGTGAAAATTTTCGACCTCGGTTTTTTTACTTTTTTATACGTTTTCAGGTGCGAGGTATCCAAAAATAACAAAATTTGTATGGTGTCTGTCTGTAGGGTGTCTGTTAGTGTGTTAGTCCGTTAGTGTGTCAGTCCGTTAGTGTGTCAGTCCGTTAGTGTGTTAGTCCGATAGTGTGTTAGTCTGTTAACACGATATCTCACGAACAAATGATCGCAGAGAGGTCAGATCAGTTTTAAAATATTACTTTCGATACTGGCAAGAACCCTATTCATTTGCAACATTCGAATTAAAAAACTTCGTAAGTTATGAGAAATTTACGATTTTCTTAACATGGGAGAATAGGACAAAATTTTACTTAAACGTGCATTAAATGGAAACTTTTACTGTAAAAATGTCAGACCAGTTTTAAAATATTAGTTTTGATGCCGGAATGAACATCAGTAACTATAAATATGCTACTTTGAAAATTTCGCAAGTTATTGGAAATTTACGAATTTCTTAACATGGCAGTATAGGGCAAAATTTCACATAAACGTCTATTTTCAGAGATATTTTTATCGTAAAGATGTCAGACTACTTTTGAAATATTATTTAGAACACTGGCATGAATATTAATGACTATGAATTTTCCAATATAAAAATTTCGTAAGTTATTGAAAAATTACGAATTTCTTAACATGGCAGGAATAGAGCAAAATTTCACATAAACGTCAATCTTGAGGGATATTTTCATCGTAACGATGTCAAACCACTTTTTAAATATTATTTTGGATACATGCATGAATATCATAGACTATGATTTTTCCAATTTAAAATATTCGTAAGTTATTTGGAATTTACGATTTACTTAACATGTCAGAATAATGCAAATTTGAGCATAAACTTCCATTTTGAGGATCATAAATACATTAGACAACTTCAAAATTTTATTTATGATATTTGTTTGAACATGATTGAATACAAATATTCTAATAGGAAAATTTCGTAAGTTATTCGTAATTTACGATTTTATGAACAAAGCGAAATTGTAAATTTTTCATATAAATATGAATTTTGAGGATTATTGCATTGGAAATAGTAGCATGAAAACTAAACAACAGAATTGACCCTGATAAAATAAATTAATTGATTAGAATAAGATAAATATATCCAAGTGAACGGTGGATAGCCTATTAGGCGGGGATTTCATTCTGTCACTGTATCAAGCTTTGGTCAAATTCATTTCTTTTAACATGATGATAATATGTCTCGCACTAGAAATTCATGAGAACATAAATATGATGGGGAACTGAGCAGAGTCCACCTATGCCAACTACATAGCTGCCAATATTTTAATTTATTCCGGAGTACTTTTAGCCCCGCCTTTAATTCACACCACTTTATTTATAGAAAAATTTTCTTCAATACATAACTTCCCTAAAATAAGAAAAAATTGCTTTTAAAAAATAAGTGGTACGAATTAGAGGCGGGGCTAAAATTACTCCGGAATAAATTAAAATATTGTCAGCTATGCAACTAGTTTCATTTGTATGAGACAAATAATTTTTTTGCGGCTGTATAAATTTCCCATTTTAAATATTATTTATTTATTCACTTATACATTAATTTGCATTAATCGAAAATTCTAATATTATAACTACATATTTATTTATTTTTCGACGTAAATAGAAATATATTTATTTTCACGTGAATGATAAAATTGAAATAAAATTTTATCAACACGCATAAAAATTCTTAAAGTTCTAATGACGCCAATTGTGCCAGATGAATGAGCAAATTGATTGATTCAATTTTATTATCCACATGATATAAATAAATATATTTGTTTCTGTATAGAAAAAAAGAAATCATAAACTTTTTTGGCACCTGCTTAACGTTCTTTATTTAATAATTTTAAAGATACTGGATTATTTTTCCTATATTAATTAATTTTAAACTATCGAATCAAGAATTTCAAAATCGGGCTTCGAAGTGTATCAAGAGAGGTCAAAACGGATGTAAAATTCTGTATTTGTGCAGTCAGTCGTTTGCTTTCACCAACCAATAAATACACACACACACAAACAAACAAACATCTTTCATATTATAACTAGAGATAAAGGTGAAGTATGTTTGTTTCTTTTTAGTTAAATTATTAAAAAAAATATTTACAGGAATAATAACTGGATAAACGGGAAATAAATATGACAGGATTCCAGAAAATTCGTTATCTAAAAATGTAAAAATACGTATTTTTCTAATTAGGGCGTTTTACGTACTTTCAAAAAATTAAGTTTAAATACATATTTTTGATAAAACTATATCAGATGGGAGTAAACTCGTTTAAAATATATAAGATGTTTCGATCAAGAATTTCATACCTTTCGTCTTGAGTACTAGCAATATAGCCTGTTATAATTCTGCTATATACCCAAAAGAATAAAAGTTTAGATAAAAATGTCAGGAAAAAAAAATTATACCTTGTGATTTTTTTATTTACAGTTGCGTGCAAAAATTTCGGGCCAAACTATTTTTCATTAATAATTGTTATCAGAAAAAGAGGTTAAAAAAAAAAAAAAAGAATTTTGATGCAGAGTAAATCAGTTTTATTGTTCAACTAAACAAAACAATGCACAAATTTCGCTAACAAAATGATAAAAAATGATAACAAAACATATAAAATTTATATGATTCAAAGTTTTGATCCAAACAAGCTTATGAAAAATAAACTATAAAAATAGATAAAAGCATTATTTCTAACACGTCTAAAGGTGAAATAT
The DNA here is from genome assembly GCA_963930645.1 of Salticus scenicus. Lineage (NCBI taxonomy): Eukaryota > Metazoa > Arthropoda > Arachnida > Araneae > Salticidae > Salticus > Salticus scenicus. Next base: position 143,336,116 of record OZ005650.1, on the reverse strand, counting down.
ATTTTATTGACATGCCCTTGAAGCTATCACAGCGGCACACAGACTAGACATAAGACTGTATTAAAGTTTTAGTACTTGAATGGTCAATTTTTTGCCATTTCTCTTGAACTTTTACCATAAATCATTTTTGTTTGAACAATAGCTTCTATTGTTACTTTTCGCTCTTCCCATAAATGTTTAATTGGATTTAAGTCAGGAGATTGACATGGACATTCAAGAACAGGAACTTTATTAACAGACTTAATCGTTTTTCTGGGTTTTCTAAGTACTGGTTTATCTACTAAATTGTTTCTTTCCAATTTTTAATAATATTATTGACAGTTGTTTTTTCAATAGTTAATGTTGAAGCAATATCAAGAGAAACTTTGTTATCCTGATGTAATTTAATAACAGTTTCACGGATTTGTAAATGTGTGAGCTTCAGCAGCTTGACTTCACAGTACTGACATATATATATAAACCATTGCGCAGCACTAGTGTGGCGTGAAACCCATTCAACCAACCAACTAACCACATACGTAAACAAATTCGAGTTCCGACTATTATACGGTGTGTTCATCAGTCTTCGGACCGGTCACTTCGAAACAATAATGTCATTGAGAACTTTTAGGTGCTTGGCCCGAAACTTTTTAAGAATAGATTCATATGTATTTCATTATATATTTGAATTCCTTGATAATAAAAATTAGTTAGTTATATATACGGGAGTTTCTAAATGAATATTGGGGTTTTAACGCTTTGTAGTATTTATTACGTAAAATTTAAAATAATAATTAATACATGAAATGAAAGAGCAACTCAAACAGTTATACGTACAAGCTTACAAAAGCACCTTTCGTGACACGGCCCACATCAAATCGATAGCCGAGTTCTTCCCAAACGTTGCTTAGTGTTTATAGTGTAATTGTTGCAACAGCTGCCTCAATTCTGTTTCTTAGGTCAGGTTCATCCATCTGGTAGTTGAGGCACATACACACGATTCTTTATGAGCTCCCACAGGTAGAAATCACATGGCGTTAGATCGGGTGAGCGTAGAGGCCATGCGAAACAAGCTCTGTCATTGGGCCCTTTGCGGCCAATCCAGCTTTCGGGTATAGTGACGTTCAATCAATCGCGTACGTCTTTATGTCAGTGAGGCGGTACATCATCTTGCTGCCAAATGAAGATATTTGGTTCGTCTTCTACCAATTGGTAAAATAGCCATAGTTGTAGAGCATCAAGATAGGAAGTACCAGTTACAGTCGGTAACAAAAGTATCCGAACACTAGCAAAAATTCCTATTTTAAAAAAGTACACTTCATAAAGTTTTTTTAAATACATCCTGATCAATCATGTTCTTACACTGACTAAGAATAGGATTCGACAAGGATTTATTTAACAAAACCGTATGAAGTGTATTTTTTTTACATAGGAACTTTTGCTAGTGTTCAGATACTTTTGTTACTGACTGCACAGTTGCTTCTCAAAAAAAAAAAAAAAAAAAAAAACGCTCATAAACTTTTTGCCGAGATATGGCACAAAAAAACATTCAATTTAGGGGAGTCTCGCTGCAATTGCACCATCTCGTGAGGATTTTCTGTGCCCCGGATGCGCACATTATGAGTGTTCACATGTCCACTGATGTGAAATGTCGATTCATCACTGAAAACAACACAATCCAGAAAATCGTCGGGCAGCAACTGGCACGTAAACCATGGTCTGTAGGCTTTAGAGCCAGTAATAACTGCAAACGATGAAGACGTATAGTCGGTAACAAAAGTGTCCGAACGCTAGCAAAAATTCCTATGTAAAAAAAGTACACTTCATACGGTTTTGTTAAATAAATCCTTACCGAATCATGTTCTTAGACTGACTAAGAACAGGATTCGACAAGGATTTCTTTAACAAAACCGTATGAAGTGTACTTTTTTTACATAGGAATTTTTGCTAGTGTTCGAACACTTTTGTTACCGACTGTAGTTGTACGCGTTTCCGTAAAACTTTCCAAACAGTCGTCACCAAAATTGCTAATTCACGACTAGCCTTCAGAACTGATTTCGTCAGGCTACGCGTGAGAGACTCTCTCACTCGCTCAACATTCTCTTCAGAAACCCTTGGTCATCCCGTACTCTACCTTTTGCAAAGGCAGCCGGTATTTTCAAACTGGTGATACCACCTACAGATGTTATTATCACCGTGGGGAATCACATCTGAACTTAATTCGGAACGCACGTTGCACAGTAAAGCAGGCTTTATAGTGACCGCTCCGTTCCGCTGTACGCAAGAACAGAGCTAGAATACAAGGAGTGATAACTTCATATTCAGTTCAATTCTATTCAATTTCTTATTCAATAGATAGTTATCACTCCTTATATTCTAGCTCAGTGCTTGCGGACAGCGGCACGGAACGGCCACTATAAAGGCACCTTTAACTTCAGATTCGGTCTTTGCGAACTGCAGAACGCAAAAAGCTTTCTGTTCACTAGTCGCCATTTTTGCTACTATCGCTTTCTAGAGCATGCGCAGAGGCGCTAGCGCACAGGCTTTCTAGCGCATGCGAGTAGCAACAAACAGAACTGTTTGATTTGCTCTTTCATTTCATTTATTAATTATGATTTTAAGTTTTACGTAATAAATAATACAAAGCGTTAAAACCCCGATATTCTTTTAGAAACCCATTGTATTTTGAATGTGTACTTGATAATATTTACATGATAATACTTAACAATTTTTTTATCTTTATTTATTTAAAAACTATTGGAGAAATTAGTTTGGCCCGAAATTTTTGCACACAACTTTATGTATGCTTTTAACTTTCATAAATGGTTTTTAAATAAAATTACATAAATAAAATAAGTTTAAAAGTATATGGAAAAAAAGCTAAAGAATGTAACGCAACTTAGAAAAATATATATACTGTTAAGTTAGAAACTTTATAAATAGTTTAAATTAGTATGTTCTTTTTTTTTTTTTTTTTTTTTTCTGTTAGTTTAGCCCGTTTTAGTCGTTGAGTATTAAACAGCGAAATACAGGTAAAAGTAAAAAAAAAAAAAATATATATATAGGGTGGTTTTACTCATTTTTCATGTTTTTGAAAAATTCTTGCATTATTGCCTGCACACTGAAAATTACTTTTTATAGTGTTTTATGCAAGAGACTCATACGCATCTCAAATTGGTTTGCTGACTAGTTTGTGATGTACCAATGATATTTATAACTCTGATTTTTGTTTCCTTTTCTTTATTAAGAGATGGTGAACAATGTGAAACTTTTTTTTTTTTTTTTTTTTTTTTTAATCACTGTTTTAGAATAATGCAAAACATGTGCATTGAAATATATGTACATTGAAATCTAGCGTTATTGAGTATATATTACAATTTCTCAAAAACTATTTTTTATTAAAAAGAAATCCTATTTTCAAAGATTTTGATTTTTTTTTTTTTTTTAATGTTCCCAGCTAACTGTTCTTATTATAATTATTATAATTATTATTATTATTATTATTATTATTTTACTTTACATTACTATAGTTTGAAAATATATTGTAAACATATTTGTATGCTTTGATAATTAATTATTAAATATATATATATGTGTGTTTGAATGTTGAAACTGAATGCAATTTTTTTGCATTAAAACATTTTTTTTTTTAATTAACTTATCAATGAATGCACAAAATAATACGAAATATGTTTTGAATATATTGTTACACTATAATAATACAAAAGCAAGTGAAAATATAATAATAAGTAGCTGACAGGTAGCATTTTAAAAATTTCAAAAAATTTCAAATTTTGAATTTTCTTTATTCACTTTATTATTATTATTATTATTATTATTATTATTTAAATAAATTTTCAGAATTTTATTGTACTTAATATTATTATATTTTAATCCATAATTACGCAAAATTTTATGCTGTAACGTAACGAAAGCTGGAAATCATCAAGAGGCGGTTGCTTTTCTTTAGAGAAATATTTTTTATTTCTCATTTACAAACACGATACGACACAGACACTCATACATAAAAGAAAACGAAAAAAACTTTAGTACACATTGTATAAAATGGTCGCTAATCTCTGGACCACCAAATAAAATAAAACATGAACAGGACTCAAGCCCGGCATTCGCTCTCATCGGCGTTGCATCACTCACTGTCTTTTCGAAAGTTCTGTTTCAGCGCTGGACAACTAGCGCCCTCTAGAGAGTTTTAAAGTCATTATTAGTTTAGTCTGAAGTCATTACAATGCCTTTAAGACTGCAATTTCTAAAAGAAATTTTAATCATCCACTATACTACTCCTTAAACATCTTCATATCAAAATAGTAACAACTAGTAACCAAAATGTAATTGCATTTTTAAACAAGAAATATTTCTAATGGAATTTTACATTTTGTGTTTTTACTATTCACCAAAATATAGAAAATATTCCTTAATATAGTCTCAAGAAGGGAAATAAGCTGATCAAAAATTATCTATGAATTTGTTACACAGGAAATTTTCAAGCTGGTATTTTTAGATTTATCATGTTTAATTATTTTCATAAATACATCATATGATATAAGGAAAAATTAGCTACATCGCAGAAATTTTGAGCCGAGCACTCCTCCAACAGTCAACTGTGGTATTCAATCACAATTATTTTTCATGTCAATTTTTTTTTTTTTTTAAATTTCAAACAATGCTACCAAAGCCTTTTCTTTGTCACGTGAAAAAAAAAAATTGAACATGATAAATTAAATTAAACTTGAAAATGTGCAAATGTATCACTTGGTACGTTAGAATTCCTACCACTGTAGAGTGTTGTTGAATATTGAAGTTGTTGACCATTTACTAATTTCAATAATTTATATGTATGTTATTGGGACATAAATAAACAGAAGGCAATATGATAATATGAAGATATTGATAAAGTAAGTTCATTTTTCAGTTGGCGTATAAAACTTTATTTAGACCTAAAACGTGCGAGATTATCAGAAGACATTTGTAACAACTACAGGCAGTAGACAGATGACAACCACGTGACTTTCTTCTTAGCAACCGTACTTTGCTGAAGGACAACGCTAATTTTTCCATGCCTTTGGAAGCGTAGTAGTCGAATTTTTTTATGCTTTTGCAAATACATTCACAACACTGTGTTACAATAAATTTGTAACACTATTCCGCATTGATAAAATGGGTCAGTGAGGTCAACTGTCCCTCAGCAAACATGCTCGTGACGTCATCTGTTAGAATTTTTTTCTTTACTTTGTAAACGAACTAAAAGCATTGCCTGTTAGATATTGTCCATGTTTTATTTTATTCTCTGTTAGATATTGTCCATGTTTTATTTATTTCTCTCATTTTTATATTTTAACTCACGTGATGTATTTTTGTTATTGTAAAAAAAAAAAAAGAAAAAGATTATTCAGATGATGCTCGTGAGCGTGCATCTAGTTTTTTTTTTTTCTGAGTATTCAAATTTTTCAAGGGAATAAAAGCAGCAAATAGATTTTGTTGTTGGAATTTATTTAGTTTTTAGAAAGCTTAGGAGTTTAAAATAACTTCTTTTGTATGCTTTAAGTTTATTTGGCGTCCGCGATTATAACTAGTAAGCTAGAGAGTTAAAATAACTTTCTTTTTGTACGCTTAAATAACATTTTGTGGCGTCCGCGACAGGACGAAGTAAAACAATATGTTTCAAGCAATTAAAGGTTTTAGAAAAGCCGATCTGAAGTTTGTAGCGGAAGAGCTTGGCGAAATAATTCCTCCTGAATGTACTATTTCTACTTTGAAGGAAATTATTTTGAATAGCAACGAATATAAAAATGATCCCAGTTTTGTGCAAGAAATTCTATCAACGGCTGTTGTTGAGAGGCAAGAAAAAGAAAAATTGAAAGTCGAGCAAGAAAAAGATCTACAGCAACAAAAATTTAAATTTGAACAAGAGGAGAAACTTAAGCTTGAACAACAAAAACTTAAACTTGAACAAGAAGGAAAAATTCAATTAGAAAAGCTTAATCAAGAATTAGAGATAAAGAAGATGGAATTAGACCAACAGTTGGAATTGGCTAGAATGCAGTCCCAGGCACACATTCAGGGGGAGTCAATTTTAACTGTTAGTGAAAATAATTCATCTAGAAGAAAAATTTCCTTACCCAAGTTACAATTCCGACAATTTGATGGGGATTTAAAAGAATGGCTACCATTCTGGAGTCAGTTTGAGCAGATAGATAAAGATAACGATATTCCTCCAGAAAACAAATTCCAGTACCTCATTCAAGCAACGGTCGCTGGTTCCAGAGCACGAGAAGTTGTAGACAGTTTTCCGCCAACTGGCGCCAACTATGCCAAAGTTATAGAGAGTCTAAAAGCTCGTTATGGAAGAGATGATCTTCTAGTTGAAGTGTACGTTAGAGAATTATTAAAATTAATTATAGTTGCTCATACAAGAGAAAAATTTTCTCTTACTTCATTGTACGATAAACTTGAATCATATTTAAGGGCTCTTGAAACGTTGGGTGTCACTACTGATAAATGCGCTTCTATATTATATCCTATGGTAGAATCCTGTTTTCCAGCTGAATTTTTGAAAGCTTGGAATAGAAGTAACATTGTTTCTACTAGTTCTGATGCGAAAGAACGGTTGGACAATTTGATGCAATTTCTCAAATGTGAAGTTGAAGGAGATGAAAGAATAAATTTGGCGGTCGCCGGTTTTGGTCTGGCAAGGAAAAATGATGACCGAAATTACAGAAAAAGAAGGACTTATACTGATGTTGTTAAGCCTATAACCACTGCCTCTACTTTATTAACGACTTCTTTTAAACAGGATCAAAAGAAAAATTGTGTATTTTGTGATGGAAAGCATATGAGTTCAGACTGTTTTACGGCACGAAAGATGAGTTTTAATGAGAAACAGAATGTTCTAAAGGATAAGAAGTGCTGATTCCTCTGTTTGGGGTCAGGTCACACTACCAAACAGTGTAAAGCTGTCCTGAAGTGTTTTATCTGTGATAGAAAACATTCCACCGTGATGTGCCAAAATCTTGATAAAGGCAAAACAAATGAAAGAGAAGAGAAAGAAAAGTCAAATGAAAGTGAAGTAAATATGGCAAATTTCAATAAAAATCCAAGGGTATTTCTTCAAACTCTAAAAGCAAAAGTCGTCTCTGATAATAAAGAAAAGGATATTCGTCTAATTTTGGATACTGGTTCACAAAGATCGTATATTTTGAAGAAATTAGCAGAAGAAATGAAATATGCAGCCATTAAAAAAGAAAAGGTTGTACATTCACTTTTTGGCGGAGTCTCAACCAAAGAATATGAACATAGCTTTTATAAAATAAGATTAAGAGATTTGACAGGGAAATTCAGATGCAATTTTGAGGTTTTGGATCAAAATATTATATGTGAAAATGTTAAACCTGTGGGAAAAGGTTCTTGGCTGAAATAATTGGCCGAGAAAGACATTGTTTTGACAGATGTTGGCGATGCAGATGAATCTATTCAAGTACTGATTGGAGCTGATATAATCGGTAAACTATTGACCGGTCGAAGAGAAGTGTTGTCTTCTGGGCTAGTTGCAATGGAAACATTTTTTGGCTGGACATTAATGGGAAAAGTTCCTCAAGAAAGTTCATCTAAAGAAAATTTAGCGCTATCAGTTACTTCCATGTTTGTAAAAGAAGCAGAAATTTCCGACTTATGGAGATTAGATTTACTTGGAATAAGTGATCCAATCGAAAAGCTATCTAAGATGGAAATAGATCGTCAAGTGAAAGAACACTTTCTACATACAGTAACACGGAATAAAGACGGTCGTTATGAAATATCCTTGCCATGGGCTGAAGATAAACCACCTTTACCTGATAATTTGTGTTTAGCCAAGAAAAGGTTAACCAATGTCACACAAAAACTACTTGCGAGTAATATTTATGAAAAATATGAGGAAGTACTTTTAGGATGGCTTGGCGACAAAATTATTGAAGAGGTCCCTGAATGTGAAAGGTCCTTTTATGGACACTACTTACCTCATCGACCAGTTATAAAGGAGAATAGCACTACTCCAATTCGTCCAGTATTTGACGCATCAGCAAGAATCCAAAACCATCCATCTTTGAATCAATGTCTACACTGCGGTCCAAATCTCATTGAATTAATTCCTGACATACTTTTGCGATTTAGAGAAAATAAATTCGGTGTCTTAGCTGATATCAAGAAAGCGTTTTTGCAAATAAGCATCCGGAAAGAAGATCGGGATTTTTTACGTTTCCTCTGGTGGAGCAATCCAGAACAAAGTGAGCTTAGAATATTTCGTCATGCTAGAGTCGTTTTTGGAGTCAAGAGTTCACCTTTTTTGCTAGCTTCAGTAATAGAATACCATATTAAAAATGATGAAGAATACGACCCAGAACTTAAGCAAAGATTGTTGAGAAGCTTCTATGTTGACAATGCTGTTACGAGTGTCCGTACAGAGAAAGAGTTAAAGAGATTTATTACTTGCTCTAAAAACCTAATGTCTAAAGGCGGATTCGACCTAAGAGGATGGGAACATACAGAAGAGAGAAAGGACACGGAACACGGTAAAGAAGCTGTTGTACTTGGATTACACTGGAACAGATTTTCGGACATTTTAAAGGTAAATGTATCCTGGACGAAAGATGTAAATCTGGAGAAAATAACAAAACGTACTATGTTATCAGTGGCACATAAAGTTTTTGATCCAATTGGTTTTACTTCACCAGTCATGATTTGCCCCAAGATGATGTTACAGAAAACCTGGAAAATTGGTTTAACCTGGGATGAAGAAATTACCGGGGATCTAAAAAACGAGTTTATCGGATGGTTTCGTGAATTAAATATATTGGAAGAAATTGAGATTCCGCGATACATTCAAGTCACTCCAGATAATTTAAAAAAATGTACGCTTCATACATTTTGTGATGCTAGTAATCAGGCTTATGCTGCTGTTGTATTTTTGAGAATAGAAAAAGCTGATCAAGTGAAATTATTCCTTCTGGCTGCCAAATCCCGCATCAGTCCTTTAAAGTGCCCAACTATACCTCGAATGGAGCTTTTAGCGGCTTTGATTGGAGCTAGATTATCGAAATCAGTAACAGATGCATTCAGTTGGGAAAATATGGAAAGATATTTTTGGAGTGATTCCACGACAGTTCTTGCATGGATAATCAGAGAAGAGAACTGGTCAGTTTTCGTCAGGAACCGAGTTCAAGAAATAAGGAGTTTGACTGATCGTGTTAATCCTGGACGATAGGACCCATGCCCCAGCCCGCCCGGTTCCCGCTGTTCAATGTATTTTTCTAGTCAATTTTGTCCCCTTATTACTTCCGGTGTGAATTTTTTTTTTTTTTTTTTTAACACACTTGACATTGTGAGTTTTTTTGCTTTTCTTCCCATGCTATTCCTATGGGGTTTTTAGCCTTTTTTTCCCTCTTTTTCTACATTCTAAAGTAGCGGCGGTATTTTGTGATGGAAAGCATATGAGTTCAGACTGTTTTACGGCACGAAAGATGAGTTTTAATGAGAAACAGAATGTTCTAAAGGATAAGAAGTGCTGATTCCTCTGTTTGGGGTCAGGTCACACTACCAAACAGTGTAAAGCTGTCCTGAAGTGTTTTATCTGTGATAGAAAACATTCCACCGTGATGTGCCAAAATCTTGATAAAGGCAAAACAAATGAAAGAGAAGAGAAAGAAAAGTCAAATGAAAGTGAAGTAAATATGGCAAATTTCAATAAAAATCCAAGGGTATTTCTTCAAACTCTAAAAGCAAAAGTCGTCTCTGATAATAAAGAAAAGGATATTCGTCTAATTTTGGATACTGGTTCACAAAGATCGTATATTTTGAAGAAATTAGCAGAAGAAATGAAATATGCAGCCATTAAAAAAGAAAAGGTTGTACATTCACTTTTTGGCGGAGTCTCAACCAAAGAATATGAACATAGCTTTTATAAAATAAGATTAAGAGATTTGACAGGGAAATTCAGATGCAATTTTGAGGTTTTGGATCAAAATATTATATGTGAAAATGTTAAACCTGTGGGAAAAGGTTCTTGGCTGAAATAATTGGCCGAGAAAGACATTGTTTTGACAGATGTTGGCGATGCAGATGAATCTATTCAAGTACTGATTGGAGCTGATATAATCGGTAAACTATTGACCGGTCGAAGAGAAGTGTTGTCTTCTGGGCTAGTTGCAATGGAAACATTTTTTGGCTGGACATTAATGGGAAAAGTTCCTCAAGAAAGTTCATCTAAAGAAAATTTAGCGCTATCAGTTACTTCCATGTTTGTAAAAGAAGCAGAAATTTCCGACTTATGGAGATTAGATTTACTTGGAATAAGTGATCCAATCGAAAAGCTATCTAAGATGGAAATAGATCGTCAAGTGAAAGAACACTTTCTACATACAGTAACACGGAATAAAGACGGTCGTTATGAAATATCCTTGCCATGGGCTGAAGATAAACCACCTTTACCTGATAATTTGTGTTTAGCCAAGAAAAGGTTAACCAATGTCACACAAAAACTACTTGCGAGTAATATTTATGAAAAATATGAGGAAGTACTTTTAGGATGGCTTGGCGACAAAATTATTGAAGAGGTCCCTGAATGTGAAAGGTCCTTTTATGGACACTACTTACCTCATCGACCAGTTATAAAGGAGAATAGCACTACTCCAATTCGTCCAGTATTTGACGCATCAGCAAGAATCCAAAACCATCCATCTTTGAATCAATGTCTACACTGCGGTCCAAATCTCATTGAATTAATTCCTGACATACTTTTGCGATTTAGAGAAAATAAATTCGGTGTCTTAGCTGATATCAAGAAAGCGTTTTTGCAAATAAGCATCCGGAAAGAAGATCGGGATTTTTTACGTTTCCTCTGGTGGAGCAATCCAGAACAAAGTGAGCTTAGAATATTTCGTCATGCTAGAGTCGTTTTTGGAGTCAAGAGTTCACCTTTTTTGCTAGCTTCAGTAATAGAATACCATATTAAAAATGATGAAGAATACGACCCAGAACTTAAGCAAAGATTGTTGAGAAGCTTCTATGTTGACAATGCTGTTACGAGTGTCCGTACAGAGAAAGAGTTAAAGAGATTTATTACTTGCTCTAAAAACCTAATGTCTAAAGGCGGATTCGACCTAAGAGGATGGGAACATACAGAAGAGAGAAAGGACACGGAACACGGTAAAGAAGCTGTTGTACTTGGATTACACTGGAACAGATTTTCGGACATTTTAAAGGTAAATGTATCCTGGACGAAAGATGTAAATCTGGAGAAAATAACAAAACGTACTATGTTATCAGTGGCACATAAAGTTTTTGATCCAATTGGTTTTACTTCACCAGTCATGATTTGCCCCAAGATGATGTTACAGAAAACCTGGAAAATTGGTTTAACCTGGGATGAAGAAATTACCGGGGATCTAAAAAACGAGTTTATCGGATGGTTTCGTGAATTAAATATATTGGAAGAAATTGAGATTCCGCGATACATTCAAGTCACTCCAGATAATTTAAAAAAATGTACGCTTCATACATTTTGTGATGCTAGTAATCAGGCTTATGCTGCTGTTGTATTTTTGAGAATAGAAAAAGCTGATCAAGTGAAATTATTCCTTCTGGCTGCCAAATCCCGCATCAGTCCTTTAAAGTGCCCAACTATACCTCGAATGGAGCTTTTAGCGGCTTTGATTGGAGCTAGATTATCGAAATCAGTAACAGATGCATTCAGTTGGGAAAATATGGAAAGATATTTTTGGAGTGATTCCACGACAGTTCTTGCATGGATAATCAGAGAAGAGAACTGGTCAGTTTTCGTCAGGAACCGAGTTCAAGAAATAAGGAGTTTGACTGATCGTGTTAATCCTGGACGATAGGACCCATGCCCCAGCCCGCCCGGTTCCCGCTGTTCAATGTATTTTTCTAGTCAATTTTGTCCCCTTATTACTTCCGGTGTGAATTTTTTTTTTTTTTTTTTTAACACACTTGACATTGTGAGTTTTTTTGCTTTTCTTCCCATGCTATTCCTATGGGGTTTTTAGCCTTTTTTTCCCTCTTTTTCTACATTCTAAAGTAGCGGTGGTTCCCGCCCACCCACCCCCACCACCGCCAAGAGTTATACTAGGCGAGTCGTGTTAATCCTGGACGATAGGACCCATGCCCCAGCCCGCCCGGTTCCCACTGTTCAATGTATTTTTCTAGTCAATTTTGTCCCCTTATTACTTCCGGTGTGAATTTTTTTTTTTTTTTTTTTTTTAACACACTTGACATTGTGAGTTTTTTTGCTTTTCTTCCCATGCTATTCCTATGGCTACTCCTAATTCCTATGTTATGGAAATATATTCCCAGTGAAATTAACCCATCGGATCTACCCTCTAGAGGTTGTAAAGCCAAACAACTTGTCTCTCTCAAATGGTGGGAGGGTCCATCGTGGCTTAAGAATCCATATGAGTATAATAAACATATGGATTTCATCTGCCAGAATATAAATGAAGAAGACGTTGAAAGAGAAAAGTTAAAATCTACAAAATTACTGATAAATGTAGATGAAAATTCACAGAATACTTTGTACTATCACTATTTTTCATGTTATGAGAAAATCGTTCGCCTTATGGGATGGATTCTCCGTTTTAAACATAATACTAGTAATACAAAGGATAAAGTGAAAGGAGAATTGACAAGTCAGGAATTTCACAAAACAGAAATGAAAATAGCGTGGATGATTCAGAAAGAAGCTTTTTCCTCTAAAGATTATGAGAAATTGAAAACTCTTGAGACTTTCAAAGATGAGGAAGATATAATACGCGTGAAAACTAAAATTTTGTACAGACAAGACAAGAAGGATTTTCTCACACCTATCGTTCTACCATCTAATCATGAAGTTGTTAAACGACTAATTTCATATTTTCATCTGAAAAATTGTCACGCAGGTCCTCAGATACTTTTAAATTTGATTAGAGAAAAATATTGGATTTTGAATGGAAGAAGAACTGTGACATCTGTTTTATCTAAATGTACTACATGTAAAAGATTCAACTCTAAGAACGTGGAATCTTCGCCTATTTCTCTACCAGAAAATCGAGTAAAAGATGCAGCTGTGTTTCAGATCATTGGTATTGATATGGCTGGTCCTTTGTTTCTGAAAGACAATCAAAAGAGTTGGGTTATCTTGTTCACATGTGCTATCTATCGGGCAGTACATTTTGAGCTTGTTACATCAGCATCTACCGATGTTTTTTTGATGGCTTTAAGAAGATTTATATCTCGTAGAGGAAGATGTTCCATTATATATTGCGATAATGGCTCTAATTTTGTTGGTGCAGCCAACTATTTGAAACGACTGAACTGGAATCATATACAAAAGGATGGAGCAACCAATTCAATTGAATGGTAATTCAATCCGCCAACTGCGGCGTGGTGGGGCGGATGGTGGGAGAGGCTCATCAGACTGATGAAAGATCTATTAAAAAGAGTCCTTGGGCGAGCGTGCTTGAATTATGAAGAAATGATTACTGTATTGTCTGATTGCGAAAGCATTATCAATTCTCGACCTTTGACTTACATGTCAGAGCAAGAATCTATTAAGCCAATTTCTCCTGCCATGTTTTTGAAAGATATTCATGAATATATTGTCCCAGACATTGATGCAGTCGAGGGAAACTCTTTCAAACGAAGGCTTAAATATAGACAAGCACTGCAGAAAAGTTTAAGAAATCGATTTAGATCAGAGTATTTGGGCTTACTTATTCAGCGACCGAATGTGAGAAGAAGCCAACAGACAGTTTCTGTAGGAGACATTGTATTGGTGGGAGCGGACAATAAAAAAAGGATGCACTGGCCATTAGGACGCATCATAGAGCTTATTCATGGCAAAGATGGAAAAGTGCGCCTCGTAAAGTTACAAACATCTCATTCAGAGATACTTCGACCAATACAAAGAATCTATCCTCTAGAAGTATCATCTAGTGACGGTGCTGAAAATACGTTTCCTAATCCAGCTGTGAAGGAAGCACAAATTGAAAAGCCTTTGGAGGATAAGTCCTGCAGGGAACTTAGAAAGACTAGATCTGGAAGACTAATTAAAATGCCAGATAGACTGATTTTATGAAGTTTATGAAATCTTCTAGAGATGTCAAAATGTAGAGTTTTGATTATAAGATATAATCAAAAGGTGGGAGGATGTTAGATATTGTCCATGTTTTATTTTATTCTCTGTTAGATATTGTCCATGTTTTATTTATTTCTCTCATTTTTATATTTTAACTCACGTGATGTATTTTTGTTATTGTAAAAAAAAAAAGAAAAAAAAAAAAAAAAAAAAAAGATTATTGAGATGATGCTCGTGAGCGTGCATCTAGTTTTTTTTTTTTTCTGAGTATTCAAATTTTTCAAGGGAAGAAAAGCAGCAAATAGATTTTGTTGTTGGAATTTATTTAGTTTTTAGAAAGCTTAGGAGTTTAAAATAACTTCTTTTGTATGCTTTAAGTTTATTTGGCGTCCGCGATTATAACTAGTAAGCTAGAGAGTTAAAATAACTTTCTTTTTGTACGCTTAAATAACATTGCCCACAGCATGCAACTGATTTTAAAATTATACATCTATAAATAAATTTTTAAAAATGGCTGACCATAGACAATAATAAATACGAAATTTTTTTTTGTGCAGCATTGTATAAAAGCTCAGCACAACATCGTTAACAGAAAACACGGTGGGTGGGTGATTATATCGCAGGTAATATAAAAGGCAATTTCTATTTATAACTTTTGTTTAAGAAAATTATTTGATAAGATTATCTTATATTTTGTTGAAGATTAGCGAAAATTGAATTCTATTCAATATCAGAAATTTTGTATCTGTAATATTCTAGATAATAATTACCGATATAATTTTAAAATCGAATTTGTTTTTTGTGTAATATATGTAATACATTTCTGAAAACAGATACAATCAAACGTAGATGCAGTGTTTAATTGTCTGAAACTATATATTAATCCGAAAATTTCTGTTTATAAAGGCTTTAAATTGTAACGTAAAATATTTACCACACATTAGAAATAAACATTTGATATACATATACATATACAGGGTGTTTCAAAACTCATGGGCAAAAATTAAGGAGTGGTATAAAATATCTAAACAAGCCCTTTTCACCATACAATGCATCGGCGGAGAGCAAGCGGTGACCGCTAGAGGGCGCTGTAATAGAAAGTATGAGGCATAATATGAGGCAAAGTATGAAGCATACACGTAATGAGGCATTGTCTTTGCGCAGCAAAATTGTGACTTTCGAAACAGCCTTTATGCGAACTTTGTGGCACGACACTTTAAATGCTATAAATAAAGTTAGCATTTATCTTAAAAAAACAGATCTTGATTTATTTACAGCTATTAACTTGTTGAAAGGGTTGAATGTAAATATTGCATCCTTTAGAGATCAATTTGATGTTAAAAGAAAGATCTCAATTGCTATCTCCACATGTAGCGACTTCACCTATAAGGATCAGGGAAAAAGACTGAGAAGAAAAAAATTTACTGGTGGTACTCTCGAATCCGAAACAACTAGCCATCTAACTCTTCAAGAATTTGAAAAACTTAAAGTTGAAACTATATTTGTGATAGTCGATAGATTAAATTCAGAAATGATAAAACGAATTGATGCTTATAACTCAGTATGCAGCATTTTCAATTTCATTAATAAATTAGGTCTTGAACAAATAAAGGAAGAATCAGTTAAAAATTTTCTTGAAGTTTATGAAGGAGAAGTAGATTTTGAAGCCACAGAATCTGAAGTCATTCAATTTTCACAAAATTTGTTAAGCTGTAGCTTAGAAAAAAAATCACCCTTGATACATATTTATGATCATATGTTTAAAAACAAGTTAAATGAGATTTTTCCAAATATGTTTATTGCATTACGTATTTATTTAATTCTACCGATACCAAATTGCGAAGCCTTGAGAGCAAACTCCAAATTAGAGAGAGTTCTATCTCTTCGAAGAACAAAAATGCAGCAGAATAAGCTGCAATGTTTGGCTTTGCTGTGCTCAGAGCACGATTTAACAAGCAACCTGGATTTTAAAGATGTAATTGAGACTTTCAGCGTGGCAAAGGCTAGGAAGAAGCCAATTTAATTTTTTTATTCTGTAAAATATATTCATTAAAGTTTTTGATGCAGCAGCTTTTCCTTTGGTTGGTGAGTTAGATTCTTTTGTTGTTAATATATATATATATATATATATATATATATATATATATATATTATTAATTTTTTGCAAACAGTTTCAGAGTTCATTTAAATGGTAGTGAAAATCTTATTCTAATATGACCATTGTAAAATTTTATCTAATGATGAACATTCATACTAAAGAAAAAGAAAAATGTGTGTGTGGGGGGGGGGGGGGGGGCTCCGCTATTATCACAGCCCCGGGCCCTTAAATGGGTAAACTAGGCTCTGGCTCGAGGGTGCTGTAATGGCAAGTATAAAGCGCGCGTTTTCTTACACATCGTCATTTCCACTGTGGATTTCAGCAAGCAAGGCGACATACAGTAATCAGGAAAAGGCGGACATGCATTTTATGTAGGGTCTGGCGAATGGGAATGCTCTGGAAGCTGCAAGACTGTTGTGGTATTTTTCGGTCTGGCACGTGTCTTCTCGGGAAACGCTGCCTGTACAGTCTTGCAGCTTCCAGAGCATTCCCATTCGCCAGACCATACATAAAATGCATGTCCGCCTTTTCCTGATTACTGTATGTTGCCATGCCTGCAGAAGTTCACGGTAGAAATGACGATGTTAAGAAAACGCGCGCTTTATACTTTCCATTACAGCGCCCTCTAGCGGTCACCGCTTGCTCTCCGCCCATGCATTGTATGGTGAAAATTGCTTGTTTAGGTTTTCTACCACCCCTTAAATTTTTGCCCATGAGTTTTGAAACACAATATATGTATATACAATAGCTGTACCATTATTTAATCAATGGTTATAAATTACATGGATAAAATTTCGTGTTATGGAAACTTGGTGTCAACAATATATTTAGTACCGTTGTCAGTGCGAACGTTCAAAAGTTTGCTCCTAGTCTTATGTTAAGCAAAAAGGTTACATGTTCGTTTTATACGATTTAATAGGAGGATACAACATTAACTAATTGGAAATCAAAAGAGAGTATTATGTAAAGGGAGTATTGTGTATAATATCTAAATTTTAGTAGTGTATTTTATTTTATTTTATTTTATTTTTAACTTTTGATCTTACCATCGCACTAATCATCTTTTGTATCTTTATTTAATATTCTTAAATTTATGTATTTCATTAGAGCAAAATTTTAATATTATCATTTGTATTATAGTGTTGAAATAGAATTCGTTTCTTAAACAAAATGTAACTGCAAATAAAAATCAATATAATTTCATTGTAATTAATAAATGTCTTATATTCCCTAAAGAGAAAAAGAAAAAAAAAAAAAAAAAAAAAAAAAAAGGTTTTCATGGTAAAATAGTATTGTTATAATGAATTATAACTGCTTGTTCGTTTTTAATATTTCATAATTAAAATCTCTATTCTGTAAAAAAAAAAAAAAGAAAGAAAAAAGATAGGTTTTCTTAGCTATATTTATGTTAGTTTCAAAACGCTTTGAAATCACATGTATTGCACGGTAGGAAGATATTCAATTCTGAGAAGTATTTTTGGTCAAGAATTCTTTGTATATATTTTTTTTCTCTTGAGAATTGTAAGCAAACAAAAAAAAAAAGGAGGCTTCTCCCCTCGCATTTTTTCTTACAAGAGAGGTGTGTCCCTCTCTTTCTTTCATTCATTGCTTCCGTGGGAAACAGTTCTGTTTTTTTTCCTTGTTTCCAAGCGGAGTAAAGTGTGTCTTTCGTAGGTCGCTGAAGGTCAGCGTAGTGGGTGTGGCGGTCACAGATGTGCCTCTCAGCTGTTCAGTCTTCGGTTACAGTGGGGGAGTGAAATGGAAAAATTCTCTCGGAGATTAGAATACCTGTCCACCTGAGGGGGCGAATTGAGGTCGTGCAAGTTTTGCTGACTGTATGGGCGTGTGTATTTTGTTTGAGAAATATTTTTAAATGAGGGCGTATTAATTTTTAGTGGGAGTGACCAAGGAGGATATTTTGGGGTAGTTATAGCGAATGAGACTCTCTTTTTTTTTAGCCGTGTGGAATGGCAACGAATCAGAAGTTGTTTTTTGTTCAGAGGATTGCGTATCTTGAGTGGTACGGTTTTTCGAGTGGTTGTAAGAGATTTTTGTTGTGCGGTTTTTGTTTTAAGGGAGAGGGGCTTTTGCCCTCTCCCAAAAAAACGACTGGGGAGTTTGAGTAGATGTTACCTGACGCCTCGCTGTGCTTGGTTGGAGTCTCTTTTTCTCTGGGATTGCTCGTGGGATGTTGAACCTCTCATCGATGGCTGACCGGTATTCCCCTCATCGCTTCCGTGGCCTGAAAAGAATTGAGCTAAGTCTTGCTAAGGTTTAGCTAAGTCGTCGTGGAATGATGAAAAAAGATCACGATACGTTGTGAGTGCTCGGCGACTTCAGTGAGTGCTTGCCTAGATGTTTGAATAGATTTTGTAGATCAGGAGTTTGCTTCGCTCTACTTCTTGACGGCTGATAAATCGTGAGTCTGGAAAACCTAGAGAAATGGAGGTAATGTGACTCCTCCTGGCAGCCTGTTAAGTAGTATTTTTGTTCATTTTGCTTTAATCCCTTTTCTTCGTAACTACTTAAATATGTGTGAAATTATCATCTTCTATGTTTTGTGAAATCAGTATAAAAACTTTGAGATATGTTTTAGAGAAAGGAAAAAAAATATATATATATCACTGCCTTGTCCGCGTCAGTGTTTAGTGTTTGTTAGAAGGTGTTATATGTTATAAAGAGTATACCTTTGTACTTTGATTGTGACTACATTAATTAATGATTGAAATATATGATGCGTGTAAATCAAAATTCTACTTCAAAAATAAAACTATTTCAGTTTTAAAAGCTAATTTCTACTTGTATGTTTTTATTTAGATATTACATTCCTGTTACTGTGTTAATTGAAACTTACTAAAAAAAAAAAAAAAAAAAATAAAATATGGGTTTTTGTTTTGATAATTCAGGATTAATCTTTGGGGGACTAAAAGAAATGAAAAGTGAAAATTTTCTTATAGGAAATTATTGTTTCCTTTCGAGCTGGGTTGGGAATTCTGGTACTCATTAGAGCCTTGTAATAGACAAAAAAAAAAAAAGGGGGCAAACTAAATTAAGAGTTAATTCGTTGGTTGAATGTTAGTCCATAGGTTTTATTTCTTTTTTATTTTCCTTTGTGTTTGGTGACTATACTTTCAGTATAATTTGGCAGACAATTGTTTTAAAATTAAAATAGGAGGATAAAATTCAGTTCTATTATTCTTGTGAATTACTTTGAAAAAAAAATTGAATTTGAAAGATAAATTTTGTTTTTTAGGCAAGGAGCAGAATTGTTTTTTTTTTCTGTGTTGTAATTCCAGATTATACAATGTTTAGATTAATTAACTATTAATTTTAGAAGTTATACTCTGTTAAGTAAAAGTTTAAATCTTTATTTAACTTCCTCTGGTTTGGGATTTGGGTCTTGTGTTTTTTTTGGTATATTCACCAACTTTTTATTTATTTTCTAATTTGAGGGAGGTTGTAATTAATTCTAGGATTTTTAATGTAACAGTGTTACTGATAAGTTAATTTAGTAGGAGTTATCTAATGAGTACTTGTAACGTTTTGTACTAAATTAATAAAAAGAATTATTTTATCCACTATACGATCTACTTGTAAAAATTTAATGCTAATATATAAGTGAAATTAATATGAAAGTTAATAATTTAATTTATGAATGAAATATTAATCATAATAAATGGTGCCTCTGGGAAAATGTAAGGGAATTTTTTTTTGCTTTTTAGGTTTCTTTTAGTTGAGGTGCCTTCAAAATTTTTGTTAAAGTCGTTTTTTTTTAATTAGCTCTCTTATATGTGGGTATATCTGATTATTTTGTATTCTTATATGTGTTTTTGTTTCCATTTCTATGTATCGACCGAGACCTGAAGGGAGTGGAGATTTTAAAAATATTTCAAGCTTAGTTGTAGAAGAACCATGGTCCAATTTAGATGTAAATTTACAATTGTGATTTTGGGAAAGTTTGCTTTATGAAGGTCAGCGGTGGTGAGTTACCACTTCTTTTTTTCACTATCAATAATCTGAAAAATTTCTTGAATATAACTGTCTCATATCTTTTAAAAAAAAAAAAAAAAAATTTTGATTTTTATTAACTTACATGTGTGAAAATGTTTTTAAGGAGGAATTTTTATATTTAAGTAAATGCTATTAATTGTCTGGGAATAGAAAATTTCTGTGGATGTTTCACACATTGAAAATAGGGTATGAGCAATGTATGTGGAAAATTTTCAAATTTTGTGCAAAAAAAAAAAAAAATTGGCTTGGAAGTAAGATAAAAATCCCTCCTTATAAAATTTTTTTTTGGTTGTGTTGACAATGGTGATATATGCATATAGTATTTTGGTTTTTTTTTGTCTATACACATGCATATTTCTTCTGTTATCTTTAAAAAATTTTTATATACATACATTATTTTGCTACTTTTTGATATACACACATTATTTCACATATTTGATAAATATACTGTATCTTTACCTTATGAACTACATTTTAAACCTTATGAACTACATTGGGTGGTAATTTCAAAACAAATTATATGTGAGGTGTCTGCCTCTTTTATGGAATTTAGGAAGTTTTTTTTTGTAGAAAAGAAATTTTTTTTTGGAAAAATTTGTGTGAAATTTTTGAACTTTTTGTGAGACAACAAATTAAACAAAAAAAAAAAAAAAAAAGAGGAGATAGGAGTTATGATTGAAATTTTGGTCTCCTTGGGTAGAAGTTAAAAAAATTTTTTTTTCTTATCCCGTAGTTTTTTTTAGAGTTAAATTGAAGGTGTTTTTTGTGTAAATTTTATTTTGCAAATTTTCGTTTGTATTTTGAAATTGCCACTAGATATATATATATACACATATACATATTCTTATTAATTTATATACAAATAATGTTTACACTTTTTACAACAAAGTAGTCTGTATTTTACACAAGATTTATGAAAGAAAAAAAAAAGAAAAATTGTTTTTAAGTTTGCAAAATGTCTTACATAGTAAAAATTTTTTTTTGTGTGTTATTGTAAAATTTGTATGGGCTATACATACTTGTGTGAAAGATACAATTGCTAGGACTTTTATTTGAAGCTAAGCTGCAGTTAATTATTAGAGACATTTGATGAAAGCTAACAATTGTGTTTTTGTAAATTTTATGGTATTAGTTTTGTGTTTTTAAAAAAGCTAACATTCCTTTTACTAGTTGCTTTGCGTTAGTAATTTTGGTTTAGGTTAATATTTTTTTTTCTTCTTTTTGTCAAAAAAAAAAAAATGGTTGTAGAGGAAAGTACAGATCAAGGTGGGGCAGGTGGGCCGACTAACACAAATGGCCCAAAAGGTTTGGTCGGTGCAATTATTGCACAGGACCCCGAAATCGTTACGTCCCAGAGAAGGGGAATTCTCTTAGATAAATTGTCGTTTATACCAATTTTCACCGGAGGTGACCCTAATTTTAGTGTAAATGATTTTTTGGCAAAAGTTAAGGAAATTGCTACATTTTTACTTTGGAAGCCGGAAGACTATGTCTTCGCCGCATCTCAGAGATTGGCTGGTTCAGCCCTGCGGGTGTTTAAGACACACCAGGACAAAATCAAAACTTTTGCTGACTTCGAAAAATTTTTGAAGGACAGGTTCGGGGAGAAAAAGGATATAGGTGAAATTTTCAAGTCTTTTTGGAATGTCATGCAGGATGACAAAACGCCGGTCGCCGATTTTATCGCGAGTGCGCGGTGTAAAGCTCGTCAAATTGTCAAGGCTCAGAAAATTCCTGAGACTAGTTGGACTGACACCGAAAATGAGTGGTTACTGGCTATGCTGATGAATAATTTGAGACCTGAAATTAGGCGCGGAGTTGTTGCCAGGGCGCCAGTAACTATTGAGGAACTTGAGGCGGTCGCTTTGGCGGAGGAAAAGGCATTTAAGGCGGTGCAAATTCAGCATTCACCCCAAGAATTTGAGCTGGCTTGTGCAGCTCAGTCCTGTGCGCAGCAAACTGCGTCGGAGGCACAAGCGCAGCAGCTAAGCAGCCTCACAAGCATTATAGCTGATCTCACCGACCAAATTTCGAAACTTAGCACTAAAGTGCAAAATTTAGAGTCAAAAAATCAGTCCAGGCCTTCGCAAGAAAATATTAGACCAACCCTGCGAAGTAAAAGTGAGGTCACATGTTACAATTGCGGCTACAAAGGGCATTATAGCAGGGAGTGCCAACTTCCCAGGCGTCAGCGAAATAACAGAGAGGATAGGAGGACAAGTGGTAGAGGTGGATACAGTGGTGGAGTGCAGGATAGTAGGGGGCAGCAAAATGACAGTAATGGGTATTTAAACTAATAGGGGTCTCGCCGAGCAGGGCAGAGGTGAGAGACCCTCTTGATGAAAATTTACTGCCCAATAGTAGGGAGGTGTCTTTTAGCAATTGGTCAAAAGGGGTTCAGGGAAAACTTCCTATAATCGAATTTAACTTTAATCAGCATAACTACTTCGCTTTGGTTGACTCGGGTTCATCTTGTAATTTGATCTCAGAACATACTTTAGAGGGGATCAGTGTAAATAAACAACCATGTTCTGTGGGATTGAGATCCTTGTTAGGGGGCGAGGTAGCCTTGAGGAACAAGTGCAATATAAAATTTAATTTGGGTGAAAAGGCATTCGAGGAGTCTTTCATTATTAGTGACGGCGTTTTGTCGCCAAATTTTCAAATCATCTTGGGTGTCCCATGGCTCATCAAAAATGGTATTAAGATGGATTTTAAAAATAAAATTTTGGGGAATGGGGAATTTGAAGTAAATTTTATGGCAAATCAGTTTGAGTCTGTAAATTTTTGTGAAACTCTGTATAAACCTGTAAATATTTATGCGAAAAGCAAGTATGTTGTCCCGGCTAGGTCTGAAATGTTTGTAAATGTAAAATCTCAGGGTATTAATAATTTTTCTTCAGACTTAGTGTTTTTGTATCCAAACAGAGTAATAGCAGATGCTGCTTTAATTGGAAATGCGGTTTGCCCAAATAATATGAATGAGTTAGTAGTTAAAAAAATTAATGTTAGTGACTCCCCTGTACATATCAACAAAAATACGCATGTGGGCTTTATGGAACCAATTTTCGAGAGTCTAGAGGAGACCTCTCATTGTGCGGAAGTTACCGAGGTTGGGGATGTTGATCAAATTAATTTAGAATGGAGCACAAAATTTAATCTTGAACATTTGGATGAAAACTTAAAAGCGCGAGTTAAAACCTTTTTAGAGAAAAACAAAGATGTTTTTGCAGCATCGGTGCTCGATCTTCCCGGTTGCGATACGGTGATGCACAACATCAGAGTAGCTGATAATGTGCCGGTTAAGTGTAGTCCGTATCGTGTACCATACAACCTTCGTGCTGAAATGGATCAGCAAATCAATACCTTAATGGAGGCAAATATTTTGGTCCCGTCAAATTCTAATTACGCATCCCCCGTTATTTTAGTAAAAAAAGCTGACGGCTCTTTTCGGCTCGCGTGCGATTTCCGCCGCCTCAACAAAAAAATCTTAAGTGACAACTACCCCTTGCCTAATATCAGTGAAACTATAGACTCCCTGTCTGGCGCCAAATATTTTACGACATTAGATTTGACAAGTGGGTTTTTTCAACAGAAAATCCCGGAGGAGCAACAGCATTTAACAGCCATTGTCACGCACGACAAATTACTCCAGTGGACCAGGAGCCCTTTCGGATTAAAATCTTCTCCTGCGGCTTTTCAACGGCTGATGAATGTCGTTTTGAGTGATTTAAAAAGTTTAAATATTCTTATATATATTGATGATATCTGTGTTGCCTCCTCCGATGTAGAGTCCCACTTGCACAAATTAAATTTAGTCTTTAATCGCCTCAGAGAAAATAAGCTAAAATTAAAGCCATCAAAATGTAATTTTTTTCAATCAGAGATAACTTTTTTAGGTTTCAGAGTCTCAGACGGTAAAATTTTCCCGGCTAAGAAAAATGTCGAGGTTATTGACAAATTTAAGCGACCTACAAATCGTAAGCAAGTGAGGTCTTTTCTGGGCTCTATTGGTTTCTATAGGCGTCACATCAGTGACTATTCGAAACGGACCTTTAACCTGACCAACCTGACTAAAGAAAAAAATAAATTTGTCTGGAATGAGGAGGCTGAGGCAGAATTTAGAGACCTTAAGGAAGCACTTGCTGAGATTCCTTCCCTTCGTTTGCCTGACATGTCAAAGGAATTTATTATTTATACCGACAGTTCTGCAGTTGCAATGGGTTCTGTCTTGTGCCAGGAGGATGAAACTGGTTTTCCACACCCTGTAGCTTTTGCTAGCCGAAAACTTAAGGAGGTTGAGAGTAGGTACTCAGCTACTGAAAGGGAATTGTTGGCGGTGGTTTGGGCAGTACAATACTTCAAGTGCTATGTTTTCCACCGAAAGTTCATAGTGTATACAGACCACGCCGCACTAACGCATGCTCTAAAGTTAAGGGATCCCACGTCTAGGATTGCCAGATGGTTGTGCGCACTCAGTGAATTTAACTTTGAGCCGAGATACATTAAGGGAAAGTGCAATTCAGTGGCGGATTTTTTGTCCAGGTATGTTGACCACACTTTGGAATTTAGCAGGAATGAGGATGTTGCTGAGTGTAATTTTGTCGAGAATTCTGGGCAGGAGATACAAATTTTGGGGAACAGTTCATTGTTGAGTGAAATTCAGTTAGCTCAGGAAAAAGATCATTTTTGTAAATATGTTAGCGCGCGTCTTTGTAAAGATTTAACTGTAAAACCTGTTGCGTATAAATTTTTTGTTAGAAATGAAATTATAATGTGTCAAAAATTGTCGCCAAAATCAAAACGTGAAGCTGGTGAAAAAATTGTTCTGCCGAAGGCTTTGGTGCCAAAAATTTTCAGTTTGACGCATGATTCTGCCCTAGCATGCCATGCTGGTTTTTATAAAACTTTTAATCGTATCCGTGAAAATTTCTTTTGGCAAGGCATGTATGCAAATGTAAAAAGACTTTTGGCCTCTTGCCAGTCTTGTTTGGAGTTGAGAGCTTATAAACCCAAAAGGTTAGCCGAACTCCAAAGGTTAGAAATCCCCGACGCCCCTTTTTCGACCATACACTCAGATATTTGTGGGCCTTATCCCACTACTGAGAGGGGAAATAAATTTGTAATTGTGTACATCGACAGTTTCTCGAAATGGCCTGAAGCATTCGCAATCCCTAACATAACCTCGGATACCATCGCCGATACTCTGGCTGAATTTATTTGTAGGCACGGTACTCCCGCAAAATTTGTTACTGACAAAGGTAAAAATTATATGAGTCAAGCCATCGCTCAGGTCTATAAACAGTTAGGTTTAACTCATGTACACACGTCCAGTTTCCACCCAGCTTCAAATTCTCAGGTCGAGCGGATTCACTCAACAATGAACCGCGCCCTTGCTCACCTGGTAAATGATCACCATGACGATTGGGATATAAAGTTAAAGTTTGCTTTATTAGCTTTGAGGTCAAGTGTCCATTCCACAATTGATGAGTCTCCTTTCTTTATAACTTATGGTCGTGATATTAGGTTGCCTTACAACACTCTGTTAGAAAATAATGTTATAAATTATAATGACCAGCCATCTTATTGCGAGAATTTGATCCCTACTCTAAGACAGGTGTATGCACGAACTCGGAATTTGTTGGAACAGGCGGCTTGTAAGCAGGAAAAAGCTCGCAGTAAAATAGCCTGTGATAAGAAACTTAAAGTAGGTGACCTGGTAATGCTATTTACCCCTACTATAAAGCCTGGTCTTTGCAAAAAGTTTGTTAAATGCAATAGTGGTCCTTTCCGTGTTCTTAGAAAATTAAGCTCAGTTAATTTTGAGATACAACAACTTAGTAACTTAAAAAATGTGCAGATAGTTCATGTCGACAGACTGTCAAAAATTGTAGACAAACCAGTTTTCCCGGTTTTAGAGAGTTTGGATCAAATTGCTGCAAATCCCAGTTAATAATCAGAATCAGCAAGTCAATTTAGGTCAACCTGAGGGTGGTATGGATAATTTACTGGAAAGTAATCAGTTTCAGGGTGGAAATTATGGTGGGTTTAGTGCCGCAAACTTTTATAATGTTTTTTTGCCCACAGATCAGGGGCAGGGTAGTGAAATTTTTGTTCAGGAAATTCAACCGGTTCCATCTTCTTTTGATGCCAACTTAGTAAGCCCCGAGGTCTCTCACCCTGTGCCCTGTCCTGCTCACATTGAACAAAGTGTATCTCCGACAGTAAGCGAAGCCGAGCGCGACAATTGTAATATTGAGGAAACTACTCCAAAAAGTCTTAGGACAACAAAAAATGAACTGAGTGTGAAAACGGTTTCTAGGCCAACACA
The DNA here is from genome assembly GCA_963930645.1 of Salticus scenicus. Classification (NCBI taxonomy): domain Eukaryota; kingdom Metazoa; phylum Arthropoda; class Arachnida; order Araneae; family Salticidae; genus Salticus; species Salticus scenicus. The sequence goes on along the minus strand of OZ005650.1, from coordinate 143,309,578 downwards.
TGATTACAATCTTCGCCCACGTAACAACCTTCGATTTTGAGATACATTTTGGGGGTCAAAAGTTGTAAATAGTAATTTTTTTTTCTCTCTTTTATGATAGTTGTTCGCATGTATATGTTTAGTTTTTGTATTCTTTTTGTTGCAGCACCGTGTAATTGTTAGCATTCATATCAGTATTTTTCTTTGTAAATATTTATTTGTAATGTACATATGTATATAGATTTGCCGGCATTGTACTGTGGTATCATTTTAGTGTCAGAAATTGTTCTTTTATGCGCATGCGTAGTACCTTAAGGTTTTAGGGAATTTTTTTTTGGTTCGGGATATCATGTAAGGGGATTTGTCTCAGTCACAAGGTGGTAGGCTAAAAAAATTCTTTAAAATAAATTTGGGGTGGCAGGTCATGTTTACAATAAAAATGGCAGTTAGATTTTTTTTTGTTTGTTCTTTTTATCTCTCCGATACCTTGTCCTTCACAAAAACTGGTGGGGGTTTTCTTGTAAATAATTTAAGTTAGGAGGTTAATGTTAATATGTTTGTACCTGCCTCTCTGTGATCTGTGTTTTTCGGGCTTGCCTAAAAATTTGTGTTATAATTTTTGTTTATGTGTGAACATACCTTTGTTTTTTAGTATAAAGTGTATTTTTATTTCTGTTTATTCTGCATGTGAGACAGTGTATATTCTCTTTCATGATTATTGATGGTTTTCCTAGCAGTGATAGGTACAAATTGACGAAAATTTGTTTGTTTAGAAAAATTAGAACTCTCAAAAAAAAAAAAAAAAAAAAAAAAAAAAAAAAAAAAAAATTTTGGCTCTAATCTCTTTTTGTATCACAGTCTGTAATGATTGATGCTTGTAGAGAAAAGTGTCTCTTCTGCGTCGATAGGCGCGAGTCTTGTAGCATTGTTTTCTCTCTCCCTAAGGTTTAGTTGTGGTGTATATGGCTCTCATGGGTCGTATAAAAATTTTTTTATGTATAAAGATAAAAAAAAAAAAAAAATAAGGTTCTCAAATGTTGTGTTGTAAAAATTTATCATGTAATGGTTTTGTTTATTTGTATGTATATTTTTATATTTTCTGCATTTATGTATATTTATTGTGTTTTTTTTTCAAATTGTATGTGGGTTGCCAGGAGTGTTCATGTTGTCCCTGTTTTGGTAGTGGTTTATAAAAAAAAAAAATATGTCTAATCATTGCCCACTCTGGTCGTTAAGGTAGTTGGTCCAGGGGAATTGTGTCTATTCTGTCTGATAGCTAAGGGCGGTATAGGTAGCAAGTGTTAAGGGTGCATGTCAAGGCTGGTTTGGTAGAATCTGGTTGCGGTCCGACTGGTGCGGTATTGTGAATGCCTTCGTGGTTAAAAGTTTTGTGCCGTGCTATGTCATCGGTGATTGGCTAGATTTTTTTTTGGGAGTTTAAAAGTGTCGGTTAGGCTGGTGCACGTGTCCTTATGCTCTGCCATGTGGTTTTGGTTCAGGTTGGAGTTGGAAGTTGTGTCTGTGTGGATGTGTGAGTTTACGGAGGTCTTGAGGCTGTGTTAATACTTTTCAGGGAGGATTTCTGGGTTCAGACAATAGCTATTTTCTAGTTTGTAATATAAATGTCTTTGAGAGTGGCAGGTTCGATTTGCAGATAGAGACGTCTGTTTGCGGATCGAGGAAGGTTTGGGGCCTTAGCTGTCTTCTGTCTTAGGGTCGATGTTTGACTTTTTGATGGTTGGTCACTTTGCCTTTGAATTTTCAGCGGCTTTTCAAAAAAAAAATTTTTTGCAAAAATTTTTTTTTCATTGGGGTAACGGGGTGTTGTTATAATGAATTATAACTGCTTGTTCGTTTTTAATATTTCATAATTAAAATCTCTATTCTGTAAAAAAAAAAAAAAGAAAGAAAAAAGATAGGTTTTCTTAGCTATATTTATGTTAGTTTCAAAACGCTTTGAAATCACATGTATTGCACGGTAGGAAGATATTCAATTCTGAGAAGTATTTTTGGTCAAGAATTCTTTGTATATATTTTTTTTCTCTTGAGAATTGTAAGCAAACAAAAAAAAAAAAGGAGGCTTCTCCCCTCGCATTTTTTCTTACAAGAGAGGTGTGTCCCTCTCTTTCTTTCATTCATTGCTTCCGTGGGAAACAGTTCTGTTTTTTTTCCTTGTTTCCAAGCGGAGTAAAGTGTGTCTTTCGTAGGTCGCTGAAGGTCAGCGTAGTGGGTGTGGCGGTCACAGATGTTCCTCTCAGCTGTTCAGTCTTCGGTTACAGTGGGGGAGTGAAATGGAAAAATTCTCTCGGAGATTAGAATACCTGTCCACCTGAGGGGGCGAATTGAGGTCGTGCAAGTTTTGCTGACTGTATGGGCGTGTGTATTTTGTTTGAGAAATATTTTTAAATGAGGGCGTATTAATTTTTAGTGGGAGTGACCAAGGAGGATATTTTGGGGTAGTTATAGCGAATGAGACTCTCTTTTTTTTTAGCCGTGTGGAATGGCAACGAATCAGAAGTTGTTTTTTGTTCAGAGGATTGCGTATCTTGAGTGGTACGGTTTTTCGAGTGGTTGTAAGAGATTTTTGTTGTGCGGTTTTTGTTTTAAGGGAGAGGGGCTTTTGCCCTCTCCCAAAAAAACGACTGGGGAGTTTGAGTAGATGTTACCTGACGCCTCGCTGTGCTTGGTTGGAGTCTCTTTTTCTCTGGGATTGCTCGTGGGATGTTGAACCTCTCATCGATGGCTGACCGGTATTCCCCTCATCGCTTCCGTGGCCTGAAAAGAATTGAGCTAAGTCTTGCTAAGGTTTAGCTAAGTCGTCGTGGAATGATGAAAAAAGATCACGATACGTTGTGAGTGCTCGGCGACTTCAGTGAGTGCTTGCCTACATGTTTGAATAGATTTTGTAGATCAGGAGTTTGCTTCGCTCTACTTCTTGACGGCTGATAAATCGTGAGTCTGGAAAACCTAGAGAAATGGAGGTAATGTGACTCCTCCTGGCAGCCTGTTAAGTAGTATTTTTGTTCATTTTGCTTTAATCCCTTTTCTTCGTAACTACTTAAATATGTGTGAAATTATCATCTTCTATGTTTTGTGAAATCAGTATAAAAACTTTGAGATATGTTTTAGAGAAAGGAAAAAAAATATATATATATCACTGCCTTGTCCGCGTCAGTGTTTAGTGTTTGTTAGAAGGTGTTATATGTTATAAAGAGTATACCTTTGTACTTTGATTGTGACTACATTAATTAATGATTGAAATATATGATGCGTGTAAATCAAAATTCTACTTCAAAAATAAAACTATTTCAGTTTTAAAAGCTAATTTCTACTTGTATGTTTTTATTTAGATATTACATTCCTGTTACTGTGTTAATTGAAACTTACTAAAAAAAAAAAAAAAAAAAAAAAAAATATGGGTTTTTGTTTTGATAATTCAGGATTAATCTTTGGGGGACTAAAAGAAATGAAAAGTGAAAATTTTCTTATAGGAAATTATTGTTTCCTTTCGAGCTGGGTTGGGAATTCTGGTACTCATTAGAGCCTTGTAATAGACAAAAAAAAAAAAAAAGGGGGCAAACTAAATTAAGAGTTAATTCGTTGGTTGAATGTTAGTCCATAGGTTTTATTTCTTTTTTATTTTCCTTTGTGTTTGGTGACTATACTTTCAGTATAATTTGGCAGACAATTGTTTTAAAATTAAAATAGGAGGATAAAATTCAGTTCTATTATTCTTGTGAATTACTTTGAAAAAAAAATTGAATTTGAAAGATAAATTTTGTTTTTTAGGCAAGGAGCAGAATTGTTTTTTTTTTTCTGTGTTGTAATTCCAGATTATACAATGTTTAGATTAATTAACTATTAATTTTAGAAGTTATACTCTGTTAAGTAAAAGTTTAAATCTTTATTTAACTTCCTCTGGTTTGGGATTTGGGTCTTGTGTTTTTTTTGGTATATTCACCAACTTTTTATTTATTTTCTAATTTGAGGGAGGTTGTAATTAATTCTAGGATTTTTAATGTAACGGTGTTACTGATAAGTTAATTTAGTAGGAGTTATCTAATGAGTACTTGTAACGTTTTGTACTAAATTAATAAAAAGAATTATTTTATCCACTATACGATCTACTTGTAAAAATTTAATGCTAATATATAAGTGAAATTAATATGAAAGTTAATAATTTAATTTATGAATGAAATATTAATCATAATAGTATAAAAGCACAAAATTACAATGAGAATCTGAAATAGTACATTACAGCTAATAAATTAAAATAATTAGTTTTCGGAAAGCAGTAACACGCCTGTAGCATGTTTGCATAGGAACTGAATAAACATTAGAAGAATATTGATTAAACTTTTAGTTATCTTTCTCTCTTAGACGTGATATATTTCTGAAATGTTTTTTGTTCTAAAAAAAACACTAGCAAGTTTACTAATGTAATGGATTTTTGGAATAATATAAGATTCCTTATACGAATCATACGATTAGAATGTGTTGATTTTGATTGCTTGTTGATTATCTCATTTTTTAGTCTATAACTGAATATGGAAAGAGCTTAATGAATAATGCATTAAGAAATAATTTTCGTTTCAGTTTGTTTAAATATTGTTGGGTAATTGTAGAATATCATTCATGTATAAAATATTTATTAAAGAAATAACCAGGTTTTAATCGTCGATTGCACTTTACTCAACGAATATTCTCGAAACAGCCAAAAATAACTATCACTGCTACTACAAAAATTATGTAACTAACTTTAATAGAAAACAGAGTTAAATTTCGAGTTAATTCTGTGTCGGAAACCAATAGAACAATCTGAAAAATTCCAAAAATTTGTCTCTCCTATTTAAGATAGAGTTTCCAGACTTTGACAACCCTAAACTATCATTTTTCACTGAATTCCATTGCGAAGACGCCAAATTTTTGTCAAAACCCACTTCCACGGACTTCAACAGATCGCTTTTCATTGTAACTATATATATCTACTTTTCTGCAACAACAGTTTTGATGCAGAAAAATATTTAATCCTTTTGCAACAATAGATTTATACCTAAATAAACGTTGTTTGTATGTGTATTTATGTTCAGAAACTAGAAACAAATTAAAAGGTTTTGTTTGTTTTTTCGGTTACTGGCAATTCTTTGCACACTATGGATAACTGAACAGGGACCAACGGTTTAAAGTGTTTTCCGAACTACTACGAACACCCGTGAGGGAACCGGAATTCAAATCCGGAACCTGACAACTGAAGGGCAGAGCGCTAATTACTTGACCGCCAGATGGGTTGCATTAAAGGAAATCAATACCATGTAAGCAATAATAATTACGAAAAATATTTTCATACCTTCAATATTGATAGAAAAAATTATCAAGCGATACTAAGACGTACAGTGCTTAACAGAAGTCCATGTTATTCTATGAAGAAAATTTGTTTCCATAATGACTCATTGTTTAATTAAACATTAAATGTTTAATGTTTAATTATTATTATTCTGTTTTCACATGCAGAAAATTCACAACCGTTAAATTAATATTCGTTATTTAATATACGAGGGTTGTAAATTAAATAGTGGCAACTTAACCTTGAAACTCGCAGAAGGGCGGGCATGCGCAAATAGGATATGGGAGCGGTGAGGTGGCGCTGTTGTCGATGTGTAGAGTGCAAAAAACAGTCGATCTGCTAAGAAGGGTAGTTGTTGTGTGGCGTTAAAGTGAGGAGTTTCGTTTCCATCGCTCTAAAGCATGTTTTCAAAAGGTGATCAGCGGTCGTGGCTTAAAATCGAAGTATTCGTGCTATCCCATCGTGCTACTGTCCTATACGGTAAAGCATTTGTGCCACAGGCTTCCACTAATCCTCGATAGCATTCTGTTGTATTTTTTCCACGGGCAACTTCGATTTTAAGCCACGACCGCTGATCACCTTTTGAAAACATGCTTTAGAGCGATGGAAACGAAACTCCTCACTTTAACGCCACACAACAACTACCCTTCTTAGCAGATCGACTGTTTTTTGCACTCTACACATCGACAACAGCGCCACCTCACCGCTCCCATATCCTATTTGCGAATGCCCGCCCTTCTGCGAGTTTCAAGATTAAGTTGCCACTATTTAATTTACAACCCTCGTACATATTTATGTTTTATTTTTGAGTCAAAATAATTAATTCGGTGCAATTTTTGCATTTTTTAATTAGAAAATAAAATGTTAAAAACGTTTTTTTTTTTCTTTTAATCAATCTTTAAAAGACGAGCATTAATTTAATTGTTGAGAATTTTCTGAATCTGAAAACGGAATTTCAAAAAGCATATTAAATAATGAGAAATTGTAGAAACAAGATTCCCCATAGAACAACATTAGCTTTGGCTGTCGGCAAGGTTAGGTATTATACGCTATTCAGCGTGTGAGATTTTAGTAAATTTAAGAGCGTGTAAAAATAATACCACAATAATTTTTTCAGTTCAATTTATTTAGATTCATTTATATCTGGACAATTTTTTTTTTTTTTTTAATGTATATTTATATCCAGAAACAAGACGACAATACACTATCAAAGATTTCGTTTGGTTTCTCACTCTACGATTATTTTTTGAACACTAGGGATAATTAATTAGACTAGGATCTACAGCTTAAAGCTGATTCATAACCATTACAAATATCCATACGTGAATCGGGATTCGAACCCGGTACCTTTCAACTAGGGACCAGACGAGTTGCAATAAAAGAACGCCTGGTGAGCTGTATTAATGTGCTAATTAATATCGAGAAAAAGTTTTTCAAGCTTAATTTAAAAATCTGGTGTAAACAACCACACAACTTCCATCACCCACTATTACACGTAATATATGTATTTTTTGGAGATAATGTGATCGGAAGACATGAAATTCACCTAACGAAGTAGACACCAAAAACTTTTCCGGTAAGAGAAACTTAATACATGTGTAAAGACTTACATAATAGAGTTTACATAGCGAGTTAAAAAATAAGAAAAAAAATTGGTAGAGTTATTTTTTGAAACACTAATTTCCGAAATCTAAAACTGACCTACCTAACCAGGGTGACTGTTAGTTCCTGTAATAACCAGGTAATTCATGAAAAAGGATATCTAAAATGGATTTATGTAACAATTTTCATGAAAATGGACAATTTGCACACATGGGGGATTTGAACAAAATCCTATTTTTCTGGTAGATTTAGAATCATAAATTTCAAAAAGTTTATTAAAAATGCAAATAATGTTCTCATTAATTTAAAAAATAACTTTAAAATTAGCCAAAAATCACGTGACTTCAAAACGCTGCCTGACGTCACACTTTATGATGCTTCAATGTTTACATTTTGTTAGCCTGGTTAGTAAGCAGCAATTCGTTTTAACTTTCGTAATTATCAATCATTTATGTGATTTCTGAGCATTTCTTTTTCATCTTACAATTATTTAATACAATTATCACCATTTTTCATTATCATTATTTTCAATTGTTTTCTTTTCACGGCGGTTGTCCAATGTTTTCGTTTAGTAGGATCCTATGGAACGCAAAAGAATAGCTTTTGAGAAGCATTTAGCCGTTGTATTAATGCAGAGTGGTACAAAACAATATTTATACTAGGATTTTTTAATATCCGTCATTTTTATAAAATACAAAACCTATTTCACTGATTCAAGAAGCAAAGCAAAGCACATAATCGAATGTAAACAACGATTACTCCTGTTTGTTGTCATAAAGAGTGGCGTCACGATATTTTATACTGCGTTTTCTCGATACAGTAAATAGTGCGATGTTAAAATTGTTATAAATCAGTCATTAGATTTCAAATAAAGAAAATGCTTGTATTTATTTTCTTACCTTTTCATATTCTATTATCTATAATAATAATATAAGAATAAAATCAGAAAACGTGCAAATTCTCTATTGTTAGAGCCGTTTTTGAGATACCAACTTTTACCAAAATTTGGCATTCTCAATTATTAACAGGAAAACAATAATTGCATATAAAAGGATATTCAAAAGGGACTTAATATGACCAGTTTCAAAAAATCCGTACAGCTGTTTTTAAAGGAATGCACTTGCGAGATCTGACATCGAGCTGTTTATACAGAACGCCTGTCAATTTTCCTGAACTAACCAGCCATATCATTTGATAGGACATCTCATTCAAAGTTTATATAGCATCTTTGAAGAAAGTCGTTAGATCAGTTTTTGAGATACGGATTTACGGTCCCACTTCCGGTTTTCCAGTTTTCACTAAAATCTGGAAAGTTCATATGTATATTAGACCTGTATCAATTCTGAAGTTTCCTAGCTCTATCTTTATTAGTTTCGTAGATATGGCAGTCAGAAGATTTCCCACATATATACACACATACTAACAAGTTGCCAAAAACTACATTTTTGGACTCAGGAGATCTTAAAACGTGTAAATCAGGTGAAAATTCGATATTGAACTTTTGGACAGAATACAATACTTCCATTACCTACGGTAGTATGGTAATGGAAGTAAAAATTTAAAAACAAGAAAATGTAAAAAAAAAAAAAAAACACTCAATGCGAGGAATCTTATTTTGTTTTCCATGCATGAGAATAAAGTATTAGGATACGCATAAATTTTCAAGTGTAGTATTTGACCTGAGTACAATCTGATAATTCTTAAAAATTGGATGTCATTCTGTATGACACAAATTTTATGGGCGGTACAATTTATAATAATAATACGAAGAGTATCATAATAATGCAAGGTCTGTCCCGAAAGTAATGCGCCCCATTTTCTTCTGCGGCGACTATCCGTCGCACAAGGTTGCCGCTTCCACGGAAGGTTGGGTGGAGTCTTGGGAACACAGCGCCAGCCGTCTCCGAGCTCCTGCAGAGTCACAGTGTCTGTTTCAGTGAACCCTTGTGTGAGTGCTCGGTCGAAATCAAGATGGAAAAAGCTCTCGAGCAGAATTGTTGCAGTGTTGTGAGGACGATCCGATTTCATTGGACAATGTGGTAAGTGGTTACGAATCTTGGATCTTCTTGTACGACCCAGAAACAAAAATACAGAGCGCAGAGTGGCGCATGACGTCGTCCACAAGCCCAAAAAGGGAAGAATGAGCAAATCACAGGTCAAAGCGATGCTCATTGTTTTTTTCGATTCCAAGGGAGTGGTTCATTTTAAATTTGTTCCACTTGGCCAACCAGTCAACGCCAAATTCTACGTCAAAGTGCTCAAAAGGCTAAAGCAACGTGTCAACAGCGTCAGGCGCGAGATCAAGAATTCCTGGAAGCTCCACCTTGACAATGCTCCCAGCCTCTCAACACACCCCTTGCCGCCTTACAGTCCTGATTTGTCCCTGCCCGACTTCTTTTTGTTCCCGAAGATTAAAAATTCCCTCAAAGGACAGCATTTGGGGACCCTGGAGAACATCAAGGCGGCTACGACGAGATTACTAAAGGAAATCCCTGTGACAGACTTCCAAGACGCATAATTTAAAACAAAGTTATCGATTTTTTTTTTTTTATTGAGAATAAAATGGACTTTTTTTGGATATTTGGTGTTATACTACTTCTCTAATATGGAAATCGTCTACATTATCATAAAAGATAATTTTTTTAAATAATAATTTTAATAAATTATTTTTTAAAAACAGAATTATTTTTTAATAACCGAATTAAATTCTATATAAATGTAGGTGCATTAATAAAACGGCGGGTTGAGGGGGGCAGTAGCCCCCCTCACACAAAACTAATTATCATATAAATCTCTCCCGAAGCCTAATTTGAATTGTTTACCATAGGTTTACATAACATCGTTGTCTTACCTCTTAATCTCCAACCTGTATTTGTAGTATTAAATTTCAGGATAAGAGAAAGTCGTGTGAGTGACACACCAGATTATTTACTATTGTTTATTACCATTTATGGATAAGACATACGCATGAGACATATGCTTGACTCGAAGTCCGCATGTAAATCTTCGCCAGATAAAGACAAATAGCACATAACAGAATTATAATATGAATAATTGGAAAAACACCCAAGGCCAGCACGGAAATCGAACCTACTCTCCTACGCTCGAAGGCATAGGAGAGTAGACCTGTATGGTGACACTTCCACTCGGCCACAGAGGGCCCATCATTGTCATATTAGGGATTGACCGCGTGAATTTTTCATTTTAAAAATTGACTAAATTGGTTAAAAAAATATTTATTAATATTAATATAATGTAATTACAAAAATTTATCTGGTGTGTCACTCACACCACTTTCTCTTACCCTGAAATTTAATAATATAAATACAGGTTGGAGATTAAGAGGTAAGATAACAAGTACTGGTATGTAAATCTATGTTAAACAATTCAAATTGGGCTTTGGAAGAGTTTTATATGATAATTAGTTCTGTTGGGGGGGAAGGGTACCGCCCTTTACAACCCCCCGTTTCATTAAAGCACCTACATTTATATAGAATTTAATTCGGTTAGTAAAAAATAACTTATAAAAATTTTTATTTAAACAAATTACCTTTTTTGTTAATGCAAACGATTTCCAGATTAGTGAAGTAATATAACACTAAATATCCAAAAAAAGTTAAATTTATTCTCAATATTACATTTTTTTTTTTTTTTTTTTTTTTTTTTTTTGTTAAAAATGAAAAAAAAATTTTAACTTTATTTAAAATTATCGCAGATCGATGGTTCAACCATTCGTTTTAAAGGTATTGGCGAGCTCTTTTGAAAGATACCCATCATGAAAATTTACTCCCCTCGAGGGGGGATGCGAGGCTCCTACATACACAATTTTTTTTCCCAGTTGACTATCTCTATTACAAAAAATATATATTCGTTTGATTTGGTTTAGTGCAGTCTATAGATGTTAAACTCTACTTACCTGCAATTTCCCCCATAGATGTAATGTATTTGAATACTTTTGAGTGTCCCTGTACACGAACCATTTGCTGCATCTCAACGAAAAGCTTACTGTAGCATCCCTATATGATACACATTTAGAATACCAAGTTTGGAATTTCTGCTACTATTAGTTCTTGAGATATGCTGATAACAGGCAGACAGACACACAGACCATTCGCTAAAAACATGATTTTCGTATTCAGGGGACCTCAGAACATGTAAATATACAAAAAAATCACGTACGAAAATTTTAACCTAAAACAATACTTTCTCGACCCTATGGGTAAGAGAAAGTAAAAAATATATTAAAGTATACTAAAAATTAACATCAATCGACTTATTCTTCAACACTTTCTTTGTAGCCCATTTGGTATGAATACCAGACCGTCGTCAACTAACTTTAAATAAATCAGTTCATACATACGTTTCAATTTTTATTCAATTTCCATTTTATGTTTAATTTTGATTTGAATGGATTCATTGTTTCAGAAACTATCATGATGACAAAATTTTCGTTATGTATAAATATACAAATAAACAAAGTAATTACAATGGATCGATTTATAAAAAAATAAATCTGAAAAAGAATTAGCTTATAAAATTATTTACATTATCTTACAAAGGTCAGAGTAATATATACATAGGACAATTTTTTAGCCCACAAAGGTTATCACTTGCAATCTGTGATAAAAATGTTCTCAACCGAAACCTGAAATAAAGTAGAATGAAATATTTTCCCATGTAATCGGATATAGATTTAGTTGCACGCGCACATACACTGGCGCGCATATGCATGCAATTTATAAAAAAATAAACCTGAAAAAGAATTAGCTTATAAAATTGTTTACATTATCTTATAAAGATTAGAGTAATATATACATAGGAAAATTTTTTAGCCCACAAAGGTTATCACTTGCAATCTGTGATAAAAATGTTCTCAACCGAAACCTGAAATAAAGTAGAATGAAATATTTTCCCATGTAATCGGATATAGATTTAGTTGCACGCGCACATACACTGGCGCGCATATGCATGCAATTTATAAAAAAAATAAACCTGAAAAAGAATTAGCTTATAAAATTGTTTACATTATCTTATAAAGATTAGAGTGATATATACATAGGACAATTTTTTAGCCCACAAAGGTTATCACTTGCAATCTGTGATAAAAATGATCTCAACCGAAACCTGACATAAAATAGAATGAAATATTTTCCCATATCATCGGATATAGATTTAGTTGCACGCGCACATACACAGGTGCGCATATTCATGCAAGCGCATACAGTAAAATCATGTATCACTCATAAATTATGAAAAAAAAATATATATATCCCATATTTTTAAGAGGAAAATAAGCATTAGGACTAACAAATCTGCTGGAAAGAAATTTTGATTTTTTTTTTTTTTTTTTTTTTTTTCCGAACATACAGTCGGTAACAAAAGTGTCCGAACACTAGCAAAAATTCCTATGTAAAAAAAGTACACTTCATATGGTTTTGTTAAATAAATCCTTGTCGAATCCTGTTCTTAGTCAGTCTAAGAACATGATTCGATAAGGATTTATTTAACAAAACAGTATGAAGTGTACCTTTTTTATATAGGAATTTTTGCTAGTGTTTGGACACTTTTGTTACCGACTGTACATACGTATGAAAAGTATTGCAATCATGAAAAAAATCCGACTTTCAGATTTTAGTGTTTCTACACATTTTGATATTCCCTGAGTTAATTTTTTCTATCGTTATGGTCATGTATGTATGTATGCGATGAATATTAGCTGTAACATAGTATCCAAGATGAAGAGAGGCTCTCACCCAGTAACGAGTCTAGTAGTTTTATGCTGTCATTTATTTGAAGCTCTTGGACATATTACAGGTTACTTCAAGTCATTAGGTCCAAGCACATTGAAGAGAATTCCATCGTGGCCGAGTCAAACCGGTGCCACACTTAGACGATCGCATCTCGGAACCACAGCTCGTCCTCTCTCCTGGGGCTGTTATTTTTTACGTGGATTACTTAAGCAAGACAACATACTAAAAAGGAGCCGACTTTCGTGGGTTCTCGCTTAAATACCGCTTATTTCGACGCGAATTCAGACTCCTCTTATGCTTTCTTATTGAACAGTTAGCGGAGTTAGTTCCCTTCTACTTTTTCTCATAGGCCAGCTTAACTGAGCTCCGAGCATCTAGTATTAATTAATCTGCATAATTTTACCGCAAAAAACTGAAGATTGCACAAGACAGATTAATTTCTATTCTAAAAAATGTTCTCAAATCTGACTCCTGAGTTATGACTGTGTTTTGCCGCGAAACTAACATTACAGTGGCTCTATTGCGTCTAAACTCTTTGTTCGAATGAGTTGAAAATTGGACATATATTATAGGTCATTGTAGCACGAACTCTATTAATTTTGGTGAATCTAGCACAGTTTTTTTTTTTTTTTTTTTTTTACAAAGACACAAAGAAAATTTATTTATCATTATGGCCTATGAACCCAAATTTTTTTAAGTACGATAGTTTCTAAATGCCTGATTTGATTGATCTGAAAATTTATGTATATGTTATAGGTCACCGTCGAACGAACTGTATAGATTTTGATGAATCTAGAACTTATAGTTTTTTTACAGTGATAAAAAGAAAAAAATTTTATCATTCGGACTTATGGGCTCAAATTTTGTAGAGTGCGATAGCGTCTGAACGCCTTATTCAACACCTCCTGTAATAATGCCTCCGAGCTGAGCTCTACGTCATGGAAGATCGGCCGATTTTATCCAATCAACAGTTCCTATGATACATGTTGGATCGTGGGGATTGGATGAAATCGGCCGATCTTCCGTGACGTAGAGCTCAGCTCGAAGGCATTATAACAGGTGGTGTTGCCTTATTCGATTGAGCTAAAAATTTATACACATATTATAGGTCACCGTCGCAAAAACTGCAGGAATTTTAGCAAAATTACAATACTTTTTTTACAGGGATATAAAAAATATATTCTTTATATTATACAGCCTATGGGCTCATATTTAAAATGCGATAGCGTCTAAATGCCTCATCCGATTGAGCTGAAAATTTCTGTTCACGTTATAGACCACTGTCACACGAACTGTATGAATTTTGGAGAATCTAGTACTGATAGATTTTACAGGGGCACAGTGAAAAATTCTTTGTCATTATGATCTATGGTCTCGATTTATTTGAAAGGCAACAGCATTAAATAAAACAACATACTATATATAGAAAGATATTCAAACACCCAATTATAATTTTCTCTGTTCTTTATTTAACGACATCTCTTAGTTTAATTTATTTATACAACTGTTAATTACTTAATGTTCCGAAAGTCGAGTGGAGTCACGCCAGATTTTTTTTACCTTTTGTTTGGTTTATTGAAATGTTTTAGGGAAAAGTTAAGTATTACACCCGAAGTCTTTCTATTTTAGTCCCTTTTTATTTATTTATTTATTTTTATTTATTTATTTATTTTATTTATTTATTATATTTAATTATTTATTATATTTAATTATTTATTTTTATTTATTTTTTATTTATTTATTTATTTATTTATTTTCAATGCCCAGAATACTTTCATATATTCTACTATATTAATAACGTTCTATTTTTGTAGTAATGCTTTAATTTTGTAACGTTTTAATAGAGTTTAATTTTTGTAGTGAAATATAAAGCAAGTCCTTCCGGCTCAGTTGGAAGAGTAAGTTTCAGAACCATATTATCACGTCGACAAATAGGGCATTCTCCCGAGACCCCGGAATTTGAAAGCCCCAAATCGATAATTTAGTTCATTAATTAATTACTATTTCTACTTTTATTAACATTTTTACTTCTTTACAGTTTCAGAAATTTTTGAGCAAGGTTGCAATCACCTATCTTGTTTACAGACGACATTAAATGAATCAATTCTAAACTCAATATTTTGTGTCTCATTCACTCTGAAAAATATTACTATTGTTCCTTTCCAGATTTATTTTAGATGTCCAATGAAATAATATGAATATTTTGATACAAAGTATGGAAAAAAAATGTAGAATATTCTCATTTTGAAGATAATTTATTGGTGAAAAATATGCTGACTGAAACTATCTAGATTAGTGTGGTAACCGAATATTATTATCATTATTGATACTATTTATAATTTTAAAGACGTACTATAATATAAGTGTTGAGTTGAGTTGAGTGTTTATCATGCATCACTTTATTTTCAGAATAGGATGTACAATATTTTTGTCTTATATTTCTATTATAAACAAAACTTGCTAGGTACAAAAAGATGAGCAGAAATACATTTTTTATGCAGTCAAGGAAATAATTAAATTTTAGCACTCAAATTACGAAGCAGGACACTTTCGTCCCGCCGTTTTGGTCCCGCCACTTTGGTCCCGCTGTTTTGGTCCTGTCGCTTTGTCCCGAGGAAATTTTGGTCCCTGGTCATTTTGGTCCCGAGACATTTTGGTCCCGCTATTTTTTCTCGATCTTTTAAGTGTATATCAGTTTTTTTTTTAATTTTATTGCATATTTGTTGATAGGGGAGAAATGAAGTGCTCATAGAATATATTTACCCTAACAGCCCACATATCCATAGTACATCCTGACAGGGATGGAACACGGGCACAAAATTCATACCACTATGAATGTAAGAAAATTTTCTACCTCTTAAATCAACGATATTATAGGTATGGAAATTTCTTAAACAGATTCCGGTATGAATTCTGCGCCCGTGTTCCATCCCTGTCCTGAGGATATCCCTTAGACGTAATTTCATCCATAGGATATCCTGAGGATTTCTTGTGGATGAGATGTGCTGTTAGGGTAATTAAGGAATGCCATGTGGGTAGATATGAAACTTCTACATTACGATAGCTCCTTAGCCATTCAGATTCGGAAAATTCTTGTCCCGTTGATTTTTTACGTATATTTAAGTATATTTAAACTTTTTTAATGTAATTGAAGAATTTACTCAAAAAATAGAAATATATATATATTTAATTCCTATTTTTAATTACTACTTTTGTTTTCAATATGTATTAATTGATTAACTTTATCATCTCTGTTTATATTTTATATTGATGTAATTATGGATACATATAATACGCTATTGTAAAATTTATGAAATAAATAAAAACATAAAAGGATTGACACACTAACGCCTTCAACGTAGGACAATTGGAAACTCTTTTCAAACATTTTATTCCGTTAAAAAATTTCTACTAAATTAAAAATATTTCTCGCATCATCTTATATAGTTAAACACTAACATTTAAAAAGATGTTTGGATAAATCATCGATTTCAGGCAAATTTTGTGTTCGAATACTGTAAACTCGAATGTGATACTTAAGACCCCCACTACATTATTTTTTTTTTTTATTATTATTCTATTTAAACTGAAATGTAGGAGGCTTAGATAATTTAACTATGCTTATAACTTCACTAATAACTAGTACCCTTTACCATTCTAAATTCGAACTGAGATTATAAATTTTTAGTTCCATTCGTTTTTCAGTTATATCATTTTCAACAAAGGTTGTAGATATTTAACCCTCCAGTAGTAAATATTTCTCTAGGTTATCTTTTGCCAGAATTTCCCACATGTATTTGTTGCCTCCATTGTATCTGCTTCCTCCATCGTACAAAGAAAAGTATTTAAATATCTAAATTTTAAATATTTTTTCTGGTTCTATTTGTTACTAGAACTTTCTGTTACAAAATAATAAAAATAATAATAATAATTTTAACTTTCCCTAGCCCCATCTCTTCAAGTCAAGTGACAAGAATTCGAAATATAAAAGGAAATCCACCCCTCTTTTTTTCCACCTGTAATACTTTCATTGCCTCTGATATCGGAATAAAAATGTGGGACCAAAATGGCGGGATCAAAACGGCAGGACCAAAACGGCGGGACCAAAACGACGGGACAAAGTAGCGGGACCAAAGTGTCATGCACCCTTCAAATTACGTAGCATAGCATTAATTAACATGTGATGAGTGGGAAGAGTGCCCTTAATTTTTTTCATGTCCGGGGTCCCACGTTGTCATGATTAGGGCCTGTTTTTTTTTTTTTTTTTTTTTTTTTTTTCCCTCTCAACAAGGGGCCGCCATTTTGAAATAAGACGGTGGATAAAGTTTATAAACTTAGAGACAGTGATGCAGGCTACGTACTTATGGAGTTTTAAGCAAATATATTCACAAATATCTTTTTACGTGAATTTAAAATTTTCAAGTGGCTGACACTTGGTAACAAGATGGCGGGTCAAATAGCCAACGGACGTATCAAATGCATTTCTAAGATAAATCTACTATGCAAATTTGGTTCGCATTAATTCAATATTTCGAAAGTTATCGTAATGGCAAATTTTCAAGTAGCCGCCATTTGGAAACAAAATGGAGGAGCAAAATGCCTAGTGAATTTATTCAAAATATTTGTAAGATGAGTCCATTGACCAACTTTGTGTCAAATTAATTCAGTATTTCAAAAAATACCTTGATGACAAATTTCCAAGTGGTAGCCTGTTTTCAAGTGCCTTTTACTTTGAAACAAAATGCAGAATAAGTCAGCCAGTGAACAGTGAACTTATCCAAGATATTTGATAGATAAGTCCATTGTCCAACTTATTTCGAAAGAATTGAATATTTCAAAATTTATCGTAATGCTAAATTTTCAAGTGGTCGCCACTTTGAAACAAAATGGTAGAGGTAGTTGGCCAGCGAAGTTATCAGATATTCGGAACGTAAGCCAACTGCCCAAATCTGGCTCGAATTTCTTCAGTATTTCAAAAGTTCTTATGATATGACAAAATTTCAAGTAGTAGTCTGTTATTAAGTAGCTGCAACTTGGAAATATAACACTAGAGAAAATTACTCAGTAAACTCATTCAAGATATTTGTAATATAAGCCCACTGCCTAAATCTGGTTTGAATTAGCTCAGTCTTTCAATACTTATCACATTGACAAATTTTCAAGTGCCAATCTGATTTCCAGTACTTGCAAATATATCAAAATAAATCAAAATTTTGGCAACTACACGTATTGGAGATTGAAGCGGTCTGTCAGCTGTTTAGAAGTTTGGAAGGAAGCGGAAAAATAAGTTGCACATTCTACACGAATAGTTTAATACGAATACGCAGCTTTTTGACCTGCTCAAATCAAAACCAATTTGTTCCTCAAAGACCGCTGCCTTTTCTATGTTATTCAACAAGATGCCATTTTACGTATTCAGAAAAAAACATATTTAGATCTTATTCTTAAAGTAGTTAGAATAGAGAGAGATGTATGAGATTTTTTAGTCTAAAAATAAATTTTCATGCTTCTTCTTTACGTTGAGGGAATTTTTTTCCCTCATTACCTCGTTTCCCCTTTTTTTTTCCCTCTGAGACCCAGAATTTCTCTAAAACGGGAAATTTCCCCCCGAAGTGAGAACACTGCTTATAAGAGTAGACGGGACAATGGCAGCCTTTTTTAGTGGCAAAGATAACTCATAAAAAGGTCACATGATTGTTGATCTACAGGAAGCCAAACTAGCCAATATTGAAATTTTCTCGCCATGCTCTAAATTCTGCATTTTCTTAAGCAGACGATATTTTTCTTCTTTCTTTGAAAGTTCTTTTTAACTTTTTTATTTCTCTTTAAAAGTTAAATGGATTGTTTTGATTCTGGAAGAAATTTCATATCAAGAAATGGGTATCCGCGATTGTAATGAAATGCTCGCCCTCTGGTGGGCTAAGGTGAAATTATGATACCACTGATAGCTTTCACGTTGAAACAATGATAGAACAACAAGAAAGAACAGTAATACATACACGTGGCTATTATATTTACTAACAACTGCAGTTGAGAAAGAGCCATCTATCGATCATTACAAACGCGGATTAAATGTCATGTAAAAACGTGCAAGGAATATTTTATTAAAGGAGGAAATGTAAAATTTCACATGTAAGATATTTTATGGCTTTTTATTTCATCTTTTTAAGTAATTATATTTACTAGTATCGCCCAGTGGTCGAAACTCGACCATTTTTTTTTTTTTTTTTTTTTTTTTTTTTGCAAAGCGAGGCAAAGCAAAGTTATTGCCTTGTCCTAAACGGAATGCAATTGCAACACAGTTTGTCGATATTCACTCTAACTGAATTAGCAGAGTTTTACTTAATATAACTATTTCTCTCTGTAGATGTTAGCCTTTCCTGAAATGAGAGAAAATCGCAACGTGAAAACGCCCCTTGTTGTGTGATACAGCCCAGATGCTAATAGGTACCATGTCAAACCAAGGCCCAACCAAGTATCAAATTCTGTTAAATTAATTCGATTGGTTTATAAAGTACAGTGTTTGAACAGAAAAAAAAAAAAAAAAAAAAAAAAGATATTTTTCAAAAATGGTCGAATTGAGTTCGAGAAATTTCAAAACGTGTAACTTTATCGAAAACCGAAAATCTAAAACTTTTCTGAATCTTATATTTTCTACTTATATATGCAGAGCAAAGAATAATAAATCCACTTTTTAAAAAATAAAAATAAGTAGTCAATTTCACTTAATTAAAATGCAAGGGAATCTCAAAACGTGTAAATTCATCGAAAACCGGAAATCAAAAGTTTTTATGTATCTTCTACTTGCTTCTTCCACCCAGAAAAGCTAGCAATAAAGACACTTTTTTAAAAAATAAGTAGCCAATTTCAGGAAATTGAAACGTAAAGAAAGCTCAAAACATGTCAATTCAGCAAAAAACGGAAATCGGAATTTTTTCCGTATCGTCTACTTATACATGCAGCAGTTAGTAACAAATCCATTTTCCTTTTATTTAGTATATTAGTTCAATATTTATTGTTTAAATATCACCCTTTGAAATGAAATGTTTATGTTTACCACGGAGTAAAAAGACAGGAGAAGAAGGTAACGCTGAAATTTTGTGATGTTGTTTTCTAATGTTTACAGATGGCGCCAGCGTGCAATCCTTCCTTCTCTCCAGCTTCCGCAATGTTATTCAATGGGGAAATGTCTCGTTTTAATTATTTTTTTTTAAATAATA
The DNA here is from genome assembly GCA_963930645.1 of Salticus scenicus. Classification (NCBI taxonomy): domain Eukaryota; kingdom Metazoa; phylum Arthropoda; class Arachnida; order Araneae; family Salticidae; genus Salticus; species Salticus scenicus. Next base: position 143,289,683 of record OZ005650.1, on the reverse strand, counting down.
TCAAGCTGAAAAAATTTCGATTGAAAGCAAATTTCATTAAATAGAGTATTCTAACCAACATGTTTTTTTTAAGAGCCATTTTATACTAATTTTACTTTGAAAGAAAGCTTTTAAAAAATGACGATTCTTATGAACCGAAGCTAGCTAAAACAGACAATTGGGAGGAAGGAGAACGGATGAAATTTTGTAAAGGAAAAAAATAAACTTACTTTAGGTGCAGAAAACACTAACTCGGACTTTATTTTTCTCCTAGGGCTTTTTTTTTGTTTTTCTTATCACTATCATAGCCTGTTTTACAACTAGGAACGAAGCATTTATTTGAAACATCTGAATTATGCAGTTTTAAGAACTTACAAACAAATTAAATTGCTTAAAATAAAAAATTTTAAATGTACTTCAACAAAATTCTATTGAAAACAACAGTATATCCGCGCCGAAGTAGGGAGGAATGACAAGTGGCGCCCTCAATATTTACCAAAAATTTAGATCGCAGTTTCGTAGCTTTCTCCCATTGGACCTTCAACTCCTATTAATATTACTCCGTGATGTTTACATTCGAAACTGGAAGTTTGCCATTTTTTTTTTCTGGAGTTTTGTGATTTTAAATTAAAATTTTATCAATTTTACAGAAAAAATAACTCAATCAAACACATGTAGACAGTAACTTATATATAACTATACCCAAATATCGGAATTAAAATCGGCAGATAATTTCCGTTATTTTTTAATAATTTTTTACAAAAAATCCAATGGAAGATTAACATAGAAAATCTTTTTCATGGCTCCATGGACAGACAGTGACGTCATCACTTTGCTTGCGTATAGTGGTGCTACATTATACAAATTACTGTGTCTATGGTTTTATTTGAGCTTTATGAAATTGCCAGATTTAACAACTTTCTACTTTTAGGTATTTTTTAATGTAAAGGAATACGTGTATAAAAGGGAAAAATGGGGGGAAATGCATAAAAAATAAATGTATTTTTAAATACCTGCTTAACATCGTAAGAAAATAATATTTGTATTCGCACCTTCCGGATAACCATACCTTTCGAATGATACCATTTTCAACCCTTTACTCCCATAATTAATATGTTAAAAAGGGACAACAAATTTTATGCTTGCCTATTAATATATAGATAAAATATTTAAATCTGCTTTATCTATTTCTTTAAATAATAATCGTAATAATAATAATAACAATTCATGAGATTTATATTTATCTCTGGATGACAGTATAAATGAATAATATTATAGTTTTAAAAAATTAAAGAACACGCTTTAATTTACTTTCCTTATTTTAAATAAATGTAATTTTTATTGTTCACGTTTTTTTTTTTTTTTTTTTTTTTTTTCTGTCGAAAAAATAATGATAATTTTTTTGGCAACAATTAAATTAAGGAATAATATTAAATATTTTAAATAAATGTAATTTTTATTGTTCACATTTTTTTTTTTTTTTTCTGTCCAAAAAATAATGATAATTTTTTTTGGCAACAATTAAATTAAGGATTAAAATTAAATGGCCAATTTATCAGTAATTAGAAGGTTTTTATTTTAACATTTTAATTAATTAAAAGAAAACTAAAACAAAATTCGAAAATCGGGCTTCGAGGTGCATCAGGAGAGGTCATTACGAACCACCATGCAAATTTTTGTAGCTCAGCCATCAGCCGTTTTCTTAAAAAGCTCTGGAAACCATACACAATGGTTTTTTGTTTGAGATATGAAGGATTTTGTGCAATCACGTTTTGCTCCCAGAGAAGTTACAAACATACATACATACAGGTGAAGCTAATCTAAGCGTGTTAAAAAGAGATTCTACCAATTTTCTTTAAACGTTACACATAAAATATCTTTTAGATGTCTTTACAGAGTATGTAATAGTTGAATTCTCCGAAACAATTGGTAGCAAACATGATTAATTTGGTCAGTTTTCGCTTTCCCAACATACAACTTGTAAGGAAAGTATTGTCATCATGAAAAAATTCTACTATGAAATCTTGGTGTATCTATATGATTAGAGGTTTTCCTAGTTCATTTTTGCGTATTTTAAAAAAAATATGCGTGTTTGTGTATGTATGTGTCAATGGCGGATCTAAGGGGGGGAAGGTAGGGTCTGAAGCCCCCCCCCCTCAAAAAAAAAAGCACTTACATTCACAATGGGATCTTACAATTGTAAATTTTTCATCGATCTACAATAACATCTTGAAAATTTTTAGCTCCCCCCGAAAAGTTAAGTTCTGGATCCGCCACTGGTATGTGTAAGTATAAGTGAATACTATGACGTCTAGATGCTTCCTTCAGTTGCGCTGAACTTTAATGAGAGAATAGCTTCTAGTTCTTTTATAGGGACAATATATATGTATATTATTTGATATTAGGGTCTATGTATTCAATTATTGCATCTATATATTTTACACGATTGAGCTAAAAGTTGTTAAATATGTTTTACGTTACATTTCCACAATCTGTAAAGATTTTGATGAGTGTAGGGATTATAGTTCTTTCACAGGAACACAACGAAAAATAATTAATACACGCAGACTATGCATCTCTTATTCGTGGTTTTATTATCATTAGTATTATTCAGAATGTATTCAAGTAATTATTGGAGCTGATGTCATGGGCAAATTACTGACAGGCTCCAAAGGAGAGTTGGCGTTAGGATCAGTAAGCATTGGAAACGCACTTAGATTGGTCATAAATGTTGAAAATTCTTCAAAATAATACAACCAATTAAAATTTAGCTTTGGCAGTAACTTCTGTGTTCGTCAAAGAAGCAAACATCTCTGATTTATTAAAATTAGATTTACATAAAGTCCAAACAAGAGGTAGATCGTCCCATTAAAGAACTTTTTTTTTTTACAAACAGTGAAATTTAAGGAAAGGGGTCATTAGGAAAATTCTCTGCCATGGGCCAAAGATAAATCTGCTTTGCCGGATAACTTGAGTCTGCAAAGGAGAGATTAAGCAATGTTACCTCCAAGTTGTTGATAAACAATCTTTTTGAAGAATATTAAAACGAATATTCCAGATATTCTCGTAAGATTAAAATAAAATTAATTTGGTGTTATAGCTGACATCAGGAAGGCATTCTTACATATAAGTACTTAAAAGGAAGATTCAGAATTTTTACGCTTCTCTTAGTGGTCTCATCTAGAAAGAGAAGACTTAGAATCTTTCTTCACTCTAGAGTTGTTTTTGAAATTAAAATTTCCCTTTTCTACTTAGCTCCGTAATTGAATATAATATTAAAAATGATGATGAATATGATATTGATTTTAAATGTCAGATACGTAAAAGCTTTTATGCTGACAATGCTGTTACCGGTATCCGCACAAAAAAAAAACAGCTAGAAAAGTTTATTGCTGATTCTGAACATCTTATCTCTGGATTTTGCCTGAGAGGAGGGGAATATACAAAAGACCGAGATGATATTGGGGATGGTGAAGGTTCTGTTGTATTAGGATTGTGTTGGAACATATATCTTGGTGTATTAAAAAATAATACAAATTGGAAGTTATAGAAAGTTATAGAAAAGTTATAGAAAAGAATGACTAAATGGACTCTGTTTTCTGTAGCACGTGAGATTTTTAATCCAAGAACGTGGAAAATGGGACTATCCTTGTATGAAGAAATAACATGTGGATCTAAGGAAATGTTCACTGAGTGGTTTCAAGAATTACAAGTTTTATAACAAATTGAGATTCCAAGGTTTATTCAAACATTTCCAAATAATTTAAATAACTGTAATATTAACACATTTTGTGATGCTAGCAAATATGCTTATGCGGCAGTTGTATTTTTGCGAATAGAAAGTGAAGACAAATTATATCTCCTTGAACAGAAATCCCTAATAAGTGCTTTAAAATGTATAAGCATTCTGCGAAAGGAACTGTAAGCTACTTCGTTTGGTATCAGAATAGCCAAATCAGTAACTAAGGCATTAGGATGGAAAGCTATGGAAAAATATTTTTTGGGTGATTCTACGAGGGTCTTGTATGGATAATAAGAGTAGATAATTGATCTATTTTTGTTAGCAACCGAGTTCAAGAAACAAGAAAGTTGAGTGATATGTGTTGACGGAGAAATGCACCAAGTGAAATTAACTCTTCAGACCTACGATCCATAGGCTTTAAAGCAAAAAGCTAGTGACTCTTAAATGGTGAGAAGGTTCCTCTTGGCTAAAAAAGTCCTATTTAATATAAAAAATACACAGGGAGTTCCCACATTTTTGTAACTTTTTGCAAAGATATATATTAGGGGTGGAAATCGTTTAAGAGTTTTAACTGGGTTAATCGTAGTTCATTAATCGATTAATCGGTCGATTAATCGAATTTTTAATCAGTTTTTATTTTTCTTTATATAATTATATTTCATTGATAAATAAAACTCTCATATTCTGTATATATATATATATATATATATATATATTTATATATTTATATATTTATATGTTATTCATAAGTTTGACTGAGAATTTTTTTTTTTTTTTTTTTTCAAAAATTTTTGTCTAATCAATTATATTAGTTTCATAGCTGAAATTTGAATCAATTTTCAGAGTAATAATTGGTGACTTTAAGTGTTAATTTTATATAAATATTTTCACTTATTCAATTTTTTTTTTAAATAAATTAATTTTTCAATTAATTTTGAAAGAAACGTTAGAATTTACACATATCTTAGTTTTATATTTGCAGGCCTTGTCCATCTCGCTTGTCACTATTTTTAAATGAATTCTCAAAATTCCATATCATTATCATAAAAATCTCAAATTCTTATATTTTAGTACTTCTTTGTCACTTCGGACTAGAACACAGAATGTTATTTTCTGTTTCTGCTTCAATAGTTACTATCAGCATTTCTGAACAGACAATAAACGCTTGAAGATATTGTGAAACTCTGTTGACATTTCCCCCATCAGAGTGATAGTGGAAATCTCAATTCCTTCTTTTCTTTCTTTCTCTCTCTCTCTCTCTCTCTCTCTCTCTGTCTCTCTCTCTCTTTTTTTTTTTTTTTTTTAAAGCTCCTTGTTTCTGGGAATACTATTACCCTAGCCAACACTTTTTGTAGAAGGCTACAGACAGGTTGTGTTGCTCCAGCATGCACATGGAGCGGCATTTTTTTCAATAACTGTCCTCTCCCTTTTCTCTATCAACAAAAGTGCAACAACTTCTTTTGAGAGGTTTTATTTATTTTTATTTATTTATTTTTTTGCTTTTCATTATTTGATGGATGTTTCTTAGAATGTTTGTTAGCAAAATATGCGAAAAAATATTTTGTAGGCAGAACAGCATTTTTACTTTAATTCGTAAATTGAAAATTTTTAATCGAATTAATCGATCCGATTAATTCGATTAAAAAAATTGATCGGGACTAAGCATTGATCAATTAACTGAACCGATTAATCAGCACAGCCCTAATACACTGGTCAAAAAAATTTAAGGAACGACCTGTTTTCCTTTTCTCTTCTTTTGCACATAATTTTTAAACAAATAAACATGTGAACATAACATTTGGATGGCCTGTTAGTTATCATATTATTAACTGAATTTCGTGTAACTTTAGCATTAGAATAATTTTTAAGCTAATAAATATTCAGTTTTCTCTCAAAAGTAAGCTTTGAAAAAAATGAAAAATTTCAATAATTTTAGGAAAGAACACTTAATGAAAAATGGTCATAAGGATGCCTTACAGACAGGTAAAGACGCACACGCGTTCCTATGTTAGATTACAACCAAATCTTTCTACCTGCATTCATTTTCTGTTTCTTATTTTTTCTTCTTCTTTTCGCATGTGAATAACTTTTTAAAAAATATGCATACAAACATGAAAATTGGATAAGATGTTCATTATACAATTATTTTTCGACATCATTATTATTCTAGTGCTGAGTATAGGTTACAAATTAGTAATTGTATATTTTTAAAAAGTTCATTATAAAAGTAAAAGAAAAGTTAATACAAAAAGAAAAATCGAGATTTAGTTTAACATTTCAAGGCATGAGCGTCTTTACCTATCTCTAATGCATCCTTAACACTACTTTTCATTATGTATTCTTTCCTAAATTTGTTGAAATTTTTCATTTTTTCTAAAGCTTACTTTTGCGAGAAAAAAGAATATTTATTAGCTTAAAAATTATTCTTATGCTAAAATTACATAAGATTCGGTTAATAATATGATAATGAACAGGCCATCCAAATTTTATGTTCATATGTTTATTTGTTTAAAAATTATGTGCAAAAGAAGAGAAAGAGAATACGGGCTGTTCCTTAAATTTTTTTGACCAGTGTATATGTAAGTAAGTATGAGAATTTTATTTTCTGATGTATTCAGTCTGACGGACCTTTTCTTGACCTGTCATATTGCATCTTGATATCTAAGATAACAGAACATTTCTTAAAACATCGAGATTGATTTTTTTCCACTCCTCTTCTAAACTCTTTCATAGTCCATGAATTTTTTTGGATGCCGATTTAAAGAGCTTTTTTTTAAAAAAAAATGTACAGGAATCCATAAGAGACACGTCAGGAAACTTCGGTGGGATACGCTTAAAGGAAATACCTTCTATTCTGGTTTCATTTCTCCTTTAAAAAAAAAAAAAAAAAAAAAAAAAAAAAAAATAGAGCTATAGATTTAAGAAGTATGGCTTGTAGCTTATGGCTTGTACTTTTATCCTGATGGAACTCAACACAGTGAAGATTGTTTGGATTAGGGGACGGAATTTATTCTTTGAAAATACGTGTTAAAACATAGTTCATCCGTGTTAATTATGACATTTTCTGCTTTTCTTATTTTAAGTTTTTTAACAATAATAAGTAATTTGTTTATGATCGATATGTTATTGGTTATCATCACAAGAACCTACAGTTTTATACGTAAAAGTGTAGGAGGAATATATATATATATATATATATATATATATATATATATTTTTTTTTTAATAGTGCGAGTATAGTTTTTGCAGTTCTTTTAAATATATAAATTCACAAGTATTTGAATACAGTACATTAAACAACATACAATTAGGATAGAGATACTCAAACACGTAATATGAATTTGCCTTCTTTTACACTTATTTAAACAACGATTAATTAATAAATGTTTCGGAAATTCGAGTGGGATCATTCCAGATTTTTCGTTTTCTGACAACGGTTTCACTAAAAAGAAGTTACAGTATGTGTAGCAGTGGATAAAAAAAATCGTATGGGTGTTTAAACATTTGGGTTTTTATCTGTATGGTTGAAAACAATTTAATTGAAATTAAGCAGATTTTTATTAATCAGCATACATTTTATGAACAAAACATCTTAAAACTACAACATTACCATAATTACACTACAGAAAAAGAAGTTTAACATAATATGTTTAATTTTTATGCATATTAGTAGTGCATTACCAAGCAGAAATAAAATATCAAAACTGGATGATTTTAGGCTTGATAAATGAGCTACATTTTCCTCGAACGAACAGATTCGCCTAGGTCAGAAACTCCGTGTGCTAAATGCCCAGCTGCACCAACATATCCTCGTGGAACACCGAGATATCCATCGCCAATAGAAAGAGCTCCCTTTAAAACTGATCTAGCAGCAATATTTGCAACATCGCCATATCCATCATCACTATATCCACGAGTTTCATACGCTGGTACTAGAAATCCCGTGCCTCCTCCTAAACCAGCACCTTCAACAACTGCAAAGAATGCAGCTGCTGCAAAGAAGCATACGATCTAAAAATATAAAACAAAAATTCAAATTTTTGAGTTTCCGAGAAGTGAGAAAAATCAGTAATAATTAGTATGTATGAAGAAAAATGTAAATGTAATAAATGTAAATCTAATAATAAAAAAATAAATAAAAGTATATTTGAAAAATCATTTTCGACAATATTTATACTAGTTTTTAACATCTTAACAGATTTATTTTCCATTAAAAGACGAAAACTTACAATAAATGATGCATGACATATATGATAACAATATCTGTATATATATATAAATTACGTGTCACGATGTTTGTCCGGGGTAAACTCCTAAACTAAGGAACCAATTTTAATGAAATTTTGCACACTGTGTGCAGTTTGGTCCAACTTGAGAGATAGGATAGTTTTTATCTCAATTTATTGTCACAATATTGTTTTATTGCAATTGTTTGTTAATTATAGACCTTTATTAAAGTTGCTCCAAAATATCTGTGAGTTCCATTAATTTAATTGTTGCCAAAAAAAAAAAAAAAAAAATACGAGTTCATTTTCTTTCGACATAAAAATAAATGCATTTAATCAAACGTGAACGTTAAAAAATTATAAAAAGTTAAATTATCTCATGAAAATTGACGTCATAATCAATTTAAAGATTTTATACACATTGATAAAGTGCTAATGTAGTTCTATCATAGATATAGTAATATATATAGATCTCTCATCCCCATGTTATCGTACAAAGATTTTTGATGCCGAAAAAAAAATAAATAAAAGCTTTAGAAACAGCCATTAAGTGGTATTGAAAAAAAAGAAAAAAAAAAGAAAAAAAAGAAAGAAATATGAATTTGAAACAGTATCTGGAGTCTTCCATTCCCCTTTAGCAAATAAATTATTCATAAATTTTATTTGCTAAAATATTAGTATGTATTCCCTTGTGGAAAGACTCGGGGAAAGACGGCCATATTTTGGTAAAAACGTCGTCTTTTCCCAAATGAAAAGGAATAACTTTTTTTCTCCCCAATGATCACTCTATTCTATATATGCTATACTATATCTATGAGTTCTATACGCAAGCGAAGTGTGACTCACTGACCGTCTGTGCAGCCAAGAAAAAGATTTCCTATGTTAATTGCCCACTGGATTTTTTGTAAGAAATTATTAAAAATCGAAGAAATTTATTTCCCGATTTTAATCCTTATATTTGGGCATAGATATGTATTAGTTATCGCGGGTGTTAGATTGAATTATTTTGCTGTCAAATTGACAAAATTTTAATTTTAAATTTCAAAACTCTGTCGCCCTTGGCTTTTATTATTATTATTATTATTATAATTTGGCGATCAAAAGCGTAACACGAAAATATACATGCCAGATGTATACATTGTACGAAATGTAATATGTATTATTCATTGTACGTACGTATGACATGTAATATGTATTGTACGAAATATTGTTTCATAGTATTCATTACTCTTTTAATATAAGTTGTTAAAATAACCATGATTTTTGAAAGGAATTAAATATTTTCGCCAGATAATTTGGCGATATTCTTTTTTTTTCGCCAAGGATGACAGAAATGAAAGCTATTGCGCTGCAAAATATTAGTATCTTACATCAGATATTTTATTTAGACATTTGAAAACAAATTTGACTTCAAACTATGATAGAATATTTATCATTTTCCTTTTAATTAGTATATTATTAGTATATTAAAATTTAAAAGCATGGTATATAAAAAGTTTTTTTTTTTTTTTTTTATCTTATAATTATTCTTATCTTAATCCTCAATGTTTCCCATCTTTATTAACTTGAATTTACTATTAAAATTTTAACATACTCAAAAACTTCTCATCACTTCGTTAAAATACACTAAACTTTTCCAAAATCTTTTTCTATTTAAAATGATACATGTATTTACTTTAAATGTGCAATATTTCATAAGATTTCCAATTTTAAAGTTTTAAAATATTTATCAAATTTACTTATTTTTCTGGTTTAGCCTTATTGTTTTCCTTTTTATAACTACAGCTGTTGCCCTCTTTAAAATATTTAAAATGATGAGGTCATTTTATAGTAAAATTATCCATTATAGCATATATTATATTTCCCTCCTCCATAAAAATTGATTTTAAAATCGTCTGTTTCTTTTATACTTTTATTTTAATAGAATTTAATTTATATATTAGTCATTTTAGCAATTTTATCCAAAGTAGCATTAGAAATAATATATATCACTTCTCCATTAAAATTTATAGGACCCTACAATAAAATTAATTTGTGCTTAATATCAACACTACGAAAATTTTTATCAATCGCTTCCAAATTTTGACCTAAGTTTCAAATCTCAACCCTGTGAGTTTTTACATCGGCTACAACGTTTTCGTCTTTGTTCGTAAATAATAATTTGACTGTACTAAATAGCTTACAGCCGTATAATTCAACGTATAACTTAGTCACAGCAACGCGTGGCCGGGTCTGCTAGTATGATATAAAATGTATTTTGCATTTAATTCATAGTAAATCTACATGAACCATACATATTTTATTCTTATAATTTTTAATGAATTAATTTATCTTTTCTTTCTTTTTTAACGAGCAGTGCAAAAAACATACAGACAAAAACAAAAGTAAAGAAAGAAAGAAGTTATATTTTTAAAAATCCTTTAAATTAATTTTACCGCTTAAGCACCATATTGAATTTAATGAGAGAATGTTTACTATCAGATATATTAAATTTTATCGGAACTAATTACGCAATCATTTTTTTTAATTACACATCAGTTATTTACTCACATATAATGTTAATTCATCAAATTAAGAATATCTATGTATGAGAATACTAGCAGGTCTACCAGGTACTGACCCAGTTGAAGAACTGCTTACAAAATTCTTTAACTAAAGAATAAACGAGGTATAGAAAGTATGATATAGAACTGAATTTAGTTTTTAAAAAACTTCCAGCTTTATTATTATGTGATTGAAAGTCTTAAATGAATAAATTCTAAAGTCATTCCAGGAGATTTATGAAACATGTTGATGACGAATTTATAGAACTTCTGTGTAAACCATAAGAAAGACGAATTTTTGAAAGCATTGTTTTTTTTTTTTTTTATGTATAGATACAAAACATAGGAATCTATAAAAAGACGTTAGTTATTTGCATGACTGTTGAGTTTTTGTACAGTGGGTTCTCCCTATCTAAACACTCCCTAACATGACCACCCCTGTATTACGAACACATCACGACGGTACCGGCGAAACTCTATAGACTTAACATAAGGCGTCAAGCATTCTAAACACCTTATAATCTGAACATCCCAGTACTATTGATACCCATTCTACCTTTACATCTCTGTAAACTGAATGTGTGTAGCAGTCAGAACTCAGGAATTTCCTCCAGCACAGAAATTTAGAGAAATGCCATGACCTCCAGTGACAGATAAGAGACATAGATGTTAGAGGTAGAGATCAAAACAGGATAATATATATATATATATATCGAACACCTGGTTGGATAGCATTATAGCTTCTGCTTCTTTCTTCCTTTGAAAACATTTTTCGCAATTTCGCTATCGTTGCAGGGAAAGCAGCACAGAATTTTTGCAGACAGGTCAGAAATAAGTAAGAAAAGAAAAAATGGAAAGAACTGAAGTTTTAGGAAAAATACGAAGTTCTTCAAACGTTAAAATCAAAAGTAATTAAAGGGAAAATTGCATTTAAGTTTTGAATTTCATTAGGTCAAGTCAACGCAATCAACAAAAATGAGAATGAAATTATAGCCGTTTTCAAGCAAATAAACCTTTCTCAGAGTATAGAATTTTCAAAAAGAAAACAGGAAAGAAGAACATAAACGATCACATCTGGAAATCTTTTCTTACCAAATGAAAGCAAGGAATATTTGTGTCACTGGACTCCTGATAACAGAGATTAATCTGGATTTTGCAGAAAAAAGAAAGAAAAAAAAAAAAAAAATCACGGAACAAAGCCGTAGGCAAGGGGGGGGGGGCAACGGGGCCCCCGAAATAAATGACGAAAGACTGTTTTCATGTAGTATCGTGTATTGTATAAGGCAAACATTGTTCTCGGAAAAAAAAAAGGGTTTAAAAAATACTAATCCATATACAAATAATTTAATAAAACCTATTAATTAAATTGGACTTCCCATTATGTTTTTCTTTTCTATGTTTAAGCTCTAGAGCGTCGTAAAACCCCTTCAATCTTAATTCGCTGTTTTTTTTCGCTTAATTTCATCCACCTTCTTGCTATAGCTATAATAGACTATCCTACGTCATGAATTCCATCTTTTTACTTTCTTCTGTATTCAATAGAAGAAAGCATTGGATTCGAAAAAAGTTTTTGATTCCCGATTTTCGATGGATTTAAATGTTTTGAGAGACCCAGAACATGATTTCACCATTTTTAGAAAATGTCTGTCTGTGTGCGAACAAAAAAATTTTCCAATTGTATCTCAGGAACTACTGCACTGCACAGAATTACATATAAATTTATATGCAGCTGCACCATGACATAAATTAGCGCCTATTACGTTTTGGTGAAAACCGTCCAACAGGGGACGTTGCCGTCTGGATATTTCTCAGTTTTTAAGTTGGCGGTATAGGAAAAAATTTCTTATAAATGTACAGATTAAGAATTATTTTTTACGAATCGTTATAAAATTAAAAAGAATTATTTTATATAGTAATAATCAAGTACACTGTTAAAAATTTTGTACATTTTTGCTGCCACCATGCGATGGTGAAACCTTTTACCCTTATTTGGTGCTTTACTAAACCAAGGCTTGGTACTGCAATAGCTACATCCATAAGATGGAGAATTTTTTTACCATAATTTGGTGCTTTTTTCAATCAAGAAACGCCAAATCACAGTAGAAGGTTTCACCATCGCATGGTTGAAGCTATACTTGTACCAAATTTTAGTTCAACCTAGCAAACTGAAGCTACTGTAGTACCAACATTTGGTTCAACCTTGAACTGAAATTTTTAACAGTGTACCATGTTTTGGTTCAACCTAGGACAAAATTTTTAACAGTGTAGGCAAAAAATTTAAGACACATAGGAGCAACGCTTCACCCTCGGGGAATAGGAAAATATAGAAGAAAGATTTGTGTGCAAGGTCTGATTAAAGCAGGAGCATGTAAGTCGTGTGACCTGAATAGCAGGGGGCTATATAACTCGCCCTAAAAATGCTATTTAGCCTTTTATGCCCTAAAAATGGTATCATATAATGCAAATTCTGCCATATTACTCACCATTAAACAGGTATATATGTATCTCTGCTTATTGGCACACAGTGCGAGGAGGAGGCGGGCTCACGAAACTATGTGGGACCCGGGGCTCGCATGAAGTTAATCAGGGTTTGTTTATGTAGGGCCTGTGAGGCCCGGGGTAAACATACTTTTGTGCCCCTTCTAATAATAGCCTTCTAATTTCTGAGAAATAAGCCATTTAAATTTTATCCATAATTTAATTATTGCCAATTTTTTTTTTTCGACAGAAAAAAGAAAGTACATTTATTTTAAACTAGTAGGCTTTGCCCGCTTCGCTGGTCACTACATTAAAATGATTTTTTTTTAATTGATTAATTAAAATGTTTTAATAAATATATTTTGATTTTCGACTATTTTCACCACAGCTATAGTATGGGATCTCCTCAGTGATATATATATATATATATATATATATTTAGCTTATCGAATCTATACAACATTATTATTAAAACGAATATTCTCGAAAACACTCCAATAGTAAAGCTTATTCTTCGACTATTCTGGAAACAGTTGAAGCAGTCACTCATAAAGCAAAAATCACTATTCAATGAATGTTCTGGAACATTCTGAAAAACAGTCACTTGTTCCACAGGAGTAAAGCAAATAACATCAAATACTCCGGAACATAAATCTTCGCAAGCTCAAGAAAAATGTTCATCCGCTTAGAGCTCAATCCTTAAAGTGCAATCACTCAGAATAGGTCTCTGAATAACTCTGATTCGCAGCGAGTACATACTCTCTCTCATAAATCAACTCACTCCTATTTATAACTTTTTGCGATGATTCCATCGAGAATCCCATGGAAAGCTCGAGATCTGTGCTCCCGTGTGTCGGATATCTTCAAAACTTGAGGAATTCTAAAGTACCATTTTTCATCAAACTTGGTTGCCCTCTCACCAAATTTTGGTCGTCCACACACATAGTTTGCCATCACGGCTCACCCTACAGAAAGTGAATGAATGAACTGCCCTTTTATTTTCACTTCGCCTGTAAAACTGCTTTCATTGCAACAGTACTAATGATGCGGGGCAAAGGATTAATCCCTTATCAAGGAACGCGGTAGCATTCCGCCCGGCCAAGCTAAAACAGACATTAAGAGAAAAACAAATGAAATTTACAAAGTAGGAAAGTCAATGGTGAACGCTACAAGTGTATATTATGTCGACTTAGCATCTCGGACTTTTCGACTACCTGTATCTCAGCTCCCTGATCCCCAAGACCTATGATTTTTTGCACAGACCTTAAGCATACCCTTAAGACAAACATACAAATTTGCATGTCGCTCCGATTTAAAGGGCCTAAGTTATATAACTTTGAAAACCCGAAATTTGCCGGTTAGATTTTTCTTCTTCTTCTTGTTGTAATTGTTAAGACAAAGAATGTTGATAGCGATTGAGCCTAGAGTTCTGCAGCGAATGAGCTGAAAATTTGCATGGGCGTTCCTTCTGACCAGTACTAGTGCCTTTTGCAATCAAAAAATTTTTTGGTCAATATACTGGGTAGTTATTCTCAATTTTGTGATATTTAACCCAAAAATTTCGTGAATTCGTCCGGAGGTGGCGCTCGCATACAATGCATTTAATTTTGTCATTTAATAAGACATTAAATAATAATAAATTCTGTTTTTATTTTTCTTTCTTTCTTTACTTTTTTTTTTACAAAAATGGATTGAAATAAATTAAAAGACACCTTTTTTCTTAAAATTTTTACAAGAAACATGTTTATTAATAAAAAAAAATTAATAATTGATAAATTTGGATTTCTTATTAAATAAATGCTTAAAGGACGCGCTAAACAGACTTTTAACAAAAGTAATGTGGCTGATTAAAGAACAGAGCGATTCATTAACTTTATAAAATTATGGATGATGAAAGAATACATACAATTAAATTCCGATCATATATTATATACGAGAAATATTATCATGGAAAAAATCAAATTTGACATTTTTGTTTTTCTATGAGTTTTGAGGTCTTCTGAATTCATTTTTCATTTTTTATAATAAAGAGGTATGCATGTATATGTATCAGTGAATACGATAGCATCTAAACGTTGCATTTGATATGTATGCTGGAGGTGAGCCACAACTAATGATTTTAATGATGCAGAAATTAGTTTTTTTTTTTTTTTTTTTTTTTTTTTTTTTTTCACAATGTTTTTATTAACTTCGATTCTTGTTCGTTTGTTTGTTTTCCCAGTACAAATCTTACAATCGATTTTTAATTAACTTCCCGACTAGCTAGACATTTGAAACTTTTAGGATAGCTCAGAACACGGAGACAATACATTTTTTAACACTTTTAGTCAACTGTTTCAGGGGTGCTACAACGAAACTACCGAGACTGTCTCACTCCCGGCAATTTTTGGCTGTGACGTCATGTTCCGAGAGTGTCAAAAAATGTGCTACAACGAAGCTCACGGAAGCTCTCTCTTGGTTTTCGGTCTCGGAAACTCCTGCCGAGATTTATCGAAAAAATATCACCAAGCGCAGAGCTTGTGGGAACGAGTTTTCGGCACCGAAATATATGTAATGTGTCCGCCATTTTAAAAAAATAAAAAATGATTAATTAAAAAGTAAAAAACGTGTACATATGTTATATTTTTTAGAAAGAACTTTCAAAACTATTAATTTTTTGTGTGAACACTATATTCGTATAATTATTACTTTTAAAGATATTCGATTAGAAAGTTCACGAGTGACAAGAGATGTATCCCTTTTGTCAAGTACACTATTAACAGAAACAATCGAATATTGAAGACTAAAGAATAACTTTCTAAATTTAATTAGTTTTTAAGTCCTCAGAGCCGGAAGCTAAATTATGTAAATTCATCATTCATAATGAAATACGATGCTAATTTAATGACAATATATTAAAATACATTAGTTACAGTGTATTATGTCGTCAGTAGCTCGATCGTAGCGTTTTTGATTGCAGACCCAAAGTGCTCGGGTTCGATTCGCGGATAGTTCTTTTTTTTTTTTTTTTTTAATTATATATAATAATAATAATAAAAGGGGGGAATTTATTTTAATTTTTTTTTTTTTTTTTTTTTTTTTTTATAAGAAGAATACTTTAAATATTAGGATTTTCCTAATATATGCATATTACTAACAAGGAAAGTATGAATACTTAATTTATTAATTATAAAATAAATAAATATGTATGTATATAATTCAATTGCAAAAAAATAATTTAAAAAGTAAACTGCTTGATCGTTTTATTTTACTGCTGATTGTTATCATTACTAATCAGAAATAAATAAATTATTAAAATACATACACACATATGTATTTCGAGTTGATGCTAAATTATTTTCTGGTAAATTATTAATTAAATTTAACCACCCTCCCCTAGCAAAAATAAAAATTAAAAATTCCAGTCTAAATAAATTATTTTATAAATGCTTGATTATTCTTCTGTTTTTAAATAAAAAATCATTAATCAAAGATTAAACTTTTAACAACCTTAAAAATTTTTCTTCTATATAAATAATTTATTTTTTATTCCTTGCTGAATATTTGTGTAATTCCTGATTTAATTTAGTAATTATTTTCTATTTCATAATTAAATAAATTTAACTTTTTTCTTTTCTTCTTCTTCTTTTTTTTTTTTTTTTTTTTTTTAGTTAAATAAAAAGTATTTACAAAATAAATTAAATGTTTTAAAAGTAAACATTTAAATTTTGATGACAAATTATTTATTTTAAGCAAATATTCTACGTTTTTTATGACTTTTTATTTATTTATTTTTTTAAAGGCAAACAAATATTTAAAATAATTTTTTCTTTTCTTTCTTTCTTTTTTTTTTTTTTCTTTTTTAAGAAGAGTACTGCAAATATGCAAATATTAAAATTTTCCTAATATATATATATATTACTAACAAGGGAAGTATGAATATTTAAGTTATTAATTATAAAATAAATAAATATTTATATAAATATAGATTTTAATTGCAAAACAACAATTTAAGAATAAAGTGATTGATAATTTTATTTTACTTCTCATTGTAATCATTACTAATGAGAAATAAATAAATTACTTTAATTAAACAAATTATTTTCCATTTTTATTCTTTGTTGACGAGTGCATAGATCTTAATTTGTTTTAATAATTAATTTCTCGTAAATGATTAATTAAATTCAACACAAACACAAAAAGAAAAAAAAGTTTCTTTTCAGGTGAAATAAAATAGTCAATATTTTTATTTTATTTTTCTTAATATATATTTTTTTAAACATAGTATGCCCTAAAAATATATCCTTTGAATATATATGTAACACTTCCTGATTTTCTTTCTTTCTTTCTATTTTATTTTATTTTAATTTTTTATTTAAGTATCACTAACTAGGAGAATATGAATAATTAATTTAATAATTAGAAAAAATAATTATTATTTTTTTTTTATATAATAAAATATTTAAAAAATGAAATGCTTTCACTTCAATAATATTTCTACTTCTATAGTCATTATTAATCAAAAAGTAAATTGAAATTTTTAACTTCAAAAATACAATTTCTTAAATTTTTTTATAATATTTTGCTAAATTATTATAAAGAAAATATTATAAACACACATACATATATATATTTCGAGTTGATGCTAAATTATTTTATGGTAAATTATGCATTAAATTTAATCACCCACCCCTACAAAAAATAAAAATTAAAAATTCCAGTCGAAATAAATTATTTTACAAATGCTTGATCATTCTTTTGCTTTTAAATAAAAAATCATTATTAATCAAAGATTAAATTCTTAACCTTAAAGATTTATCTTCTATGTAAATAAATTTATTACTAACTTACATTTTATTCCTTGGCACTGAATATCTGTGTAATCCCTGATTTAATTTAGTAATTATTTTCTATTTCATAATTCATTAAATTTAACTCAACTTCTTTTATTTTTTATTTATTTATTTTTTCAGTTAAATAAAAAATTATAATTTTTGGATTTTGATGACAAATTATTTATTTTAAGCAAATATTCTAAAAGGAAAAAAAAAAAAAAAGGTTTAAACGAGGATCGAACCGGGGAACTTCCAGACAGCAGAAAGTTACTCTGCCACAGCGCTACTGGCTACCTGCAGAGAGTTCTCCCTCAGTCTTAAATTATATTTTACAGCTCTTAAATAGAATCTTCACAATTCTTTCATTATAAACTATTAATTTTACATGGTTTAGCTTAAAATTTATAGCTCTAAATACTCCAAAATTGATTATTTTTCAGAAAATTATTCTTTAGCCTTTAATTTTAGACTGTTTCTTTCGCTTAAAAATGCAGTTGACAAAGCGATGTTCCTCTTGTCACTCGTGAACTTTCTAATCGAATATCTTTAAAAGTAATGATTATACGAATATAGTGTTCACACAAAAAATTAATAGTTTTGAAAGTTCTTTTCAAAAAGTATAACTTTGGTGCATATTTTTTGCTTTTTTGTTTCATCAGTTCTTATTTAAAAATGGCTGACAACGTTGGATATGTTCGCTTTTGACCACCTACTCGTTGTGATTGGTCAAAAGTATCCGGTACCGATAAAGTTTTATATCTCCGCACTGGGCTTCCGTTACCGGCTTCCAATACGTTCGTTGTAGGGCAAAGTATGAGTCTCGAAAACGTGAGTGCCGGGATCTTGGAAATTCGGTACCGGGAAGTTTCCGCCACGGAAACTTCTCGGCATGTTCGTTGTAGGGGTCCAGGTCCCTACTGCCTTCGGCAGCGTTTATACGATTCAACAGAAAATTTATTTAACTAATTTCCCGACTAGATAGACATTTGAAACTTTCAGAATAGTTCAGAACACGGGGAAAATTCATTTTTTTATTACTTTTAGCGAACTGTTTCGGGTTCCTGCTGCCATCGGCAGTGTTACCAGCACAAAGCTTGCAACCGATTTTTAACTAACTTCCCGACTAGTTAAGCATTTGAAACTTTCAGGATAGCTCAGAACACGGTGATATTACATTTTTAACACTTTTAGTCAACTATTTCAGGTCTCTACTGCCTTTGGCAGCGTTTATATGGTTCAACAGAAAATTTATTTAACTAACTTCCCGACTAGCTAGACATTTGAAACTTTCAGAATAGTTCAGAACACGGTGACAATACATTTTTAATGCTTTTAGTCAACTCTTTCGAGTTTCTGCTGCCATCGGCAGCGCTACCAGTACACATCTTGCAATCGCTTTTTAACTAACTTCCCGACTAGCTACACATTTGAAACTTTCAGGATAGCTCAGAACACGGTGACAATACATTTTTACCAATTTAAAAATCATTTGAGGACAAATGTTCTCGAATGTTTTCTCGGATTATATTTGTAAGGTAATTTTTTGTCCTCACATGTCCTCAAATTAAAGCATAATTTAACTCTGTCCTCAAATGGCCTTTCAATTTGAGGACGCTGCGATGATTTGTCCTCAAATTGGTTTTAAAAAATTTGGTCGCCTTAGTTAAACCCAGTATCAACTTGAGTTTCACCAGAAAACGCAGTTTAAATAACAGCTGAAAACATATAAATTACAGCACAAACGATACCATAGTCATAACATACAGAAATAAACTACAGTTCAATGGTAGAGACTTAGTCAAGCAGAACTTTCTATTTCGTAAAGTCTTAGCGAGAAACTCACCTCAGTGGTCGGGACGGGAACCCTTTTATAGCCTGCCATTAATCCTGAATTTTACAGTAACTTCCGTAATAATCGAGTTACAGTTTGGACAATTGATCTATCGATAATAAAGGTTTTTTCACCAAGGTCGTCAAAATAGTTGTCATGGTGCGATAAAGTCTCCAAATCCATCGCCAAGTCCATTACGTGCCCTGATAAAGTGTGTTTTTAACGGGGAAGGATCTTTTTTTTAACGCGGAAACAAGCTAGAAATGCGAAAAATTGAAATTTTATAATGTGACTAAATCTCTTAGAAAGAAATCACGTAAAAATAACTAGTACTGTTCAGAAATCTGTAACACTATATTTACATCTATGCATAACACGCACGATTTTTATTGATCTATTACACAAATTATTCATTATGCATACGTATTAAATCCATAAAAGCACATACATAACCTGCAAAAAGAAGTGATATCTTATAAAAAAGACAATGCTATTGTAAAAGTCACCCCGCCCAGCAAAAACTCTTACCTTCCTTATGCATACGTATTATATTTATAAAATCACATACATAACCTGCAAAAAGAAGTGATATCTCATAAAAAACAATACTATTGTAAAAGTCACCCACCCCAGCAAAAATTTCTACCTTTCTTAAGCAGCCAAAAAAAGGTTGATATCAAATTTCGCCGCCGCTATTGAATCCCGGCTACTCAATGCCTAGCTTAATGAAGATCTGCCAATAACACTGCATGTATCTTTCTAATAAATCCTAATTTCTTTCAACATTCTTTGTTATCTGTGTTAATTTTTTCGCTGCATTATAAAGTTATAATTTAAAGTATGTTTACAGCGGTTGCGTCCCCTATGTAGAAGTTCTAATAAATAAAAAATTTAGTATTACAATATTATTACGCACCCCGCCGTAAAAATACTTTAAATTATAACTTTATAATGCAGCGAAAAAATTAACACAGATAACAAAGAATGTTGGAAGAGATTAGGATTTATTAGAAAGATACATGCAGTGTTATTGGCAGATCTTCATTAAGCTAAGCATTGAGTACTTGGGATTCAATAGCGGCGGCAAAATTTGATATCAATCCCCTTTTTTGGCTGCTTAAGAAAGGTAAGAATTTTTGCTGGAAGGAGTGACTTTTACAATGGTATTGTTTTTTATGATATATCACTTCTTTTTGCAGGTTATGTATGTGCTTTTATAAATATAATACGTATGCATAAGAAAGGTAAGAGTTTTTGCTGGGCGGGATGACTTTTACAATAGTATTGTTTTTTTATGAGATAACAATATGCTATGAGCACTATTTCTGCCGCATTTTAGATGAGGAAAATAAATTAGAAAAATTAGAAAATAAATTAGAAATATCAGTCGTATCGTTACAAATAAGGTACCAAATGAAAGGGAAAATTTTTGTGAATCCGATGGATTAAACAGCTTACCGATCGGACAATTAGATTTTTTAAAATACTGTAAAATATGAATTTTATGTGGCAACAGAAGATTGTATGGAAATATTTAGGAGAAAAAAAAAATCTGTTTCACGTTAAGTCACATGTTTTTGAAAGGGGATTAAAAATTGCAGTTTTCAAATTTTTTTTAAATTTTCTCTCACAAACACAAAAATATAATATACAGCCTGTACCCCGCAAGACCAACTTGCATTTCAAAATTCCTCAATTTTTATGGTTAATAAACAAAAAAGTTACTCTTTTTTTTTTTTTTTTTTTTTTTCAAATTAAATTTTATTCTAACTTCGAAACGATTTATGTGATACGATACATTAAGAATTTGGGTTTAAAAAGTTTTTTTTTAAATAGATTATTTAAACTCTACGAACCATATTTTTATTTTATCATTTTCATTAACAGATCCTGCTGGGCGATTTTTTAAATTTTGGTGTTGAAGTACACCGAAAGTTTTTCGACAAAAAGTTTAATATAGCAACAGCCATTTTAATCTAAGTAGGGCATCAAAAATATAAAAACATAAATGATTTATTTTTATAGAAAGTTTACAGAAAAAATGCAGTTTTAAAGACAGCAAATTTATTTCAGCAAGCACTATTTTAAACCTAAAAACCATTAAAAATATAAGCAGAATATGAAGGATTCTTATGTATAGACAAAAAGGTGTCTGATAAAATTATTAACAAAATAGTCTTCCCCTTTTCATAAAAAAAATAAATAAATAAATAAAAATAAAAAATTCCATGGCTAATATGGCGACAAAAATCCAAAAGCTGCCAATGGAGCGACATAATAAAGTTGTGTAGCACGATAATGTTTAATTATTTATTTATCTGTTTATATAATAATCACTATGCTAATTTATCATACAAACAAATAAGCGTCTGTGTGTTACTGCACTCGCACGCTGTCGAACATAAATATTTGATTAATCCAAATTAATAATAACAGGAGACTTGGCGTTGGAATATTAAAACACGAATTAACTACTACGTCAGAAACGCCAAAAGAAAAATATTTGCGATGCATACAGCTGTTTCGTTAGCCTTAAGCGTACCGTCTTCAGTGCATAAAGAATTCTGAATCTGGAGAAGTGTTCGTATATATAGGAGAGGGACCGAATTTAGTTCAACTAATGGGATTACGGGAAAGGTGGAGTGCGTAGCCAATAGGAATTTAGGAATGTTAGCTGTGTAAACAGTAGAAAAATTAAGAAAATGTGGACTGAATGTAAAATTTCCAACAATCAGACAAATAGGGAACAGCGAAATCGCAATTTACAAGGTTTTTAAATTTTTTATAAATATGAAAAGCTTCAAAGAAATCGCGTTCATGAATGGATTTAGGTCTGCAAATTATTTTAGCTGAATTAAATTTAAAAATATGATTTTCCTCCCAGTAATGTTTAGAAATAGCCGATTTATTGGTTTCTTGTTTGCGGACGTAATTCATATGTTCTTTAATACGAAATTTAAGACTGCGTTTAGTTTGGCCAATATATGATAAACCACACTGACAGGAAATACTATAAATGCCCCCAAGAAATTACAGGTCCCTCGTATTTCGTCTACTAAATCAGTCTCTTCTAATATCAGTATCGTTTTACCCTATTTTCCTAAATCCAGTCAAACCATAGCTAAAATTCTCAAACAATATAATTTTAAAATAATATTTTCGCCTTCCAATAAACTCACCTTTTTTCAGTTAAAAGATCCCATTGCCATGCATAATTCTTAAAATAAAATTCTTAATAATAAAAGGTTTTACAATTGCAATGTAATTTTAACCAGTAAAAAATAAAATATAGTCATCTGGAAAAACACAGAAATTGAGTATCACAACATCGTTTGTCAGCTGATGTACATCCAATTTAAATCCATAATTTTTCATAACATTCATCTCACATATCATGTTTGATTCACTAACACTTAATAAAAGCTGAGATATTGCTTTCTCATAAACAGAAAAACTGCAGTTGGGCGTCGTTGGGGACAAAATGGGTTGTTTATCGCATGGAAAATGCACGCAGGAAATGCACGCAAGGAAACCATACATAAAGTTTTTTTTTTTTTTTTTTTTTTTTTATATACATTGTTGTAGCTAGGATATCACTTTCGAGCGTTTCTCCGAAATTCAAGGCTTTTATTATTATGTAAAAATTATGTAACAATCTAATTAGGTTTTGTTTTTTGTTGTTGTTGTTGTTATCTTATATAATTCTTCATGTAATTTGTTGCCGAAACATAAGTGGATGCCCTCTGTTGAGACTCAAAAAGGTTTTGGATTCCGTCTGTTTGTCTGTGTGTTTGTCGCGCGCTAGCGGCCACAAAAATCACGCTATTGAGTTGCAATTTAATACACATGTTCATGAGCCCTATGACATTAGCTGAGTAGTTTTGTGTGTGTATTCCATTTGTAGTTCGTGTACAGGGACACGCCAAAGGTTTTCTTATCATTACGATCTATGGGAAGAATTTGAATGTACCGCGAGAGCATCCGCAAAAATCGCGCTATTGAGTTGTAATTTGGTACACATGTTTATGCGCCAGACAGAATTAGCTGTATAGTTTTGGGTGTGTATTCTATTTGTCGTGTACAGACACACACCAATATTTTTCTTATCATTACGGCATATGGACAGAATTTGTATGTACCGCAATAGCGGCCGCACAAATACTCCGATTGACTTGCAAATTAGCACACACGTTCAGGGTCTGTATAGAAATAGCTGTAAAATTTTTATGTCTATATTTTATATGGATTGTGTACAGGACACATCAAAATTCTTACCATTACAGCATATGAAGAAATTTCGTTTAAACGCATTTTGACATCATTAATTTCCAACCAACAAAATGAAATTAGCGTACATTACTGAGATCCTTAAACTTATGTTTTGTGCACAAAATATGTGCTCTAAGGTTTCCTAATTAATTTACAGGACCATACAAAAGTGTTCTGACAATGCAACGTAATCAGCCAAATTATGTCAAATTTCGAACAATTATTCATGCATGAAAAATCGTAAGAATAAGCTGAACAGTTTTTACTCGTGTATGCAATGTTTATGGTTCGTTTACGGAGACACACAGAAGAATTTCGCGACATTACAGCCTATGAACAAATTTTTATTTAAGAGCACTTTAATGCTTTTATGCTGCATTCAACATAATAAAATTAACATACATTATAAAGATGCTCAAAAACATGTTTACTCTTAACAATGGGTACGTGCAGACTAAATAATTTATGGACCACACAATAGAATTCCGTAGACGTACTGTAATCATCCAAATGATGTCAAATTAGTTTAAAAAGTGAATGTGTTTTAATTAGTGAGGTGTATTCCTATTATTGGCGTTTATAATAACTGTGGCTCCTTTTCTGGGGTACATGGAAGAATTTCGTATTATTACTGTCTATAGTCGGTATTTCTTAAAAGTGTATTTTAACATGGTTACACCCCATTAAATATAATGAAATTTTATCAGAATTTTAAAAGCATGTTTTTCTGTTGAAAGTTGTGGGCATAGAATTGGTAATTAGTTTACAGGTTTACGCAAAATAATCCCGATATGATATGTAATCTTCTTGCATGAAATTTGATACAAATATTTATCAATTTCAGGGAAATAATACAAGACTGTCAGTTATTAAGAAAACATGTATATGATATACAGATAGGTTTAGAAAGAGAGATACAGCGGCAGGTTGAGGAGGTGGCAGCCCCATCTCACTAACGTACCCGATTATGTAACAAGTCAATTGAATTAATATATACTCTTATATAATAAGGAATAAATAAAAAAGGCCTGTTGAATAATGTATCGTGCAAATAGGACATAGAGGCTTCTGATCTGCAGATCCACTAGTTTAATATCGAATAAAATATCTTCATTACTGTCGCACTTTTAACACGCTTAACATTAGTGATTCTTCTTTTTTCTTTTCTTTTTTTTTTTTTTAATACTGCCTAAAATCCGTATGGTTTTGTCGAAATGACACAATTTTCTCTAATCTGACACAATTATCATCTCGTGCATATAAATATTCTAATCAAAACATGCAGAATTATGGTTCTAAATCTGTTATTTTGAAATTGCTGTTCTATTTTGAAATTGTTTAAATAGCATTTCAAATTGTGTTATGTATTAGTCATATTGTGCAAAATTTAAATATACGGTGTTTTGTGCATATGTTATTTATCGACAATATACAAGGCTATTCAAAATTGGGTAATTATATTCTTCTCTATTGAATATAATTAATGGGAATTCTTTATTAAATTTTAAGTCCTAGAGAACTGTTGCGGAATGGTTATTACTTTGTCATACTCTATGGCAAACAAATAGTAGTTTGGATTATAAATTTCAACTGTGATCTTTTGCTATAATTGCGTGTTTTGAAGTTCCCTGTACACAAACTCAGTTTATAGCGGTTTACCTATGTATATGATTGTTATCAGCTTAACATAAAATCAACTAATTGCAGGAAATTTAAATTGGATATTTTTAAGATCATACTGGGTTGCCATTTGCAAATTTTGATCAAAATTGGTTCGAGAAGTGGTGTGAGGGGAATATGTCTGAATAATTTTGAATAAAATTTAATAATAATCTTATTTTTACTAATGTATGTATATATTCTGCTTCATTTTGGTATTGAAGTGGTTGCACCCACCACCCCCCTTCACACAGTAAAAAACTTTTTCTAAAACAATTTTTTACTGTTTTTAAAGTATATTTATATAAAACATTTTTTATACCTTACGTCTTAATCTAAATATAATCTGTCTTTATAGTATTCAAATGCATAGTAAGAAAAAGTAACTGACACATTAGATTATTCTTTTTAAAATCAGTTATAAATTGTTCATTTTTTTTTTTTTTTAAATGTTAAGAAAAAGGGGAAAAAAAAGTAAGATCTCTGAAATTAGAAATAATACAACATTACATACTTAAAGAAGTAGACCTGTGGATCTAAAAATGCTTTTAAAACTTACTTAATAAAAATAAATAAATAAATAAAGTATTAAAATAAAAGTACTCTCATATACATCAATGAACTGTAACTTACCATTAACTGCATTTCGAAGGCTAGAGGTAAAGTGAACGATTTGAGTTTTGGTATAAGTATTTATAAGTGAACGAGCAAGAAAGAATTTCGCAACGTTGCTCAAAATACAATTATATGACAGTCGGGATTAAAATTCTTTTTCAAACGATACCATTCCGGTATTTTGTAATTTATAAAGCGATTGCAATAAAAATGAATATTAAGTATTTATAATTGATTACCGACATTAATCTTAATGATAATTATCTTTTTTTTTTTCCCTTGAATGAAATTTCCTGCCTGTGTCGTAAACCTTTAATCGAAATCCCATTGTATTCACTTTATTACGCATACTCAAGGTGTCGATTCTGGTAATAAAATAAATAAATAATTTAATTAAATAAATAGGATTCATTCATTATTTCATTTTATAAAAAGAACCTATTCACAGAATTTATTAAAACTGTCCGTTTCACAGGATTTTTAGCGATCCCTTAATTGAATTCCGCTTTTTTTTTAGTTATATAAGTAAACTTCAGTAATCGTTTGCAGTGCTTTTATTACAATAATATGAAAATTACTATACAAAAACTTGATATTCAATTAAGTAACCGCCTTGTTTTCACAAAATTCAATTTAATAAGAATGGTTCTGTCAAAAAAATACAAAAAAAAAAAAAAGAAATTACGTTCGAACCTCTCTTTAAGATTTTACTAGATTACCGCTTAAAAATTAATTAATTTTTTTAAATCTTTCGAAACATTACAGCAAAAAATAAACAAAGATGTTAAAAAAAAATCTGTTTTTGCTTTCTTCTATGTATATTACATAAGAAGAAAGTACTGGATTCGTGGAAATTTTCCACCTCCAATTTTCGATGGCTTTACACGTTTGGAGATGTCCTGAAAACAATTTGATCAATTTTAAAAAATGTCTGCGTGCATGTGTGCGTGTATGTATTTACGTATATATATATATAGTAATATTAGGGATTGTAGAATTTAAAAGTGTGTTTGTCTTTTGGTTTTTCCTTTTTCTCTTTGAGCCCGACATTATTTACGCGTCCTTTGAGTGTTATTGGGCATAACTTACTGTAAATTTTTAGCAAATTGCATACAGTAAGACAGAAATAACACCAAATTTACAAACAAAATTCAATCTATGCCCTTGAAAAAGTATTGATGCTTTATGTTTTAATTAAAGAATGCATTTTTTTTTTTTTTTTAGAAATCTTTATTCATGTTCTATCTAGTTCTTCAAGGTGATACTTAGTTTCTTCTACTGCAATGTTTGATAAGGTTTTCATTACATATATATATATATATATATATATATGCATGTATATGAAAAATTTTGTAGATTCTGTACCTCATGAAATAACAGACGAAATTTAACCATGCTTAATGTTTAATTGAACTTTAACTTAAACTGGAGCTGATTACGTTTGGGGATCAATCACACAACAAGTGTCATTGTCATACCATTTGTCTATTAATTTTCAGTATGAATGTCATTAAAAAAAGAACTCGTCAATACTTTTCTAATAAATAGTTAAAGTGTGGATTTTTTTTTTTTTTTGTTTGTTTGTTTGTTTGTTTTGTTTTTGTTGCTTCTTTGATATGATTTGGTGAAAAGTTAAGAAATACACCAAAGTCTAAAATATTGCCCTATTATTTCTTATTTTATTAAGCAAAATACCTTAATACATTTGTGCTTTTTGTTTTAACATAAATTTTATAAAAAGCTAGTATGTTGTGGCCACTATAGGACTTTCTTCTAAGTTTTCCTGTACAATATGTACAAATTATTTATTAAATTATTTTTTTATTAAAATCATTTTCCATAATAAATGCAGACTATTTGCATCTCAAACAAGTGTAACATTACAAAAAAAAAAAAAAAAAAAAAAGTCAATTTTGTGCCAACATCTGATTTTTATTTATTTTTTTATTTTTTTTCCGTCAAAAATGAAAAAAATGATAACTTTGTTTTAAATTATCACCAATCTGTGGTTCAGTCATTCGTTTTAAAGGATTTGACGAGTTCTTTTGAATGACACCCATATTGAAAATTTACACTCCACAGAGGGGGGAGGGGGGAGGTGTTACTTCGAGAGATGCTTCCACATGCACACATATTTTTTTCCCCTAGTTTACTACTATTATTGTCGATAATTCATACTAATTTCATAATCGTTCATTAAAAAAAAACTCTTATAGAAATATTTATGAAATTTTGTCCGATACTGCTGTATTACAAATAAAAAAATGTTGGATGACAGCGCTACTTATTGAGCGATTCATCACAAAATACAATCAGCACCAGTTTAGGCCAAAATCCAACTACCAAGTTCGGTTAAATTACGATTATTGATTCGTGAGATACAGTGTCCAAATTTGTGATAAACACATGCAGAAACAGACTGACAGACAGACATCTTCTAAAAATGGCCAAATCGTGTTCAAGATATCTCCAAATGCATAAATCTGTCGAAATCCTGAGATCGAAAATTTTCCCGATTCAATTATTTTTTTATTATATATAGAGAGAAGAAAGTAAAAATGTGAAGAAATAATTATTACTTTCATCTTAATTCAGTAGAAGAAAGTATTGGATTTGTAAAAAGTTTCGACTTCTGGTTTTCGACGGATTTCCAGGTTTTGGGAGATCTAGAACAGTCGTCGCCAACTGGTGGTCCGCAGAAAAATCTGATTTTTTTTTTTTTTTTTTTTTTTTTCATATTGCTTGTTAATATAATTCCACATCACTTATTAATATGATATCATGTCACTTATTAATATAAAACCTCAAAAAATTTAAAAAAAAAATCCTTTACAATCGGTGAAAATTTTATTTTGAATGCGCGTTGCCCTTGGCAGCGTCTTTTCCGATCACTTTGAAGTCTCCTCTGCCTGCGGCAGCGGATGCTTATCTTCACCATTAATTTTACAGATTGAAAAGTAAGTTCAATAGAGTTCCAGTACCCAAAACTTTAAGAATTAACTTTGTATGGCTCCTAGATCTATTTTAAATTAAAATTTTCCCCCAATCTCTCCCGCCTCATAAGATTTTCAGTCTCGAAACTTTGCACAATCGATTCCTCACATCTAAGAACCTAGTTACACGGACGAATTTTTCAAGTCCTTTGTTGTGATTGAAAATTGTTAAATAGATGCTCCCCATATTCCCCTAAAACGTTTACAACTTCAAAAATATACACAATCAATTCCTCATTCCTAAAAACACAGAAACGCAATTTTTCAAGGAGATATATCAACTGCACCCAGCTAAATCTGTCTTTTGTTAGAAATATTGCAACTGCGCCCGAGCCATTATATCTCCCCCCCCCCCCTCTCCTCATGATAATGTCTTTTTCTCGGAAATGCCTAGCACACACCGTTTCCCTCTTTATCTTTGCTTTCACGTACGCAAATGGGATAGAGAAATTATTAGCGGACAATTTTCGAAATTGTGTTTTCTGTAAAAATATGCATTTTGCACCTTCGTGATTTCGAAATTATTTCCAGTGAACTTTTTTCATAAATAAAGTTGTTATAAAGATACTTTTTTTATCACTTTCCCATCATAGTTATAACAAATTATCTATTTGGAACTTTACTGTTTTTAGACTATTCACAAGACTGTGCAAAAGCTGTCTATCTGTCGTTAAAAGTAAAGCTATAATGATATTTTTAAGAGTTTTTCTTTTCTTTTCTTTTTTATTTAATTATTTTAAGGTATTATCGCAGATGAAATATAAATTAAAGTTTTATCTTCTTCTCTTTTTATCCCTCTGGAATCATAAAATAAAATTTACTGTTTTTTGAATTGAAGATATATTATACACAGCTAAATTTCGTCTTAGTATTTTTGTTTTATTTTATTTATTTATTTTCTCAGATTCAAAAAATACAAATCTCTTGATTCTATTAAATACAAACATTCTAATTCTATTTGGGTCTATTTATTTCAATGTATTTATACTTTATGTATTCACTTTCATGCGTAATTGTTTATTGATTAGTCCAAGTCTTCCTTCCTGGCCTTTGATCATTATAATAAATTATTGTTATTATTACTATTGTTATAAGGCATTTATATTATAAATGAATGTATATATATATATATATATATATATATATATACAGAAAATTGTATCTGCCAGAGTAAGTATTCAGGGATATTAAAATTTTAATTTAAAATGAAAGTTTATTCTTATGAACAATAAAATTTATCAGTTTATAATTTTTAAGTTTTGCTAGTAATGTTGTGCTGAACTACCTTAACTTAGTTCTGATTTTATTCTGTGTTAGAGTGTGTGACTGATTACTTACTGCTGCGAGAAAGACGTTGAATAATTATAAAAGTATTCTAAAAAAGGCCCTCTGAACTGCAGAATTTAGATGTAGTCAGTTTATTACGCCTTTTTTGTATGTACGCTATAAAAACAATATATATATATATATTTTTTTTTAGTAGGAAATCAAAGTATTAAAAAATGTCATTATGAAATATATAATTATAATTAAAAGTGCATAATAGCAAACAGTTATAGATTGATATTACAGGATAATATCTGATTCTAAAAATTAAAAAATTAAAATTAAAATAAAATAAATAAATAAATAGGTAAATATTCATTGTGTAAATAATAGCAATCAAAATAGTTTACTTAATAAAAGATTTTTTTTTCCTGAATTATTTTTAAAAAAAAAGTATTTTATAAAATGTTTTAAAACCCAAAACTCAAACTCTCTCCAAAATATAGTCGATATTTTGAATCAAAACTACTCAAAAATCGCGTGAAATATATGAAAAAAATATAGTCATTCAGTTATTACTTTATAATATAACTCATCCCTAAAATAGTATTCAGTCCAATAAATTTATGTGTATCAATTTCACAAATCGTTTAATTTGAATAAATAAATAATATAGTGCGGCACTTACCCTACTTTCTCTTACCCGGTATTTGCCTAAAAACAGATTATTACAGTTTATCTATCTATTTGTCTATCTATTTTTCCATCTCTGTCTCTCTTTATACATATATATATATATATATATATTTATTTATTTATAATATTTATGTATATATAGTATATATATATATATATATATATATATATATATATATATATATATATATATATATATATATATATACATAGGAATATATAAACAAATGAATGAAATTAAACCCCAAATTAAACTCCAACATCTAAGTTTTGCATTTCCTTTCGCTGCAATTTTGCGCGTTGGTTTGTAATTCTCCTTTTGGTTTTTCTAATCTGTAAAAACTTATATATTTATAAATTCATGTCAATAGTTATATATATATATATATATATATATATATATATACAGTACACTCCTAAAAATCCGCCCACATCGGGACTAAAACCTGTACCAAATTTAAATTTTGTGGATTTTAGGTATTTTTATGGTTTAAAAAAAATATGATATATAATGGTTTAAAAATGGTAGTGATATAAATAAGATGTAAAATATACCCAATATTAAAATAATAATAATAATAATAAATAAATAAAGAGTGATAAATGCAGGAATTTTTATATTGTATAATATACATATGTATATCTATACTATTATATAAAGAGCAAAAAATTGTATGTTTGTGGAGGGTAATCTCTGAAACTACTGAACCGATTTAAAAAATTCTTTCACTGACCAAAAGCTACACTATCCCTGATTGTTATAGGCTATATTTAATTTTGATAAAATGAATTTTAGTTTAAAATCTGAGCATTTTAATTAAAACCCCCATAAAAGCCATAATAGAAATGGAAATGAAATAACGAAATATTAAAATATTTAGCTGTTGCCAACATAAAAGAAACATTTAGTACATGTTCATTTTGCTTTTAAAATATCTTGACATGAAAAGAAAAGAAATATATTTGCACGTGAATTAAATTGAAATTCATATAAAGATTTGTGAAATGTTAAATATACACGTTAAATCTGACATCATTATAGCTTTAAAATTATTTATTTTTCTAATGATGTAAATTATTTAATACTAAGCATTAATGTTTAAACAGATGTGTAAACAAAATTGGATTAAAAAAATAAATAAATAACATACCTGAAGCTTTAAATGTTTTTTCAACATTAAATACTAAAAAGTATAATCTATACATATAATAAAATAAGATGTTTGTGTGTGTGTCATTGTGTATGTATTTCCAGAGCTTTTTAGGAAAACGGCTGATGGCTGAGCTACACAAATTTGCATGGAGGTTCCTAATGACCTCTCCTGATGCACCTTGAAGCCCTATTTTCGAATTTTTGATTAGTTTTCTTTTAATTAATTAAAATGTGAAAATAATAACCTAATAATTTCTGATAAATTAACCATTTTAATTTTATCCGTAATTTAATTGTTGCCATTTTTTTTTTTTTTTTCGACAGAATAAAAAAAAAAGTAGGTTTACTTAAAGCGAGGAAAATAATTTAGAAAAATTAGAAAATCTTTATATATATATATATATATATATATATATATATATATATAAGGCAATGTTTGTGTGTGTGGTGACAGCGTAGCGCAAAGACGGTAGCTCGGACAGTCACGTGTTTCGACATGAAGGTGCCCTCCGAGGGGTCCTTGTGCATCTCAAAGCCCGATTTTCAAATTTTTGATTTGTTTTCTTTTAATTAA
The DNA here is from genome assembly GCA_963930645.1 of Salticus scenicus. Lineage (NCBI taxonomy): Eukaryota > Metazoa > Arthropoda > Arachnida > Araneae > Salticidae > Salticus > Salticus scenicus. The sequence goes on along the minus strand of OZ005650.1, from coordinate 143,256,845 downwards.
TTAAAATATGAAAATATTAACTTCATAATAACTGCAAAAACAGTCATTAAAAATTTATCCTTAATTTAATTGTTGCAAAAAAAAAAAAATTAACGAGTTCTTTCTTTCTTTCTTTCTTTTTTTTCGTCAGGAAAAAAAATACATTTACATTCAGTATCACTTTGAAAATTTTCTACACATTGATAAAGTCTTATTATAGTTTATGATACTATTATATGTTGTTCTATTTTTTTTTTTTTTTTTTTTCTGTCAAGTTGTTATTAAAAAGAAAAAAAACTGCCCATGACGTCACATTTGACTGTGTAGCGTTTCTTTACTACAATAAACTCTATGAACTATAAATTTATTTTATCAGTTTTATTTATAGAACATACTGGGCGATTTTTAAATTTTCGCGTTGAAATAAACCGAATGTTTTTCGCCAAGATGTTTAATTTAGAAATAGCCATTTAAAGAAATTAAACCGAAATAGTAGTCACATAAATGATCTATTTTTCTCTGAATAGATAATTTTATAGAGTGGGGGGGGGGGATGTAGTTTAAAAAAATAGAAAATTTATTTCAAGCACTATTTTCAGCCTAAAAACCGTTAAAAATATAAACAGAATATGAAGAATTCATGCAAATTAGAGAAAAGATATCCGATAAAAGTATCACCAAAATACGATTCCCCCTTTTACAAGAAATTATATTAAACAAAAAAAATCATCACTAATATGGTGACAAAAATTCAAAAGCCGCCAAGGGAGAGATTCAATAAAGTTGTGTAGCACGGTAATGTTTACATAGTATTTATTTATTTTTTTATATACCAATCACTACGCTAATTTATAATACAAATATACGAGCTGCTGTGTGTGACTGTACCTGCACGCTGTCCGGCAGAAATATTAATTTAATTTAAATTAATACTTAAATAAATAAATAAAAATAAGAATAAGAATACGTTTAATGGGAAATATATATATAAATAAAAATATTAGTTGTCTAAAATGCGGCAGAAATAGTGCTCATAGCATATTGTTATTAGGGATTAGTTATTTGCCCCGCATCATTAGCACTGTTGCAATGAAAGAAGTTTTACAGGCGAAGTGAAAATAAAAGGACAGTTCATTTCAGTTGTGTCAGCCTTGGTGACAAGCTTGGTGAGTGGGTGACCAAATTTGGTGAGAGGGCAACCAAGTTTCATGAAAAATGGTACTTAAGAATTCCTCAAGTTTCGAAGATCTCCGACACACGGGAGCACAGATCTCGAGCTTTCCGACTTGATGGAATCATCGGAGATGGGAATTTCGAGGGAATCATCGCAAAAAGTTATAAATAAGAGTGAGTTGATTTATGCGAGAGAGTATGTACTCACTGCGAATCAGAATTATTCAGGGACCTATTCTGATTGATTGCACTTTAAGGATTGAGCTCTAAGCGAATGAACATTTTTCTTGAGATTGTGAAGATTTATGTTCCGGAGTATTTGATGTTATTTGCTTTACTCCTGTGGAGCAAGTGACTGTTTTTCGAAGTATACCAGAACATTCATCGAATAGTGAATTTTGCTATATGAGTAACAGATTCAACTGTTTCCAGAATAATCGAATAATAAGCTTTACTACTGGACTGTTTTCGAGAATATTCGTTTTAATAATAGTTTTGTTGTATAGATTCGAGAAGCTAAAAAAATATTTAATATCACTGAGGAGAACTCGTACTAAAGCTGTGGCGAAAATTGTCGCCAATCGAAATATATTTACTTAAACGTTTCAATTATTCAATTAAAAAGAAATCATTTTAATATAGTGACCAGCGAAGCGGGCAAAGCCTGCTAGTATACATATATGCACATACATATATACATATATTCAATCAACAAACAAAAATTTACCCTATAATGTAAAATACAAAATTTAAGTATAAAAACATCTGATACAATTGACTTGTGCATTATAAAAAAGAAATATCATTATTTACTTTCTCTTACTCATAAGGTAGAGAAAGTATTGTTTTTGGGTCAAATTTTCAAACGCGAGATTTTGTTATATTTACACGTTTTGAGGTCCCCTGAATACGAAAATCATGTTTTTAGCAAATGGTCTGTGTGTATGTCTGTGTGTGTGTCTGTCTGTTATCAGCATATCTCAAAAACAAATTATGGCAGAAAGTTCAAACTTGGTATTCTAAATGTGTATCATATAGGGATGCTACAGAAAGATTTTCGCTACAGAAAGATTTTCGTTAAGATCAAGCAAATGGTTCGTGTACATGGACAATGAAGAGAATTCTAATACATTACGTGTATGGGGGAATTTGCAGGTAAGTAGAGTTTAACGTCTATAGACTGCATTAAACCAAATGAAACGAATATATATTTTTTGTAATAGAGATAGTTAACTGGGAAAAAAATTATGTATGTAGGAGCCTCGCTTCCCCCCCTAGGGGGAAGTTCCCCCTCGAGGAGAGTAAATTTTCATGATGAGTATCTTTCAAAAGAGCTCACCAATACCGTTAAAACGAATGGTTGAACCATCGATCTGCGATAATTTAAAACAAAGTTATCCATTTTTTTTTTTTTACTTTTAACGAAAAAAAACTTAGAAAAAAAATCGTATATATATTTTTTTTAATATTGAGAATAAAATGGACTTTTTGGGGGGTTATTTGGTGTTATACTACTTCTCTAATGTGGAAATCGTCTGCATTATCATAAAAGATAATTTTTTAAAATAATAATTTTAATAAATTATTTTTAAAAAACAGAATTATTTTTTAATAACCGAATTAAATTCTATATAAATGTAGGTGCATTAATGAAACGGGGGGTTGAGGGGGGCGGTAGCCCCCTCACACAGAACTAATTATCATATAAAACTCTTCAGAAGCCTAATATGAATTGTTTAACACAGGTTTATATAACAGTACTCGTTATCTTACCTTTCAATCTGCAACCTGTATTTATAGTATTAAATTTCAGGGCAAGAGAAAGTCGTGTGAGTGACACACCAGATTATTTTAGAAATATAAATATATTTTTTTTTTTTAATGCTTTTTTTCATTCTTTGAATAGGTGTTTTTTTTTTTTCCAAACACAAATTTTTTCTCCGAGAACTAGACCTCAATTAAAATTGCCTTTCCTTGTCTTATTAGATTCAGTATCTAAAATATCAACATTGAATTAAATGCTATCTTGATTTTTTTTTTTCCCTTGGAGTCTACTGTATATGTAGACTCCTAGAATCTTTCCCCTTTTTTAACTGGATCTTTTTCTTTGTAGTTTCTCTTATATAAGAAGAAAGTATTAGGCTCGTTTTAAATTTAATGATAAATCATAGAAACTCTGGAATAATGCGAGTAATATTTACATGTAATTGCAGTAGTTTTTTGAATAGTTTTTTGGAAGCTTTACCTTCTTATCGCAAAGACAGTTAACCCCTTCCCGTTCCCACATAAGCGCAGTTGAAACAGGTGGGGCTAAGAAGGCGAACGCAGTTGCAAGTTTTCTGGCATCTGCGGGCGCAGATGATATACACCGCTTTTCAAGGCCTTAACTGAAATTTAAACTTTTTAATTTAACTGCTTTCGATCCTCCTGTTCTCTTTACAGCTTCGAAAGTACGCTGCAAAAAATTGAAACCTCTCTTCGACCATTTAGATGTAAATTTCGTGGTGAACTGTGGAATTTACAAACAAATTAGTGTAAATTACGGAAAATATGGCAAACTTAAGCATAAACTAGTATGTTGTGGCCACCACAAGACTTTCTTCTATATTTTCCTATACAAATTCACTCACTAACAATATTTAAAAAAAAAAAAAAAAAAACGATTTTTTTTTCTAAGTTTTTTTTTTTTTTTCGTTAAAAGTAAAAAAAATCGACAACTTTGTTTTAAATTATCACATATTTATAGTTCAACCATTCGTTTTATAGGTATTGACAAGACCTTTCGAAAGATACCCATCTTGAAAATTTACCCCCACCCCCGTACCCCCCAGGGGGGGGAAGCGATGCCCCCACATGCACAAACTTTTTTTCCTAGTTAACTACTACTCAATAATTCATATTAACTTTACAATCACAAGTTAAGCATAACTCTCATTATGTACATTTATACGAAATTTTGTCCTAAACTGCCATGTTAAAAATTTAGAAAAAATACGATCACAGCGCCACCTGTTGAACGATTGATCCCCAAATCTAATCAGCACCAGTTTATGTCCGGGGCCAACAAAATACCAAGTTTGGTTAAATTTCATTCATTGGTTCGTGAGATACAGTGGACACAAAATTCGTGATTCACACACACAGACAGACAGACGGACATTTTCTAAAAACTATCAATTCATGTTCAGGACATCCCAAAACGTGTAAATACATCAGAAAACGGAGGTCGAAAATTTTCATGAATCCAATATTTTCTCTATATTACATATAGAAGAAAGTAACTAGTATGTTGTGGCCACCAGGCCACCACAAGACTTTCTTCTATATTTACCTATACATATTCAATCAGTAACAATATTTAAAAAAAAAAAAAAAAAAAAGTACGATTTTTTTTTTTTTTTTTTTTTTTTTTGTTAAAAGTAAAAAAAATCGATAACTTTGTTTTAAATTATCACAGATTTATAGTTCAACCATTCGTTTTAAAGACCTGTGTGAAGTTGGCACCCCCACCTCGCAATTTGAAAAATCGGTTTATATGTAACGTTTGCCCAAGTTTTGCCCAGGTTTGCCCAACCAATATTTTTTTTTTCCCACCCACCAAAATTCCAAAAATCAAAAAACTAAATTTCGACCTCATTTCCGCATTAGCACCCCCATGTCGGAAAAACTAAAAACAAATCATACCATACGTTTGCCCAAGTTTTGCCCAGGTTTGCCCAACCAATGATTTTTTTTGCCCACCATTTATAACGCTAAAAACAACAAAAATAGTATTCTGGAAAGCGTGAAGTTGGCACCCCCAAGTTGGAATTTCAAAAAGCGGTTTGTGTGTAACGTTTGCCCAAGTTTTGCCCAGGTTTGCCCAACCAATAACTTTTTTTGCCCACCCACCAAAACGCTAAAAAAAATAAAATAACATTTGACCTCATTTCCGTACTAGCACCCCCATGTCGGAAATACTTCAAACAGATTATGTCATAGGTTTGCCCAAGTTTTGCCCACGTTTGCCCAACCATTAACTTTTTTTGCCCACCCAACAAAACGCTAAAAAAAATAAAATAACATTTGACCTCATTTCCGTATCAGCACCCCCATGTCGGCAAAACTAAAAACAAATCATACCATAGGTTTGCCCAAGTTTTGCCCACGTTTGCCCAACCTTTCATTTTTTTTGCCCACCATTTGTAACGCTGTAAATCCCGAAAATTGTAATTTGAGAACCGTGAAGTTGGCACCCCCAAGTTGGAATTTCAAAAAACGGTTTGTGTGTAACGTTTGCCCAAGTTTTGCCCAGGTTTGCCCAACCTTTCATTTTTTTTGCCCACCATTTATAACGCTGTAAATCCCTAAAAATGTAATTTGTGAACCGTGAAGTTGGCACCCCCAAGTTGGAATTTCAAAAAACGATTAGTGTGTAACGTTTGCCCAAGTTTTGCCCAGGTTTGCCCAACCAATAACTTTTTTTGCCCACCCACCAAAACGCTAAAAAAAATAAAATAACGTTTGACCTCATTTCCGCACTAGCACCCCCATGTCGGAAATACTTCAAACAGATTATGCCATAGGTTTGCCCAAGTTTTGCCCACGTTTGCCCAACCATTAACTTTTTTTGCCCACCCAACAAAACGCTAAAAAAAAATAAAATAACATTTGACCTCATTTCCGTACCAGCACCCCCATGTCGGCAAAACTAAAAACAAATCATACCATAGGTTTGCCCAAGTTTTGCCCACGTTTGCCCAACCTTTCATTTTTTCTGCCCACCATTTGTAACGCTGTAAATCCAGAAAATTGTAATTTGAGAACCGTGAAGTTGGCACCCCCAAGTTGGAATTTCAAAAAACGGTTTGTGTGTAACGTTTGCCCAAGTTTTGCCCAGGTTTGCTCAACCTTTCATTTTTTTTGCCCACCATTTATAACGCTGTAAATCCCTAAAAATGTAATTTGTGATCCGTAAAGTTGGCACCCCCAAGTTGGAATTTCAAAAAACGATTAGTGTGTAACGTTTGCCCAAGTTTTGCCCAGGTTTGCCCAACCAATAACTTTTTTTGCCCACCCACCAAAACGCTAAAAAAAATAAAATAACGTTTGACCTCATTTCCGCACTAGCACCCCCATGTCGGAAATACTTCAAACAGATTATGCCATAGGTTTGCCCAAGTTTTGCCCACGTTTGCCCAACCATTAACTTTTTTTGCCCACCCAACAAAACGCTAAAAAAAATAAAATAACATTTGACCTCATTTCCGTACCAGCACCCCCATGTCGGCAAAACTAAAAACAAATCATACCATAGGTTTGCCCAAGTTTTGCCCACGTTTGCCCAACCTTTCATTTTTTCTGCCCACCATTTGTAACGCTGTAAATCCCGAAAATTGTATTTTGAGAACCGTGAAGTTGGCACCCCCAAGTTGGAATTTCAAAAAACGGTTTGTGTGTAACGTTTGCCCAAGTTTTGCCCAGGTTTGCCCAACCTTTCATTTTTTTTGCCCACCATTTATAACGCTGTAAATCCCTAAAAATGTAATTTGTGAACCGTGAAGTTGGCACCCCCAAGTTGGAATTTCAAAAAACGATTAGTGTGTAACGTTTGCCCAAGTTTTGCCCAGGTTTGCCCAACCAATAACTTTTTTTGCCCACCCACCAAAACGCTAAAAAAAATAAAATAACATTTGACCTCATTTCCGCACTAGCACCCCCATGTCGGAAATACTTCAAACAAATTATGCCATAGGTTTGCCCAAGTTTTGCCCACGTTTGCCCAACCATTAACTTTTTTGCCCACCCAACAAAACGCTAAAAAAAAAATAAAATAACATTTGACCTCATTTCCGTACCAGTACCCCCATGTCGGCAAAACCAAAAACAAATCATACCATAGGTTTGCCCACGTTTTGCCCACGTTTGCCGAATCTTTCATTTTTTTTTTTTTTAAATAATAATAATAAAATAAAGTTAAATAAATTAGAAAAAAAAAAAAAAAGTTTTTTTTTTTTCGTTAAAAGTAAAAAAAATCGACAACTTTGTTTTAAATTATCACATATTTATAGTTCAACCATTCGTTTTATAGGTATTGACAAGACCTTTCGAAAGATACCCATCTTGAAAATTTACCCCCACCCCCGTACCCCCCAGGGGGGGGAAGCGATGCCCCCACATGCACAAACTTTTTTTCCTAGTTAACTACTACTCAATAATTCATATTAACTTTACAATCACAAGTTAAGCATAACTCTCATTATGTACATTTATACGAAATTTTGTCCTAATCTGCCATGTTAAAAATTTAGAAAAAATACGATCACAGCGCCACCTGTTGAACGATTGATCCCCAAATCTAATCAGCACCAGTTTATGTCCGGGGCCAACAAAATACCAAGTTTGGTTAAATTTCATTCATTGGTTCGTGAGATACAGTGGACACAAAATTCGTGATTCACACACACAGACAGACAGACGGACATTTTCTAAAAACTATCAATTCATGTTCAGGACATCCCAAAACGTGTAAATACATCAGAAAACGGAGGTCGAAAATTTTCATGAATCCAATATTTTCTCTATATTACATATAGAAGAAAGTAACTAGTATGTTGTGGCCACCAGGCCACCACAAGACTTTCTTCTATATTTACCTATACATATTCAATCAGTAACAATATTTAAAAAAAAAAAAAAAAAAAGTACGATTTTTTTTTTTTTTTTTTTTTTTTTTTTTTTTGTTAAAAGTAAAAAAAATCGATAACTTTGTTTTAAATTATCACAGATTTATAGTTCAACCATTCGTTTTAAAGACCTGTGTGAAGTTGGCACCCCCACCTCGCAATTTGAAAAATCGGTTTATATGTAACGTTTGCCCAAGTTTTGCCCAGGTTTGCCCAACCAATATTTTTTTTTTGCCCACCCACCAAAATTCCAAAAATCAAAAAACTAAATTTCGACCTCATTTCCGCATTAGCACCCCCATGTCGGAAAAACTAAAAACAAATCATACCATACGTTTGCCCAAGTTTTGCCCAGGTTTGCCCAACCAATGATTTTTTTTGCCCACCATTTATAACGCTAAAAACAACAAAAATAGTATTCTGGAAAGCGTGAAGTTGGCACCCCCAAGTTGGAATTTCAAAAAGCGGTTTGTGTGTAACGTTTGCCCAAGTTTTGCCCAGGTTTGCCCAACCAATAACTTTTTTTGCCCACCCACCAAAACGCTAAAAAAAATAAAATAACATTTGACCTCATTTCCGTACTAGCACCCCCATGTCGGAAATACTTCAAACAGATTATGTCATAGGTTTGCCCAAGTTTTGCCCACGTTTGCCCAACCATTAACTTTTTTTGCCCACCCAACAAAACGCTAAAAAAAATAAAATAACATTTGACCTCATTTCCGTATCAGCACCCCCATGTCGGCAAAACTAAAAACAAATCATACCATAGGTTTGCCCAAGTTTTGCCCACGTTTGCCCAACCTTTCATTTTTTTTGCCCACCATTTGTAACGTTGTAAATCCCGAAAATTGTAATTTGAGAACCGTGAAGTTGGCACCCCCAAGTTGGAATTTCAAAAAACGGTTTGTGTGTAACGTTTGCCCAAGTTTTGCCCAGGTTTGCCCAACCTTTCATTTTTTTGCCCACCATTTATAACGCTGTAAATCCCTAAAAATGTAATTTGTGAACCGTGAAGTTGGCACCCCCAAGTTGGAATTTCAAAAAACGATTAGTGTGTAACGTTTGCCCAAGTTTTGCCCAGGTTTGCCCAACCAATAACTTTTTTTGCCCACCCACCAAAACGCTAAAAAAAATAAAATAACGTTTGACCTCATTTCCGCACTAGCACCCCCATGTCGGAAATACTTCAAACAGATTATGCCATAGGTTTGCCCAAGTTTTGCCCACGTTTGCCCAACCATTAACTTTTTTTGCCCACCCAACAAAACGCTAAAAAAAAATAAAATAACATTTGACCTCATTTCCGTACCAGCACCCCCATGTCGGCAAAACTAAAAACAAATCATACCATAGGTTTGCCCAAGTTTTGCCCACGTTTGCCCAACCTTTCATTTTTTCTGCCCACCATTTGTAACGCTGTAAATCCAGAAAATTGTAATTTGAGAACCGTGAAGTTGGCACCCCCAAGTTGGAATTTCAAAAAACGGTTTGTGTGTAACGTTTGCCCAAGTTTTGCCCAGGTTTGCCCAACCTTTCATTTTTTTTGCCCACCATTTATAACGCTGTAAATCCCTAAAAATGTAATTTGTGATCCGTGAAGTTGGCACCCCCAAGTTGGAATTTCAAAAAACGATTAGTGTGTAACGTTTGCCCAAGTTTTGCCCAGGTTTGCCCAACCAATAACTTTTTTTGCCCACCCACCAAAACGCTAAAAAAAATAAAATAACGTTTGACCTCATTTCCGCACTAGCACCCCCATGTCGGAAATACTTCAAACAGATTATGCCATAGGTTTGCCCAAGTTTTGCCCACGTTTGCCCAACCATTAACTTTTTTTGCCCACCCAACAAAACGCTAAAAAAAATAAAATAACATTTGACCTCATTTCCGTACCAGCACCCCCATGTCGGCAAAACTAAAAACAAATCATACCATAGGTTTGCCCAAGTTTTGCCCACGTTTGCCCAACCTTTCATTTTTTCTGCCCACCATTTGTAACGCTGTAAATCCTGAAAATTGTATTTTGAGAACCGTGAAGTTGGCACCCCCAAGTTGGAATTTCAAAAAACGGTTTGTGTGTAACGTTTGCCCAAGTTTTGCCCAGGTTTGCCCAACCTTTCATTTTTTTTGCCCACCATTTATAACGCTGTAAATCCCTAAAAATGTAATTTGTGAACCGTGAAGTTGGCACCCCCAAGTTGGAATTTCAAAAAACGATTAGTGTGTAACGTTTGCCCAAGTTTTGCCCAGGTTTGCCCAACCAATAACTTTTTTTGCCCACCCACCAAAACGCTAAAAAAAATAAAATAACATTTGACCTCATTTCCGCACTAGCACCCCCATGTCGGAAATACTTCAAACAAATTATGCCATAGGTTTGCCCAAGTTTTGCCCACGTTTGCCCAACCATTAACTTTTTTGCCCACCCAACAAAACGCTAAAAAAAAAAAAAAATAACATTTGACCTCATTTCCGTACCAGTACCCCCATGTCGGCAAAACCAAAAACAAATCATACCATAGGTTTGCCCACGTTTTGCCCACGTTTGCCGAATCTTTCATTTTTTTTTTTTTTTTTTAAATAATAATAATAAAATAAAGTTAAATAAATTAGAAAAAAAGAAAAAAAAAGTATAACTTTCATAAATCAAATCCTTTTTTAATTTACTTACATTGTCAACAGTAATGTCAGGTAGGAATAAAGTGAGTATATTTACAAAAAAATGCTACATATTTAAAATATTAAAATATTTTTTAATTTTCTTTTGTATTTATTAGATAAACACAAAGTATATCTGCTACAAAAAGACATAGTGGCAATATAAAAATTATCGTTTTTAATTAAAATTTTGTTTTGTGCATAACCTATGAAATATATTACTCTTCCAGATTTTTCTTCATCTCTTTTTCATAGTAAAATTGTAAAATATTTTGAGAAAAATAAGAAGCATAAAATATCTAAGAACAGATGTTTATTTGAAGTTAAATTAAATTTATTGTATTCTGTATTCTATAGGATATTTTATCAAGTGGGGTAAAATGGGTATAGACACTCAATTATATTATTATTTTTATAAAGCTATATAGAAAAGAGTTTCTTTTAAATTTAGTGGCCAGCAAAGAGGGCAAAGCCTGCTAGTTTTTTATATAATTTTCTATACATATAATAAAATAAGATGTTTGTGTGTGTGTGTGGCATTGTGTATGTACAGTCGGCTGCAAAATTATTCGAGCACTAGCAATAATCCTTGCCAAAAAAAAGTACACTTAATACAGCTTTGTTAAATAAATCCTTGTCGAGTCATGTTCTTAATCAGTCTAAGAACATGATTCGACAAGGATTTACTTAGCAAAACAGTCTTAAGTGTACTTTTTAAATATAGGAATTATTGGCTAGTGCTCGAATAATTTTGCAGCCGACTGTATTTACAGAGCTTTTTAGGAACATGGCAGTCGGCTGAGCTACTCACATTTACATGGAGCTTCGTAATGACCTCTCCTGATTTTCTCGAAGCCCGATTTTTGAAATTTTTATTAGTTTTCTTTTAATTAATTCAAATGTAAAAATAATAACCTTCTAATTTCTGATAAATTAGCCATTTAAACTTGATCCATAATTTAATTGTTTCATTTGTTTTCTTTCGATAGAATAATACTACTAATAATAATAAAAGTACATTTACGTAAAATGAGGAAAGTAAATTAGAAAAATTAGAAATATTGGTCGTATCGTTACAAATAAGGCACCAAATGAAAGGGGAAATTTTTGTGAATCCGACGGCTTAAACAGATTATCGATCGGGCAATTCGATTTTTTATAATTAACTAATGTATAAATTTTAGGTGGCAACATCAGGAGATTGTAGATAAACCACTTGGAAAAAAATAAAATAAAATAAATCAGTTACTCATTACGTCGCATGTTTTTGAAGCGGGATTAAAAAATCCAGTTTCCATTTTTTTTTTCTTTCACAAACACAAACATATAATATACAGCACTAGACCAAATTACTGTACAACACTAGACCAAATTACAGTTCAAATTTCGTGAATTTTAGTTAATAAACAAAAAAGTTACTTTTTTTTTTTTTTTTTTTTTTTTTTTTTTCCCAATTAAAATTTATTCTAACTTCGAAAAGATTTATGTAATACGATACATTAAGAATTTAGGCTTTAAGATTTTTCTTTTTTTTTTTTTTTTTTAATAGATTATTTAGACTCTATGAACCATATTTTTATTTTATCAGTTTCATTAATAGATCCTCCTGGACGAATTTTTAAATTTTGGTGTTGAAGTACACCGAATGTTTTAGACGAGAAGTTTAATATAGCAACAGCCATTTTAACCTAAGTAGCGCATCAAATATATATATATATATATATATATATATATATAAAGTATTACAAAAAGAAAAAACCATTATTAAACTTAAATAGTAGTCACATAAAGGATTTATTTTTATAGAAAGTTTATAGAAAAAATGCAGTTTTAAAGATAGCAAATTTATTTCAGCAAGCACTTTTATAAACCTAAAAACCATTAAAAATATAAACAGAATAGAAAGGATTCTTATATATAAACAAAAAGGTGTCTGATAAAGTTATTAGTGAAATTGTCATCCCTTTTTCATAAAAAAAAAAAAAAAAAAAAAAAATCCATCGCTAATATCGCGACAAAAATTCTAAAGCTGCCAATAGAGCGACTTAATAAAGTTGTGTAGTACGATAACGTTTACCTATTTATTTATTTTTTATATATATATATATACTAATCATTATGCTAATTTATCATACAAATAAATGTGCTTCTGTGTGTGACTGCACTTGCACGCTGTCGAACAGAAATATTTGATTAATTCAAATAAATATTTAAATAAATAAATAAAAATAAAAGTATGTTTAATGAGAAATATATATAACCATAAAAAAATTTGTTGTCTAAAATACGGCGGAAATAGCGCTCATAGCATATTGTTACAAGGGATTAAGTCTTATTGTTAAAAGGGATTAAATCTGAAATGGTGACAGAAGTTCAGAAGTCTCCAAAGAGAATTATATTAAGGCTGTACTATGATCTGGTTTACAAACCATGAATTATATATAACCACAAAAAATTAATTGTCTAATGCGACAGACGTAGCCGGTCATAGCATATTGTAATATTTGGCGTGAAATTGCTGTCATTTTTATGATTGATCGGATAAACAAAATAAACATAGGAAATAACGTAAAAGCAAATATTATGTGCACCACGTATAGTGTTGTTCATATGTAACTGGGATTCGAATATAAAAGGTATACTTCAATTTATTCGTGACTATCTTATTCGAAACTGTTATCTAACAATCACCTAAATGGAAGCCTATTGGTAAACCATTGTCGCAGGTAATAGGGAGAGGCGCCCGCGTTTTATCGGATGAGGAAATCGTGCCGAAGGCAGCAGGGACTTTAAACGCGCTTTTGAGCAATTTCAGTATTTTATTTTATTTTATTTTTGTAAAGCTATATCGAAAAGAGTTTCCTTTAAATTTAGTGACCAGCGAAGCGGACAAAGTCTGCTAGTACAGAATAAAGTAAAAAAAAAAAAAATAGAGAAAGAAAATAAGCAGAAGAAAAGTGTGATGATTATTTTAATGTAAATAATATAATGAAGCCTAAGCATAAATTTAGATGAATAACAATTAATATGAAATAACTTGGTCCTATAAACATCCATAAAAGAACAGCAGAAGTTTTAATCAATTGCTAAAATAAGTATATATATATTATAAAAATAAATAAATATATATATATATACGTGAAAACTAAACTTTAAGACACAAAAAGACACTATTCATTCTAAACTTTAAGACACTATTCATTCAAAAATATGTCACAGCTAGTTGGTCAAATATTTTTTTTCCCTTGTTTCCTTTCCTTTTTTTTTTTTTTTTTTCATTCCTTGTGGTTGTGTATATGTATTGTGTGTGGTTCGGTGAGGTCTGGATGAAGAAGGAGTCAATTGCTCTATACACAATCCAAAGTCCAAACGATAAGTGAACTGGCTGTAGCTGTATAATGCAGTAAATGATAATCCAAACACTGCAAATTGATTTCTGTTTCTCTTTTTACCCTTCCTTTCGCTAGTCTGTAAAGTAAACAAACACATAATTTCTCCTAGCTTCCTGTTATGAAAGCGTTTATTTATGTGGATTGAGTAAAGATTCTAGATTGCAGGAGAGGAGGGGGGGGGGGATTCTGAAAAATCTGAATATTTTCGACCGCACTGATCACCATCAACAATTAAGAACGGGCGCTTCTGATGCGTTGCAGGTTTTCAGATCAAAGGGCACTGTAGTTCGTTTAGTGAATTGGATGATAGAAGGAAACTGAAAGTTGTTTATTTAATTTAACATCTGTAGGATATATTTTCTAACCTCTGAAAGCTCTAACTCAAACTCAATTAAGAAATTAAAGAAAAAAAGAAAAAGAAAGTCGTATAATTTTGTTATAGGATAAAATGTATATTGATGATTTAATTAATATTATGGACCGTCACAAGTTCTAAAAGATTTACTTTGTCAGTTTTTCTTATGTCGTAAATACTAATAACTTTTGCAAGCAAATATTTATTTATTTATTTTTAATACACATACTTCTTGCTTTCGGACATAACTTACTTATCATAGCCGGCAGCTAAACCCCAAATTAATGTTTGGAGATATTTGTTTTGAAAATTACTCATTACTTATTTTATTTATTTATTTATTTTTGTTGTTGTTGTTGTTTTATTTCCTTTTTCACATTCCTAAAATTTTCTTAGGATTGATTAAAATTTCACGGGACGATTCGGGATTTTTCAATTTCGTATTATATACTCTTTTTTTTTTTTAATAAATAATTAAATATACATACTTTTTAATATCCTTAATAATCATAGGTTTTTTTTTTTTTTTTTTTTTTTTTTAATTAAAAGATTTTCTTTTAGCAGGAAACGACTCAGATATTTAATCACCTCCACACGTAATAACAAAAAATAAATGTGAAAAAAAAAGAATGCCCTGGACAATAACACTTAGAAAATTATCTAAACAATGAGCAGCTAGCATAAAATTCTGATTTCATTTGTTATTAGTCGATGTAATTTGCGATTCTCGGCGTATCTATAAAATCTCTACGCGTTTTTTTTTTTTTTTTTTTTTTTAATAATAAAATTTCATTTTTGGCGCAGATCAGTGCAAAACTGTTAAAGTTTGACTTTTTGTTCAGGTTGTAGCAAGTCTTTGAAATTGTAGCAGTTTGGCACAATTGGCGCTGATTTTCCACCCCTGACTTCTGTTTTTCCAATTTTCACCAAAATTTGGAAAATTCATCTGTACACCAGACCTGTCTCAATTCTGAAGTTTTATAGTTCTGTCTTTAATAGTTTCATAGATATGAAAGCGAGATGATTTCCACAGACACACATACATACATACACACATACACACACACACACATATACAGACCAATTACAATAAACTATTTTCTTTCTTTATTTTATTTTATTTTTATTTATTTTTTTATTTATTTATTTATTTTTTTTTTTTTTTTTGAAGTGAAAACTTCTTTAGGCGCGTTGAGCACTTTTGGGTGAACAAAAGTCTTTGAACTCGCGTCATCGTCAGCTGACGCTTTCCATTTGAAGTGAAAAATTTGGAGGCCAAAAATCACTGAACTCCCGTCATCGTCAGCTGACGCTTTCCATCCTTGTATGACACAAATAATGTATCATACAATTAACTTGCTAATGTGAAATGTTAATAATTATATACTGTATGTTGTTTTACAATCTGGTGCGGCTCTGCACAACTTCTCTCATCTCCGGGCACTGTCTCTACTGCAGTTAGACCTCACAAAACCGTGAGAAAGGCCAAAGCCGCCATTTTTATCACGTTTTTACAATCTGATGCGGCTCTACACGATTTGTCTACTCTCCGGACTCTGTCTCTTAAAGATTGCAGTCGGAAACGTTGCAGTTAGACCTCAGAAAACCGTGAGAAAGGCCAAAACCGCCATTTTTTTCACGTTTTTACAATCTGGTGCGGCTCTACACGACTTCTCTCACTCCGGACACTGTCTCTATTGCAGTTAGACCTCACAAAACCGTGAGAAAGGCCGAAGCCGCCATTTTTCTCACGTGTTTACAATCTGGTGCGGCTCTGCACGACTTCTCTTATCTCCGGACACTATCTCTTAAAGATTGCAACCGGAAACGTTGCAGTTAGACCTCACAAAACCGTGAGAAAGGCCAAAACCGCCATTTTTCTCACGTTTTTACAATCTGGTGCGGCTCTACACGACTTCTCTCACTCCGGACACTGTCTCTATTGCAGTCAGACCTCACAAAACCGTGAGAAAGGCCAAAGCCGCCATTTTTCTCACGTGTTTACAATCTGGTGCGGCTCTACACGACTTCTGTCATCTCCGGAGACTGTCTCTCTTCCAGTTAGACCTCACCAAAACGTGAGAACAGTCAAAGCCGCCATTTTTCTCACGTTTTTGCAATCTGGTGCGGCTCTACACGACTTCTCTCATCTCCGGACACTGTCTTTATTGCAGTTAGACCTCACAAAACCGTGAGAAAGCCCAAAATTGCCATTTTTCTCACGTTTTTACAATCTGTTGCGGCTTTACACGGCTTCTCTCATCTCCGGCCACTTTCTCATAAAGACTGCAGCCGGAAACGTTGTAATTAGACCTCACAAACAGGGGCGTAGCTTGAGGGGGGGAGGGGGGAATCTCCCCCCCCCCAATGTTTTAAAAAATAGGGCGGCATATTGAAGTTTCTGGGGGCGCTGTTTTGCGACTTAAAGTTCATTTGAAAGTGGATCATAATTTTGTTAATTATCGTTAGTTACCAAAAACACTTAAGAGTTTTATGTATCACAAGCTGACCAACTGGTTCACCGACCAGCAAAAAAAGTTGTATCGGACTGTAGCAAACTCCCGTTTGGTGGCGCCTGCGGCGCCCTATAAACTAATTAAACAGCCTGTTTTCCTATCGTGCAAACGACCCTTGAAAATTTCCATCGTATTCATGACGCTTAAAAAAATCTGATCATAACAAATTCCTGTTTGGGGGCGCCTATGGCATGATTTCCCGTTTTGTTCACTTACAATAGCCTGTTCGCTTACCGTAGAAAAGACAGTTGAAAATTCTAAACATATTCGGGACCCTTTAAGAGTAGCAAACTCCAGCTGAGCGGCACCCTTTCCTGTTCAGGCACCTTCAAAGGCATAATGAGGTTTCTGGGGCGCTATTTTGCACCTTGAAGTTAATTTGAAAGTGGATCATAATTTTGTTGATTATCGTTAGTTAACAAAAACACTTAAAATTTTTATGCATCAGAAGCTGCCTTCGGCGACCAACTGGTTCACTGACCAGCAAAAAAAGTTCGCATTAAAATGTCTAACTGTAGCAAGCTCCCGTTAGGTGGCGCCCTCTTAACTAATTAGACGCCTAAAACAGCCTTTTTAAACGTGTATAACAACCTATTTTTCTACTGTGCAAACAATCCTTGAAAATTTTCTTCGTATTCACAACCCTTAAAAAAATCTGATTATAACAAATTCCTGTTTGGGAGCGCCTATGGCATGATTTCCCATTTCAAACACTTACAATAGTTCGCTTACCGTGCAAAAGACTGTTGAAAACTTTGATCGTATTCAGGACACTTTAAGAATAAGTTTGCAACAAACTCCAGCTGAGCGGCGGCCTTCCCTGTTCAGGCACCTACAACAGCATGTTCGCTTACCATACAACGATCCTTGAAAATTCTGACCTTAGCAAATTCGCGCTCTGTGACGACTGCGGCGCCCTTCTCCCATTTCAGATACTTACAACTGACTCGTAAGTATGCGAAATCGCTTTCTCATCTCCAAAAACTTAAAATTACGATTTTTCAAGACCTTAGCTCGAAAAAAGAAAAGCAGTTTATTGTACGTTATGGCTATTGTATAAAAACGAAATTAGATGAGGTTTGATTTGGTTATAACGATTTCTCACTAACAATTTTTGATTCTAAGTGATCCTTTAAGCAAATTTTTTATTTTAGTACTACATTTCTTAAAAATTTTTTTACACAATATGGGGAAAAAGAAAAACGTTTTTTAATTGGTTTAAATATGTAAAATAACAATAATAAATAAATTACTGATTTTCTTTTTCCTTAAGAGTGAACAATACCTAATTTCATAATAAGAAAACACCACAGAACTGGCGTTTAAAAGCAATAATTACAAAACTTTGAATAAACACCATAAAATTCAATAAACTTGCAATAATTGTTTCGGTTCGAAAGAACACACGATCCTTCGTCAGGCGAAAAAAGTAGGCACAAGTGCTGCAGTCAAAGAAGCAACGCACAAAACCGTTTGAAGTGAACAGCAAAAATATATACAGATGAATGTAAATATAAATACTGGTGTGAGGAGAATAGTGCTGACTCTAAAATAAAAGGGTCACATGGGGGAATTCAATAAAAAGGGGCATTATTTGCATAATTTGCGGTATTCTATGTTATGATTTTTGTACGTAACAAAAGTCAATTACTAATTTTCCTTGTATATATATATATATATATATATATATAGGCTGTATGCATTTGTTATTCCAGGAATGCTGAAGAACTATAGCTAAGAAAGTTTAAAAGTCAGCAAAAAAAAAAAAAAAACTGAAGGCCTCTAAACATTTAAAATGTTAGAAAAGGCTACTTTGTACCAAAATGTTTTTAAAAGGGTCGCCAAGTGCTAAAATATGTTGAAAAAGGGCCACAGGGTGCTAAAAACTGTTTAAACAGGCACCCTGCCAAATTAGCCTAGAGTCAGCCCTACATAATTATGAAATAAAAGAAGAAAATAAATAAATAAATTAGATTAAAAAATGTAACAAAATCTAAAAATTTCAAAATTAAACGAAAATTGAACTTATGTGAGTAATTTCATAGCATCAGACAAGAATGGAGTGGAACAAATATCATTAACAAGATTTTTCGAATTTTTAAATATGTAAAAATCTTCATGGATATTCAAATGGAAAGAGAAGATAGGAGATGAAATTATGTTAGTTTTAGGAAAATCAAAACTATGACCATGAGCCCAGCAGTGGGAAGCAATAGAAGATTTAGAGATCTTTTCATTACGAACATTTCGACGGTGCTCATTTATTCTATATTTCAAACACCTTCTTGTTTGATCAATATAAACTAAATTGAACGACAAACATAAGACTAAATAAATGCCAGAACGGTTTTCAGTAGGAATAGGATCTTTAAGAGAAGATAATTTAATTTTGTTGACAGGTTTCTAAATGACTTTAAAACCAAACGGAGAGAAAATTTTACAAGTTTTAAAAGAAAGTAATAAATAAAAAGGTAAAACAACTGGAATGAGACTATGATCGTTCAATTTGGTATCAGAACGTTTAGATTCTTGAATTTATATAAAGCTTTATTAATAATAGAGTGATTATAGCCTCGAGAAAGAGCAAGAGATTTTAAGTAATTTCTTTTGAAAGACTAGACGAGCCAGAACAAATGTGTAAGGCTTATGTTTTAATTACTCATTTTCCAAAAATTGATAAAATTTTAATATTTCATTTTGCGGTTAAAAAAAGAAAGAAAGAGAAAAATGCACATATTGAAAATTCAGATTTTTGAACTTAGAATTACATTAAAAATAAAAAATAAATAAATAAATAAACGATTGTAAATTTTAATGTGAAAACAGAATTTAAATGTACATTGTGTAATGAGTAATCATGAAATCAAACTTTCCCATACAGTAACATGGGCCACAGCTGTCGGTGAGATTAGGTATTATCCACTCTAAAAATATAAAGTTGCTTTCCTTAGCAACAGTTACTACTTTCATTTCTTAAAATTTATTTTGAAAGTTTTATGTTTTACCTGAATTTTAATGTAATATCTTTAAACTTGTTGGAAAAGGGGGGAAAAATCTTTTTCAGTTGTTCTACTTTATCTCAAACCAATACTCTGGTTGACCTAAGAAAGATGCTTTTGCTTAGTCTCATACTAGAATATATATATATATATATATACATATATATATGTGTGTGTGTGTATTTATTTCTGCAAAGCACATTAACCATATCTTTCGAACAATATTACTTGTAAGCCCTTCCTTTTATTTAATTGGCTAAAAATGTAAAAGGAATTTCATGTCTGCGTATTAACATATAGATTCTCTGAAAAAATTTAGAATGCTCCGAAGATGTATAAATAATCTGGTGTGTCACTCACATGACTTTCTCTTACCCTGATATTTATTACTATAAATACAGGTTGCAGATTAAAAGGTAAGATAACGAGTACTGTTATGTAAACCTGTGTTAAACAATTCATATTAGGCTTCTGAAGAGTTTTATATGATAATTAGTTCTGTGTGAGGGGGGCTACCGCCCGCTCAAATCCCCGTTTCATTAATGCACCTACATTTATATAGAATTTAATTCGGTTATTAAAAAATAATTCTGTTTTTAAAAAATAATTTATTAAAAATATTATTAAAAAAAATTATCTTTTATGATAATGCAGACGATTTCCATATTAGAGAAGTAGTATAACACCAAATATCCAAAAAAGTCCATTGTATTCTCAATATTAAAAAAAAAAAAAAAATACGATTTTTTTTCTAAGTTTTTTTTTTTTTTTTTTTTTCGTTAAAAGTAAAATAAATCGATAACTTTGTTTTAAATTATCGTAGATCGATGGTTCAACCATTCGTTTTAAAGGTATTGGCGAGTTCTTTTGAAAGATACCCATCATGAAAATTTACTCCCCTCGAGGGGGGACTTACCCCCAGGGGGGAGAGGTGAGGTTCCTACATACACAATTTTTTTTCCCCAGTTAACTATTACAAAAAATATATATTCGTTTCATTTGGCTTAGTGCAATCTATAGACATTAAACTCTAATTACCTGCAATTTCCCCCATAGACATAATGTATTAAAATTCTCTTGATTGTCCCTGTACACGAACCATTTGCTTGATCTTAACGAAAAGCTTACTGTACCATCCCTATATAATACGCATTTAGAATACCAAGTTTGAACTTTCTGCTATAATTTGTTTTTGAGATATGCTGATAACAGACACACACACACACACACATAGACATACACACAGACCATTTGCTAAAAACATGATTTTCGTATTCAGGGGACCTCAAAACATGTAAATATAACAAAATCTCGCGTTCGAAAATTTGACCCAAAAACAATACTTTCTCTACCTTATGGGTAAGAGAAAGTAAAAAAAAAAAAGCTACTAAATGGAGGGAAAAAAAAAAAAAAAAACAGATTTTTTTTTTCCTTGGTAGACTTTAGGAATATGCCCCGAAGGGGCACGTATTAACCGACGAGAGGGCCTGTGTCGTCGATCCCAAAGATGGCAACACTCTTGAAAGTATGTGGGTGGCATTTTCAGATGAGGAATACGAAAGGGCGCCAAACGTCGGGTCCCCCCCCCCCCCCAATCAAATTTTCACGCTACGCCCCTGCTCACAAAACTGTGAGAAAGGCCAAAGCCGCCATTTTTATCACGTTTTTACAATCTGGTGCGGGTCTACACGACTTGTCTCATCACCAGACACTGCCTCTATTGCAGTTAGCGCATTAAATAAAATTTTAATATAATTTTTGTAGTATTAGTTTATATTAATGAATAAAAAAACACTTCATTTAAAAGTATTTTCTGCACAATAAAATATTTCCTGACGATTCAAGAAATACACACGTAATTGTTCAAGTTTTCACTTCTGTCGGCACTCCCGGAGTGCAACTTTTTTTTTTTCTTTTTTGACTCAGGAGACCTTAAAACATGTAAATCAGATGGAAACTCGATATCGAATTTTTGGACCGAATACAATACTTCCATTGTCGGGTAATGGAAGCAATAAGAAAAAAGCAATGTATAGACTAAATAATTTATTTACGGAACCACACCAAAGATATTCCGCTGACATTCTTTAACCATCCAAACTGTGGCAAATTAGACTGAAATATTAATGAACTTTTCATTATTGTATATAACAATTGTGGTTCCTTCACAGTGACACGCAAAATATTTCATGACATGGGGGTCTGCATACAGTATTTCTTTAAAGTGTATTTTAGTATGATTACACCCCAATAAATATAATGAAATGTTATTAGACTGTTTAAAAGCATGTATTTTATATGAAAAATTGTGGACATGGAATTGTTATTTAGTTTACAGCGTTGCACAAAATAATTCTGATATGTAATGTAATCTTTTTGCATAAAAAATTGGTAAAAATATTTATCCGTTAAAAGAAAGTAATAGAAGGCTGTTACTAGAAAAATACATAAATATAGTAGAAAGAGACGATTAGTGCATCGTGGGGTAGAAGATCATTAATCACTATATTCATTCCCTATTGGTATGAAATAGGATTGCTTTTTCTCCTTTTGAGTAATTTTGTTAAAGATGGTCCCTCAAGGAAGGAAGCCCGATGGTATTTTCTAGAATGTAGAAAGAAGTTTCACAAGAGAGGATTGCTGTTTTTAATTATTAAAATTACTTTAACTACGGAATTAATCATTACATATATCTAACTTTACTTGAGCAGTATTGATCTTATAAAATATGCAAAACAACTGTTTTAGAAATAAAATAAATAACTTTTCAATTTAGGTACAAAAAATATCCCACCTCCCTCCCCCTACACACGAACAATATATACATATAATTTTTAATGATAATAAAAGAATGAGTACGGAATAAACAGTTGGATTATTCGCCACAAAACCCCACAAAGCCGAATAGGTAACTAGCGAACTTAAGTACGATTTTTAAAATTTATCGGAATAGTTATATTAACTTAAATTTGCTAAAAAGTTAATAAAATTATTTTTCTAATTTAATATTTTTTAGGTTACAAAACATGTTGTAAACTTATCAAAGAAGGAATTTTCAAGGAAATATAATATATATATAGGGTGTTTCATAAGTCTGGATATACCAAAATATCTCGAAAGGAAAGCAAATTTGCTAAAAACATTGATTTCAAAAGTTTCAAGGATTTAAATAATGTACCACATGAGATATCACAAGTGGGTCACAAACTTCATTTTTTTAAATAGAAACCATAACTTTACATTGCAGAATCGTGTTAAGTGAAATTTTTTTAATCATGTACTGCTTTTATATTTTGCAGCATATGGGGCCCAGGGGTCCCCTATTTTTATGTTGTGTTTCATAAGTCTGGATACACCAAAATAGCTCGAAAGGAAAGCAAATTTGCTGAAAACATTGATATCAAAAGTTTCATGGATTTAAATATTCTACCACATGGCGTATTACAAGTGGATCCTGGGGGCCCACGTGACACAAGTTCAATTTTCTTAAACAGATATTGAACTTTTCCTTCATAGAATATCGTTATGTGGAAAAAACTATTTTAAATGATGTATTGCCTTTTTTTTTTTTTTTTTTTTTAAATGAAGCGTAACGGGCCTTAAGGCCCTGAATCTTATGTTTTAAGAAAAAGCTGGAAAATCCGAAAAATTCTTAGTAATAATATTATAGTTTTAAAAAATTAAAGAACACGCTTTTATAGAAATGTGAACTAAAAATCACAAAATATCTATCTTAGTATTTAAATGCAGGGTAAGAGAAAATCGTGTGAGTGACACACCTTAATATTTACATACATTTAAATCTTTAATTAAAATAATTTAGAATTAAACAAAAACCATTTAAAAAAAATCTCCCCTGACTTGGCTGGAACGCTAGGCCTTTAAGTTCGAAGCGCGGCTCTATAACTCACAGCCACGGCGTTCACATACGAAAAGTCTTTTTTTTACAATATAGATTTTTTGTTTGCTCCCAGAGCGGTTACAAACTTACAAACAAACATACATACAGGTGAAGCTAATAAAAGCGTGTTAAAAAAGGAATTTTGTTGGATACAATGGTTACATAAGTGTCATTTATTCGAAAGATGTATTAGATGAATTAAAGTATGTGGGCCGGCAGAGGCACTAAGACCTCACATTATACAAACTCCATTTTTTTAAATCAAAAATTGGCTTCTCCTTTACAATATCGTAATAAGCGAAAAAGTGTGAGTTAAAGAAAAGGTATGGTTATTATATAAAAATGTATCGTACAGAAAAATTTTCATTTGAAAAATATGAAGTGTTTGTCACATGGGGCTCTTTTGCGGGCACCTTTCGTAGCTCGTCTCGCCTGATAGATTATTTGGATGCACTATACTTTTGTAAACATTGGGTTTGAGCGAAATTGCTTTTTTATTGAGATATTTTGGGATTTTCAGATATTTTATTATTACATAAAAATAGGCGCCCCACGACCACCTAATCATTAAAATAACAATAATAAAAAGAATACATTTTTCGATACATATTTTTTTCCGCGTAACACGATTTTAATAAGTAAAATATTTACCTTTGAAAAAAATTGAGTCAGTGTCATGTGGGACCCTGAGGTAGAGGTCTGCACGGGCCGAAATTTTGAGGCCCGGGCCCGGCCCATCCCGTACGGAAGCTTTGCTTACACGGCCCTGCCCGGTATGAAGTCGAAAAATTCGGCCCGGGAAAAAACCGATAAAATCAAGCCCGACCGGCCCGGCCCAATTCCAAAATATGTAAAATAACAAAAAAAAATGCATGCCTTTCTATGAAAAAGATTTTTAGTATGTGTTTTGCAGAGGTTTTATACAACCAAACAATAGTACGTTCTTTAACAAAACTGCTGAACTTTTACAAGATAATTATATGTAAACAGAAATTCATTATTATAGACAAGGCACAAAGACAAACAGAAACTCAAATCGAAAATATTAGCATTCATCAAACAATACGGTAAGGTATTTAAAATGGTTAATACTGCTAAAAATGTACTTTCCTCTTATATACCGTAATGTATCCGAATTTTTCATGCGATTCGGTAAATAAAACTTTAATGTTAATCCAACCATATTGAATAGAAAAGTTGATTTTGATCATGATAAGAATGACGCTACTTTCATCCACTGGAGAAAAGAAAAAGGAGCCTCAGAGAAAAATTTACAATGGAAAGATTTTTATAGACTTCATACCACCTAAACTGAGAAAATCATAGGAAACAAAGCCTTATAAACAGAAACGTATCTATTTTTTTTTTTTTTTTTTTTTTTTGTACATGTACGGAAACTGGTAGTGACATGCATACTATTTTGAATAGAAAACCATCTAATATTTCTTTAAATAAAAGATATTAATTTCGAAGCATGCTAGAAATATTTGCGAAAAATCAGATTTCGAACAGACAGGCTGATAGACAATTAAATTGAAGTTACAGACATTTTTTAACAAAATAGAACTTTGTGTGACATACCAGCCTGTAAAATTATGTAAAATAAGTGACTGAAAAAAATATTTTTATCATTTTTCTTTTTCGTTGATTTACGAGGAAATCAGAAAAAAAATCGGCCCGACACGGTCCGGAGAAAAATTCATTCAGGCTCTGCCCGGCCCGAGTATACACAAAAAAAATTGAGCCCGAGCCCGACCGGCCCGAGGGCCGGGCCGGGCTCGGGCTCGGGCCTTAAGCCCGGCCCGTGCAGACCTCTACCCTGAGGCCCCAGGGTCCCATTTATGATACTTCATACGATAGATTATTTGAACGCACAAATGATTTGAAATTAATGTGTCCTGCAAAATTGCATTTTTATTGAGACATTTGGGAGAGCTGGATTTATTATTACAAAATAAAATCGTTTTCCTAGGGCCCCCTATTCTGCAACACGAAAAAAGCGATACAGGACTTATAACAGATTTTTTCATAATACTTCATGTAATAAATCATTCGAATGCATGAAACTTTTGAAATCAATGTATTTACAGATTTTTTTTTTTTTTTTTTTTTAATTCAAATATTTTAGGATTGCCAAATTTTTTATTACAACATAAAAATAGGGGCCCCGGGGACCCACAGCCGCAAAATATAAAAACAGTACATGATTTAAAACAGTTTCTTCTGCTTAATGCGATTCTGCAAAGAACAAATATGGTTTATATTTAAAAAATGAAATTTGTGTCACGCGAGTCCCCCAGAGGCCCCCAGGACGCAGTTTTGCTACCTCATGTGGTAGATTATTTAAATCCAGGAAACTTTTGAAATCAATGTTTCCAGCAATTTTTTTTTCCTTTTGAGATATTTTGGACTTTGGTGTATCCAGACTTATGAAACACCCTGTATATAAGCAATGTTTGTGTGTGTCTGTGGATAGTGCAGGGCAAGAATGGTACTCGGGCAGTCACGTGATTCAACAAGATGATGTCGCTTGAGATATCTTAGTGCATCTCGAAGCCCCCCCTTTTTTTTTTTACTTTCTCTTACCCATAAGGTAGAGAAAGTATTGTTTTTGGGTCAAATTTTCGAACGCGAGATTTTGTTATAGTTACACGTTTTGAGGTCTCCTGAATACGAAAATCATGTTTTTAGCAAATGGTCTGTGTGTATGTCTGTGTGTCTGTATGTCTGTATGTCTGTGTGTGTGTCTGTGTCTGTGTCTGTATGTGTGTCTGTCTGTTATCAGCATATCTCAAGAACAAATTATGGCAGAAAGTTCAAACTTGGTATTCTAAATGTGTATCATATAGGGACGCTACAGTAAGCTTTTCGTTAAGATCAAGCAAATGGTTCGTGTACAGGGACAATCAAGAGAATTCTAATACATTACGTCTATGGGGGAAATTGCAGGAAAGTAGAGTTTAACGTCTATAGACTGCACTAAACCAAATGAAACGAATATATATTTTTTGTAATAGAGATAGTTAACTGGGAAAAAAAATGTGTGTGTAGGAGCCTCGCCCCCCCCCTGGGGGGAAGTCCCCCCTCGAGGGGAGTAAATTTTCATGATGGGTATCTTTCAAAAGAGCTCGCCAATACCTTTAAAACGAATGGTTGAACCATCGATCTGCGATAATTTAAAACAAAGTTATCGATTTTTTTTACTTTTAACGAAAAAAAATCGTACTTTTTCTTTTTTTCTTTTTTTTTTTTTTTTTTTTTATATATATTGAAAATAAAATGGACTTTTTTTAGACATTTGGTGTTATACTACTTCTCTAATATGGAAATCGTCTGCCTTATCATAAAAGTTAATTTTTTTAATAATAATTTTAATAAATTATTTTTTAAAAAGAGAATTATTTTTTAATAACCGAATTAAATTCTACATAAATGTAGGTGCATTAATGAAACGGGGGGTTGAGCGGGCGGTAGCCCCCCTCACACAGAACTAATTATCATATAAAACTCTTCAGAAGCCTAATATGAATTGTTTAACATAGGTTTACATAACAATACTCGTTATCTTACCTAATTATCTGCAAGCTGTATTTATAGTATTAAATTTCAGGGTAAGAGAAAGTCGTGTGAGTGACACACCAGATTATTTCTTTGAGGAAAAAAAATAAATCTGTTTTTTTTTTTTTTTTTTTTGTTGTAGTTGTTGGGGGAGGAAAAAAATAGACCTGCAATTTTATTATTATTATTATTATTATTAAAATGAAATTTCGAAATATCATGCCTAAGAAATTTATGTATGTTAAAATTAATTAAGAAATGTATGAATGTTAAAATTTATAAAAAATACAAAAAGCTATATACAGATTCTAATATTCGTGTGGCAAAAATAAGTAAATAAATAAAAAATACGTGTGGCACTCGACGACTGCCGCAGTAAAGCTATTGCATAGCATTTTTTATCAACTTATGCAATTATAATTATTTATTTATTTTATTTATGCAGTATTTTTATTTCTTTGATATTAATTCAAGTTTTTTCATTGATATTAATTCAAGTTACACTTTTTGAGCGTGGTGACCGATAAGAAAACATTTTTTTTCTTTTATTGAATAAATGAGAATATATCCGCAATGAGAATATATGAAAAATATCCGCAATCGATTTGTAGGTATCGAAAACCTCGATGTACCAAATTTGAATGATCTAACTCTATTTTTTGAGTAAAGGTATTTTAATAAGTTTTTAAAGGACTGCAAGTCGAATGGGGATATTCAAGTTTTTTCTTTGATATAATTTCAAGTTACACTTTTTGAGCGTGGTGACCGATAAGAAAACAAATTTTAATAGAGAAAAGGTATTTAATAGGTTTTAAAGGCCTGCAAGTCGAATGGGGATATTCAAGTTTTTTCTTTGATATTAATTCAAGTTACACTTTTTGAGCGTGGTGACCGATAAGAAAACAAATTTTAATAGAGAAAAGGTATTTAATAGGTTTTAAAGGCCTGCAAGTCGAATGGGGATATTCAAGTTTTTTCTTTGATATTAATGAATAAGATAACAATGATAAGATAACAATAATGATAAGAAAACAAATTTTAATAGAGAAAAGGTAGTTAATAGGTTTTAAAGGCCTGCAAGTCGAATGGGGATATTCAAGTTTTTTCTTTGATATTAATGAATAAGATAACAATAATGATAAGAAAACAAATTTTAATAGAGAAAAGGTAGTTAATAGGTTTTAAAGGCCTGCACGTCGAATGGGGATATTCAAGTTTTTTCTTTGATATTAATTCAAGTTACACTTTTTGAGCGTGATGACCGATAAGAAAACAAATTTTAATAAAGAAAAGGTATTTAATAGGTTTTAAAGGCATGCAAGTCGAATGAGGATATTCAAGTTTTTTCTTTAATATTAATTAAAGTTACATTTTTTGAGCGTGGGGACCGATAAGAAAACAAATTTTAATAGAGAAAAGGTATTTAATAGGTTTTAAAGGCCTGCAAGTCGAATGGGGATATTCATTGATTTTCTTTGATATTAATGAATAAGATAACAATAATGATAAGAAAACAAATTTTAATAGAGAAAAGGTATTTTAATAGGTTTTAAAGGCCTGCAAGTCGTATGGGGATATTCAAGTTTTTTCTTTGATATTAATTCAAGTTACACTTTTTGAGCGTGGTGACCGATAAGAAAACAAATTTTAATAGAGAAAATGTATTTTAATAGGTTTTAAAGGCCTGCAAGTCGTATGGGGTTATATAAGTTTTTTCTTTGATATTAATTCAAGTTACACTTTTTGAGCGTGGTGACCGATAAGAAAACGAATTTTAGTAGAGAAAAGGTATTTAATAGGTTTTAAAGGCCTGCAAGTCGAATGGGGATATTCAAGTTTTTTCTTTCATATTAATTCAAGTTACACCTTTTCAGCGGGGTGACCGATAAGAAAACAAATTTTAATAGAGAAAAGGTATTTAATAGGTTTTAAAGGCCTGCAAGTCGAATGGGGATATTCAAGTTTTTTCTTTGATATTAATGAATAAGATAACAATAATGATAAGAAAACAAATTTTAATAGAGAAAAGGTAGTTAATAGGTTTTAAAGGCCTGCACGTCGAATGGGGATATTCAAGTTTTTTCTTTGATATTAATTCAAGTTACACTTTTTGAGCGTGGTGACCGATAAGAAAACAAATTTTAATAAAGAAAAGGTATTTAATAGGTTTTAAAGGCATGCAAGTCGAATGAGGATATTCAAGTTTTTTCTTTGATATTAATTCAAGTTACATTTTTTGAGCGTGGTGACCGATAAGAAAACAAATTTTAATAGAGAAAAGGTATTTAATAGGTTTTAAAGGCCTGCAAGTCGAATGGGGATATTCAATGATTTTCTTTGATATTAATGAATAAGATAACAATAATGATAAGAAAACAAATTTTAATAGAGAAAAGGTATTTTAATAGGTTTTAAAGGCCTGCAAGTCGAATGGGGATATTCAAGTTTTTTCTTTGATATTAATTCAAGTTACACTTTTTGAGCGTGGTGACCGATAAGAAAACAAATTTCAATAGAGAAAAGGTAATTAATAGGTTTTAAAGGCCTGCAAGTCGAATGTGGATATTCAAGTTTTTTCTTTGATATTAATTCAAGTTACACTTTTTGAGCGTGGTGACCGATAAGAAAACGAATTTTAATAGAAAAAAGGTATTTAATAGGTTTTAAAGGCCTGCATGTCGAATGGGGATATTCAAGTTTTTTCTTTGATATTAATGAATAAGATAAGAATGATAAGATAACAATAATGATAAGAAAACAAATTTTAATAGAGAAAAGGTATTTAATAGGTTTTAAAGGCCTGCAAGTCGAATGGGGATATTCAAGTTTTTTCTTTGATATTAATGAATAAGATAACAATAATGATAAGAAAACAAATTTTAATAGAGAAAAGGTAGTTAATAGGTTTTAAAGGCCTGCACGTCGAATGGGGATATTCAAGTTTTTTCTTTGATATTAATTCAAGTTACACTTTTTGAGCGTGGTGACCGATAAGAAAACAAATTTTAATAAAGAAAAGGTATTTAATAGGTTTTAAAGGCATGCAAGTCGAATGAGGATATTCAAGTTTTTTCTTTGATATTAATTCAAGTTACATTTTTTGAGCGTGGTGACCGATAAGAAAACAAATTTTAATAGAGAAAAGGTATTTAATAGGTTTTAAAGGCCTGCAAGTCGAATGGGGATATTCAATGATTTTCTTTGATATTAATGAATAAGATAACAATAATGATAAGAAAACAAATTTTAATAGAGAAAAGGTATTTTAATAGGTTTTAAAGGCCTGCAAGTCGAATGGGGATATTCAAGTTTTTTCTTTGATATTAATTCAAGTTACACTTTTTGAGCGTGGTGACCGATAAGAAAACAAATTTCAATAGAGAAAAGGTAATTAATAGGTTTTAAAGGCCTGCAAGTCGAATGTGGATATTCAAGTTTTTTCTTTGATATTAATTCAAGTTACACTTTTTGAGCGTGGTGACCGATAAGAAAACGAATTTTAATAGAAAAAAGGTATTTAATAGGTTTTAAAGGCCTGCATGTCGAATGGGGATATTCAAGTTTTTTCTTTGATATTAATGAATAAGATAAGAATGATAAGATAACAATAATGATAAGAAAACAAATTTTAATAGAGAAAAGGTATTTAATAGGTTTTAAAGGCCTGCAAGTCGAATGGGGATATTCAAGTTTTTTCTTTGATATTAATTCAAGTTACACTTTTTGAGCGTGGTGACCGATATAAAACAAATTTTAATAGAGAAAAGGTATTTCAATAGGTTTTAAAGGCCTGCACGTCGAATGGGGATATTCAAGTTTTTTCTTTGATATTAATTCAAGTTATCTTTTTTGAGCGTGGTGACCCGTGACCGATAAGAAAACAAATTTTAATAGAGAAAAGGTATTTTAATAGGTTTTAAAGGCCTGCAAGTCGAATGGGGATATTCAAGTTTTTTCTTTGATATTAATTCAAGTTACACTTTTTGAGCGTGGTGACCGATAAGAAAACAAATTTTAATGGAGAAAAGGTATTTAATAGGTTTTAAAGGCCTGCAAGTCGAATGGGGATATTCAAGTTTTATCTGATCTACTTTATACACAAATTTTACGCGTACAGATATTCACTGTTGCACATAGATGATAGATACCTATACACCTATATACTTTCTCACAAACAGCTGCTTACGTATTCGTCCGATTTTGGAGCAGCTCGTCTCGATCCGTGCGAGCTTCGTACAGCCGAAGTCTACCGAAATCTGCCGAACTGTGTTAGGTTTTTTTTTCGTTACGGAATTTTTTGATTCGGTCGCCGCGCTCAAAGCCCGCGATAAAAGCTATACAATAGCTTAATAATAATAATAAATCTTTCTTTTCATGTCAATACTAATAATAATAATAACAATATCGTGCAAACTTTTGTTTTTAATAATTAACATAAAATTTAGAAAAATCACTGTAAAGAAATGGAATTGCTTAGGTATAGAACGACTTGATGAAATTTGAAATTTAGCACCGAAGTAATTAGGACGTTTCTCGCGAAGATGTTGATTTACAATTGCAATAGCTGTTTTACTTCATCACCAAAATGTGAGGGGAGGGAGGATTTGAAAGCCCCAAAGGTGTTTCTATACTAATGCCATATCGAAGAAATTTTTAGAAATGAATATAGTAACCGATGCTAAAGAATGAAACACAGTTATTGCATGCCTTTATCGAATTGGAAGAATAGATTGAAACAAGTCTTGTAGTACTAAAATAAATTTTGTTCACAAAGAATGTGTACAAAATTTTATTATTACTGTTATTATTTAATTAAATCTAAAATCTTCTTGCTTAAGGGAAAAATATACATATATTTATTTATTTTTATACATTAATTAAATAAAGATAAAACAAATTAGTTTCATCCCCACAAGTTGTGTCGTCTTTAGGGTGAAAAAGTGGACTACAAATTTTCTTGAGTGTGAAACTAGTTGGTTTTATCTTTATTTATTTAATTTGAAATTAAATTTTTGATTTTATCACTTAAGCAAGATTTATTATTATTTAATATATGACACTAACCTGTGATTTGGTTAATTTATTTGAGCTGATAGTAATTTTGTGTCTTTTATCTTGTATAAAGCTTTGCTTCAACATGTGGTTGTTTATTCATTAACTGAAGTCTTCCTTCCTGGTGTTTAATTACAATAATGATTTATTATACATAAATATAAATTATATATATAATATGCTTCAAGGATTTATGAACGCATCTTAAATATTATTTACATATTTAAAAAAAAATATTAGTATATATAATATTGATACTAAAGTTCCATTCATATATTACTCAAGGTATGCAACACAGTACTCTAGATATACGATACATAATTAGAAATCAAATCTCGCATTGATGGATTGATTTTTTTCACTTCTTCTTGTGTGTGTGTGATTTACGCAAATATTAATGATTTTTATTTTTGTTTATTTATTTATTTTATTTTATTTATTTTTAAGTAAAACAAAACGCATTTCAGTTAACTGAAATCGACTACTTATTTTTATTATTATCACTAAAAAAAAAAAAAAAAAATCTATATTGCGCATATCTGTTATAAAAAAGTAGTATATGATTTGAGAAATGTTTCAATTTCCGGTTTTCTACGAATTTACATCTTTTGAAATTTCCTGAAGTCGATCGACCATTTTCATAAAATGTCTATATTTTTCAATTAGCAAAGCAACGAATATAGAACTCCATGAACCAATGAACTTAAATTAAATTTGATATTTAGTTGGACATTGGACTGAATTGGTTCTGCTTAGCTTTTAGGCTATATCACCCAAGAGCTCTGCTACGCTTCGATTCCCTCTCATTTCAGAAAATATTAAATATTTACAGTGCACAAAAAACTTATTATGAGATATATATATTATGAAAAACTCTGCTCATTCAGTTTGAGTGCATATCGGGCAACAGGTGGCGCTTCTATGTTACAATTTAATCTCATTATGGGGAAGAATATAACAAGATTAAATTATTTAAATAATTAATCTTGCGGTAGTACATAAATGTATAAAATTTGGCTCATGAGATGGAAATTTGGTAAAAATACTATGCTGATTCACTTTGGATGGACATCGGACGACTGATAACCCTACTATTCTGCAATATTTTCTGTTAACGGGAAAACTATATTTTAGCTTCTATTTTAAGTAAATTTACCGAACTTGAAGTGTGAGATATATATTATCAAAAAATACTCTTATTGAATTTTGGTGTATATAGGCCAGAAGCCGGCGCTGCTAATACATTATGCGGTTTCTCAGATAGCCATATCTCAGCATCTACAAGTGAAAATTGTACCGAATTGCATTCGTTAAATATTAATTATTTTAATATGGTAGTGGAAATATTCCGCTAGACCCACACAAAGAGGTAATAAAAAATAAATAGCATCAAAAACTATTTTAATCGTTTGTACTCCGTTAGTACTCAACTGTACCACAAGAAATTTCGTTTGTACCAAAAATGTTTTTAAACTATAGCCATTTTAATTTGGTGATGCCAAGTTCATGCTGGCACCACCACAACGAGAAAAAAACTCAAAATCTATATCAATCGATTGTACCTCGTTTGTACCCAATTGTACCACTCGAATTTTCGTTTGTACCAAAAAAGTATTTACACTATAGCCATTTTAATTTGGCGGTGCCAGCGTGAAGTTGGCACCACTACAACGAGAAAAAAACTCAAAATCTATCTCAATCGATTGTACCTCATTTTTACCCAATTGTACCACTTGAAATTTCGTTTGTACCAAAACATTATTTAAATTATATTCATTTTAATTCAGACATTATTACAGTAGTTTTAATATGGTAGTGCCAACTTCACGCTGGCGCCCAACAACGAGGCAAAGAAAAAAAAAAACTCGATTTTTTTTTTAATCATTTGTACCTGGTTCGTACCCAAATGTACCACAAGAATTTTCCCAAACGAAATTTCTTATGGTACAATTGGGTACTAACGAAGTACAAACGTTTAAGATAGGTTTATAGTTTTTATTCTGATGGTAGTGGTGCCAGCGTGATGTTAGCACCGCATGATTTGAATAGCTATAGTTTGAATATTGTTTTGGTACAAATGAAAATTCTTGTGGTACAATTGGATAGTAACGCAGAACAAACGATTAAAATAGTTTTTGATGCTATTTATTTTTTATTACCCGGTTGTGTGAGTCCAGCGGAAAGTTTGTACTACCATATAGTTGTTGTGTTGTTGTCGTGTGCTACTCGGAAATTCCGAGTCCCGGTAGTGGAACTATCCAGATTTTTAAGGCATGAGGGGTGCGTCTTCCGTTATTAAGGAGCGCCAGCACCAGCCAAACAACAGGAAATCGAATTTTGATCCGGATCAGAGCGAGTTAAACCCATGTTCCGGCACCCCAGAGGTTTAATTTTTGATGGGAACTTGGATGACTTCGCGACCACAACGGAATTTAACGTGCACCAGTCGACATTAGCGTACACGACGGTCTTCGGCCGGCTCGAAGATCGAACCCGCAATCTTTCGATCACGAACTCGCTGCTCTTACCAACCAGACAACGGCGGCCCATTACCATATTAAAAGCGCTATAATAATGTCCGGATTAAAAATGGCTCTAATTTAAATAATTTTTTGGTACAAACGAAAATTCTTGTGGTACAATTGGGTACGAACTAGGTACAAATGTTTAATATAAATTTAAAATTTGTATTTTTTTTTTTTTTTTTTTTTTTTTTTTTTTTCTTGTTGTTGGGCGCCAGCGTGAATTTGGCACTACCATATTAAAGAGACTGTAGTAATGTGTGAATTAAAGTGGCTATAATTTAAATACATTTTTGGTATAAACGAAAATTCGAGTGGTACAATTGGGTACAAACGAGGTACAAACAATGTAGATAGATTTTAAATGTTTTTCTCATGGTGGTGGTGCCAGCGTGAATTTGGCACCACCAAATTGAAACAGCTATAGTTTAAAAACTTTTTCGGTACAAACGGAATTTCTTGTGGTACAAATGGGTACTAACGAAGTACAAACGATTGAGATAAATTTTGAGTTTTGTACCTTTGGTGGTGGTGCCAACTTCACGTACATAACTTCCCTACTAGCTAGACATTTGAAACTTTCACACTAGTTCAAAACCCGGTAACAACACAATACTTCAAAGTCAGATTTTCGAATGTTCGAATACTTTTCTTTTAATTAATTAAAATATGAAAATAATAAGCTCCTAATAGCAATAAAAATAGTCGTTAAAGTATTGGCTATAATTTAATTGTTGCCATAAAAAAATTACGAGTTCATTTTCTTTCGACATAAAAATAAATACATTTAACTAAACGTGGGCTTTAAAAAGTTAAATTTTGCATCTGGCAAAAATTGACTTCATTATCAATTTAACCCGTTAGTAGTCGCTATACACAGCGCCACCTATTACAGATTGCGCACTTTTTATTTAACTGTCACCAATAATTTTAAGAAGTGATGTGACCGACGTTTCTTCGATTTTATTCGTGTTTTGTATGTATCAAATGACACTTCTAAAAATTTTTGGTGGCTATTGAATAAAAAAATCTGGCAACACTAAAAGATGGGCGGCAAATCGACCAATTAGCGACTACTAACGGGTTAAAGATATTCTACACATTGATAGAGTGCTAATGTAGTTCATGATGCAAATACATGTTGTTCGGAAAGGTTTAATATTTTATTTTTAAAACCAACTTTTTTTTAAATTCAAATTTCTCGTAACTCTTTAACCAATCACATTAGAACGTCCATCTTTGGAATATCGATAAAAAGGATTTTCTCGCCAAAAGTCGCCAAGGGCAAAAAGGCGTCAAATTTGGCGCCAAATCCATTACCCGCCTATTGGAGCTTTTTAATGCGTTTTAAATGGAAAATTAAGTTATTTTAACACGAAAAAGAGCTGGAAATGCAGAAAATTAACATTTTATCAACGTACTAAGTTTCTTTGAAAGAATTTATACAAAAATAAATACAATTATTTACAATTTCGTAACAATACGCACTGATAAAGTGCTAATGTAGTTAGTTCTATAGCTATGATTCAACAGATAATTTAAAAACATGGTTTATAAAAAGTTTTTTATCTTATAATTATTTTAATTCTCAACTGCAAAAATTCATCTAGGAAATTTTTACAAAGTTTTACTTTAATAACATTAAAAAAAAAAAAAAAAAAAAAAAAAAAAAAAATCATTTATTTCTTCTGTTTTAGGCTTGTTCACAAATTCTGGTACGGTAGTTTATTTTAAATGAGCGAAAATTCCTTGCCCCTGAAAGGGTTAAGGTGTTTTTATACAAAGTTAAAATCTTTAAAGAAGGTTACTTTTAATTTAAAACTGAATATACACAAATTCCTTAAAAGAGGAGAAAAAAATAATCAAAAATTGGTTTATAATTTTCGCTTTTCTTCCATCCATCCATCCCCCCCCCTCTAAAATTTTGGTCAGTGTTTCAATTTTTTTGGCGGCCCTAGGCAATCGCTTAGGTTCGCCTAATGGTAAAAAGGGTCCTGCGAAATTTATAAATTAAATGGTGTTAATTATTCTAATTTACATTATTTATCTTTATAACTTTGAATAATCATGAATATTATATTTTTTAGTTCCCCATCATACTATAGGTATGGGGAACTTAGGTAATCGTGAAAATTTTCGACCTCGGTTTTTTGCATTTTCTACACGTTTTCAGGTGTGAGAAATCCGAAAATGACAAAATTTCTATGTTGTCTGTCTGTAGGGTGTCTGTTAGTCCGTTAGTCCGTTAGTCGGTTAGTTCGTTAGTTTGTTAGTCTGTGTACACGATATCTCAAGAACAAATTGTCGCAGAGAGGTCAGATCAGTTTTAAAATATTACTTTCGACACTGGCAAGAACCCTATTCATTTGCAACATTCGATTTTAAAGACTTCGTAAGTTATTAGAAATTTACGATTTTCTTAATATGGGAGAATAGGACAAAAATTCACTTAAACGTGCATTAAATGTAAACTTTTTACTGTAAAAATGTCAGACCAATTTTAAAATATCAGTTTTGATGCCGGAATGAACATCAGTAACTATAAATATGCTACTTTGAAAATTTCGCAAGTTACTGGAAATTTACGAATTTCTTAACATGGCAGTATAAGGCAAAATTTCACATAAACGTAAATTTTTAGAGATATTTTCATCGTAAAGATGTCAGACTACTTTTGAAATATTATTTAGGACACTGGTATGAATATTAATGACTATGAATTTTCCAATATAAAGATTTCGTAAGTTATTGGAAATTTACGAATTTCTTAACATGTCAGAATAGAGCAAAATTTCACATAAACGTCAATCTTGAGGGATATTTTCAGCGTAAAGATGTCAAACCACTTTCGAAATATTATTTAGGATAGTGGCATGAATATCATAGACTATGATTTTTCCAATTAAAAAAAATTCGTAAGTTATTTGGAATTTACGATTTACTTAACATGTCAGAATAAGGCAAAATTGATCATAAACTTCCATTTTGAGGATCCTAAATACATTAGACAACTTCAAAATTAAGTTTATGATATTTGTTTGAACATGATTGAATACAAATATTCTACTAGGAAATTTTCGTAAATTATTCGTAATTTACGATTTTATCAACATAGCGAAATTGTAAATTTTTCATATAAATATGAATTTTGAGGTTTAATGCATTGGAAATAGTAGCATGAAAACTAAACAACAGAATTGACCCTGATAAAATAAATTAATAAATTAGAATAAGATAATTATATCCAAGTGAACGGTGGATAGCCTATTAGGCGGGGATTTCACTCTGTCACTGTATCAAGCTGTGGTCAAATTCATTTCTTTTAACATGATTATAA
This sequence comes from Salticus scenicus, assembly GCA_963930645.1. Taxonomy (NCBI): domain Eukaryota; kingdom Metazoa; phylum Arthropoda; class Arachnida; order Araneae; family Salticidae; genus Salticus; species Salticus scenicus. The sequence continues at coordinate 143,218,735 of OZ005650.1, read as the reverse complement.
TATGTCTCGCACTAGAAATTTCTGAGAACATAAATATGATGGGGAACTGAGCAGAGTCCACCTATGCCAACTAGTTTAAATCTGATTTTATTAAACACGATTTTATTTTTACGTAGTAAAACAGTTTCTTCAGCTTAGTCTCATTTCTGAGTAGAACGAATTCTCTAATAATCTATACATTACTACTTAGTTTCCTGAAATGATATACTAATTTTAGCTTTTAAATTGTAATCTTTTTTTTTTTTTTTTTTGCCGTATAAAAAGACAGCGTGACACACTTAGAAGCCAATGAAACTTTACAATGAACACTAGGGGGCTCTGCCTCCTGCTCGCTCCGCTCACCAACTCCCGAAGTAGGCTTCGCCTCCTCCCCGACTCACTTTACTTATTAACACACGTAGAACACTGCCCGCCTATCCGCTGCTGTCTTTCACTGAAAAGAAATATTAATAGTGCATATTACAAGACAAAAGCAGAAAATTATTATGGAAATCATCATATTCGATGTCAAATTGAAATATAATATATATACTCGTATATATATATATATATATATATATTTAATAGAAACAAAATCGCAATATCTAGACCATTTTGCAATACAGCTTTAGTATATGATTCTTTTTATTTCTTTTTTACAACGCCGAGCTCATAATTGGAAGTTTGAGGGTTCGTTTCTCGAGCCGACCAAAGACCGTCGTGTACACTAATGGTGGCTGGTGCACGGAAAATATGCCGTGGCCGCAATATCCTCCGTGTTCCCATCAAAATTATACCTCTGGGGGCCACCGAAGCTGGGGAGCTATCCCCTTCGTGTAGGACCAAAACTGTGGTGGGATGTCTCCGTAACAGCTGTGAGGGTGCGTCCCAGACCGTCGCATATTATCCATAGTGCAGTAATGGTGCGACGTCAGTCACAACCTACCTAATTATCTACCTACCTACAACCATGGATCATATTTTAATTTTTCCGTGTAAGAAGATTAATTTTAAAAAAGTAGAGAAAAATAGTTGATATTTATTTTCTTTGTTTTTTACATCCGTGGTTTCGGGCCGCGGTACCCTAGTCGGTAAAGCGCTGAGCACGTAATTGGAAGATTGCCGACTGGATACTTGAGCCGGCCAAAGACCGTCGTGTACACTAATGGTGGATGGTGCATATAAGATCTGTCGTGTTTGCAAAATCCTCCATGTTCCCATCCCCACTATACCTATGGAGATCACCAAAGCGGAGGGAGATCCCCTCCTTGAAGGTTCAAAATTGTGATGACATGTGTCCGGAACATCTCTAGGGGTGCGTCCCAGACCGTCGCTAATTATCCATAGAGCAGTATTGGTGCGACGTTAAATCCAACCAACCTACCTACCTACTTACAACCATGGATAATATTTTAATTTTCTCCGGTAAAATGACTTCATGACAGAAGAACAACGTCACTGAGGGAAACATTTTTCAAATGGAAAATAGAGTATCTTCACAAACTTGTCGTTTTTAGTTAATAACTTCTTCAATTAAAGTGATAGAAATTTCTAAGCGGCTGAAATGTTTTCCTTGGAGTACTCGGAACACATTGATTCCTCCCGTGACGCGAAGGACCCTGCCCTGCGTTAGAAAACGCTGTCGCAGACAAAAAAATTTGACGCCAGTGACAGTAACTTTTTTTTTATAGAGAGAGAGATTTTACCTAAATAATGGTAATGCTTTTTTTTTTTTTTTTCAGATTTAAAACATAAAATATGATTTTTTTTTAAAAATTAAAACGGGGTCATATAGTGATCAAAAAGAAAAAGTGAGAAATTAGACGTTGCCCCTTTGTTTGCAACATTCGTGCTTTCTTGTTCGCTGACGAAGGACAGTGTTTTCTTTCGACTCGAAATAGTTGTTTTGAGTTTCTTGCATTTTACGGCGTTTATTTAAAGATTTTTACTTGTTCCTTTTAAACGCCAGTTCTTTTCTTTTCTTTTCTTTTCTTTTTTTTTTTTTTTTTTTTGACATTATATAATTCCTAAATACCAATTGTCTAACTTCTTCACTTATATTTTTCCTGAGTGATCGTAGAAATCTATAAAAGGGAGATCACGTACTGATAAAAAATTTTAAGTCATCCTTAAAATAGTAGATCATATAGGAAAACTACACAGTTATAGATGTAAATAAAGCTTTGTAGCTCTGTAATCAGTTATTTAAAATTAATGTATGAAACCCATACATATATAGGTTAAATCGAGTCGTGTTTCACTCAATCCGAACTCGTTAGATTAATTTTAATTTAACGCGACCTGATCCCGCAATACGGAAATTTGATGTCCCGTGCGCGATTTCATTTTACCCACACCAAAACCGACTTCTACATGGAACACGAAATCTAAATAAAAATTAATAGTTTATCTAGAAATCATGTAATTTTTCATTGCTATAAAATAAAACAAATTTTCATTGTCACACAGTTTATAAATAATTTTAAAAAGAATCAAATTAAAATTACTAAGTCAAAAATTTGTAAATCTGAAAAATGGATTAACAATAATTTTTAACCATATACAGTGTTGTGCTCTTTAAGCGTAGCAAATGGGCTTCAAGTTTAGCTTTTGTAATTTATTGTTTAATGTTTATATTCGAAATAATAATAATGATAATAATAATAATTTCCTGTTTGTTTGTCAATTACTTTTGTCCGGTATGGTTGTTTACTTTACAACAATAGTTTATGCACGCGTTTATTTAATCATATGTTAAATAGTAAATTTACATCAGTTATATAGTTATAATTATATAAAAAAAAATTCTATTTATTATGGTAAACATTTTATTGAAAGATGTTTACATGGCGACCCGAATCATTGAACACCAAATCCGATTCACACGAAAAAAAAAAAAAAAAATCAGTTAACCAGACTTGAACCCGACCCGACCCACTCGTGAAAAAACTTGGTCGAACTACGGTCTGGTCAGGTTCAGGTAAAATCTGGTAACTCTAATACAGGTAAATCACAACAAAACCGGAAATATAAGATGGGCGGTCGAATAGAGAAATATTGGTTGTGAATAATGAAATCTTACAAAGATCTCAAATACACAATTTCAACATTCTATAGCTAATCGTTTTTAAGTGACATAAGATACAACGTATGTTTTATAAATCTGGATATCATATTTCCTTTACTTCGTATAAGGTATTAAGAAAATTCTTGACAAAAATTTGAATGCTCCAAATTCGTAAAGGAAAATTGTGGCTAAAAGGAGAAAATTTCAAAAGATAGTCATCCCCCCCCCCCCACACCGATTTTAGGAATATGTCCCGATTTGGTACCATCCGCCCCCTAGTTAAACATCACCCCTGTTTAAATATAGTGATTAGCCAAAGAAGAATAACGTACTAATAATTTAAATGTATAGAGATTCATATTGCCAATTCCAAAACTTTTTTTTTTCTTTTTCTTTATCTTATTTTATTTTATCATTATTATTATTCTTTCTTTCTTTCTTTTTGCTTTTTGCTTTAAGAAACCGACAAAAATACCACATGTTCAAGAGATTCTTTAACAAAAATTTTGGATTTTCAAACTCTCTATCCAAACGATCAAATTCTGCAGGCTACATATCATGTTCGAAACGCACAATGCTTTCCTTCTCTCGGATTCCAAAACTTGAAAACAACTAACCGCAGATGTTTGACTACTAGAACGTAAAGATATATTTTCTCCACTTCCAACCCATAAATTTTGTGTAGTCTAGTTTTACACTCAACTCAAGAAAACTGCGGATTAATCTAGAATATAAATCCTCTCTCACACAAACCACTTCCTCGTAAAATAATCATGGGATAGGCATTTAGACAGAAAAAGAATATTGACTTTTTATTTCATTTTATGTTATGCATTTTTTTTTCTGTGTTGTATACATAATACATGGTATGCAGCATTCATATTAACGTATGGTTGTAAAGGCAAAATGTCGTACATTCACCAAAAATTTCTTTTGTGGGAAAGATGTTGCAAGCAATTATTATTATTATTATTTTTTATTTTTTCGAATTATTATATCATTCAGCGAATCATGCGCTTTTAGATTTTGATAATAAGGATGTAGTTTCTTTTAGTAGGTTTTCTTTAATGAGTAATAATATTTTTCTAACGAAAATTCTTTAATGTTCTCCTTAAATTTAGTTGTTACAGGCTATTGGTAGAATAAAAAAAATTGTGCTTCTCTATATTTGAGCATCTTTATATTTGTGAGTACAGTATACCAGCACAATAAGACCTAAAAAAATAAAAATCTATGACATCTAATTAAAAATTATATTTTAAAAACAGAATATCCGAAAAAAAAAAAAAAAAAAAAAAAAACATTAAAAACTTTCATGCTTCGCCTGAACTGGGCTCTAAATAATGTATAACAATGGAAACTAGTATGTTGTGGCCACCACAAGACTTTCTTCTATATTTTCCTATACAAATTCACTCAGTAACAATATTAAAAAAAAAAAAAAAAAAAGTTTTTTTTTTTCGTTAAAAGTACAAAAATCGATAACTTTGTTTTAAATTATCACATTTTTATAGTTCAAACATTCGTTTTAAAGGTATTGACGAGATCTTTCGAAAGATACCCATCTTGAAAATTTACCCCCTCCCCCTGGGGGGTACTTCACCCCAGGTGGGGAAGCGATGCCCCCACATGCACATTTTTTTTTCCTAATTAACTACTACTATTATCAATAATTCTTATTAATTTTACAATCACAGTTAAGAATAACTATTATTATGTACATTTATACGAAAATTTTGTCCTATACTGCCATGTTAAAAATTTAGAAAAAATACGATCACAGCGCCACCTGTTGAGCGATTGATCCCCAAATCTCATCAGCACCAGTTTATATCAGGGGCCAACTAAATGCCAAGTATGGTTAAATTTCGTCAAAGAAAAAAAAATTTTTTTTTTTTTTTTTTTTTGTTAAAAGTAAAAAAAATCGATAACATTGTTTTAAATTATCACAGATTTATAGTTCAACCATTCATTTTAAAGGTATTCACGAGACCTTTTGAAAGATACCCATCTTGAAAATTTACTCCCCTCGAGGGGGCTCTTCCCCCCCGGGGGGGGGGTGGCGAGGCTCCTACACATACAAAAAAATTTTCACAGTTGACTATCTCTATTATAAATCATTCTTGTGAATTTCATAATGATTACTTAAAAATAATTCTCTTTATGCACATTTATACAAAATTTTGTCGTATATCACCATGTTAAAAATTTAGAAAAAGCAGGATGGCAGCGCAACCTCTATAACAATTTTTACTAAAAGTTGATAGACACTAATTTATGTCAAGGTGCAACTACATACTACATTGTATGAAATTCTGTGCAATAGTTCCTGAGATACAGTTGCCACAAAATTTTGTCACACACACACACACACAGAGAGAGAGAGAGACTGACAGACAGACAGACAGACATTTTCTAAAAATGGTCAAATCGTGCTCTACAGCTCTCAAAACGTGTAAATCCATCAAAAACCCGAGATCGAAAATTTTTACGAATCGAATACTTTCTTCTATTTAATGTAGAAGAAAGTAAAAAGTATAATATGATGAATATTAAAGCATCTATATCTGAATAAATCACGTCACTGAAAAAAGCGTATTAGTCACAGTATCGTAAAAGTGTAAACCCAATGCCTGAGGTAAAAAATAAATAAATAAATGAATGAATAAAAATGGAAATAAATAAAATAAAACAAATTTAAATTACTTTATAACAAATTATTTTGACTAAATGTATAAGCTGTTCCAATTTACATCTGCACAATAAACATAGAGAATACCACAGCTAATGGGGTAAGTATTAAAAGTTATTTATTGTGCTTCTAGCGCAAAGAACTGTGCAAAGGTCACAAATATTTTTTTTCAGTGAATATATATCAGACACATTATTAAGTATACATTATATATATTATGAACTATACATTATATATATATAAATTCAAAATAAATGACAAATTTAATTTGCATAAAATACGTGCATAAAGCAGCACTGAATTTATGTACATATTTATATATTTTCCCAGCAGATTTTCGGAATAAGTTGGGGGTGGAGGTGGTACATATCAGTGGCGGATTTAAGGGAGGGGGCTAGGGGTACTGGCATTCACAAGTGACTATTATAATTGTAAACTTTTCCTTGATGTGGAATAACACCTTGAAAAATCTTAGCCCCCCCCCCGCCCCAAAAAAAAAAAAAAAAAAAAAAAAAGAAAAAAAAAAAAAAAAAGTTAATTTCTGGATTCGCCATTGGTACATATTAACCGACGAGAGGGTCTGTGCCTTCCGTCCACCAGATGGTAACACCCATGAAATTATACGTGTGGCATTTTTGGATGAGGAATACGAAAGGGCGCAAAACTTCGGGCCTCCCTCCCCAATCAAATTTTCACGCTACTACCCTGGGTGACTCAAAACAGTTTGATTTTTCTTTAAATTTACTGGTCTCCTTTTTCTTTTTAGAACACAACTTTTGCTCAGATATGCGAGGAATAACGTGTTCTTTACGCTACCAAAGTTTCTTCAAGATGATTCCAACAGAACGTTTCTAGATATTTGACAAAATGTCTAAATTAGAAAGTGTCCAAATACGTATTGGTACGTAGTGTAATACTTATTGGTACGTACTGTCAGGGGTGCAGAATATGTCCGAATGCTCGAACGATGTTAGGGGGAAATTTTGAATATTTATTTTCTTATAATAAGATAAAAATGAAAACGGAAATAAAAAATTATACTGGAATTACAAATTTTCTAATATTAAACAACAAACTGACAGCTGTATTCTGCTGTTACAAGTGTATTTTTTGTTAAATATCTTATTACTTACACAAATCCCTCCCCCCCCCCCCAGGGTAAGTATTTGAAGTTTGATGATATATATTTAGTGATTCATACAAGCTAGAGAAAATACCGAATCTCCAACTTTTTTTTTTAAATTATTATTAACTAAAATGCTACAAGAATAATAATCCAATTCACATAAATAAACAAGCACTTTAATGACCGACGGATGGGAAAAATTATGTGTTTGTTTACTTTAGCCGGTAAAAAAAGGAGGGAAGAAAGGGGGGAGAAATAGGAAAAACTTTTTTTTTTTTTTTTGCATAGTTTTGAGTCTGATTTAAAGAAGTTCAGTTATCAGTTTCAATTGTGCATTCATGAATTCCACCCCCACCCCCCTCGAAATCAAACTGCGCGTACACACACACATAAAAAAAAAAAAAATAATAATAATAATAAATAAAACAGAAGAAAGAAAGAAAAAGGTCTTAAGCAAGTAGCTGTGAATGATTAAGCATAAATTTTTGAAAGAGTTGGTTCTTTTTGTGTCTAAATTTTAGTTTTCACATAACAATTCTAACAATTAGTTAAAACTTCTGTTGTTGTTTTATGGATGTTTATAGAAGCCCAGACATTTCACATTAATTGTTATTAATCTAATCTAAACTTATGCTTAAGCTTTTTAATATTATTTTCACAGTTTAAAATTATTTTGCATTATAGTAACACACGTACTATTCTTTAGTGTTTTTTGTTTTTTTTGTATTCAATACAAAAAAAAGTATTGGATTCGTAAAAAATTTCGATTTTCGGTTTTTGATGGATTTACGCGTTTTGAGAGTAACAGAATATGGTTTGACCATAGAAAATGTTTGCATGTGACAAAATGTTTTGTGGCGACTGTATCGCAGGAACTACTGCACAGATTTGCATATAAATAAATATAAGAATGCACAGTGACATAAATTAGTGGCTATCAACTTTTGGTGCCAGTCGCTTAACAGATGGCGCGGCGCTACTATACAGAAATTTCAGTAAAGGCTACATCTTAGGAATTACTGCACGAAATTGCATATTAATTTATATGCAGATGCACCTTGACACAACTTAGTGCCTACACTAAACTGCAATCTATACTAAACTGCACAACAGGAGGCACAGCTTTACGTCGATTTCTGCAATTTCAGGGAAGTCTCTGTCTCAAGAACTAAAGCACAGAATTGGATATAAAATTATACGTAGATGCACCTTAACATAAATTAGCTTATGTCAACTTTTAGTGTTAACCGCTCAACTGGTGGCGCTGCTATACTGTGATTTTTGCAATTTAAGGGAAAGTTATATCTCAGGTTCTATTGCGTATAATCGAACAAAACGTTTTTATAAAAAGGCCATTATGAGACATAATGTTTATTAAATTTGGTGTATATAGGCGATATGTGGCTGTGTTATACTGCAGTTTTCCCCAAGAACGAGAAGGATATCATCTGCCCGTTAAAAGTTCACTTCCATTCGACATTTATGCTAATACCTCTCAGATATGAAAATTATCTGCATTAATAATAAAAATAATAAAATAATAAATTCAATTGCATGGATTTATATAGGAAAAAGTAGAAGAAAGTAAGTTTTGTAATGGCCTCAATATAACAATTTTTTTTTCTTTCTTTCTCTTTAGGAGAAAAAAAGGCAGGCTTGAAACTCTTATACATTATTTTATTTATTTATTTATTTATTTTTACTTTTATTTTATTTTATTTATTTATTTATTTTTTTTTTGTAATGATACACACCAACAAATGTCTATTAGCTGCTGATTCTGTCATCCAACAATTAAGCATTTTTTTCGCAGACTGTAAAACTCGTTTTGTTCATGGTTAAAATTTTTCCATGTTTTGTACATTTTGTATCTTTATATTAATTTGTCTCATTTTTATAGCATACAACTTTTAATTTTCAGTTTGTTCAGTTTTGAACTTATCAGTTAAGTGATATTGCTTACTTTATTTGTACGAGAAGGCGTTATCAATATAATTTTAATTCATCTTTAAACAGAAAATAACAGAAATTTTAATAAAGCATTATGGTTCATGCATGTTTGTGTTATTCTTGATATTTCGCAAATCTGTAATAAAGAGATATTTTAAATTTTCAGAGACAGCAAAATGCAATAAAACGAAGCAACATTAATTTATTCATAATTATGTAATATTATATCAGAAATTAAAAATTATGTTAGTTAATAAATCTAATTATCTCAAACTTTTATAATTTCCATCCGGGGGACATTAATAGCAACATTAAATTTTGATGTAATTAAAAAAAAAGAAAAAGTTTGAAATTTGTAATACAGTTAGCTTATAAAAATTCTCCCTCAATATTTGGACAAAAGAAAGATTTCTCCTTCCTCCCCCCTCCCTCTCCCCCTCCCTCTCAAAAAAGGTTTAAAAAAAGGTAAGAAACCCTCTGATAATAGGTTGCTACGATATTTTTAGAAAAAATTAGGATGTATTCGGGGGAAATTTCAGAGGTCTGAATATTTTCTACTCCCCTACGTACTGGTTTATATTTAATATTAAGATGAGATTATTCCATTCCATTCTTAAAGAATTTTTAGATTAAAAAAAAAAAAAAATGTATATATAGGAGTAAATTTACAGTGTTATAAATGGTGGGCAAAAAAATTGAAAGGTTGGGCAAACCTGGGCAAAACTTGAGCAACCGTTACACAAAAACCGTTTATTGAAATTCAAACTTGGGGGTGCCAACTTCACGGTTCTCATTACGAAGCTCCATGCAAATGTGAGTAGCTCAGCCGACTGCCATGTTCCTAAAAAGCTCTGTAAATACATACACAATGACACACACACACACAAACATCTTATTTTATTATATGTATAGAAAATTATATAAAAACTAGCAGGCTTTGCCCTGTTTGCTGGCCACTAAATTTAAAAGAAACTCTTTTCTATATAGCTTTATAAAAATAATAATATAATTGAGTGTCTATAACCATTTTACCCCACTTGATAAAATATCCTATAGAGTACAGAATACAATAAATTTAACTTAACTTCAAATAAACATCTGTTCTTAGATATTTTATGCTTCTATTTTTCTCAAAATATTTTACAATTTTACTATGAAAAAGAGATGAAGAAAAATCTGGAAAAGTAATATATTTCATAGGTTGTGCACAAAACAAAATTTTAAATAAAAACGATAATTTTTATATTTTCACTATTTCTTTTTGTAGCAGAAATACTTTGTGTTTATCTAATAAATACAAAAGAAAAATAAAAAAATATTTTAATATTTTAAATATGTAGCAACTTTTTGTAAATATACTCACTTTATTCTTACCTAACCTTACTGTTGACAATGTAAGTAAATTAAAAAAGGATTTGATTTATGAAAGTTATATTTTTTTTTCTTTTTTTCTAATTTATTTAACTTTATTTTATTATTATTATTTAAAAAAAAAAAAAAAAAAAAATGAAAGATTCGGCAAACGTGGGCAAAACGTGGGCAAACCTATTGTATGATTTGTTTTTGGTTTTGCCGACATGGGGGTACTGGTACGGAAATGAGGTCAAATGTTATTTTATTTTTTTTTAGCGTTTTGTTGGGTGGGCAAAAAAGTTAATGGTTGGGCAAACGTGGGCAAAACTTGGGCAAACCTATGGCATAATCTGTTTGAAGTATTTCCGACATGGGGGTGCTAGTGCGGAAATGAGGTCAAACGTTATTTTATTTTTGTTAGCGTTTTGGTGGGTGGGCAAAAAAGTTATTGGTTGGGCAAACCTGGGCAAAACTTGGGCAAACGTTACACACTAATCGTTTTTTGAAATTCCAACTTGGGGGTGCCAACTTCACGGTTCACAAATTACATTTTTAGGGATTTACAGCGTTATAAATGGTGGGCAAAAAAAATGAAAGGTTGGGCAAACCTGGGCAAAACTTGGGCAAACGTTACACACAAACCGTTTTTTGAAATTCCAACTTGGGGGTGCCAACTTCACGGTTCTCAAATTACAATTTTCGGGATTTACAGCGTTACAAATGGTGGGCAGAAAAAATGAAAGGTTGGGCAAACGTGGGCAAAACTTGGGCAAACCTATGGTATGATTTGTTTTTAGTTTTGCCGACATGGGGGTGCTGGTACGGAAATGAGGTCAAATGTTATTTTATTTTTTTTAGCGTTTGTTGGGTGGGCAAAAAAAGTTAATGGTTGGGCAAACGTGGGCAAAACTTGGGCAAACCTATGGCATAATCTGTTTGAAGTATTTCCGACATGGGGGTGCTAGTGCGGAAATGAGGTCAAACGTTATTTTATTTTTTTTAGCGTTTTGGTGGGTGGGCAAAAAAAGTTATTGGTTGGGCAAACCTGGGCAAAACTTGGGCAAACGTTACACACTAATCGTTTTTTGAAATTCCAACTTGGGGGTGCCAACTTCACGGTTCACAAATTACATTTTTAGGGATTTACAGCGTTGTAAATGGTGGGCAAAAAAAATGAAAGGTTGGGCAAACCTGGGCAAAACTTGGGCAAACGTTACACACAAACCGTTTTTTGAAATTCCAACTTGGGGGTGCCAACTTCACGGTTCTCAAATTACAATTTTCTGGATTTACAGCGTTACAAATGGTGGGCAAAAAAAAATGAAAGGTTGGGCAAACGTGGGCAAAACTTGGGCAAACCTATGGTATGATTTGTTTTTAGTTTTGCCGACATGGGGGTGCTGGTACGGAAATGAGGTCAAATGTTATTTTATTTTTTTTAGCGTTTTGTTGGGTGGGCAAAAAAAGTTAATGGTTGGGCAAACGTGGGCAAAACTTGGGCAAACCTATGGCATAATCTGTTTGAAGTATTTCCGACATGGGGGTGCTAGTGCGGAAATGAGGTCAAACGTTATTTTATTTTTTTAGCGTTTTGGTGGGTGGGCAAAAAAAGTTATTGGTTGGGCAAACCTGGGCAAAACTTGGGCAAACGTTACACACTAATCGTTTTTTGAAATTCCAACTTGGGGGTGCCAACTTCACGGTTCACAAATTACATTTTTAGGGATTTACAGCGTTATAAATGGTGGGCAAAAAAAATGAAAGGTTGGGCAAACCTGGGCAAAACTTGGGCAAACGTTACACACAAACCGTTTTTTGAAATTCCAACTTGGGGGTGCCAACTTCACGGTTCTCAAATTACAATTTTCGGGATTTACAGCGTTACAAATGGTGGGCAAAAAAAATGAAAGGTTGGGCAAACGTGGGCAAAACTTGGGCAAACCTATGGTATGATTTGTTTTTAGTTTTGCCGACATGGGGGTGCTGGTACGGAAATGAGGTCAAATGTTATTTTATTTTTTTTAGCGTTTTGTTGGGTGGGCAAAAAAAGTTAATGGTTGGGCAAACGTGGGCAAAACTTGGGCAAACCTATGACATAATCTGTTTGAAGTATTTCCGACATGGGGGTGCTAGTACGGAAATGAGGTCAAATGTTATTTTATTTTTTTTAGCGTTTTGGTGGGTGGGCAAAAAAAGTTATTGGTTGGGCAAACCTGGGCAAAACTTGGGCAAACGTTACACACAAACCGCTTTTTGAAATTCCAACTTGGGGGTGCCAACTTCACGCTTTCCAGAATACTATTTTTGTTGTTTTTAGCGTTATAAATGGTGGGCAAAAAAAATCATTGGTTGGGCAAACCTGGGCAAAACTTGGGCAAACGTATGGTATGATTTGTTTTTAGTTTTTCCGACATGGGGGTGCTAATGCGGAAATGAGGTCGAAATTTAGTTTTTTGATTTTTGGAATTTTGGTGGGTGGGCAAAAAAAAATATTGGTTGGGCAAACCTGGGCAAAACTTGGGCAAACGTTACATATAAACCGATTTTTCAAATTGCGAGGTGGGGGTGCCAACTTCACACAGGTGTTTTAAAGGTATTGACGAGACCTTTCGAAAGATACCCATCTTGAAAATTTATCCCCCCGGGGGGGTACTTCCCCCCCCCAGGGGGGGAAGCGATGCCCCCCCATGCAGAAATTTTTTTTCCTAGTTACATACTACTATTATCAATAATTCATATTAATTTTACAATCACAAGTTTAAAACAACTCTTATTATGCACATTTATACGAATTTTTGTCCTATGCTGCCATGTTAAAATTTTAGATAAAATGCTATCACAGCGCCACCTGTTGAGCTATTGATCCCCAAACATAATCAGCACCAGTTAATGTCGGGGACAAACTAAATACCAAGTTTGGTTAAATTTCGTTAAAAAAAAAATAATAAAAATTGCGATTTTTTTTCTAAGTTTTGTTTTGTTAAAAGTAAAAAAAATCGATAACTTTGGTTTAAATTATCACAGATTTATGGTTCAACCATTCGTTTTAAAGGTATTGACGAGACCTTCCGAAAGATACCCATCTTGAAACTTTGCCCTCCCGGGTGGGAACATCCCCCCCCGGTGGGGGCGGGAACCGATGCCCCCACATGCACAAAAATTTTTTCCTAGTTAACTGCTACTATTATCAACCTGATCTTTCGAAAGATACCCATTGTGAAAATTTACCCCCCCTGGGGAAGTATTTCCCCCCTAGGGGGGGGAAGCGATGCCCCCCCATGCAGAAAATTTTTTTCCTAGTTACATACTACTATTATCAATAATTCATATTAATTTTACAATCACAAGTTTAAAACAACTCTAATTATGCACATTTATACGAATTTTGTCCTATTCTGCCATGTTAAAAATTTAGATAAAATGCTATCACAGCGCCACCTGTTGAGCTATTGATCCCCAAACATAATTAGCACCAGTTTATGTCGGGGACCAACTAAATACCAAGTTTGGTTAAATTTCGTTAAAAAAAAAAAAAAAAAAAAAAAAAAAAAAAATTGCGATTTTTTTCTAAGTTTTTTTTTGTTAAAAGTAAAAAAAAATCGATACCTTTGTTTTAAATTATCACAGATTTATGGTTCAACCATTCCTTTTAAAGGTATTGACGAGACCTTTCGAAAGATACCCATCTTGAAACTTTGCCCCCCTGGGTGGGTACTTCCCCCCCGGTGGGGGAGGGGGAACCGATGCCCCCACATGCACAAAAATTTTTTCCCAGTTAACTATTACTATTATCAACGAGAACTTTCGAAAGATACCCATCTTGAAAATTTACTTCCCCGGGGGGTACTTCCCCCCAGGGGGGAGAACCGATGCCCCCACATGCACAAAATTTTTTTCCTAGTTAACTACTACTATTATCAATAATTCATATTAATTTTACAATCACAAGTGTAAAATAACTCTCTTTATGCCCATTTATACGGAATTTTGTCCTATGCTGCCATGTTAAAAATTTGCATAAAATGCGATCACAACGCCACCTATTGAGCGATTGATCCCAAAATCTAATCAGCACCAGTTTATGTCAGGGTGCAACTAAATACCAAGTTTGGTTAAATTTCATTCATTGGTTCGTGAGATACAGCGTCTACAAAAAAATGATACAGACAGACAGACATTTTCTAAAAACTATTAATTCGTAATCTAGACATCCCAAAACATGTAAATCCGTCAAAAAACGGAGGTCGAAAATTTTCGCGAATCTAATACTTTCTCTATATTACATATAGAAGAAAGTAAAAATGATGATTAGCCGTAAAATGTACAGCTAAATTTTGTCAACGAGGTTATAATTTTTTACAGTTTATACACAATTGATTCTTGACGCCAAATACTTATTAACATGGCCCTTGTAGCTCCTAGCTCTATTTTAATTTTTCTAAATACCTGTCCTTATTTCCCAACTAATAATTTTACGGATTAGAAATTATACGCAATCTATTCCTCGCCGTCTCAAAAGCCTAGTAATACAGACTTTCCAACCGGAGCTCCAATAAATATTTGCTCCCTCATTTCTATTTCTATTATTTTTAGAGCATTGAAATTGTGCAGAATTAATGCCTCACCTCAAAAAAAAAAAAAAAAAAAAAAAAGGTCATTTTAGTCCTTAGTTTTATTTTAAAATTTGTTATTTATTTAAATAAATTATAATTTAAAATTTAATACATTGAATCTTTTCTTATATATTATGATATAGAATTACTTTTAATATATACAATATACTGGCATAAACGGTGACAAGTGTCGTTGTTAGACTGAAACTTTAGCTGTTTACTGGAAAGTTATATCTCAGTTTCTATAGAATTTAATAATCTCAAATTTGATAGGCGAAACGGATATTGTGGAAAATTGTAAGCATAAGAAGAAATAGAAACAAAATGGTACAAGTAACACGTATATTTTTGCGGGTTATCACTGATTATTTTAATTTTCTCATGGATTATTTTCGCTTTTTAATGTTTTACTAGAAATTATACTTATGTTAATTTTAACTCAGTTTTTTTCTGAATCACTCATACACACACAGCATTAGACTTCACAAATTTCTGGATGAGCGAGAAGTTGAATGGAATATTTTTAATCATTTATCACAACAACTTTAATTTCATATCAGGCATAGAAATCGCTTTGAATTTCTTACCTGCATTTGAAACCTAGCTACAATTGTTCTAAATTTATCATAATATTCAAATGTTTCAAAATATTCAAATGTACATTAAAAATATAACTTCAAATTGATTTTAATTGTCTTGTATATATATATATATATATATATTAGATTTAGTAAACAAAGTTTTGTATATAGAAATAAAAATTTATCGCGCAAATTGAATCTGTCATCTCAAATTTTTATAATTTGTAAACAATAAGAATGTGTTCATGATTACCATTTAATTGTTTTGTTATAACCAGGGGTTTAACCTGGCAAAAAAATTACTTTAGCATTTTAGCGAAAATAGCCAAGCACTATTTTAGCTTTTTCGAAAGTTAATTAATTCTTTGGATATCATTGATTTCTTTTACTTAGCTTTGTTATCCTCAGTTTTGTTTTCTATTCCTTTTGTTCATTGATGATTTTAACCAAGCATCCATATTTGTGACTTTAAAAATATGAATCAAGGAAACTATGTTTTGATTTTAACAATAGAAAAAGAGGTATTCATATCATATGTGTAAAATGAAAAAGCAATTTAAAAATTAAGTAAAGTGTAGTGGTAGATAATCGTGAAATACTAGTGCTAAGAATGCTTCTATGAAGCAAATTCTGAATTCTGACATACTTTTAAATATTTTTGCATTTAAATTCAATCATTGAAAATTAAAAATAAATCCAAATTACTATGTAAATAATGATTCCCAAAAATTTGTCCTTTCGTACCTTTTGCCTGCAAATATTACAAAAAACTAGTATGTTGTGGCCACCACAAGACTTTCTTCTACATTTACCTATACATATTCAATCAGTAACAATATTAAAAAAAAAAAAAAAAAAAAAAAAAAAAAAAGTACGATTTTTTTTAAAGTTTTTTTTTTTTTTTTTTTTGTTAAAAGTAAAAAAAATCTGGAGTGACTCCACTCGACTTTCCGAACATTGAGTAATTAACAGTTTTGTAGATAAAGTAAAGAAAGAGTAGTTGTTAAACAAACAAAAGAGAGAAAACCATAATAGAGTGTTTGAGTATTTTTCTCCATCTATTACAAGTTGTTTTATTTAACGCTACTGAACTTTGAGCCCATAGATCATAATGACAAAGAAATTTTCGTTGTGTCCCTGTAAAAACCTATAAATGTTAGATTCACCAAAATGCTTATAGTTAGTGCAACAGTGATTTATAATACTCATATAAATTTTCAGCTGAATTCAATAAGGCGTTTAGATACTATCGTACTTTTAAAAATTTAGTCCCATAGGCCATAATGATAAAGAATTTTTCTTTGTGTCCCTGTAAAAAAACTGTAAGTGCTAGATTCACCAAAATATATACAGTTAGTTCAACTGTGATCTATAACATGTGTACAATTTTTTTGCTCGGATTAATAAGGCGTTTAGACACTATCACATTTTTAAAAATTTGGCCCCATAGGCATAATGATAAAGAATTTTTCTTTGTGTCCCTGTAAATAAACTATAAGTGCTAGATTCTCCAAATTCTATACAGATTGAGTATTTGTGATCTATAATATGTGTATAAAATTTTTGCTCAATTGAATAAGGCGTTTAGATGCTATCGCACTTTTAAGATTTTGCTCCCATAGGCCATAATGATAAAGAATTTTTTTTTTGTGTCCCTGTAAAAAAACTATAAGTGCTAGATTCACCAAAATCTATAGGCTTCGTACTATGGTGACTTACAATATGCGTACCAACTTTCAGGTTAATCGAACGAAGCGTTTAGACGCTAGCGTGTTCACCCACAGACATACACACATACACACATACATACACACATACACACACACATACATACATCATCGTAAAAATAGTGAAAACGGACTCAGGGGACCTCAAAACGTATAGAAACATCAAAATCTCGAATTCGGATTTTTGACATGATTACAATACTTTCCTCACTATAGTGTTCGGAAAGTAAAAATCGATAACTTTGTTTTAAATTATCACAGATTTATAGTTCAACCATTCGTTTTAAAGGTATTGACAAGACCTTTCGAAAGATACCCATCTTGAAAATTTACCCCCCCGGGGGGGTACTTCCCCCCCAGGGGAGGAAGCGATGCCCCCCCATGCAGAAATTTTTTTTCCTAGTTACATACTACTATTATCAATAATTCATATTAATTTTACAATCACAAGTTTAAAACAACTCTTTTTATGCACATTTATACGAATTTTTGTCCTATGCTGCCATGTTAAAAATTTAGATAAAATGCTATCACAGCGCCACCTGTTGAGCTATTGATCCCCAAACATAATCAGCACCAGTTAATGTCGGGGACAAACTAAATACCAAGTTTGGTTAAATTTCGTTTAAAAAAAAAAAAAAAAATGCGATTTTTTTTTTTTTTAAGTTTTGTTTTGTTAAAACTAAAACTAGTATGTTGTGGCCACCACAAGACTTTCTTCTATATTTTCCTATACATATTCAATCAGTAACAATATTTAAAAAAAAAAAAAAAATTTTTTTTTTCCTTTCCTTTTTTTTTTTTTTTTTTTTTTTTTTTTTTTGTGAAAATTAATACATATTCAATCACTAACAATATTTAAAAAAAAAAAAAAAAGTAGAATTTTTTTCTAAGTTTTTTTTTTTTTTTTTTTTTTTTTTGGTTAAAAGTAAAAAAAAATCGATAACTTTGTTTTAAATTATCACAGATTTATAGTTCAACCATTCGTTTTAAAGGTATTGACGAGACCTTTCGAATGATACCCATCTTCAAAATTTACCCCCCCCCCGGGGGGGTACTTTCCCCCCAGGGGGGGAAGCGATGCCCCCCCATGCACAAAATTTTTTTTCCTAGTTACGTACTACTATTATCAATAATTCATATTAATTTTACAAACACAAGTGTAAAATAACTCTTATTATGCACATTTATACGAATTTTTGTCCTATGCTGCCATGTTAAAAATTTAGATAAAATGCTATCACAGCGCCACCTGTTGAGCTATTGATCCCCAAATATAATCAGCAACAGTTTATGTCGGGGACCAACTAAATACCAAGTTTGGTAAAATTTCGTTAAAAAAAAAAAAATACGATTATTTTTCCAAGTTTTTTTTTTTGTTAAAAGTAAAAAAAATCGATAACTTTGTTTTAAATTATCACAGATTTATGGTTCAACCATTCGTTTTAAAGGTATTGACGAGATCTTTCGAATGATACCCATCTTCAAAATTTAACCCCCCCGGGGGGGTACTTCCCCCCCAGGGGGGGAACCGATGCCCCCCCATGCACAATTTTTTTTTCCTAGTTAACTACTACTATCATCAATAATTCAAATTCATTTTACAATCACAAGTTTAAAATAACTCTCATTATGCCCATTTATACGGAATTTTGTCCTACGCTGCCATGTTAAAAATTTGCATAAAATGCGATTACAGCGCCACCTGTTGAGCTATTGATCCCCAAATCTAATGGGCACCAGTTCATGTCAGGGTGCAACTAAATACCAAGTTTGGTTAAATTTCATTCATATGTTCGTGAGATACAGCGTCCACAAAAAAATGATACAGACAGACAGACACACAGACAGACAGACAGACAGACAGACAGACACACAGACAGACATTTTCTAAAAACTATCAATTCGTGTTCAGGACATCCCAAAACGTGTAGATCCGTCAAAAAACGGAGGTCGAAAATTTTCGCGAATCCAATACTTTCTCTATATTACATATAGAAGAAAGTAAAAAATCGATAACTTTGTTTTAAATTATCACAGATTTATGGTTCAACCATTCGTTTTAAAGGTATTGACGAGAGCTTTCGAAAGATACCCATCTTACTTTGCCCCCCCGGTGGGGGGGTGAACCGATGCCCCCACATGCACAAAATTTTTTTCCCAGTTAACTATTACTATTATCAACGAGACCTTTCGAAAGATACCCATCTTGAAAATTTACTTCCCCGGGGGGTACTTCCCCCCCAGGGGGGGGAACCGATGCCCCCACATGCACAAAATTTTTTTCCTAGCTAACTACTACTATTATCAATAATTCATATTAATTTTACAATCACAAGTGTAAAATAACTCTCTTTATGCCCATTTATACGGAATTTTGTCCTATGCTGCCATGTTAAAAATTTGCATAAAATGCGATCACAACGCCACCTATTGAGCGATTGATCCCAAAATCTAATCAGCACCAGTTTATGTCAGGGTGCAACTAAATACCAAGTTTGGTTAAATTTCATTCATTGGTTCGTGAGATACAGCGTCCACAAAAAAATGATACAGACAGACAGACATTTTCTAAAAACTATTAATTCGTGTTCTCCACATCCCAAAACATGTAAATCCATCAAAAAGTGGACTTCGAAAATTTTCGCGAATCCAATACTTTCTCTATATTACATATAGAAGAAAGTAAAAAAAAAAAAAAATCTGAGTTATTTATTATATAGAGATATTTTATACAGTTATCCAGTTTTAGCTTTTTAGCGAAATTCTGACCGACATGTTTTAGCAAAATATGATACCTTTTAGCAAAATGCTAAAAAACTAATGGCAGTTTAAACCCTGGTTATAACCAAAGAATTTTTAAGCATCATTATTGTGATTAAATATGTATTTATCGTAAAATAAAATAAGTATTTCCATTGTTTTACCTTGAATAAGTTTATTTAATATTAATAAAACGGGGTTCTCTGATCAGTATTCTAGAAATATATTTACATTTATTCAGAAATCATATTAATGGTCCTCGGTATATTAAATTATCAATTTGGTGGTTCGTGAAGTCAAAGAGGTTGACGACCGCTGGTCTAGAACACGATTTCACCATTTTTAGAAAATGTCTGTCTGTCCGTCTGTCTGTGTGTGTGTGTGACAAAAATTATGTGGCAATTGTATCTCCGGAATTACCGCTCAAAATTATATATAAATCTATATATAAATGCACCTTCACATATTTAGCGCCTATGAATATTTGATGAAAACCGCTCAACAGGCGGCGCTGCTGTACAGTGACTTGGCTGTTGAGCGAACACAGCAGTTGACAAATTTGGGGATTTAACGACGAATTTGAAAATTTAACTGCCGAATTTGACCAAAAAGGGTACTTTTTTCTAAAAAAGATATGCCCAAATCTGGCTCGAATTTGTTCAGTATTTCAAAAGTTCTTATGATGACAATTTTCAAGTAGTAGTCTATTATTAAGCAGCCGCATCTTGGAAATAAAATAGCAGAGCTATAGTTACTCAGCGAACTCATTCAAGATGTTTGTAATATAAGTACACTGTCTAAATCTGGTTTGAATTAGCTCAGTCTTTCAAAAGTTATCACATTGAAAACTTTTCCAGTGGCAATCTGATTGATTTCTAGATCTTGGATATATATATATATATAAAAGATTCTGTCAATTTTCTTTAAACGTTCTACATAAAATATCTTTTAGATGTCTTTACAACGTATTTAACAGTTGAATTCTCCAAAAAAATTGGTAGCAATTATCATTAATTAGGTCAGTTTTTGCTTCCCCAACATGCAATTTGTAAGGAAGGTCATCATGAAAAAATTCTTCTATCAAATCTTGGTGTATCTATACGATTAGAGGTTTTCCTAGTTCATTTTTGCAAGTTTTAAAAGGATGTGTGCATGTGTATGTAAATGTAAGTGTAAATGAATAATATAACGTCTAGATGCTTCCTTCATTTGTGCTGGACTTTAATCAATGAAGAGCTTAGAGTTCTTTTACAGGGACAAAAAAATATATATATTATTTGACATTATGGACTATGTATTCAATTATTGCATCTATATGTTTTATCCGATTGAGCTAAAAGTTGTTAAATTTGTTATAGGTCGCATTTGCACAATTTGTAAAGATTTTGGTGAGTGTAGAGATTATAGTTCTTTCACAACGAAAAATTATTTATCCTCACAGACTATACATCTCTCATCCGTGGTTTTATTATCATTATTATTAATCGGAATCTATTCAAGTATTTATTGGAGCTGATGTCATGGGTAAATTACTGACAGGTTCGAAAGGAGAGTTGGCGTTAGGATTTGTAAGCATTGGAAACACATTTAGATTGGACATTAATGTTAAAAATTCTTCAGAATGATACAACCAAGGAAAATTTAGCTTTGGCAGTAACTTCTCTGTTCGTCAAAGAAGCAAAGGAGCGACTACCAACTGCACTCGCATATTTTTCCCCCACTTTAACACGTACCAAAAGCCCTCGGACATGCAATAGCCTCCTGTTACCTGAAACACCGGTTATGAATTTAGATCCTTCCACTGAAAGTAATGAAATAGAAAACGAAAAATGTAATGGGGAAAAAAGTAAAACTTGCGTTTTATCATGCACGTATGTACGCTTCGCGCACATAAAAAAAAAAAAAAAAAAAAAAAAAAAACATCTCTGAACACTTCTACCCCGCTGTGCATGAATTTGAAAACGCATGTAATTCGTTTTCGCCGCAATCAGTATCCCTTCACCACACACACAAAAAAATAAATAAAAAAAAAAATAATAAATAGTAAATAAATAAATGGATACCCCTACCCCGATACGTATGAATCGCAAAAGTGCACGAAATTACGGTACTTACGTATTATCCGTAAGTACAATTATAATAAACATTATAAAAATGGAAAAATATATTATAAAAAAATAATTAATTATAAATTTATTGTATCATTTATATTTATATTAATGTAAATTTGGCGACCTTTGACAATTATTCGCTGGCATGTGGATAATAGGTAAGTACCTTCTTATTAATTTCTTAATGTAAGATAAACTTTCTTGAAAACAAGAAACTTCCAGCTAGGGCAGTTGGTATAATTCTACCAACAAACTTTTGGATTCTTCTTATTCAGAGCAAAAGAGTGATAAGATAGAAACTCGCAAGAGAGTAAGTGAAAGGGTGTTAAGACTAGCGAGTGCAGTTGGTATATTTCGAGTGCATTTAGATAACACCCAAGCAAAGATCTCTGATTTATGAAAATTAGATTTACAAAAAGTTCAAACCAGAGGTAGATCGTCGCATTAAAAAACTTTTTTTACAAACAGTGAAATTTAAGGAAAGTGGTAATAAGGAAAATTCTCTGCCATGAGCTAAAGATAAATCTGCTTTGGCGGATAGCTTTGGTCTAGCAAAGAAGAGTTTAAGCAATGTTATCTCCAACATTATTGATAAACAATCTTTTTGAAGAATAAGAAAAAGTATATTCCAGATGTTTTCGTAAGATTAAAATAAAATAAATTTGGTGTTATAACTGACATCAGGAAGGCATTCTTACATATAAGTACTTAAAAGGAAGATTGAGAATTCTTACGTTTCTTTTTGGTGGGCTGATCTAAGAAAGAGAAGACATAGAATCTTTCTTCACTCTAGAGTTGTTTTTGGATTTAAAATTTCCCCTTCCTACTTAGCTCCGTAATTGAATATAATATTAAAAATGGTGATAAATATTATATTAATTTTAAATGTCAGCTATTGGAAAGCTTTTATGTTGACAATGTTGTTACCAGTATCCACACAGAAAAACAGCTAGAAAATTTTATTGATGATTCTAAACAACTTATCTCTAAAGGAGGGAAATTTTACCTGAGAGGAGGAGAATATACAAAAGTCCGAGATGATATTGGGAATGGTGAAGATTCTGTTGTGTCAGGATTACGAAATAACAGATATCTTGATGTATTTAAAAATAATACAAATTGGTTAAAACATATAGAAAAAATGATTAAATGAACTCTGTTTTCTGTAGCACATAAGATTTTTAATCCAATTGGTTTTACATGTCCGATTATGATTTTTTCCTAAGTTATACTGATACAAAAAACATGGGAAAAGGGACTATCCTGGGATGAAGAAATAACATGTGGATCTAAGGAAACGTTCACTGAGTGGTTTCAAGAATTACAAGTTTTATAACAAATTGAGATTCCAAGGTTTATTCAAATATTTCCAAATAATTTAAATAACTGTAGTATTCATACATTTTGACATGCTAGCAAATATACTTATGCAGCAGTTGTATTTTTGCCAATAGAAAGTGAAGACAAATTATAT
Organism: Salticus scenicus; assembly: GCA_963930645.1. Lineage (NCBI taxonomy): Eukaryota > Metazoa > Arthropoda > Arachnida > Araneae > Salticidae > Salticus > Salticus scenicus. The sequence goes on along the minus strand of OZ005650.1, from coordinate 143,195,299 downwards.
CTCCTTGCACAGAAATCACTGATAAGTGCTTTAAAATTTGTAAACATTCTGCGAAAGGAACAGTAAGCTGCTTTGGTTGGTACCAGACTAGTCAAATCAGTATCTAAGGCATTAGGATGGGAAGCTATGGAAAAATATTTTTCGGGTGATTCTACGATGAATCTTGTATCGATAATAAGAGTAGATAATTGATCTATTTTTGTTAGCAACCGAGTTCTAGAAACAAGAAATTTGAATGATCTGTGTTGATGGAGATATGCACCAAGTAAAATTAACCCTTCAGGCCTACGATTCATAGGCTGTAAAGCAAAAAGCTAGTGACTCTTAAATGGTGAAAGGGTCCATATTGGCTTAAAAAGCCCAGTTGATTATCAAAAACACACAGGGTGTTCACATTTTTGTAACAATTTTGCAAAGATATATATATATAAATAAATATAGGAATTTTATTTTCTAATTTATTCAGTCTGATAGCCCTTTTGTTGATCTATCATATTACATCTTGATATCTAAGATAACAGAGAATTTCTTAAAACATCGAAGTTGATTTTTTTCCACTCCCCTTCCAGACTCTTTCATACTCCATTAATTTTTTGGGGGATTCCGCTTTAAAAGAGCTTTTTTTTTTATGACCCAATGTACAGGAATCCATAAGAGACATGTCAGGAAACTTCGGTAGAATGCGTTTAAAGGAAATACTATTCTGGTTTTATTTCTCCTTTTTTCAAAAAAAAAAAAAAAAAAGAGCAGTAGATTAAAGAGGTACGGCTTGTAGCCTTATCCTTATGGAACTCAACACAGTGAAGATTGTTTGGGTTAAGGGACGGACTTTATCCTTTGAAAATATGTATTAAAAATTATTTTTGACAGTTATCAGAGTTAATTGTGACATTTTTTCTGCTTTCCTTATTTTAAGTTTTTCAACTATAATAAGTTATATGTTGATGATGATCGGCATGTAATTGGTTATTATCACAAGAACCTCAAGTTTTATACATATAAGTTTGGGAGGTTTTTTTATTATTATTTATTTTTTAATAAGGATACAAAGTGAAACATTTATACATTGTAGTCTATGGGCTTAAAATAACTAAAGTTCGTTTAAGCATTAAATTGTTTATTATATTTAAAAAAAAAAAAAAAAAAATGTTTGATAGTGAGATTATGGATTTTATAGTTGTTTTATATAAATGCGCAAAATATTTGAATGCAGTACATTAAACAATATACAATTAGGATAGAGATACTCAAACATATATTATGAATTTTCCTTTTATTTGTTTAACAATTTCTTTCTTTTACATTTATTTAAACAACGATTAATTAATAAATGTTTCGGAAATTCAAGTGGGATCATTCCAAATTTTTTCGTTTTCTGATAACAGTTTCACAAAAAAGAAGTTATAGTATGTTTAGCAGTGGATAATAAAAATCGTATGGTTGTTTAAACATTGGGTTTTTTATTTGTATATTTGAAAACAATTTAATTGAAATAATTGAAATTAATCAGATTTTTATTAATCAGCATACATTTTGTAAACAAAATGTCTTAAAGCTATAACACTACCATAATTACACTACAGAAAAAGGAGTTAACATAATATGTTTAATTTTTATGCATATTAGTAGTGCATTACCAATCAAAAATAAAGTATCAAAAACTGAATGATTTTAGGCTTAATAAATAAGCTACATTTTCTTCTCACGAAGAGCGTCGCCTATGGCAAAAGCTCCGCGTGCTAAATGCCCAGCTGCACCGACATATCCTAGTGGAACACCGAGATATCCATTGCCAATAGAACTAGCTCCGCCTATAACAGATTTAGCAGCAATATCTGCACCATATGCAGCAGTATCTGCAGCATCAGTGTCCTCCACTATTATTTCAATTTCCTCGCCACCTGAACCAGTAACTTCAACAACTGCAAAGAATGCAACTGCTGCAAAGAAGCATGTAATCTAAAAATATAAAACAAAAACAAAAATTCAAATTTTTGAGTTTCCTAGATGTGAGAAAAATCAGTAATAAATAGTATACATGAAGAAAAATGTAGATGTAATAAATGTAAATGTAATTAACAAGAAATAATAAAGGTATATTTGAAAAATCATTGTCGGCAATATTTATACTGGTTTTTAATATCTTTACAGATTTATTTTCCATTAAAAGACTAAAACTTATTATAAATGATGCATGACATATATAATAACAAAATATGATATAAAATGTAATTTGCATTTAATTCATATTAAATCAACATGAACCATACATAATTTATTCTTATAATATTTATTGAATTAATTTATTTTTCTTTATTTATTTAACGAGCAACGCAAAGAACATACAAACAAACAAAATAAAAAAGTAAAGGAAAAAAGTAAAGAAAGAAAGTAAAAAGTAATGAAAGAAATAAATTATATTTTTAAAAACCCTTTAAACTAATGTCATAGTTTACCTCTTAAGCACCATATTGAATTTAATGCGAGAATATTTAGTATCAGATATATTAAATTTCATCGGAACTAATTATGAAATCTTTTTTTTTTAATTTCATATCAGTTACTAGTAGGCTTTGCCCGCTTCGCTGGACACTATATTTAAATGATTTCTTTGTAACTGAATATATTTCGATTGGCGACTATTTTCGTCACAGGTTTAGTATGGGACCTTTTCGAATATTCTGGAAACAGTTGAAGCTGTTACTCGTACAATATAAGTCATTATTCGATGAATGTTCTGGGACAGTCGAAAAAATAGTCACTTGTTCCACAGGAGTAAAGCAAATAACATCAACTACACCAGCGCAAAAATTTTCGCTCACTCACGAAAAATTTCCAGTTGCTTAGAGCTCAATCCCTAAAGTGCAATGACTCAGAATAGCTCTCTGAATAACTTTGGATCGCAGTCACTACATACTCTTTCCCAAAAATCAACTCACACCTACTTATAACTTTTGGCGATGGGGCTTGGAGATGACTTTATCGAGAATCCCTTGGTAAGCTCAAGGTATATCTTCCCGTGTGTCGGAGAGCTTCGAAACATCGGGAACCCTAAACTACCATTTTTCACCAAATTTGCTAACCCACTCGCCAAGTTTGTCGCCAAGACTATGCTTTCTATTAAACATATCTTTATTTAGTCATTTAAATATTAATTTGAATTAATCAAATATTTCTGCCCGACAGCGTGCAAGTGCAGTCACACACAGCAGCTTATTTATTTGTATGTTAAATTAGCGTAGTGATTGGTATATAAAAAAATAAATGAGTTTAAATTTACATTTAAACCAGTTTATAAAGTTTCTATATTAAAAAAAAAAAAAAAAAAAAAAAAAAAAAAAAACTTTGACTCATGTCAAAGTTTTATCTTGGGGGGGGGGGGACTCATGTCAAAGTTGGGCCTGGGGGGGCTCATGTGCCTTGGGATGCCCCCCAATTACAGACAGACAGACAGACACACAGACACACAGACAGACAGACACACAGACAGACAGACACACAGACAGACAGACAGACAGACAGACAGACACACAGACAGACATTTTCTAAAAACTATCAATTCGTGTTCAGGACATCCCAAAACGTGTAGATCCGTCAAAAAACGGAGGTCGAAAATTTTCGCGAATCCAATACTTTCTCTATATTACATATAGAAGAAAGTAAAAAATCGATAACTTTGTTTTAAATTATCACAGATTTATGGTTCAACCATTCGTTTTAAAGGTATTGACGAGAGCTTTCGAAAGATACCCATCTTACTTTGCCCCCCCGGTGGGGGGGTGAACCGATGCCCCCACATGCACAAAATTTTTTTCCCAGTTAACTATTACTATTATCAACGAGACCTTTCGAAAGATACCCATCTTGAAAATTTACTTCCCCGGGGGGTACTTCCCCCCCAGGGGGGGGAACCGATGCCCCCACATGCACAAAATTTTTTTCCTAGCTAACTACTACTATTATCAATAATTCATATTAATTTTACAATCACAAGTGTAAAATAACTCTCTTTATGCCCATTTATACGGAATTTTGTCCTATGCTGCCATGTTAAAAATTTGCATAAAATGCGATCACAACGCCACCTATTGAGCGATTGATCCCAAAATCTAATCAGCACCAGTTTATGTCAGGGTGCAACTAAATACCAAGTTTGGTTAAATTTCATTCATTGGTTCGTGAGATACAGCGTCCACAAAAAAATGATACAGACAGACAGACATTTTCTAAAAACTATTAATTCGTGTTCTCCACATCCCAAAACATGTAAATCCATCAAAAAGTGGACTTCGAAAATTTTCGCGAATCCAATACTTTCTCTATATTACATATAGAAGAAAGTAAAAAAAAAAAAAAATCTGAGTTATTTATTATATAGAGATATTTTATACAGTTATCCAGTTTTAGCTTTTTAGCGAAATTCTGACCGACATGTTTTAGCAAAATATGATACCTTTTAGCAAAATGCTAAAAAACTAATGGCAGTTTAAACCCTGGTTATAACCAAAGAATTTTTAAGCATCATTATTGTGATTAAATATGTATTTATCGTAAAATAAAATAAGTATTTCCATTGTTTTACCTTGAATAAGTTTATTTAATATTAATAAAACGGGGTTCTCTGATCAGTATTCTAGAAATATATTTACATTTATTCAGAAATCATATTAATGGTCCTCGGTATATTAAATTATCAATTTGGTGGTTCGTGAAGTCAAAGAGGTTGACGACCGCTGGTCTAGAACACGATTTCACCATTTTTAGAAAATGTCTGTCTGTCCGTCTGTCTGTGTGTGTGTGTGACAAAAATTATGTGGCAATTGTATCTCCGGAATTACCGCTCAAAATTATATATAAATCTATATATAAATGCACCTTCACATATTTAGCGCCTATGAATATTTGATGAAAACCGCTCAACAGGCGGCGCTGCTGTACAGTGACTTGGCTGTTGAGCGAACACAGCAGTTGACAAATTTGGGGATTTAACGACGAATTTGAAAATTTAACTGCCGAATTTGACCAAAAAGGGTACTTTTTTCTAAAAAAGATATGCCCAAATCTGGCTCGAATTTGTTCAGTATTTCAAAAGTTCTTATGATGACAATTTTCAAGTAGTAGTCTATTATTAAGCAGCCGCATCTTGGAAATAAAATAGCAGAGCTATAGTTACTCAGCGAACTCATTCAAGATGTTTGTAATATAAGTACACTGTCTAAATCTGGTTTGAATTAGCTCAGTCTTTCAAAAGTTATCACATTGAAAACTTTTCCAGTGGCAATCTGATTGATTTCTAGATCTTGGATATATATATATATATAAAAGATTCTGTCAATTTTCTTTAAACGTTCTACATAAAATATCTTTTAGATGTCTTTACAACGTATTTAACAGTTGAATTCTCCAAAAAAATTGGTAGCAATTATCATTAATTAGGTCAGTTTTTGCTTCCCCAACATGCAATTTGTAAGGAAGGTCATCATGAAAAAATTCTTCTATCAAATCTTGGTGTATCTATACGATTAGAGGTTTTCCTAGTTCATTTTTGCAAGTTTTAAAAGGATGTGTGCATGTGTATGTAAATGTAAGTGTAAATGAATAATATAACGTCTAGATGCTTCCTTCATTTGTGCTGGACTTTAATCAATGAAGAGCTTAGAGTTCTTTTACAGGGACAAAAAAATATATATATTATTTGACATTATGGACTATGTATTCAATTATTGCATCTATATGTTTTATCCGATTGAGCTAAAAGTTGTTAAATTTGTTATAGGTCGCATTTGCACAATTTGTAAAGATTTTGGTGAGTGTAGAGATTATAGTTCTTTCACAACGAAAAATTATTTATCCTCACAGACTATACATCTCTCATCCGTGGTTTTATTATCATTATTATTAATCGGAATCTATTCAAGTATTTATTGGAGCTGATGTCATGGGTAAATTACTGACAGGTTCGAAAGGAGAGTTGGCGTTAGGATTTGTAAGCATTGGAAACACATTTAGATTGGACATTAATGTTAAAAATTCTTCAGAATGATACAACCAAGGAAAATTTAGCTTTGGCAGTAACTTCTCTGTTCGTCAAAGAAGCAAAGGAGCGACTACCAACTGCACTCGCATATTTTTCCCCCACTTTAACACGTACCAAAAGCCCTCGGACATGCAATAGCCTCCTGTTACCTGAAACACCGGTTATGAATTTAGATCCTTCCACTGAAAGTAATGAAATAGAAAACGAAAAATGTAATGGGGAAAAAAGTAAAACTTGCGTTTTATCATGCACGTATGTACGCTTCGCGCACATAAAAAAAAAAAAAAAAAAAAAAAAAAAACATCTCTGAACACTTCTACCCCGCTGTGCATGAATTTGAAAACGCATGTAATTCGTTTTCGCCGCAATCAGTATCCCTTCACCACACACACAAAAAAATAAATAAAAAAAAAAATAATAAATAGTAAATAAATAAATGGATACCCCTACCCCGATACGTATGAATCGCAAAAGTGCACGAAATTACGGTACTTACGTATTATCCGTAAGTACAATTATAATAAACATTATAAAAATGGAAAAATATATTATAAAAAAATAATTAATTATAAATTTATTGTATCATTTATATTTATATTAATGTAAATTTGGCGACCTTTGACAATTATTCGCTGGCATGTGGATAATAGGTAAGTACCTTCTTATTAATTTCTTAATGTAAGATAAACTTTCTTGAAAACAAGAAACTTCCAGCTAGGGCAGTTGGTATAATTCTACCAACAAACTTTTGGATTCTTCTTATTCAGAGCAAAAGAGTGATAAGATAGAAACTCGCAAGAGAGTAAGTGAAAGGGTGTTAAGACTAGCGAGTGCAGTTGGTATATTTCGAGTGCATTTAGATAACACCCAAGCAAAGATCTCTGATTTATGAAAATTAGATTTACAAAAAGTTCAAACCAGAGGTAGATCGTCGCATTAAAAAACTTTTTTTACAAACAGTGAAATTTAAGGAAAGTGGTAATAAGGAAAATTCTCTGCCATGAGCTAAAGATAAATCTGCTTTGGCGGATAGCTTTGGTCTAGCAAAGAAGAGTTTAAGCAATGTTATCTCCAACATTATTGATAAACAATCTTTTTGAAGAATAAGAAAAAGTATATTCCAGATGTTTTCGTAAGATTAAAATAAAATAAATTTGGTGTTATAACTGACATCAGGAAGGCATTCTTACATATAAGTACTTAAAAGGAAGATTGAGAATTCTTACGTTTCTTTTTGGTGGGCTGATCTAAGAAAGAGAAGACATAGAATCTTTCTTCACTCTAGAGTTGTTTTTGGATTTAAAATTTCCCCTTCCTACTTAGCTCCGTAATTGAATATAATATTAAAAATGGTGATAAATATTATATTAATTTTAAATGTCAGCTATTGGAAAGCTTTTATGTTGACAATGTTGTTACCAGTATCCACACAGAAAAACAGCTAGAAAATTTTATTGATGATTCTAAACAACTTATCTCTAAAGGAGGGAAATTTTACCTGAGAGGAGGAGAATATACAAAAGTCCGAGATGATATTGGGAATGGTGAAGATTCTGTTGTGTCAGGATTACGAAATAACAGATATCTTGATGTATTTAAAAATAATACAAATTGGTTAAAACATATAGAAAAAATGATTAAATGAACTCTGTTTTCTGTAGCACATAAGATTTTTAATCCAATTGGTTTTACATGTCCGATTATGATTTTTTCCTAAGTTATACTGATACAAAAAACATGGGAAAAGGGACTATCCTGGGATGAAGAAATAACATGTGGATCTAAGGAAACGTTCACTGAGTGGTTTCAAGAATTACAAGTTTTATAACAAATTGAGATTCCAAGGTTTATTCAAATATTTCCAAATAATTTAAATAACTGTAGTATTCATACATTTTGACATGCTAGCAAATATACTTATGCAGCAGTTGTATTTTTGCCAATAGAAAGTGAAGACAAATTATATCTCCTTGCACAGAAATCACTGATAAGTGCTTTAAAATTTGTAAACATTCTGCGAAAGGAACAGTAAGCTGCTTTGGTTGGTACCAGACTAGTCAAATCAGTATCTAAGGCATTAGGATGGGAAGCTATGGAAAAATATTTTTCGGGTGATTCTACGATGAATCTTGTATCGATAATAAGAGTAGATAATTGATCTATTTTTGTTAGCAACCGAGTTCTAGAAACAAGAAATTTGAATGATCTGTGTTGATGGAGATATGCACCAAGTAAAATTAACCCTTCAGGCCTACGATTCATAGGCTGTAAAGCAAAAAGCTAGTGACTCTTAAATGGTGAAAGGGTCCATATTGGCTTAAAAAGCCCAGTTGATTATCAAAAACACACAGGGTGTTCACATTTTTGTAACAATTTTGCAAAGATATATATATATAAATAAATATAGGAATTTTATTTTCTAATTTATTCAGTCTGATAGCCCTTTTGTTGATCTATCATATTACATCTTGATATCTAAGATAACAGAGAATTTCTTAAAACATCGAAGTTGATTTTTTTCCACTCCCCTTCCAGACTCTTTCATACTCCATTAATTTTTTGGGGGATTCCGCTTTAAAAGAGCTTTTTTTTTTATGACCCAATGTACAGGAATCCATAAGAGACATGTCAGGAAACTTCGGTAGAATGCGTTTAAAGGAAATACTATTCTGGTTTTATTTCTCCTTTTTTCAAAAAAAAAAAAAAAAAAGAGCAGTAGATTAAAGAGGTACGGCTTGTAGCCTTATCCTTATGGAACTCAACACAGTGAAGATTGTTTGGGTTAAGGGACGGACTTTATCCTTTGAAAATATGTATTAAAAATTATTTTTGACAGTTATCAGAGTTAATTGTGACATTTTTTCTGCTTTCCTTATTTTAAGTTTTTCAACTATAATAAGTTATATGTTGATGATGATCGGCATGTAATTGGTTATTATCACAAGAACCTCAAGTTTTATACATATAAGTTTGGGAGGTTTTTTTATTATTATTTATTTTTTAATAAGGATACAAAGTGAAACATTTATACATTGTAGTCTATGGGCTTAAAATAACTAAAGTTCGTTTAAGCATTAAATTGTTTATTATATTTAAAAAAAAAAAAAAAAAAATGTTTGATAGTGAGATTATGGATTTTATAGTTGTTTTATATAAATGCGCAAAATATTTGAATGCAGTACATTAAACAATATACAATTAGGATAGAGATACTCAAACATATATTATGAATTTTCCTTTTATTTGTTTAACAATTTCTTTCTTTTACATTTATTTAAACAACGATTAATTAATAAATGTTTCGGAAATTCAAGTGGGATCATTCCAAATTTTTTCGTTTTCTGATAACAGTTTCACAAAAAAGAAGTTATAGTATGTTTAGCAGTGGATAATAAAAATCGTATGGTTGTTTAAACATTGGGTTTTTTATTTGTATATTTGAAAACAATTTAATTGAAATAATTGAAATTAATCAGATTTTTATTAATCAGCATACATTTTGTAAACAAAATGTCTTAAAGCTATAACACTACCATAATTACACTACAGAAAAAGGAGTTAACATAATATGTTTAATTTTTATGCATATTAGTAGTGCATTACCAATCAAAAATAAAGTATCAAAAACTGAATGATTTTAGGCTTAATAAATAAGCTACATTTTCTTCTCACGAAGAGCGTCGCCTATGGCAAAAGCTCCGCGTGCTAAATGCCCAGCTGCACCGACATATCCTAGTGGAACACCGAGATATCCATTGCCAATAGAACTAGCTCCGCCTATAACAGATTTAGCAGCAATATCTGCACCATATGCAGCAGTATCTGCAGCATCAGTGTCCTCCACTATTATTTCAATTTCCTCGCCACCTGAACCAGTAACTTCAACAACTGCAAAGAATGCAACTGCTGCAAAGAAGCATGTAATCTAAAAATATAAAACAAAAACAAAAATTCAAATTTTTGAGTTTCCTAGATGTGAGAAAAATCAGTAATAAATAGTATACATGAAGAAAAATGTAGATGTAATAAATGTAAATGTAATTAACAAGAAATAATAAAGGTATATTTGAAAAATCATTGTCGGCAATATTTATACTGGTTTTTAATATCTTTACAGATTTATTTTCCATTAAAAGACTAAAACTTATTATAAATGATGCATGACATATATAATAACAAAATATGATATAAAATGTAATTTGCATTTAATTCATATTAAATCAACATGAACCATACATAATTTATTCTTATAATATTTATTGAATTAATTTATTTTTCTTTATTTATTTAACGAGCAACGCAAAGAACATACAAACAAACAAAATAAAAAAGTAAAGGAAAAAAGTAAAGAAAGAAAGTAAAAAGTAATGAAAGAAATAAATTATATTTTTAAAAACCCTTTAAACTAATGTCATAGTTTACCTCTTAAGCACCATATTGAATTTAATGCGAGAATATTTAGTATCAGATATATTAAATTTCATCGGAACTAATTATGAAATCTTTTTTTTTTAATTTCATATCAGTTACTAGTAGGCTTTGCCCGCTTCGCTGGACACTATATTTAAATGAATTCTTTGTAACTGAATATATTTCGATTGGCGACTATTTTCGTCACAGGTTTAGTATGGGACCTTTTCGAATATTCTGGAAACAGTTGAAGCTGTTACTCGTACAATATAAGTCATTATTCGATGAATGTTCTGGGACAGTCGAAAAAATAGTCACTTGTTCCACAGGAGTAAAGCAAATAACATCAACTACACCAGCGCAAAAATTTTCGCTCACTCACGAAAAATTTCCAGTTGCTTAGAGCTCAATCCCTAAAGTGCAATGACTCAGAATAGCTCTCTGAATAACTTTGGATCGCAGTCACTACATACTCTTTCCCAAAAATCAACTCACACCTACTTATAACTTTTGGCGATGGGGCTTGGAGATGACTTTATCGAGAATCCCTTGGTAAGCTCAAGGTATATCTTCCCGTGTGTCGGAGAGCTTCGAAACATCGGGAACCCTAAACTACCATTTTTCACCAAATTTGCTAACCCACTCGCCAAGTTTGTCGCCAAGACTATGCTTTCTATTAAACATATCTTTATTTAGTCATTTAAATATTAATTTGAATTAATCAAATATTTCTGCCCGACAGCGTGCAAGTGCAGTCACACACAGCAGCTTATTTATTTGTATGTTAAATTAGCGTAGTGATTGGTATATAAAAAAATAAATGAGTTTAAATTTACATTTAAACCAGTTTATAAAGTTTCTATATTAAAAAAAAAAAAAAAAAAAAAAAAAAAAAAAACTTTGACTCATGTCAAAGTTTTATCTTGGGGGGGGGGGACTCATGTCAAAGTTGGGCCTGGGGGGGCTCATGTGCCTTGGGGGGCATGTCAAAGTTGTACCTTGGGGGGACTCATGTCAAAGTTGTGCCTTGGGGGGGACTCATGTCAAAGTTGTTCCTTGGGGGGGGGACTCATGTCAAAGTTGGGCCTTGGGGGGACTCATGTCAAAGTTGGGCCTTGGGGGGACTCATGTCAAAGTTGGGCCTTGGGGGGGGGACTCATGTCAAAGTTGTGCCTTTGGGGGGACTCATGTCAAAGATGTGCCTTGGGGGGACTCATGTCAAAGTTGGGCCGGGGGGGGGACTCATGTCAATGTCATTTTGAAAAGATTTTGATGAAATTCTGGCAAAAGCAGAATTTAGTTTAGGACGGAGAACTTTTAGTTTTTTTTTCTTCCCAATTATAACATCGCTTTCAAATTATTCAATTATATTTTCGATAAATTTTAGATTTCGATAAATGTCCAATTATCGAAAAATGATTTCGACAAATGTCCAACTATCGAAAACTACAACGCAAAAATCGCTGTCTGAGACTAATATGCCCTCAGTCCTAAAAAAAAATAAATAACTAAACATTATCGTGCTACACAACTTTATTATATCTTTCCCTTGGCGGCTTTTAAATTTTTGTCGCCATATTAGCGATTTTTTTTTTTTTTTTTTTTTTTTTTTTTGTATAATTTCTTGCATGAAAATAGAAAGCGTTTCATCGGATACCTTTTCGTCAACATATAAGAACCCTTCATATTGTGTTTATTTTATTAATGGTTTTTAGGTTTAAAATAGTGCTTGATAAAATAAATTTTCTGTTTTTAAAACTGCACTTTTTTTTCTATAAATTATCTACTCAGATAAAAATAGATCATTTATGTGACTACTATTTCAGTTTATTTTTTTCGTTTTGTAATATTTTTCTTGAACTACCTAGATTAAAATCGCTGTTGCTAAATTAAACCTCTTGGCGAAAAACGTTCGGTGTACTTCATCGCAACAATTTAAAAAATCACCCAGGAGGACCTATAAATAAAACTGATTTTAGTACAACATATATTAGCATCGTAAACTATATTAGCACTGTATCAATGTGTAAAAGAAATTTTAAATTAAAAATGACGTCAATTTTTATGAGATGCATATATATATATATATTTTTTAATTTTTTATTGTTCACGTTTAGATAAATGTATTTATTTTCCTATTGAAAAAAAAAAATAAACTCGTGTTTTTTTTTTTTTTTTGGCAACAATTAAATTATTGATAAAATTTAAATGGCTAATTTTTTCCTATTATTAGCTTACAAAATTGCTATTTTATGCATAAAAATCACAAAACAAAGTTTTTTTTCGGAATAAAAGGTAGCCAACTTTGTAAGTTAGGGTCACGGAGTAATATTAATAGGAGTTGAAGGTCCAATGGGAGAAAGCTACGAAACTGTGATCTAAATTTTTGGTAAATATTGAGGGCGCCACTTGTCATTCCTCCCTACCTCGGCGCGGATATACTGTTGTTTTCAATAGAATTTTGCTGGAATACATTTAAAATTTTTTATTTTAAGCAATTTAATTTCTTTGTAAGTTCTTAAAACTGCATAATTCAGATGTTTCAAATAAATACTTCGTTCCTAGTTGTAAAACAGGCTATGATAGTGATAAGAAAAGAAAAAAAAAAGGCTGTAGGAGAAAAATAAAGTCCGAGTTCGTGTTTTCTGCACCTAAAGTAAGTTTATTTTTTTTTTTTTTTTACAAAATTTCATCCATTCTCCTTCCTCCCAATTGTCTGTTTTAGCTAGCTTCGGTTCATAAGAATCGTCATTTTTTAAAAGCTTTCTTTCAAAGTAAAATGAGTATAAAATGGCTCTTAAAAAAAACATGTTGGTTAGAATACTCTATTTAATGAAATTTGCTATCAATCGAAATTTTTTCAGCTTGATATTATTTTTAAAAAAATAATTAAAACGAGACATTTCCCCATTGAATAACATTGCGGAAGCTGGAGAGAAGGAAGGATTGCACGCTGGCGCCATCTGTAAACATTAGAAAACAACATCACAAAATTTCAGCGTTACCTTCTTCTCCTGTCTTATTACTCCGTGGTTAGGGTATAAGCTACCTCCATTACAAATTTCATCGAAATCCGTCGAGCAGTTTTGGCGTGAAACTCAGTCAAATAAATTCACGGACATTCACATCTATATATATATAAATGAATGTTTGTCTCTATGTCCTTTATAAAATCGTAAATGGCTTGAACGATTTCGATCATTCTTTTTTTGTTTTTTTCCTTATAGGTCAGGGATGGTTTAGGGGAAAAAAATTGAAAAAATAAAAAATTTGAAAGAAGATATTAAATAAAAACTCCATTTTCACTTTAAAATGAAAAAAAAGAAAAATAGATTTGATGCCAAAATGAACAAAGTTCACGTTTATTTATTTTTTTCCGGAAATAAAATATTTTTTATTTCGCGTGATAAATAATAAAAATTAGAACAAAAATTAATATGCTATGAAAATATTCGCGTGTGAATAAATATTTCCATAGAGATACTTGGTATTAGATTAAAATTTTTATTTAATTGAGTAGTACTTACTTTTCTTTTCTACAGTAAAGCAAAATTCTTCGTCTTAATTGATACTTTATATGTAACTTATAAAAGATCTTTTATGTTTTCACCTTGATTGTAAATAGTAAAAATTTCGAATTTTTTATTTTGTATATATCATAAAAGTTTTTTTTTTTTTTTTTTTTTTTTTTTTTTTGTATGGAACATGGAGTTAATTTGGCACAGAAGAACCTCGGACGTTTCTCGCCAAGGTAATTTGAAAATCGGAATATTCTATCTTATCTCATGTGATGATCTTCAGCAAAGTGTTGTGCATGAGTATACGAAGGTTTCTGAGTTGGTAAGACCAATCTTTATTCAAGCGCCTTTTTCGCGAAGTTTACGTACAATTATGCCTCTAAAGCGACAAGCAATTGACCGATCTACACCTCAAGTACGGAAGAAAAGAGCATTACGAGCCTCAGAATTAGACGAGCAACGAGCATTAAGGCTGTAAAATCTTAGAGTGCATGACGCTGAGACCCGTTCGTCTGAATCATCTGAACAACGAGAAGTGAGGTTAGAAAATGATCGAATACGTACTACTCAGACACATTCATCTGAGACAACTGAACAACGGGAAAGAAGGCTGCAAAATGTTCGAATAAGCACCGCTCGATCAAGACGAACACTGCACGCTGATTTAAAACTTGGTGCATTCCATTATCTATATATATATATAAATGAATGTTTGTCTGTATGTCCTTTATAAAATCGTAAACGGTTTGGCCGATTTCGATCATTCTTTTTTTGTTTTTTTCTTTTTAGGTCAGGGATGGTTTAGGAAAAGAAAATTTGAACAATTTCGCCCCCCAAGGGGGGGGGGAGGTTAGGGGCAAAATGTGAATTCAAAAAATCCTTCATATCTCAAACAAAAAAACAGATATCCGTAAAATTTTTACTTTAAAATATAGCTAATATAAATGTCTTAAAACCAATTTCTGGAATTTTCGAAATTCGGTCCCCAAGGGGAGGGCGGGGGCAAAAGGGAATTTCACATGCGTAAAACGCGATTTTGCATAATCCTATATATCTCAAACAAAAAAAAAAACAGACATACGTGAAATTTTTGCTATAAAATATAGCTAATACAAATATCTAAAAACCAATTTCTGGAATTTTAAAAATTCAGCCCCCAGGCGGGGCGGTAGAGGGGGAGGGGCAGCAGGGGCAAAAACAATTAGAAATACAGTTAGGCCTTTCAAAATTGGTACAGATAGGTTTCAATAGCCTGCAAGTCGAATGGGTATATTTTCGAAAGTGTAAAGTTATTAGGAGGGGAGAGGGGGGGGCAAAAAAAAAGAGTTAGATCGTTCACATTTGGTATATAGAGGTTTTCGATACTTACAAATCGATTACAATTATTTTCGAATTTGTAAAATTATTAGGAGGTGCGGGAAGGGGGGGGGCTATGGGCAAACACAAATAGAAATACAGTTAGGGCATTCAAAATTGGTACAGATAGGTTTTAAAGGCCTGCAAGTCGAATGGGGAAATTTTCGAAAGTGTAAAGTTATTAGGAGGGGCGAGAAGGGGGGAGGGGGCAAAAAAATAAAAATAGAGTTAGATCGTTCAAAATTGGTACACAAATGGTTATCGATACTTAAAACCGAATGCGGATATTTTTGAATTTGTAAAATTATTAGAAGGGGCGGTAAGGGGGGCTATGGTCAAAAATAAATAGAAATGCAGTTAGGCCGTTCAAAATTGGTACAGATTGGTTTTAGAGGCCTGCAAATCGAATGGGGATATTTTCGAAAGTGTAACGTTATTAGGAGGGACGGGAGGGGGGGCGGAGGGGCAAAAAAAATAAAATAGAGGTAGATCATTCAAAATTGGTACATAGAGGTTTTTGATATTTACAAATCGATTGCGGATATTTTCGAATTTGTAAAATTATTAGGATAGACGGGAGG
Organism: Salticus scenicus; assembly: GCA_963930645.1. Lineage (NCBI taxonomy): Eukaryota > Metazoa > Arthropoda > Arachnida > Araneae > Salticidae > Salticus > Salticus scenicus. The sequence goes on along the minus strand of OZ005650.1, from coordinate 143,179,397 downwards.
GGGGGCGAAGGGGGGAAATAACAGAAATAAGAGCATTTTGTGATTTTTTTCCGAAGGCAGTGAGAACCCGGTGCGACATTTTTCCTAATCAGATTTTGTTTAGCTTTTTTTTTCACGCGATAAAAATTAATGCAATTTTGAGAATTCAGTAATTATAGTGATTCATTTAAAACAGGGTCCAGCGAAGCGGACGAAGCCTGCTAGTATATAATAAAAGAACATAAATAAGATTCGTAGTAAACAGATAGTACATGCATGTAAATCAAAAGTTTTTTTTTTTTTTTTTTCTTTTTTACTGTTTTTACCTTACACTAAAACAGAGAAATGTAGATGCTATGAAGCTAATGTGTCGTGGTCATCAAAAAAATTCTTCTGTATATCATTTTATATACAAATACCATATACCTATTAACATGCACCAAAACTTAATCATCAAAGATTCTCACGATAAAGGTTTTACAAGTGCAATGCAGTTTTAACCAATAAAGTATAAAATATAGTCATCTGGAAAATCACAGAAATTGAGTATCAGCAGCATCGTTTGTCAGCTGATATACATCCAATTTAAATCAGCATAATTTTTCATAATATTCATCTCACATATCAGGTTTTATGCACTTACACATAATAAAAGCTGAGATATAGCTTTCTCATAAACAGAAAAAACCTGCAGTTGGTCGTCGTTGTAGACACAAAGCATTGTTTGTCACACGCATGAAAAATGCACGCAAGGAAACCATAGATAAAGTTTTTTCTCTTTTCAATATATTGTTGTAGTTATGATATCAGTTTCAAGCGTTTCATAGGAATTCAAGTCTTTTATTATTATTTACAAATAATGTAACAATGTAATTTGGCTTATTTTTCTGTTACCTTACATAATACTTCATATAATTTGTTTAATACCGAATAAAATATATTCATTAATGTCGCACCTTTAACATGCTTAAAATTAGTGATTTTTTTTTAAGTATTGGTTAAATCTACATAATGATATCAGTACAATATAAACTACATATAATCTGTCTTTATAGTATTCAAATGCATAGTAAGAGAAAGTCGTGTAACTGACACAACGGACTATTATTTTTTTAAATCAGATATAAATTGTTCATTTTTTTTTAAATATTAAAAAAAATAAAAATAAAACAGTAAGATCTACGAAATTGGAGATAATACAAAATTACATACTGAAAGAAATATACCTGTGGATCTAAAAATACTTTTAAAACTTACTTAATAAAAATAAATAAATAAAGTATTAAATTAAAAAAACTCTCATACGAGGGTTGCTATTTATATTTCTGGCCTAATAATGAAAAACAAATATTTATGATCGAAATTGGATTTATTGTTTTTCAAAATATCCTCCATGAAGACCCATACACTTCTGCATGTGTCTGAACCAATTTTCGAAGCGCTTTTTCCACTCCGATTGAGGTAACTCCAAAACATGTGTTTTGAATGCATCAACCGCTTTTTTGGGTGCAAAAAATCGTTGACCACGCAATTTATTTTTGATGTGCGGGAATTAAAAAAAACTCATTGGGTGCAAAATCAGGGTGCTATACGGTGAATGACCCATCAATTTGATGTTTTGGCCACTCAAAAATTCCTTTGTTTCAGGTGATGTGTGAGAGTTTGCGTTGTCCTGGTGAAGAGTGATTCGCCTCTTCTTCTGCTTTTTTCGAATTTCTCCGATGATTTCTGGCAAACAAATGGTCGTGTACTATTCAGAATTGACCATTCTGCATAGATCTAACGCCACTGTAGCCTCCAGTAATTCCGAAGAAACAGGCAACCATTTGCTTTCATGTGCTTCTTCCACGAACAACTTTTGTTGGATTTGGCTCGTCTTGGAAGACCCATACTGTCGATTGCTGTTTTGTTTCGGACTCATATGCATAGATCCATGATTCGTCTCCTGTGTAGATGTTATACACAGCCTTTGATGTGCCTTGAACGTATTTTTCTAACATTTCCTTGCACCAATCGACACGAGCCTTCTTTTGAGCGATCCGCGATTGTAATGAAATGCTCGCCCTCTGGTGGGCTAAGGTGAAATTAGCAATACCACGAATAACTTTCGTCGAGACTCCATTGCTTGCTGTATGTTCGATGTTTAGTTTCACATATATTTATTGAATAAAAATGAATAAATCCGGTAAAAACGATAACACATACTGCTGTGTGCCACAGTGTAACTCCAAAGGATCAAGAAATCCGGAATAATCTTCCATTTATTTCCAAATGACAAATTTAAAATTTCAGTTGCTTCGGCTAATGGAAGTAAAGAATATTTGAAACTAATATTTGTTCAGTTTCGGTTAAACATCTAATTCCAATCGAACTTCGAATAAACTGAAATATTTTTTTTCCAAAGGCAATCGATTTTGCATGATTTAATGGCGAAGAAATTATAGCACGAATATTAAGTAGTAACAAAAATACAACAATAATAAATACAAGTAGCTATTATATTTACTAACAACAAAAGTTGGAAAAGCGCCATCTATCGATCATTACAAACGCAGATTGTCAAATTAAGCGGGATCCAACGCGATTTTTTTTTTTTTTTTTTTTTTTTTACAGCCAAATGTTCATGTAATATCTTATTGATGCTAGTCATAGTAAAGCCCAAAGATGCCCCAATTTCATGGTATGTTACACGGCGATCCTGCTTTATCTTTTCATGCACAGCATTGATATTTTCTGGCACAATAACTGATTTTGGACGACCTTCACTGAATTCTTCCTGTGGCGATCGTTGACCACGATTGAATTCGCTATACTGGTTTTTTACAGCGCTGTTTGATGGTCCTTTATTTCTGTTTAAACAATTAAGTTCAACGACCCACTCTTGTCTTGATAATCCACGTCGAAAGTTATAAAAAATAATCACACGAAAATGTTCAGGAGTCAATTCAATATTTTGTCCGAAATGAATTTTTCAATTTACTGTAAACAATACAAATCACACTAAAATTTCAAAAAGTTCTGAAGAATTTACGGTTAAAATATCAAACTTTCAATTGGCGGTCGCCTAGCAACACGTACTCTTCCCAACAACAGAAATATAAATAGCAACCCTCGTATACATCAATGTACTGTAACTTACCATTAACTGCATTTCGAAGACTGGAGGTAAAGTGAACGCTTTGAGTTTGGGTGTGCAGTATTTATAAGTGAATGAGCAAAAAAGAATTTCGAAACATTCCTCAAAATACGATTATGTGACTGTTGTGATTAAAATTAAAATTCTTTTCCAGACAATAGAATTCCGGTATTTTTTAATTTATAAAGCGATTACAATAAAAATGAATAATCAATATTTATAACTGATTACCGACATTAATCTTAATTATTATTTTTTTTTTTTCCTTGCATGTGATTTCATTTTTGTGTCGTAAACCTTTAATCGAAATCTCATTGTATTCACTTTATCCGCGTTTCTAATGATCGATAAATGGCGCTTTTTCAACTTTTGTTATTAGTAAATCTGCATAATTGTGATGAATCGCCTTCTCTATAGAACTAAGGATGCCAGATAAGAACGCCATTTTCGAATCAAATTCTCAAAGTATTCACCTAAATGTCCGACATCTCCAATAGATAAGACTGTTTATCTACTATGAGGTTCGAATGTACAGTTGGTAACAAAAGTCTCCGAACACTAGCAAAATTTCTTATAGAAAAGAAGTGCACTTAATACAGTTTTGTTAAATAAATCCTTGTCGAAAAGTGTTCTTAGACTGACTAAGAACATGATTCGACAAGGATTTATTTAACAAAACTGTATTAAGCGTACTTTTTTTATATAGGAATTTTTGCTAGTGTTCGGAGACTTTTGTTACCGACTGTAGGGAGGAGTGGGGATGAATGGGACAGTAGCAAAATTGTTATGCTTTGCATGCACCAGAAACTTGACAATTTTTCTGATATATGACAGTACTGAGGTCATTCATCAAGTGTAGTTTCAGATTTGTGGTATCTATAGAAGGACAGAAAAAAAATTAAAGTGTCTTTTTCTGCTGCCAAAGTAACTTTTACTGATTCAATTAGGTAGTAGTTAAGAAATTAACTATTTGCTTAAAGTTAATATAACTATTATATGATGAAAAGGCATAATCTTTTACTGTGTTTATATGATGTTCAAAAAAAATATTGACAATTGTTCATTAAACATATTTCCTGTTTTATATGATCATGTGGTGGTGGGGATGAATGGGACATTCCCTACTATGTGCTAATTTAAAATTGTACACAAGAATTATATTAAAATAAATCGTAAATAGATTTTCAATATTTTTATAACCTGTAGTTCAGTAGTTATAACATGGAATTATAAAAATAGCATGTATTTAGATAAAAATAGATTGAAATTGTTCGGATTTTTGTTTATAATAATTATGATTAAAAAAAATTATAAGTTAGAATATTCATTGCAACTTAAATTAATAATATCAATAATTAAAAAAATAAATAAATAAACTAATAATAATTTGATTAAAATCACAATTTCAATCAAGCTAATTAAATAAATTCTGGTGATTATTAATGTAATACTGAATAGAATGCTCATTTTTCCCGATCAGTCGGAAACAAAAATTTATCTGGCTAATTTGTACTCTATTCTAATGATTTATATCTTTCTAGTGTCTTATTTATATATTTATTTTTAGATTAAATCTTATTAGATTAAATTACCAAAGCCTAGAGCACTAGGAACTGTGCGAACCAAAGGACTTTTGCCTTTCGATGTTAGTTTGAGTCAATACATCAGTTTTTCTTAATTTCAGTAAATCCACAGTGTGTAATAAAATCACATAAACCAATTTAACTTTAAAAATTTATTTACTTTCCATTTTGTTTTCTTTTCTTTGTTAACTTCAGTCCTGTTCCATTCATCCCCGCATGTGGAGATAAATGGGACAATGCACATGCATGTAAAAAAAAATATTATTAATTAAAAACGATAACTTTTTATTAAAGTTAGTAGGTGTATTTGTAACTGATTACCGAAGCGTGCTTATGAGCAATGTTACAAAATTCTGAATTACATAAGGTGAACGTTATTAATAAAAACATGAAAAATGTCCCATTCATCCCCTCCCCTATATTATTTTATGTGAACTACCTATTTTATATGAACATTTATTAATTTGAGGACTCTTAATAGACTTTGAAGACTATGTTAAGTTAGGTTTCATCAAATAGACTGTGATCAACAATCGTGATGCACGGTGCAAAAATTGAACATTTCAAGTTCGTCGTCTGTGGGCGTGGGGTAAGTGATTATTCGTTAAATAATTAGATTAATGATCAGAGAAATTAATCATTAAAAAAACCAACGGAAAAGAATTTTTTTTTTTAATTAACTGACTAGCTACATGCTATTTTGTATGTAGCTTGTCATACATAGACATTTTGGTATAATCACCAAGGTAATAATAAAATTTAATTAATAATCAAGAAATAAAACTTATGATAAAGAAAGAAAGAAAGAGTGAAGGAAATGAAATAAAATAAAAAAATATCTTGAAGTGCATTTTATAATTACATATATCATTTCTTAATTATATAAATATATGCCTAGATATGAATTATAAAGAGCAAAAACAATAAAAATAAATGAATATCCAATGAAAGAAACAAAAATAAATAAATAATAAAAAAGTTAAGTATAAACCAATTGTATTAACAGCAGGATATTCTTTTAAATAACTTGAATTGCTCTTCATAAGCATTTCTTTTTCAGTTTAGGAAGTAGCTGTAGCTAATGAAAATTAAAAAGAAAAAGACAATATAGGGATAATTAGAAATAGATTAAATATTTTATTTAAAGGTTTATAAGATCAATCTGGGATTTTGTGCGGGTACTCCCTATACTAATCATTGGCTGAATCTCATAATTGAATGTAAATAAAACTACCATAACTACTTCTCTAGAATGGAAATCGTCTGAATCCATCATGGAAGATAATTTTAATAAATAAAAAATTTTTGTAAATTACTTTTACTGAGTGAATTTGTATAGAAAAAATTATAAGATAAAAAAAATTTTATATACCATGTTTTTAAATTTTCTGTTAAATCATAGCTATAGAACTACATTAGCACTTTATCAATGTGTTTTAATTTTTTAAAGTGATAATGACATCAATTTTTGTGAGGTGCATAATTTAACTTTTTACATTTTTTAACGTTCACGTTTAATTAAATGTACTTATTTTTATGTCGAAAGAAAATGAATTCGTAATTTTTTTTTTTTTTTCAATTAAATTATAGCTAATATTTTAATGGTTATTTTTAAAGCTATTAGGAGGTTATTATTTTCATATTTTAATTAATTAAAAGAAAACTAATCGAAAATTCGAAAATCGGGCTTCGAAGCATTGTGTTGTCATCGGGTTCTGAGCTACTCTGAAAGTTTCAAATATCTAGCTAGTAGGGAATTCAGTTAAAAATCGATTGCGAGATTTGTACCGGATAAACAAGAATAGTTAATAAAAACATAGTAAAATAATTATAAGATTTAAAAAAAACTTTTTATATACCATGTTTTAAATTTTCTGTGAATCATAGAGCCCAACTTTTTATAATTTTTTAACTTTCACGTTTAATTAAATGTATTTATTTTTATGTTGAAAAAAAATGAACTCGTCAATTTTTTTTTTTTTTTTTTTTTTTTTTTTTTTTTTTTTAGCAACAATTGAATTATAGCTAATATTTTAATGGCTATTTTAACGCTATTAGTATGTTATTATTTTCATATTTTAATTAATTATAAGAAAACTAATCAAAAATTCGAAAATCGAACTTCGAGGTATTGTGTTGTCACCGGGTTCTGAGCTACTGTGAAAGTTTCAAATGTCTAGCTAGTAGGGAAGTTAGTTAAAATTCGATTGCAAGATTTGTACCGGACAAACACACAAACAAACATACATACAAACAAACAAACAAGAATAGAAGTTAATAAAAACATGGTAATATAAAAGAAAGGTCATGTGCAGCATACTAATTTAATCAAATGAAGCTATTTTTGCTGTAATATCTATTACATTTATTGATTATGTTTATTCAATTTAATTGAAATAAAATTATAAAAGTCATACAGTAATAAAGAATCAAAAATGGAACGATTGTTTTCACACTAACTTCCATAACTTTTTAGAATACCTTGAAACTAATACGGGTTTACTTATAGCAAGTCTGCAATTTCAAATAATGTAAATAACGTTACAGATTTCTGTACAGGGATATACAGAAGAATTCGGATATATTTCAATCTACAAGCTGTGTGTCTACAACATATGTTTATATTGTATGCTACTACAAAATAATAATAATAATAATAAATAATATAATTAAAAATACGATTAAAAAACTTCCATATTATAACAAGAATTAATATAAAGTAAAATTGGGAGAGTTTGCACACAGTTAAAAAAAATCTGGAGTGACTCCACTCGACTTTCCGAACATTGAGTAATTAACAGTTTTGCAGATAAAGTAAAGAAAGAGGAGTTGTTAAACAAACAAAAGCAAGAAAACCATAACAGAGTGTTTAAGTATTTTTCTCGATATATTACACGATGTTTTATGTAACGCTACTGAACATTGAGCCCATAGATCATAATGATAAAGAATTTTTCGTTGTGTCCCTGTAAAAACCTATTCACCAAAATGCTTATAGTTAGTTCAACAGTGATTTATAATAGTATTCATATAAATTTTCATCTCAATTGAATAAGGCGTTTAGATGCTATCGCACTTTTTAAAATTTGGTCCCATAGGCCATAATGATAAAGAATTTTTCTTTGTGTCCCTGTAGAAAAATCTATAAGTGCTAGATTCGCCAAAATCAATAGAGTTCGTACTATGGTGAGTTTCAATATACGTACCAACTTTCAGCTTATTCGAACAAAGCGTATAGACGCTAGCGTGTTCACTCACAGACATACACACACATACATACACCATTGCAAAAATAGTGAAAATAGTGAACTCATGGGACCTCGAAACGCATAGAAACATCAAAATCTCAAATTCGGATTTTTGACATGATTACAATACTTTCCTCACTATAGTGTGCAGAAAGTAAAAAGAGAGATATAAAAACCCCAAATATAAATTCTTGCTAAACTATTGCTGAATAATTTTGAATTCATCCCTATTCTAAAGGAAGTAACCGATATTTTCTCAAAATAAAGGAATTAATATCATTGATTAGAATTGTCAAAAGAAAATTTGAAGCTTTTAGAAATTATTGATTCTAATTCTTATTCAATAGCTATAAAAAAAAAAAAATCTTAATAATTTATCATTAATTTTCTTATTCTTTTATTACGGAAATAATTTTAAAAAATCATAACTTAACTAATATAAAACTAAATATATGTGATTAGTTTTTGTTCTTATAATTATTATCAGGAATTCTAAAAGTTATATATGTCTATATATATATAATATGTTTTACATTCTTTATTATAAATATTGAAAATTTCCTAATTTTTACTTCAGTGAAAACAAAATCATTAGTTCTTTTTTCATTTACTATGAAAATAATGACAATTAAATCAATTAATCTGGGGTGATAGATCGCCTAAACTATTTTTTTTTTCTCTTTTGTCTCACTATTATCGTTATTGTGTGTTCATGAAATAGAAAGTTCTAGATTAACGAAAAATAGATATTAATTAAATTAATTGCGGTTGAAAAGTTTTATCAGAAAAACTTACGGTAGAATAACAAACAATTTTATCTGATATAAGCCACACGCGTGAAACTATCTTATTTAGCAGAATATAAAGTAACTTATTTTGATGCTTGATTAAGTTTTGGAAAAACAGGAAAAATAAACATCAATGGATGCGCAATTTTCTTCCCAAATTTATTCATTTGTGGTTTAGCATTTACTTTTATCATCGAATATTTTAAATGACATTTCTTTTTTTTTTTTTTTTTTTCGTATTTGTTGGATAAAGGACCGGCAAAAGAAGAAAATATTTCATTCGCAGCAATACTTCATAGCATTTTTTTTGCACATTTGTAATTCCTTCTTCAGTATTTTTTTTTTTTTTTCTATGGTAAAAGAAATACTACTGATTTCTGTCACCCACACCGCAAATGTTAAGTAAACTAAACACCGTTAAATATGTACCTTGTTTTCTAAAAGAAAAAAAATTATTTGTTTATGTCGCACTGGTTGCGAAAACTTCCAGTTCGTCTGCTACTAGCTGTAAACAACAGTGATGATTGGTTGGAATTATTCACTTTTGTTCTTAACCGGAAACTCAAAGGACCAGGATTCTCTACTAGAGAACATAAGCTTCGCCTACAATTACCGTAAATACCACTGGAAAGGGATATCACTGTTCCAGAACAATGAACAACAGCTTGTATCAGAGTCCCTCGTAGATAACTGCTCAGCACAATTGTTGACAAATAAACTGTCTTCGGGAGAGACTGTTCACTTTTTATAGTCTCGGCAAAGGTTGACGAACTTCTGGGGTAATTCTATACCAAATTCAGCGGATACTTCCAGAAAATTCCAGAACTCGGCTCCTATTGAACGTTGAGCTTCTAGGTTTGGTCAAAGCTTTTTTACTAAAAACTACCCTTTTTGGTCAAATTTCCAAATTCGTAGTTAAATCGCCAGATTTGTCGCCAATGCTAATCTTTGTCAAAGTCAACAGTCTTTTTACTTCCATTATCCGACGGCCGTAGATAATCGAAGTATTATGTTCAGTTGAAAATTTTGATTTATAATTTTTAACTGACTTACATGTTTTAAGGTCTCGCGAATCCAAAAAGAGTGGTTTATATTGCTCAAGCGTGTATGTGTACGTATGCGTGGGGGAAATCGCTTGACTGTCATATCTTCAAAACGAATAACCCAGGTTGCACATAACGTTGTTATAGTGTTGAAAATAAGCTTGAACAGTGAAAAATAAGTTATAATAACGTTATGTGCTACCTGGGAAAAATAGAACGACGGAACATCAGAATTAACACAGGTCCGGTGTACAGATGATTTTTCCAAATTTTACTAAAATTTTGAAAACTTGATGTAGGACATTGAACACCAAAAGCGGGTTTCCATTAAAGTTGCTAGATTAAGTCTCTTAAAGTCGGTATTTTGAAAACGGCTCTAATAATTTTCTTCAAATTTGCTACATAAATCGATCTTTAGCTATCTTTTCATATATGTGTTATTTGGCTACTACAGAAAAGTTTACAGCATTATTCTGATTAGGTCGGTTAGTTTTACATCGCAGAACCTGGTATTTTAAAAAACGGATCTTTTTTTTTTTTTTTTTTTTTTTTTTTACTCGCTATGTATATATTTACGATGTGTGTATAAATTTGCCCATATAGGAAAATTGTATGTCATTTTTATGTCTTCTGACCCCACTACTTCCAAAAAAGAGTATATAATATTTGTAATAGTGCGTAAACTAAGTCGTGTAATTGTTATAGACCAGATTTTTTTCTTTGTAACTCTAATGACCGTATTCACCATTAACTTCAACTCCAGGTTCAACGCAGAAATTTGAAAAAAGTCTTAAGGCAGGGTGCAGCTTTCCACAAAATTTGGCACGCTGTTTCTGCCATCTAGCGTCGATGATTTTATATAATCTTTGATTGGTTATTTTCACCTAAAAAATTTGAAAATTACTATACCGCTAGACGGCAGAAACAACGCGTCAAAATTTACTGAAAATTTGCACCCCGCCTTTATGCTGTTTTCAAATTTTCGTGTTCAACTGGGTGTTGAAGTTATTGGTGAATAACAGCTTAAATGTACTTTTCCTGCAACAATCCTTCTGATGCAGAACAGAAATTCAATCTTTGTCAACTATACGCAGTATATTAAACATTTTTCTTTAACTTGGTTGTTGTGTTTAGAAAAAATCTTGCAGTCGATTCTTAATCGACTGATGAACCACCAATTCATCGGATCAATTGCTGCCTCAGAGTTACAAAAAACTGCATATATATGCATTAAAATATTACAATAGCTTTCTGTTCTAAAAAATGTTACTTCCACCACTGTTCATTTTGTGTGTCTGTGATCCTATCTTCTGCTCACGAACTAAAGAGTTCTCTAAGTCGCGAGATTGGTTCGTTGGTTGGGTTTAACGTCGCACTTGTACTGCACTATGGGTAAACCTCTGAGTCGCGCGAGGTACCAATGTTTACAGAATAATCCAAGGAACATGTTTATGTTGGTTTGAAATTTCTATCACCTTTATTAAAGAAGTTATCAATTAAAAATGTCTCGTTAATAAAGATACTCTGCCAAAATGCAAATAATTTTTCATACTCCTTCCCTCTTTTTTTTTTTTTTTTTTTTTTTTTTTTTTCCTAGTCTGTGATGTCATTCCAGTTACTAAAGAAAAAATAAATGCATTTCATGATGTTAAAAAAAAAAAATAAAAAAAGTGAAAAGAATTAAAATAAGAAATTGAAAGATTGACAACCTTGACAGAAGAAAAAAAATTATAGTAATAGAGAAAGTGAATTTACAATGGCATATGAAAATCCTGATAAGCTACTTTTTTAAAGATGACACTTGAACTAAATGTGGAAGATGGAGTAGAGTAGAGTGGGTTTAACGTTGCACTATAGTAGCTACGCATTAGGCGATTGGCGACGGTCTGGATTTCACCCCTAAGGACGGTTTAGAGAGTTGCAATTTTGATGCTGTAGGTAAGGGAGGGTAAATATATGTATTAATAATTTTATATTCATCTTAAGACAGGGTTGGCAAGTTTTTGGCATTTATCGGTTTTATTCAGATTTAACCATGGTTTTAACCGTCCTGTCAATAAGCCTTTTTTGACATAGTTTTTGACAACAATTGTCAAAAACCTAAGTTCCTGTACAAAAAACATTTTTTAAATACTTTTGCGATAAATATTTATCTATAGTTATTACATTTTCCTAATTTGTGGTTTTAGGTTCTTGAGTAAATTTTATGACAGTTTTAGATACTATAAACCACGTGTTTCATCAAAAATTTCTAAGTGTGATTTTTGTCCAATAAGCTTCTTTTAAAAAAGAAAATAATTTTTGTCTACTATAAAATATAGAACAAAAAATTATTAATAGCAATACATTAATAAAGTAATCGATGTACTAATTCTTTTAACTTTAAAATATATAAATATTTCAATTTTATACTGATATTTTTAGTGATTAGTTCCATTCTAGTTCTTTTTCTCTACATAGTCATGCAATAACAAAATACTAGTTATGAAATTCTGTATTATTTTTTTTTTTCATAACTGAGATTGGATTTATACAAAATCAAAAAAGATCCCTTACAATTAACGTTGAATTGAATGGTGTAGATTTCAGATGCATTATGAGCTGAATAAATTATATTGAATATTAAGGCTTTTTAAGGTGATGCGCTAACACCTATTATCACTGACAACCAAGCATCATGTTATTCAATAGTGAACTTTGTAATTAAAATTACCTATTACCTAAAATACATTTTTAATATTTAATTTTTAAGCTATAAAATTCATAAAATATATTCAGTCCATGTGCGTTATAGCTTTAAAATAAAATATTGAAAAATTCTGTTTCAGGAAACAGGTTCTAATTTAACAATTGTGAATTTTCAGATTGTGAAAGCTGATTTTTTTTTTTTTTTTTTTTTTTTTTTTTTTTTTTTTTTCACAAGCACTTACAGTCGGTAACAAAAGTAACCGAACACTAGCAAAAATTCGTATATAAAGAAAAATGTAGAGTTAATGCTGTTTTGTTAAATAAATCCTTGTCGAATCATGTTCTTAGACTGACTAAGAAGAGGATTCGACAAGGATTTATTTAACAAAACAGTATTAAATCTACCTTTTTTATATAGGAATTTTTGCTAGTGTTCGGATACTTTTGTTACCGACTGTGCATCAAACAATTCATCGTCAGCTAGTAACAAAAATTTAAAAGTCTCTAAGGGCGTCATATACTAAAGCTGTAATGCAAAATGGTCTAGCTAATACGAATTTCTATTCTAAAATAAAAATACTGATTTTTAGCATAATATTTCATTTACTTAAAAAAAAAATGTAGTATTAAATATTATGTTTTTTAATTTGACATTGAATATGGTGATTTCTATAATATTGTTCTGCTTTTAACTTGTGTTATGCACGATTACTATTACTATTCAGTGAAAGACAACGCCGCGAGCAGGCAGGTAGAACCCTTCAGTGGTTTATAAGCGAAGCGAGTCGGGGAAGGAGCTGATCCTTCCTCTGCGGTTGATCAGCGGAGCGAGTAGAGAATAGAGCGCTCTCTCTAGCACTATACAAGAAAAAAAAAAAAAAAAAAAAAAAAAAAAACTTAGACTAAAGGGAGCTGCCACTTTTATAATTAACTAGCAGGCTTTGCACGCTTCGCTGGTCAATATATTGAAATGAATCCTCAAAACACCATATCATTAATAATAATAAAATAATCGTAAAATAATAATAATAATAATAATAAATATCATTGAAATAAGAAAAAATATAAGTTTAAGTTCCCGCTATTTTCTGTAGAGGTATTCCCGCACGCCACAGTCGATTCTGGAGTACCAATGCAGTCTTTTACCTGCTTTTTACTCTCTGCTTTTTTGTTTGTTTGTTTATATTTTTATAGACTACTTGGCTTAAGGTGGCTGTCCCAACAAAAAAAAAGTTCCTTGGCGAAAAATGTCTTATCTGCTGATAAACCGCGGAAGGAAGATCCATGGCGTCATCTGCGCATGAGTGAAAATGACTGATCCATTTATAAAATAGGAATGTCCGTAGCAGAAAACGAAGAGTATCAATGATTCCGCACATAGCAGACGATTTCCGTCTGTCTTCCTTGCTGTGTCTCCTTGCGCGTTAGTGGAATCGTCCTGGCACTTTGCCAACCGGGAATCAATCCGACGCGGTCAAAGTGTATTTTAGCATCAAAAGTTAAAAAAGTACCTAGGATTATCAATAAATAAAGCTCTTTAATATAGATCTGAATTAGCTTTAATTTTGATAATGGCGTCATTTAATATTTAATATACATGTCACAAAGAAATATATGCACCCAGAAGAAATCGAACCAAATTCACGAAACTCGGTACAAACGTAGTCTGGTAAGAGATATGGAAATGATTAAAATTTCAACACCAATGAGGCAAGGCTAAGCACGTTATGTGCATCTGAACTGCGCAGCTGGGCGAGTTTAAAAACATGGTTTCTCGTGCCGTAGAGCTATTCAAACGTATCTGTCGACTTTGATGGACGATATTGTGACTTGAGATGCCTCTGAGACGTAACCGGCGGCAGTACCGTCAATTGTCGAATAGTGAGAGGGGCCGTATAGTAGGCCTCAGAGAAGCAGTTTTATCGTTCAGGCATATCAGCCGCCACCTCGTTTCGAGCGATATGGTAGTTGCTCGGGATTCGTAACAGTGGCTCACGGAAGGGAGAATCAACCTTTGTGGAGGGTCAAGACGTCCCAGGAGCGCAAATGAACACGAGGATCGCGCAATCATAAGAGCGACTCAACCGCACCAACTGCGTCATTAGCCTCGATTCAATGCCATTTACCACATTCTAGGCATCCAGTAGTGTCAAGGGAAACCCTTCGGAGACGACTGAGTGACTCTGGTATAAACAGCCGACGTCCATTAAGACGCCTACCCCTCATCCCACATCATAAGCAGTGTCGACTGGATTTTTGTCGACCCAAAGCAAGCTGGAGTGTGGCCGACTTAACGTGTGATCGTCTGTGGTGAATTACGATTCAGTGTCAGTGCTCATGACCATAGCACACGCATGTGGAATCGGCCAGGCCAACGGTCTGATCCGGCATTTGTTGTCGAGCGGCATATTGCTATTTCACAAGGTGTAACAGTGTGGGGAGCGATCTGTTGGGACACACGGTCACCTCAGGTCGTCTTTCAAGGCACTATGATGGCTCGCCGTTACGTGGACAGCATTTTAACGCCGGTTGTGCTGCCTATTCTATGAAGCCACCCAGGTGTCATTTATCAGCAAGTCAACGCTCGTCCATATATTGTCCTCTTCTCTCCCTATCTTCTATATTGTCTATCCATATATTTCTATCTTCTCTCCCTATTGTCCTCTACTCGTCCTCTACTCTCCCAACAAAGTCTTCAAGAATATGACATACTCCCAGGGCCTACCAGGTCATCAGACCTCTCGCCAATAGAGCACAAAGGGACGTGCTAGGAAGGCAACTGCAGCCGTGTTGGAATGCTGGTGAATTAACTGCTCAGTTGCTAAGGTTATGGCATAATCTTCCGCAGGGGGATATAGATGACTTAATTGGTTCGATGCCACGACGTGTTTCTGCTTGTATAGCTGCCAGAGGTGGCTTTACTACTTACTGATTTGTAACCTTTTTCAAGCCTTAACGTCCTAATAAAACGATCTTTTGTTCTGAATTTTTAATCATTTGCTTATCTCTTCATACACTACACACATGTTAAGTTTCGTGATTTTAGCTCATTTGCTTCTGGGTGCATATATTTTTTTGTGACAGAGTGTATATATATATATATTTTTTTTTATGAAAATATATTATGAAAATTATTATGAAAATATATTTTATTATATGTCGAAAAATAAATTAACTCGTAAACATTTTTGGGAACAATAAAAAAATAAAATAAATGATTTTAAAATCTTTATTATAGAAAAAATATCTGCATTATATAGAAGATATAATATACATAATGTTTTGCTTCCTCCCCTCCCCTTGGGGAGTAAATTTCTAAAATTCCAAAAATTGGTTTTTAGGTATTTGTGTTAGCTATGTTTTAAAGCAAAAAAATTACGGATATATCTGTTTTTTAGTTTGGGATATGAAGGATTTTGTGATATCACGTTTTGCCCCCCCCCCTCCCCCCCTTCGGGGCAAATTTTGTAAAATCACTTCTACGTAACAGAAGGAATATTGTCACAAAATTTCATGCTTCTAGGTCCAGGGGTTTGGGCTAGGCGATGATGAATCACTCACTCAGGACAAACGATTTTATATATAAAGATGAAATGGTAGATATTCTCATTGTTCAGTGAGAAATAAAATACAAAAGAGATGGTAAACAAATCGTGAATTCTGTTGGAATATTAAGGCTTTTTAAGGTGATGTCTTCCCTCCTCCCAATACTCTCAACTTCCCGTTTAAATTTAGTACCTACATTTACAAAAATTCAAGACTTTTATTAAACTTTAAAATTCATTCCAAATTACTTCGCGATTTTCACTCTCAACACTCTTTCAAACCTACTTATCTCGATCAAATTTTTCAAGAGGCAACCTCGTATGAGTTTCAAAATACAATTTTGAATTTCCTGTAATTATTTGTTTTAAGCCATGCAGATAGCACGTACATGCATACAGATCAACCACTAAAAATTTGACTTCCGTATTCAGGTGACCTCAATACAAAACACCAAAACAGAAAATTAAACTTAAGAAATATTTTATCTACAGTATGAGTATAAGAAATTAATTTTCCTCTCTAGACAGTTCTCACCGTATAATGCACTTCTATCAATTAATTCAATAGAAAAAAATTATTTCGCTTACTTTTGAGTAGCCCTGTATATTGTCCATAAATTAAATACGTACATCACTGTGTATAAAAAATTTAGTTCTGTATGAAAGACATTTACACAGTTAGAAATGCACTTTTAATATTTTTCAAGCACAACCCAAATATAACCAAATTCTTTTGGGCGACCTGTAATCAAATGATCAATGTTTCCCTACCATATTCTACACAAAACATGCATATAATGAATTCATGCTCATTTCTTTTTTTTCTTTTTTTTTTTTTTTTTAGTGCAGCGTATACAGTCGGTAACAAAAGTGTCCGAACACTATCAAAAATTCCTATGTAAAAAAAGTACGCTTAATACAGTTTTGCTAAATAAATCCTTGTCGAATCCTGTTCTTAGCCAGTCTAAGAACAGGATTCGACAAGGATTGATTTAACAAAACAGTATTAAGTGTACTTTTTTTACATAGAAATATTTGCTAGTGTTCGGACACTTTTGTTACCGACTGTACATGTTAAACTGTGCCTACCAAAAATTTCTCCCATATACGTCATGTATTTGAATTATCTTCGATACCCCTGTACATGAATCATTTTCTTGGTCTTAACGAAATGTTTGGAGTACATATCTATATGATCAGATTTAGAATAACAACTTTGAATACCTTCCTGCTGTTTGTTTTTGAAATGTGCTGATAACATACACACAGACCAACCGCTTAAAACCTCTTTTAAGTTGATTTTTTTAAGAAATCGACCTCTTACAATCACTTCATTTATCTATATATATATATATATAATGGAAATTTCGTCATCACGATAACTTCCGAAATAATACTTCAAATCCAACCAAATTTAGACAGTGAACTTATATTATAAATTTCTAGGATGAGTTCGTGAACCAAGTAGCTCCGCCATTTTGTTTTCAAAGTGGCGGCCAATTGAAAATTTCTAATCCACTTTGTGAAAAAAAAAATATTTAAGGCTGGATTTGCTTGAATTTTGATGTACGGATAAAAGATATAAGGTTTTAAACGAAATTTTTCAATGACCTTTATTCCCCATTTTCAACAAAATGGCGGATACCTTAAATTAAGAAGGGCCACTTGAAATCAGGCTATTATATGAAAATTTATCATCCCGATACTTTTCTAAATACTGAATGAATTCCAACAAAAATTAAACAGTGTACTTACCATTCAAATATCTTTGATAAGTTTGCTGAGCATCTTACTCCGCCCTTTTGTTTCCAAGTACTGGCCATTTGAAAATGTGCCGTCACCATAACTTTTGAAAAACTAAACTGATTCAAACGAAAGTTGGGTAGTGAACTTGCGGTTTAAATACCATGGATAAATTCGCTTGGCAGCTTGCTCCGTTATTTTTTTCCAAGTGGCGGCAACTTGAATTTTTGTTATTACGATAACTTTTGTAATACTGAACCAATTCGAATCAAATTTGTGCATTGAACTTATCATTCAAATATTTTAGATAAGTTTTCAGGGCATCTCACTCCGCCCTGTTGTTTCCAAGTGGTGGCCACTTGAAATCACTGTGCCACTTGGAAATTTCTTTTCACGATAACTTTTGAAATACTGCATTAATTCGAACCAATGTTGGAGAGTGATCTTATACTTCAGATATCTTGGATGATCTCGATGAGCAACTTTCTTCGTCATTCTGTTTCCAAGTGGCGGCCACTTGAAAATTTATCATCACAATAACTTTTGAAATACTTAATCAATTTGAATTAAAGTGGGACAGTGGACTTATCATTCAAATATCTCAAATGATTTTTTTGGACAAGTTATTCCGAAATTTTGCTTCCAAGTTGTGGTTATTTGAACACTGCCACTTGAAAATTTGTTATCACGATAACTTTTGAAATACTGAATTTATTCGAACCATAGTTAGGCAACGGGCTTATCTTACATATATCTTGGATTAGTTAGAAATGTATTTGATATGTTTGTTTGCTATCTTTATCCATCAATTTGTTTCCAAGTGTCAACCACCTAAAAATTTCAAATTCATTTAAGAAAGGTATTTATGAACCGATTTGCTTAAAACTTTACATGTGCATTTTCTTCATCAATATTTCCACCAAGTCCATTAATAGCCACTCTTTTGCTAAGAAAAAAAAGAAATCCACATACCCTTCCAAATGATCCGTAAGGACTTGTTTCAGGTTCAGTGGACCTCACACGTGTAAATATAAGAAAATCTCAATTTTGAAATTTTGACCCCCAAAACAATACTTTTTCTATCATATTTACTTATGGTTAAAAGAAAAAATAAAAAAAAAAGAAAAAGAAACTAAAAAGTTGAAAAGTTGAAAAGGGGAGAGTGGGATATTTTGATTAAAATTAGAATAGATTCAGTTTGAATATAGAAGCTTGTAAAGTTATTTTAAATAAGGTTTGTCAGTGAAATTTAAAAAAAAAAAAAAGAAAAAAGTTGAAATCTCAGTAGTGATATAATTTATCTTTGTAATTTACGAAAGAAGAACAAAAGTATGTCACTTTTAGCAAAAATTAAAAAAGCAGACTTACAGATTCTTCACAACCGAGCTTGAGTAGATTGTAAAATGTATTCTGAAATGTTGTTACTTAGATACGACGTTAGAAACATAAACTATGTTAGAAATGATTGTAGAAAAATAGAAAGAAGCCCAAACATATGATTATAGAAAAACTACATTTAATCAAATAATGGAGAAAAAATAACGACAATAACGATAATACATTAAGAAATGATAATGAAGTGGTTTAACAATTTTACAAAAATAGTCAAAACCACCCAAAATAATAATAATTTTTATTATTGTCATTATCTATATTAATAAAATCAGAGTTTTGTCTGTAAATTTGTCGGAATCAAAAAATTTTGCGATATCTTCACGTTTCACACCCCATGAAAGCCGAAAATGACTTCAGAAAATTTTGCCTGTGTGTGTGTGTGTGTGTGTGTCATCGTGTCCGAATGTCGCCTTTTTTGTCCGGGCATCACTCGAGAACGGCTGGACGGAATTCAACGGCGCTTGGCAGAAACTTAGGTCTTCATCCAACTTAGAATTATATATATAGAAATTTTCAAAATTATGATTAGTGTTTAAATTGTGGGTAAAAAACGCCTGCGCATGCGCCATAAACACTTTTTCACTAAAACGCTTTGAATGGAAAAATAAAACATAAAAATAAATTTGTAAGTTAAAGACTTTTTTATTCGCGTGATTCACACTACAAATTATGAAAAGATTGAAATGAAGTGTTGCCATCTAAGTTTCACACTTTAGTTAATTTTAAAAAACCTAATTATCATATCGAAAAACTGTTTACACCCCAGGATGCAGAAAAGTCACCTCTTTCATTTGGTACTGAATTTGTAACGATAGGTCTGATATTTCTAATTTATTTTTCCCTTTTTCCGTTTTTCCGTTGCCACTTAAATTTCATACTTTAGATATTTTTTAAAAATCTAATTGTCGCATCGAAAAACTGTTTGCACCCCTGGATTCAGCAAAATCGCCCCTTTCATTCGGTATCAAATTTATAAATATAGGTCTGATATTTCTAATTTATTTTCCCCTTTTTCCGTTTTCAGCCCAGATTCGGATACGCATTTTTATATATTTTAGCTTTCGAGAAATATAATGAAATATTTTTAATTTCACGTGATTAATAATAAAAATTAGAGAGAAAAATAAATAGTTGACCTACAAAAGTTTTTTTTTTTTTTTTTTTTTTTTTTTTTTTTAATTTAAATCAGGAATTTGCATGTGGATAAATATTTTCATACAGATATTTGGCATTAGTTTAATATTTTTGTTTAATTAAGCAGTACTTTTCTTTCCTGCAGTAAAAAAAAAAAAAAAAAAAAAAAAAATATTGTTATTATGTACCTTATGAGGTTCTTTTATGCTCTCCCCTTAATTGTAAATGATTATAATTTGGATTTTATTAAGATTTTTTATTTTTATTTTGTAAATATCAGAAAAGAGTTCTTATTTTATTTTATTTATTTTGTGTATGGAGCAGCTTTAGTATCGGAACCCTTTAAGAAAATTTATAATTCGGCACCGAAGTAGCTCGGACGTTTCTCGCCAAGATTTTTAATTGCACAATTGAGATAGCCAATTCAGTTCATCGCAAAAATGGCTCAAAATATTTAAAGTCACCAAAGGGGTCCCATATTAAAGCTGTGCTTTTTGTATTTATTTATTTATAATATTTTCTATTAAAGACTTCTGTGGTCGCGAAATTTAGGTACAACTATAGTATTTCCCCACAGCTGAATTTGGCGATTTTTCTTTGGCGCCGATTTGAACGATAACGATGTCGTTCTGAACTGTTTGCGATATAATATGGCAGCCTGCATGCTACTTACTTTGGATTTATGATTTTATGATTTGATTTATAATTTAGCTTACAATTTTATCATTTATGCTATATGATTTATGATTTTTAGATTTATGATTTAGCCATAATCGCCAAAAATAAATCGCTAGATTCAGCTGTGGGGAAATATTATAGTTGTTCCCAAATTTGGTGCGTAAATTGTTTGTATGCATCCGGCACTTATTGTAACTGGATTTCACAAAATTCGAAATCCCCCCCCTCCCCCCCCTCTCGGAGTCGGAGGGCAATAAACATGTGTAAAAACATGTTTTTCCGTTTGAATTCGCTTTGAATTATCTTAGAATGGCGAATTTTGGTGTGTGGATATTGATTAAGTGCACGCATTATGTACATTAATGGGATTTTGCAAAACTTCGAACTCACCCGCTGAGGAAGGGGAAGTAAAAAGTGGGTAAGTTGTGCTGACTGAAGACAGTAGGGACCCAGACTCCTCACGTTGAGAGCGAGAATACCTCTACCAATCACAGCGAGAACTTAGGTTATTAATAAAGATATGGGATTTTGACAACTCATTTAAGTTTAATGTCCAGCGAAGCGGGCAAAGCCTGCTAGTTATTAATAAAACCAATAATAATAAAGGAAAAAATAAGAAGTATATAATTCTAATTAGGTATTGCTTAGGCACTACAGTAGGTAGAGATGTGAGCGGGGAAAAAACCCGGGTTTAAACCAAGGAATAAACCTGGTTTTTGGGGAAGGGAATTTTGAAAGTTTCCACAAGTTGCGAATTTATCTTTTTTTTTTTTTTTTTTTTCTTTCTTAGATTAAATATGTTCTAAGGCATTTCAAAATGTTATCTCACATTCAGATGTTTTTTTATGGCCTTCCAATTTTTAAATAGTGCTTTTAACGTCTATAAATTTATAAAAGTACAAGTTTCAAATTTCATTAATTAATAGACTTATTCTCTGTTATTGCCGTATATTTATATTTTAGTTCTGACTGTATACACACTCAGTTCAATATAACACTTTTATATATTTTTTTAGTCGCAATTGCATGTTTCAGATGTATATCTTTAACATTTTATTTCAAAAATAAAACAAAAATGCTTCAAAATATTCTGCATTTACTAAAACAATCAATAATATTACACTGGGAAATATTATGTCAATTAAAATTTCAACAATATTAATATGCAAAAAGTAAATTAAGAAAGAAATAACAGCCAAATTATTAATTATTAGCTATTCAATATTTTTTATGTGTTGATTTAATGCATTAAAAAATTATTGCTTGAATTCTTAATAACCGAAGAACTCATGTTCGATTTTGTTCCCCGTGCTCTTTGAGTGATTATAACAAAATTTCATCAACTAATGTGAAATTTTGTTCGATGAATTATAATAAAATTTAATAATTTTAAAGAATTCTTACCATAATTTAATTTCATTGTATTATTTTTACTTCCTTATACAAAGTATAAGGAAGTATAGTAATCCCGATTTGCGAAATGGATTTTGTATTTCACATTGCTCGAAAACGAATGATCGCTGAATGTTGCCAATTTATACGTGTGACTGTCATGATGTCTAGTTGCATACCTGCAAGTGTCGTTTTAACACGAGCTCTCGTTTTAGAGATATAAGGGTTTTTACACGATTTTTCGTGACGTCTGTATGTGTGTATGTGTGTGTGTATGTCGCATAACTCAAAAACGGTTGGACGTAGAAAGTTGCGAATTGGTACATAGGTTTGTTATAACGTCTAGTTGTGCACCTCTCTTTTTGGACTTTCTATGATTTTCCGTTTTGGAGATATTTAGGAAAATTAGGTTCCTAATGACAAAAATACATAGGTTTTGGCCATAATGTATCAAAAAACGGTAATAACTCAGAAACGGTTTAGACAAATCTTGCAATTTAACTGACTTCCCGACTAGCTAGACATTTGAAACTTTTAGAAAAGCTCAGAACACGTTGACAATGCATTTTTTAAATATTTTTAGCCAACTGTTTCCGATACCTGTTGCCTTCAGCAGCGTTTATGCGATTCAACAGAAAATTTATTTAACTAACTTCCCGACTAGATAGTCATTTGAAACTTTCAGACTAGATCAGAACACGGTGAAAATGCATTTTTTAATACTTTTAGCCAACTTTGTAGGGTTCCTGCTGCCTTCGGCAGCTTTACCAGTACAAATCTTGCAATCGATTTTTAACTAACTTCCCGACTAGCTAGACATTTAAAACTTCCCCAAGGCACAACTATGACATGAGTCCCCCCCCCAAGGCACAACTTTGACATGAGTCCCCAGGCCCAACTTTGACATGAGTCCCCCCAAGGCACAACTTTGACACGAGTCCCCCCCAAGGTACAACTTTGACATGAGTCCCCCCAAGGCACAACTTTGACATGAGTCCCCCCCCCCAAGGCACAACTTTGACATGAGTCCCCCCAAGGCACAACTTTGACATGAGTCCCCCCAAGGTACAACTTTCACATGAGTCCTCCCAAAGCACAACTTTGACATGAGTCCCCCCCCAAGGTACAACTTTGGCATGAGTCCCCCCCAAGGTACAACTTTGACATGAGTCCCCCCAAGGCACAACTTTGACATGAGTCCCCCCAAGGCACAACTTTGACATGAGTCCCCTAAAGGCACAATTTTATTTTATTTATTTATTATTTTTTTTTTTACGTGTGCATGCATTTTTTTTAAATATTTTTAGCCAACTGTTTCGGGTCCAGTGACAATGTTTTTTAACATTATGTATATTTCTAAAAGTGTATAAGGAAGTCATGTGGTGCCCACATCAGATTTTTTATAACATATTTTATTATGGTATTCATTAAAAAAAAAGAAAAAAATTAAAGTTTTTTAAATAGGCAGAAAAACTTCGTCATTTATTATTGTCAAAAATGTAAACATATATATATATATATATATATATATATATTTTACATTTTTCTGTAAAATAATCACATAATTGTTAGTATCAATTTTATTTAAGCAAATGGAATAAAAATGATATTGAAACAAGTTGTTTGGTACACCCAAAAGAAGTGAAATTAAATCTAAACATTGAATATTAGTTACTTCCCTTCAAAGTTTCCAAAATTCCCGGTTTAAACCCGAAAATTTCAATGTTTTTTCCTCAGAAGCACAATTCCCGGGTTTTTTACATCTCTAACAGTAGGTAACAAAAGTCTCCTAGCACTAACAAAAATTACTATGTAAAAAAAGTACACTTAAGACAGTTTTGTTAAATAAATCCTTGCCGAATCCTGTTTTTAGACTGACTAAGAGCTGGATTCGACAAGGATTTGTTTAACAAAACTGTATTAAGTGTACTTTTTTACATAGGAATTTTTGCTAGTGTTCGGAGACTTTTGTTACCGACTGTACTTCAAAGATGATATAATTTTTTGTTATAAAATGCAATTTTAATTACAATTTTACTTTTCTTTAAAAAAAAAAATTAATGTAAATAGATCATATTTTTTTCTTTATATTTCATCAATAAAATTCTAATTATATATACAATGACAATCGGCAGCAAAAGTATCCGAGCACTAGCGAAAATTCCTATGTAAAAAAAGTACACTTAATACAGTTTTCTTAAATAAATCCTTGTCGAATCCTGTTCTTAGTCAGTCTAAGAACATGATTCGACAAGGATTTATTTAACAAAACAGTATTAAGTGTATTTTTTTTTTACATAGGAATTTTTGCTAGTGCTCGGATACTTTTTCTAAAAAAAAACTAGGGGGAAAAGTAGAACTTTTCATGGCAAGCAGAAACCGGTCTATCGTTTGCTCCAGTTATTATTCTAGCTCAGTAGTATTTGCGCTTGCGCAAGTCACATTGAATGATCGAATCAATTGCTTTCATTTTAGGCGGTCTGTCGGTTGCTTAAGGCTTTTGATTTATAAGTAAACAAACAAATGAAATGATCCCTGAGCTCCTGAGCAAGTTTTTTACCAATTTTTACTTGATCTTTAAATTTTTATCTTAATATAAGAATAAGAATGCCTATCACTAATGTGTGTCGGAGCAATGAGAGATAAATTTAAAACAAACAAGTGTAAATCATATATTGTATCTTCAATTTCTCTAATTATTTGGTAAATTTATGAAAATTCAAAGTGTCTTTCTTTAAATTGTTTGAGTATTTTTGTATCATTTTAGCTGTAAAATTTATACTTAGTTTTCAATTGATATTCATGTATTTTAGACTTATTTATTTTAATTTGATTTTCTCTCCCCAATATTATAAAGATGCTGTAAAATCTTGCTTTTAGAAAAATAATAAAAAATATTTAAATAAATAAAGTATTTACTCTATTGATTATTACTTACGCTTTCATTTGCTAAATGATTTGCCATTTTGTAAGATTATTAAATATTAAAACATTTGAAGAATATTTGTTTCAAACAAAATAAAGCAACTGCAATTACTTATTCAGTGGGAAATAAATAATAGGTTAAAATTGTTTGATTTGAATTTTATAATAATAAAAATAACATGTTTAATTTATTACATTTTTCTTTCTTAAATATTTTTTACCAGGTGCAAAAGAGAAATAGCTATTTCTATATCATATATATACCTATATATATATTGTTATATTAATAGTATGTGCAAAATATTGATAATATAAAATAAGCTGCTACTGTATTGTGAAATATTAATTAAAAACTTGTAAATTATATTATATTATAAGCAAATCATGTATTATTATTGTTCTTTGTGTCACATTTACGTGTAAAATCAGACATTTCAGAAGCATAAAATCAGTGTCTGAATACTACTACACTAAAGCGTTTTTAGAAAAAGAAATTATATATTTATAATTAATTATTTATTTTTTACATATAATATGACATGTATTTTAAAAATTCAGTCGAACCTCGTTAACGTGAATCTCCAGGAGGGGGGGGGGGGGGGAGGGATTGCTCATGCTATCAGTAACTAAGTTTCATATAACTAAACTAACCTTCATTTTAATGGGGATTGTGGAAACAGTTCATGTTAAAAGTAATTCACGTTAACGAGGTTCAACTGTAATTACACTAATGTAGCATGAAACTATTAACTATGTATAAATTAAGATTTACTCAGTTTTGTAGTTTGATTTACTTTAATATGATAAATGCAAGTAGCTTTTGACATTTTTTGATGGTTTTTGACAGTTTATGACACTTTTAGACAGTTTCCAACAAAAACCACTTTTTGACGTCAAAAACCCAACCCTGATATTTTTATGACAATGCTGCTATATAATTCATATATAACCAAACCAGGGGTCTGTCCAGAGGAAAACCTGGGTCCGTTAAAGGACCCTTCACAAAATTTTATATCTTAAAAAAGGACCCTTCACAAAATTATTTATCCTAAAAAAGGACGCTTCACAAAATTATTTATTCTAAAAAAGGACCCTTGACAAAATATTCCCCCATAAAATCTGTTTCATTTCAAAAACTAATGTTCTATGGAAAGAACAGACTGTCTGAATAATCGGACATCCTTTCTGTATTTACTTCAAAAAGCTGATATTCAATTTCTAATTTATAAAAGGTTTCTATGCATGTGTGCAAGTTTAGCTCTATAAAATGAGCCTTCAATATGCTATAATGAAACCTTAATTGTAATTTTATTTTGCAAGATTAAATTTTTTACAATTTCACAAAAAGAGGACCCTAGTCGAAAAGTTCGGAAGAACTTTATTTTCACACTAAATTTAGATTCACAAAATTATTTGTAGAATTTTTCACAATTTCACAAAAACAGGACCCTGACTGAAAAGTGGACAGGCCTCTGCAGACAACTAATAAGAAAATTGCTTATCATTGGAAGATCTCCAGGACATTCTTGATGTAAAAATTCTATTAGCAAAAACCTGGATGATGGTAGATATATTTACAATGGTTATTTAATTATAATATTATAGTTTTAAAAAATTAAAGAACATGCTTTTATAGAAATGTGAACTAAAAAGCACAAAATATCTATCTTAGTATTAAAATTCAGGGTAAGAATATATCGTGTGAGTGACACACCATAATATTCACATACATTTAAATGTTTAATTAAAAATAACTTAGAATTAAACAAAAACCATTTTTAAAAAATCTCCCCTGACGGGGATCGAACGCTAGACCTCTAAGTTCATAGCGCTGAACTTTACCTCAACGCCACGGTGTTCACGTAAGGAAAGTATTTTTTTAAAATATAGATTTTTTGTTTGCTCCCAGAGCAGTTACAAACATATATACATATAGGTGAATCAAATAAAAACGTGTTAAAAATAGATAAAAGAATTAACAAAATTCTTCTACTCCTAGATAATGTTTCTCTTATCCAATAATTAATGTCCTGAAAATTTTTAGACTTAAATTTCTAACACGGAAATCTACATCTCAGTTTCCAACCTATGGATAAAGGAGTAATAAGAATCTTAAAATCATATTTCATAATAGCTGAGTTAGATAAAAAAGAAAGAAATAATCACTGTTGAAAATTTAGACATGTTAGAAGCCATACACTTGCTAAATTACATCTAGAAGAGTGCTACTCCACAAATAACTGTTGAAAAAAGTTTTTTTTTTTTTTTAAATATCAGTTTGAAGCTCTTAGAATTAAAAAACAGTAAATAATATCAAGAAACATGTGCTAAAGTGTTCTTATTGTTTAATGATTTAGAAATTAATGAAATGGAATTCCGAGACACTGTTACAGTTGATTAAAAATTAAATAACACCAGAAATTCAATGTGAAGACTTATTCATCACTGAAGTCAAGAGTTCTGGAAAAAGCATCATTATATACAGAAACTGAAAAGAATAATGAGAAAGAAGCATTTGAACCCTCACCCCCACCCAGTTCACTTCATATGATGTGTAGTAGGTAGGTAAAGTTCAAATTTTCTTCGAATCAAAAGATGTTAATGGTAGTATTTTTTGTGCCCTGAGTATTGTATGTCTGATAATTATGAATGAACAGAAAAAACTAGTATATTATGGCCATAACAAAACTTTCTTCCATATTTCTCTATATAAATTATCACAGTGCAAATTATTTTCAATGATGAGCACAAATGATTTTCACCTCAGGAAAGTTCAACGTTAAATGTCGAAAGAAAACCGGTTTTGTTCCTTACAGGCAGTGTTAGAAATTGAAATGTGAATGTCAGATGTCAGTAGCATTTAACTACTTTTTCTTACTTGCTACTCTTGTCTACTCAGGCATCTGTATATATATATATAATTGTTTGTTGGGATCATAACATGATAAAGCTTTAAAATTTTTTTATTTATTTAAATAATAAATACATACACAAAAGTGAAAAAATAAATACATTTATACTTAAAAAAATTTTAAATAATTAAAAATTGAAAGCTTAGAACAAACAGTAGAAGGAAATTTTTAATTAATTTACTGGTGAACTTATTTTTAAAATATGTCAAAGACTATGTATTACATCTTTAAGCAAAATGAGGACTACCAGAAAATATTCATTTAAACTATTTACAAGATATTTATTTATACTTTCAAGTTTCACTCGCAAAAATTTATTTATTTTAAATTAATTAGCATTTCAGAAATTATCACGAAGGCAAATTTCTGATTGTATACAAACTAAATGATAGCAATAGGTAAAAAAGTTAAAAAAAAAAAAAAAAAAATGAAATTTTTTATGAATTTGAAAAAAAATTCTGCAAACAGCATTTATATATTTTTGTACTTGCTGTTTTTTTTTTCTTTTTTAAGCCTTTGTATATGTGTTAAAACTGATAACGTAAGACTTTTTTTAGATGATAAAACGAGCATTTTGTAAATCATAAAGAAAAAATTTATTATTACAAAATTGATTTTTTTTTTTTTTTTTTTTTTTTTTTTTTTAATCTCTTGCCAAAAGTTAGGAATAAAAAATAAAAATAACACCTGAGTGTGATTTTATGGTCGCTAAACTTAAATTTCTAGATGCAAAATATGCCAAATGACGCTGATTTCGAACCCTGCTTACAGGCAGCATCTTCGAAAATACACCCCCCCCCCTTTTATTTTTTTTAACTTTATTTCAGATCTACAGCTGAACTATTTGCTTTTTCAGTAGAGAGCAGTGATAATTTCTTTAAAAAAAATCCCCATATTAAAAATTTTGAAAGAGATACTATATAATTTCATAACGTTTGGTTTTAATTTATTTTTATTTTTTTTATAAATTTCTGGTTAAAAGATTATTAAAATGTCCTTGATAACATAATTATAATTTTATTTTTATAACCAATAAAATATTGTAGATATTTTAGTTAAAAAAAAAAAAAAGTAATTATTTTAGTTAAAAAAAACATGTTAAACTATTAAAATATTACTAGTGGCTTGTAAATAATAAGTAATCAATAAAATTAAATAGTGCAAAGAAGGAAAAAGCCACCCAAGTTCATTCAGCTAATAAATCATTTAAAAATTATGTATATAATCAAGGCTCAGTATATTATATACCTATTATATTTAAATTATTATTTCTTCTTTCTTTTCAGCTATTGTTTTATGTTGCCTGTTTAAATCACTGGCAAAATGTCGAAGATAATACCTAAGTAAGCTAGATTTTACCTTGTTTTTATTAACTTCTATTCTTGTTTGTTTGTTTGCCCAGTACAAATCTTGCAAGTCTATTCTTAACTAACTTCCCTACTAGCTAGACATTTGAAACTTTCACAGTAGCTCAGAACCCGGTGACAACACAATACTTCAAAGTCAGATTTTCGAATTTTTGAATAGTTTTCTTTTAATTAATTAAAATATAAAAATAATAAGCTCTTAATAGCAATAAAATAGGCATTGAAATATCAGCTATAATTTAATTCTTGCCAAAAAAAAAAAAAAAAAAATACGAGTTAATTTTCTTTCGACATAAAAATACATTTAATTCAACGTGAATGTTAAAAAATTATAAAAAGTTAAATTATGCATCTCACAAAAATTAACTTCATTATCACTTTTAAAAAAATTACACACATTGATAAGTGCTAATGTAGTTCACGACGCTAATATACGTTGTTCTAAAAGGAGTAATATTTTATTTTTAAAACCAACTTTTTTTATTATTATTATTATTATTTCACTGAACTGAGTCCGCATGCTTAAATATTTTTTATCCTCGCATATTTTGTTAATGATTCGTCAGAAAATTAAAAAACATGGTATATAAAAAGTTTTTTTTATCTTATAATTATTTAATTAAATCTGATTTAAAATGATTATGTGATTTTATGTTTTTAAATAATTTTATAAACTTAATCAGAAGTAAAAATCAAATGCAGATTTATCACCCTTACTTAGAAACAAAGTGAGATTTCTGAAAAGAAAGCAAAAACAAAAAAAACCTAGAATTAAATCCTAGAATTAAAAACCTAGAAAAAAAAAAAAAACTCTAGGAAAAATAATTTTCTGAATTATTATAAATTGCTAAAATAATAACACCTATTTTCAAGCTCACTGGTATAATTTAAGTTTTATCAAATGTAATTGCTTAAATGTATAACTTTTATTCACTGCCCTAGTACTGAAATAAAAAATATTGCACTGCCAATTGACAGTATTTAGTTTTTTTTTTTTTTTTTCGTATGTGTGTGTGTTTTAAAGCTCAATCCTGAATTACCGATTATTTGCCCAAAAAATGGCAAATATTTCACTCTCTTTTATTTTTTATTTATTTTATTTTGTTTTGTTTTTGTTTCATTGTTGAAATGTACTGTATTTTTGGGGCTGATTAAAGAAATAAATGTGTGATTTTCTCATGCAAATTGAACAGTTTTAAAATTTATTTGATTTTTTTTTTTTTTTAACTTGCTCTTTCTTATGAGGGTCTTATTTAAATTTTTTGTTTTGTAAAAAGCGTTCAGACTAAATATTTTTCTAAATTGACTCCAGAAAAGTGCTCAAGTTTCTCTTAATATTAAATTCTTTATGTTAGAAAATGCAAAAACAAACAGATTCTTTTATTTGAAACTTTTTTAAAGCAGTTCAATTTTACCTTGAGCTTTTTATGTTTCTTTTATTCATAGTATTACAGGTAGCCACTGGTCAATGAAATTCGGGGAATTTTATCAATTTTGTGAAAATAAGCCATATTTGAAAGCTTGTTATTGTAAATTGTTAAATTATTCACTAATATTGGGAATGTTTTGTGGGAAATAAATGCCTAAGTCAGGGGAAATGGTGAAAAATAGTCATGGAAAAGTTCTGATGTTAGCCGCCCTGTATAATGTTTTTTCTTGAATCTTCTTAACGGCCCTCTTCACTCACCGCCGCCAGAAGCCAAAGTTAATGTTATTCTATGGGAAATTTTTCTTTACAAATAATTTATTAACCAATACATATTTTTAAATTCTGTTTTCACATTCTGAAAATTCCCAGCTGTTAAATTGACGGACCTTTAAAAAAAAAAAAAAATTATTATTTTTTATTTTTTATATTTTATTTTAAAGCTGCAAAATACGAATTTTCAATATGTGAAATTTTTTCATTTTCAAATTTCAAAATAAAATATTAAAAATTAAAAAAAAAAATACATTTTTAAAAAAGGTCCGTCAATTTAACAGCTGGGAATTTTCAGAATGTGAAAGCAGAATTTAAAAATATGTATTAGTTAATAAGTTATTTGTAAAGAAAATTTCCCCATAGAATAACATTGGCTCGGGCTTCCGGCGACGGTAAGTGAAGAGGGCCATTAAATGAATCGTGATCAGTGAATTTAAAAAGAACATTGTTGAATAAAAAAGAAGGAATTTATTTGATCAATCTGGGAAACATGCTTATTTAAATATCTTTGGAAGATGTATTAAAAATTTTATAAGAATATTGTTATAAAATGAGAAGGTATTTTATAATCTATGCATAACACTAGGTTTTGCTATTTGTTTTACTTGGAAATGTTTTTTATGTATAGTTTTTCAGTTACAAAATGAAATGTATTTGCTTTTTGTTGTTGTTTAAAAGATTTATTTAACTTTTTTATTTATTATTATTATTATTTTTAAGAATATTAAAATTCTGTTATTCTTCTTTGATGTCACTCACGTCATGATGTCAAAAAGCACACTTCATACGGTTTTGATAAATAAATCCTTGTCGAATCCTGTTGTTAGTCAGTGTAAGTTAGTTAGTGTTGTTAGTCAGTTGTTAAATAAATCCTATGTGATAAGGATTTATTTAACAAAACCGTAAGAAGTGTACTTTTTTTACATAGGAATTTTTGCTAGCGCTGGGACACTTTTGTTACCGAGTGCATGTATGTGTAAATGTAAATGAATAATATAACGTCTAGATGCTTCCTTCATTTGTGCTGGACTTGAAACAATGAAGAGCTTATAGTTCTTTTACAGGGACAAAAAATATATCGATTATTTGACATTATGGCCTATGTATTCAATTATTGCATCTATATGTTTTATCCGATTGAGCTAAAAGTTGTTAAATTTGTTATAGGTCACATTTGCACAATTTGTAAAGATTTTGATGAGTGTAGAGATTATAGTTCTTTCACAGGAACACAAACAAAAACGATTTATACACGCAGACTATGCATCTCTTGTTTGTGGTTTTATTATCGTTATTATTAATCAGAATGTATTCAAGTATTTATTGGAACTGATGTCATGGGCTAATTACTGACAGGTTCCAAAGGACAGATGGTGTTAGGATTAGTAAGCATTGGAAACACATTTAGATTGGGCATAAATGTTCAAAATTGTTCAAAATGATACAAACAATGAAAATTTAGCTTCGGCAGTAATTTCTCTGTTCGTCAAAGAAGCAAAGATCTCTTATTTATGACAATTTTACAAAAAGTCCGAACAAGAGGTACATCGTCGCATTCAAAAACTTTTTTAACAAACAGTGAAATTTAAGGAAAGTGGTCATTAGGAAAATTCTCTGCCGTGGGCTAAAAATAAGTCTGCTTTTCCGGATAACTTGAGTCTAGCAAAGGAGAAATTAAGCAATGTTACCAAGTTGTTCATAAAACTTGTAATTCTTGAAACCACTCAATGAACGTTTCCTTAGATCCACATGTTATTTCTTCATCCCAGGACATGTTATTTCTTCATCCCTTCATACTTAGCTCCGTAATTGAATCTAATATGAAAAATGGTGATAAGTATGATATTGATTTTAAATGTCATCTAGTGGAAAGCTTTAAAGTTGACAATGTTGTTACCAGTATCCGAAAAACAGCAAGAAAATTTTATTGGTGATTCTAAACATCTTATCTCTAAAGGAGGAGGATTTTACCTGAGAGGAGGGGAATGTACAAAATTCCGAGATAATATCGGGGATGGTGAAGATTCTGCTGTGTTAGGATTTAGAAATAATAGGTATCTTGATGTATTAAAAAAATAATACAAATTGGTTAAAAGATATAGAAAAAATGATTAAATGAACTCTGTTTTCTGTAGCACATAAGATTTTTAATCTAATTTGTTTTACATGTCCGATTATGATTTTTTCCTAAGTTACTGATACAAAAAACATGGGAAATAGGACTATCCTGGGATGAAGAAATAACATGTGGATCTAAGGAAACGTTCATTGAGTGGTTTCAAGAATTACAAGTTTTATGACAAATTGAGATTTCAAGGTTTATTCAAATATTTCCAAATAATTTAAATAACTGCAGTATTAATACATTTTGTGATGCTAGCAAATATACTTATGCAGCAGTTTTATTTTTACCAATACAAAGTGAAGACAAATTATATCTCCTTGCACAGAAATCACTGATAAGTCCTTTAAAATTTGTAAACATTCTGCGAAAGGAACTGTAAGCTGCTTCGGTTGGTACCAGACTAGTCAAATCAGTATCTAAGGCATTAGGATGGGAAGCTATAGAAAAATATTTTTCGGGTGATTCTACGATGGATCTTGTATCGAAAATAAGAGTAGATAATTGATCTATTTTTGTTAGCAACCGAGTTCTAGAAACAAGAAAGTTGAATGATCTGTGTTGATGGAGATATGCACCAAGTGAAATTAACCCTTCAGACCTACAATTCATAGGCTGTACAGCAAAAAAGCTAGTGACTCTTAAATGGTGAAAGGGTCCATATTGGCTTAAAAATTCCTGTTGGTTATCAAAAACACACAGATATTCACATTTTTGTAACGATTTTGTGAAGATATATATATGTATAAATATATAAAAGAATTTTATTTTCTAATGTATTCAGTCTGATAGCCCTTTTGTTGATCTATTATATTAGATCTCTATATCTAAGATAACAGAGAATTTCTTAAAACATCGAAGTTGATTTTTTTTCCACTCCCCTTCCAGACTCTTTCATACTCCATTAATTTTTTTGGGATTACGCTTTAAAAGATTTTTTTTTTTTTTTAAGACCAAATGTACAGGAATCCATAAGAGGCACGTCCGGAAGCTTCGGTGGAATGCGTTTAAAGGAAATACTATTCTGGTTTCATTTCTCCTTTTTTCAAAAAGAAAAAAAAAAGAGTAGTAGATAAAAGAGGTACGGCTTGTAGCCTTATCCTGGTGGAACTCAACACAGTGAAGATTGTTTGGGTTCAGGGACGGACTTTATCCTTTGAAAATATGTGTTAAAAATTATTTTTGACAGTTATCCGAGTTAATTGTGACATTTTTTCTGCTTTCCTTATTTTAAGTTTTTCAACTATTATAAGTTATATGTTGATGGTGATCGGCATGTTATTGGTTATTATCACAAGAACCTACAGTTTTATACATATAAGTTTGGGAGGATTTTTTTTTTTTTTTTTTTTTTTTTTTTTTTTTTATAAGGATACAAAGTGAAATATTAATACATTGTAGTCTATGGGCTTAAAAAAACTAAAGTTCGTTTAAGCATTAAATTGTTTATTACATTAAAAAAAAAATGTTTGATAGTGCGATTATGGATTTTATAGTTGTTTTATATAAATGCGCAAAATATTTGAATGCAGTACATTAAACAACATGCAATTAGGATAGAGATACTCAAACATATATTATGAATTTTTCTTTTATTTGTTTAACAATTTCTTTCTTTTACACTTATTTAAACAACGATTAATTAAAAAATGTTTCGGAAATTCGAGTGGGATCATTCCAATTTTTTTCGTTTTCTGATAACAGTTTCACAAAAAAGAAGTTATAGTATGTTTTGCAGTAGATAATAAAAATCGTATGGTTGTTTAAACATTGGGATTTTTATTTGTATTGTTGAAAACGATTTAATTGAAATAATTGAAATAAAGCAAATTTTCATTAATCAGCATACATTTTATAAACAAAATGTCTTAAAACTATAACATTACCATAATTACACAACAGAAATGGGAGTTAACATAATACGTTTAATTTTTATGCATATTAGTAGTGCATTACCAATCAAAAATAAAGTATCAAAAACTGAATGATTTTAGGCTTAGTAAATAAGCTAAAATTTCTTCGCATGGAAAGCGTCGCCTATACCAGGAGCTCCGCGAGCTAAATGCCCAGGTGCACCGACATATCCTCGTCCAGTACCGGGATATCCATCGCCAATAGGCATAGCTCCGTCTATAACAGGTTTAGCAGCAATATCTGCACCATATGCAGCAGTATCTGCACCATATGCAGCAGTATCTGCAGCATCAGTGTCCTCCGCTATTAGTTCAATTTCCTTGCCAACTGAACCAGTAACTTCAACAACTGCAAAGAATGCAACTGCTGCAAAGAAGCATGCAATCTAAAAATATAAAACAAAAACAAAAATTCAAATTTTTGAGTTTCCTAGATGTGAGAAAAATCAGTAATAAATAGTATACATCAAGAAAAATGTAGATGTAATAAATGTAAATGTAATTAACAAAAAATAATAAAGGTATATTTGAAAAATCATTGTCGGCAATATTTATACTGGTTTTTAATATCTTTACAGATTTATTTTCCATTAAAAGACTAAAACTTATTATAAATGATGCATGACATATATAATAACAAAATATGATATAAAATGTAATTTGCATTTAATTCATATTAAATCTACATGAACCATACATAATTTATTCTTATAATTTTTAATGAACTAATTTATTTTTCTTTATTTATTTAACGAGCAACGCAAAGAACATACAAAAAAAAAAAAAAAAAAAAAAAAAGTAAAGGAAAAAAGTAAAGAAAGAAAGAAATTATATTT
The DNA here is from genome assembly GCA_963930645.1 of Salticus scenicus. Lineage (NCBI taxonomy): Eukaryota > Metazoa > Arthropoda > Arachnida > Araneae > Salticidae > Salticus > Salticus scenicus. Next base: position 143,143,268 of record OZ005650.1, on the reverse strand, counting down.
AAAAAAACCCTTTAAACTAATGTCATAGTTTACCTCTTAAGCACCATATTGAATTTAATGCGAGAATGTTTAGTATCAGATATATTAAATTTCATCGGAACTAATTATGAAATCTTTTTTTTTTTTTTTTAATTACATATCAGTTACTAGCAGGCTTTGCCCGCTTCGCTGGACACTATATTTCAATGATTTCTTTGTAACTGAATATATTTCGATTGGCGACTATTTTCGTCACAGCTTCAGTATGGGACCTCCTTGGCAATATCAAACATTTTTTGAACTTCTCGAATCTGTACAACAAAACTATTATTAAAACAAATATTTTCGAAAACAGTCCAATAGCTGGTGTTAATTCTTCAAATATTCTGGAAACAGTTGAAGCTGTTACTCGTACAGTATAAGTCATTATTCGATTAATGTTCTGGGACAGTCGAAAAAATAGTCACTTGTTCCACAGGAGTAAAGCAAATAAATCAACTACACCAGGGCAAAAATTTTCGCTCACTCACGAAAAATGTCCAGTCGCTTAGAGCTCAATCCCTAAAGGACCCTTCAGAGACTGGCTTCAAGTTCGGTTTCTTTTGATATCCCTTTGATGTGGGGAATCCAATTGACGCGAGGCAGGAGAGAGTTTCCTTCGGCTGACAAACCTCCTACTGCGATCGAAATTGGGTCTCTTTTGTAAAAGAGCAATAAAAAGTAATGTCCTTCATTGTAAATGTGTGCAAAATGTCAAGGGTCGCTTTCGGACAATGGATAATTTATGAGTTTTGAAGCGCTGCATAGTAGCTAGTCTCTGAAAGAAGCCTAAAGTGCAATGACTCAGAATAGGTCTCTGAATAACTTTGGATCGCAGTGACTACATACTGTTTCTCACAAAAATCAACTCACACCTACTTATAACTTTTGGCGATGGGGCTTGGAGATGACTTCATCGAGAATCCCTTGGTAAGCTCAAGGTCTATCTTCCCGTGTGTCGGAGAGCTTCGAAACATCGGGAACCCTAAACTACCATTTTTCACCAAATTTGGTAACCCACTCGCCAAGTTTGTCGCCAAGACTATGCTTTCTATTAAACATATCTTTATTTAGTTATTTAAATATTAATTTGAATTAATCAAATATTTCTACCCGACAGCGTGCAAGAGCAGTCACACACAGCAGCTTATTTATTTGTATGTTAAATTAGCGTAGTGATTGGTATAAAGAAAAATAAATGAGTTTAAATTTACATTTAAACCAGTTTATAAAGTTTCTATATTAAAAAAAAAAAAAAAAAAAAAAAAAAAACCTTGGACTCATGTCAAAGTTGTACCTTGTGGGGGGGGGGGACTCATGTCAAAGTTGGGCCTGGGGGGGGCTCATGTGCCTTGGGGGGACATGTCAAGGTTGTACCTTGGGACTCATGTCAAAGTTGTGCCTTGGGGGGACATGCCAAGGTTGTACTTTGGGGGGACTCATGTCAAAGTTGTGCCTTTGGGGGGACTCATGTCAAAGTTGTACATTGGGGGGGACTCATGTCAAAGTTATACCTTGGGGGGGACTCATGTCAAAGTTGGGCCTTGGGGGAACTCATGTCAAAGTTGGGCCTGGGGGGGACTCATGTCAAAGTTGGGCCTGGGGGGACTCATGTCAAAGTTGTGCCTTGGGGGGGACTCATGTCAAAGTTGGTCCTTGGGGGGACTTATGTCAAAGATGTGCCTTGGGGGGACTCATGTCAAAGTTGGGCCTGGGGGGGGGACTCATGTCAATGTCATTTTGAAAAGATTTTGATGAAATTCTGGCAAAAGCAGAATTTAGTTTAGGACGGAGGACTATTAGTTTTTTTTTCTTCCCAATTATAACATCGCTTTCAAATTATTCAATTATATTTTCGATAAATTTTAGATTTCGATAAATGTCCAATTATCGAATAATGATTTCGACAAATGTCCAACTATCGAAAACGACAACGCAAAAATCGCTGTCTGAGACTAATATGCCCTCAGTCCTAAAAATAAATAAATAACTAAACATTATCCTGCTACACAACTTTATTATATCTCTCCCTTCGCGGCTTTTAAATTATTGTCGCCATATTAGCGATTTTTTTTTTTTTTTTTTTTTTTTTTTTATAATTTCTTGCATAAAAATAGAAAGCGTTTTATCGGATACCTTTTCGTTAACATATAAGAACCCTTCATATTCTGTTTATTTTATTAATGGTTTTTAGGTTTGAAATAGTGCTTGATAAAATAAATTTTCTATTTTTAAAACTGCATTTTTTTTTCTATAAAATTATCTACTCAGATAAAAATAGATCATTTATGTGACTACTATTTCAGTTTATTTTTTTCGTTTTGTAATATTTTTCTTGAACTACCTAGATTAAAATCGCTGTTGCTAAATTAAACCTCTTGGCGAAAAATGTTCGGTGTACTTCAACGCAACAATTTAAAAAATCACCCAGGAGGATCTATAAATAAAACTGATTTTAGTACAACATATATTAGCATCGTAAACTATATTAGCACTTTATCAATGTGTAAAAGAAATTTTAAATTAAAAATGACGTCAATTTTTGTGAGATGCATAATTTATTTTTATTTTTATTTTTAATTTTTTATTGCTCACGTTTAGATAAATGTATTTATATACCTATTGGGAAAAAAAAAAATAAACTCGTGTTTTTTTTTTTTTTATTATTATTATTATTTATTTATTTATTTATTTATTTATTTTTTTTTTTGGCAACAATTAAATTATTGATAAAATTTAAATGGCTAATTTTTTTCTATTATTAGCTTACAAAATTGCTATTTTATGCATAAAAATCACCAAAACAAAGTTTTTTTTTTCGGAATAAAAGGTAGCCAACTTTGTAAGTTAGGATATAAGCTATCTCCATTACAAATTTCATCGAAATCCGTCGAGCAGTTTTGGCGTGAAACTCAGTCAAATAAATTCACGGACATTCACATCTATATATATATAAATGAATATTTGTCTCTATGTCCTTTATAAAATCGTAAACGGCTTGACCGATTTCGATCATTCTTTTTTTGTTTTTTTCCTTATAGGTCAGGGATGGTTTAAGGGAAAAAATTGAAAAAATAAAAAATTTGAAAGAAGATATTAAATAAAAACTCCATTTTAACTTTAAAGTGAAAAAAAGAAAAATAGATTTGATGCCAAAATAAACAAAATTCACGTTCATTTATTTTTTTCCGGAAATAAAATATTTTTTATTTCGCGTGATAAATAATAAAAATTAGAACAAAAATTAATATGCTATGAAAATATTCGCGTGTAAATAAATATTTTCATAGAGATACTTGGTATAGGGCAGTTCCTTGTTTGTAAACAAACATCTCAACTTTTATGAGTGGTTGGCAAAAAGGCTTGGGAAAAGCATAGCGATGGCGGATCACCAATATAATATCAATGGTGGGCGGGGCGCGGGAAAGTCGAGCGCGCTTTTTTGCCAACCACCAGACGTCACGAGGAAATGCTCAATTAGTTTAAAATTTTTATTTAATTGAGTAGTACTTACTTTTCTTTTCTACAGTAAAACAAAATTCTTCGTCTTAATTGATACTTTATATGTAACTTATAAAGGTTCTTTTATGTTTTCACCTTGAATGTAAATAGTAATAATTTCGAATTTATTAGAATTTTTTATTTTGTATATATCATAAAAGTTTTTTTTTTTTTTTTTATGGAACATGGAGTTAATTTGGCACCGAAGTACCTCGGACGTTTCTCGTCAAGGTAATTTGAAAATCGGAATCTTCTATCTTATCTCATGTGATGATCTTCAGCAAAGTGTTGTGCATGAGTATACGAAGGTTTCTGAGTTGGTAAGACCAATCTTTATTCAAACGCCTTTTTCGCGAAGTTTACGCACAATTATGCCTCTAAAGCGACAAGCAATTGGCCGATCTACACCTCAAGTACGGAAGAAAAGAGCATTACGAGCCTCAGAATTAGACGAGCAACGAGCATTAAGGCTGGAAAATCTTCGAGTGTATGACGCTGAGACCCGTTCGTCTGAATCATCTGAACAACGAGAAGTGAGGTTAGAAAATGATCGAATACGTACTACTCAGGCACATTCGTCTGAGACAACTGAAAGAAGGCTGCAAAATGTTCAAATAAGCACCGCTCGATCAAGACGAACACTGCACGCTGATTTAAATCTTGGTGCATTCCATTATCTATATACATAAAAATGAATGTTTGTCTGTATGTCCTTTATAAAATCGTAAACGGCTTGGCCGATTTCGATCATTCTTTTTTTGTTTTTTTCCTTTTAGGTCAGGGATGGTTTAGGAAAAGAAAATTTGAAAAAATTCGCCCCCCCCCCGAGGTGGGGGGAGAGGGGCAAAATGTCAATTCAAAAAATCCTTCATATCTCAAACAAAAAAACAGATATCCGTAAAATTTTTGCTTTAAAATATAGCTAATATAAATGTCTAAAAACCAATTTCTGGAATTTTCGAAATTCGGTCCCCAAGGGGAGGGCGGGGGCAAAAGGGGATTTCACATGCGTAAAACGCGATTTTGCATAATCCTATATATCTCAAACAAACAAAAAAAAAAAAAAAAAACAGATATACGTGAAATTTTTGATATAAAATATAGCTAATACAAATATCTAAAAACCAATTTCTGGAATTTTAAAAATTCAGCCCCCATTTGGGGCAGTAGAGAGGGAGGGGCAGCAGGGGCAAAAACAATTAGAAATACAGTTAGGCCTTTCAAAATTGGTACAGATAGGTTTCAATAGCCTGCAAGTCGAATGGGTATATTTTCGAAAGTGTAAAGTTATTAGGAGGGGGGGGGGCAAAAAAAATAAAAACAGAGTTAGATCGTTCAAATTTGGTATATAGAGGTTTTCGATACTTACAAATCGATTGCGGATATTTTAGAATTTGTAAAATTATTAGGAGGTGCGGGAAGGGGGGGGGTGGCTATGGGCAAAAACAAATAGAAATACAGTTAGGGCATTCAAAATTGGTACAGATAGGTTTTAAAGGCCTGCAAGTCGAATGGGGATATTTTCAAAAGTGTAAAATTATTAGGAGGGGCGAGAAGGGGGGAGGGTATGGGGAGGGTGCAAAAACATAAAAATAGAGTTAGATCGTTCAAAATTGGTTCACAAATGGTTTTCGATACTTAAAATCGAATGCGGATATTTTTGAATTTGTAAAATTATTAGAAGGGGCGGAAAGGGGGGCTATGAGCAAAAACAAACAGAAATGCAGTTAGGCCGTTCAAAATTGGTACAGATTGGTTTTAGAGGCCTGCAAATCGAATGGGGATATTTTCGAAAGTGTAACGTTATTAGGAGGCACGGGAGGGGGGGCGGAGGAGCAAAAAAAAAAAATAGAGGTAGATCATTCAAAATTGGTACATAGAGGTTTTTGATATTTACAAATCGATTGCGGATATTTTCGAATTTGTAAAATTATTAGGATAGACGGGAGGGGGGGGGCGAAGGGGGAAAATAACAGAAATAAGAGCATTTTGGGATTTTTTTCCGAAGGTAGTGAGAACCCGATGCGACATTTTTCCTAATCAGATTTTGTTTAGCTTTTTTTTTCACGCGATAAAAATTAATGCAATTTTGAGAATTCAGTAATTATAGTGATTCATTTTAAAATAGGGTCCAGCGAAGCGGGCGAAGCCTGCTAATATATAATAAAAGAACATAAATAAGATTCGTAGTAAACAGATAGTACATGCATGTAAATCAAAAGTTTTTTTTTCTTTTTTACTGTTGTTACCTTACACTAAAACAAAGAAATGTAGAAGCTATAAAGCTAATGTGTCGTGGTCATGAAAAAAATTCTTCTGTATATCATTTTATATACAAATGCCATATACCTATTAACATGCACCAAAACTTAATCATCACAGATTCTCACGATAAAGGTTTTACAAGTGCAATGCAGTGTTAACCAATAAAGGATAAAATATAGTCATCTGGAAAATCACAGAAATTGAGTATCAGCAGCATCGTGTCAGCTGATATACATCCAATTTAAATCAGCATAATTTTTCATAATATTCATCTCACATATCAAGTTTTATGCACTTACACATAATAAAAGCTGAGATATAGCTTTCTCATAAACAGAAAAAACCTGCAGTTGGTCGTCGTTGTAGACACAAAGCATTGTTTGTCACACGCATGAAAAAGTGCACGCAAGGAAACCATAGGTAAAGTTTTTTCTTTTTTCAATATATTGTTGTAGTTATGATATCAGTTTCAAGCGTTTCATAGGAATTCAAGTCTTTTATTATTATTTACAAATAATGTAACAATCTAATTGGGCTTATTTTTCTGTTACCTTACATAATACTTCATATAATTAGTTTAATACCGAATAAAATATATTCATTAATGTCGCACCTTTAACATGCTTAACATTAGTGATTTTTTTTTTAAGTATTGCCTAAAACTACATAAGGATATCAGTACAATATAAATTACATATAATCTGTCTTTATAGTATTCAAATGCATAGTAAGAGAAAGTCGTGTAACTGACACAACAGACTATTATTTTTTAAAATCAGATATAAATTGTTCATTTTTTTTAAATATTAAGAAAAATAAATATAAAACAGTAAGATCTACGAAATTGGAGATAATACAAAATTACATACTGAAAGAAATATACCTGTGGATCTAAAAATACCTTTAAAACTTACTTAATAAAAATAAATAAATAAAGTGTTAAATTAAAAAAACTCTTATACGAGGGTTGCTATTTATATTTCTGGCCTAATAATGAAAAACAAATATTTATGATCGAAATTGGATTTATTGTTTTTCAAAATATCCTCCATGAAGACCCATACACTTCTGCATGTGTCTGAACCAATTTTCGAAGCGCTTTTTCACTCCGATTGAGGTAACTCCAAAACATGTGTTTTGAATGCATGAACCGCTTTTTTCGGTGCAAAAAATCGTTGACCACGCAATTTGTTTTTGATGTGCTGGAATTAAAAAAAACTCATTGGGTGCAAAATCAGGGTGCTATACGGTGAATGACCCATCAATTTGATGTTTTGGCCACTCAAAGATTCCTTTGTTTCAGGTGATGTGTGAGAGTTTGCGTTGTCCTGATGAAGAGTGATTTGCCTCTTCATCTGCTTTTTTCGAATTTCTCCGATGATTTCTGGCAAACAAATGGTCGTGTACTATTCAGAATTGACCATTCTGCAATGATCTAACGCCACTGTAGCCTCCAGTAATTCCGAAGAAACAGGCAACCATTTGCTTTCATGTGCTTCTTCCACGAACAACTTTTGTTGGATATTGCTCGTCTTGTAAGACCCATACTGTCGATTGCTGTTTTGTTTCGGACTCATATGCATAGATCCATGATTCGTCTCCTGTGTAGATGCTATGCACAGCCTTTGATGTACCTTGAACGTATTTTTTAACACTTTCCAACAAGGTTGAAAAGTGTTTATGACTTCGGTTTTTTTTTCTGTCTGTCTGTCTGTCCGTCTGCCTGTCTGTCTGTCCGCGCTCTAACTCACGTAAATATTTATGGAATTTCTTGAAACTGATACATGTTATTCAAGTTCACTATCGAACGGTCCCTATTGAAAATGGAGTTTATACCTCTACTGGTTTGTGTACAGGGACACCCGAAAATATTTCAAAGCATTGTGTTCTATGAGAGGTATTTCTATAAACCATATTTTCATGCCTTTACTCTAGACATATCTTATTGAAATTGAAATATGTTATTTAAGTTCACTATCGGACGTTCCCTATTGAAAATGGAGTTTATACCTCTATTGGTTTGTGTACAGGGACACCCGAAAATATTTCAAAGCATTGTGTTCTATGAGAGGTATTTCTATAAACCATATTTTCATACCTTTACTCTAGACATATCTTAATGAAATTGAAATATGTTATTCAAGTTCACTATCGGACGTTTCCTATTGAAAATGGAGTTTGTACCTCTACTGGTTTGTGTACAGGGACACCCGAAAGTATTTCAAAGCATTGTGTTCTATGAGAGGTATTTCTATAAACCATATTTTCATACCTTTACTCTAGACATATCTTAATGAAATTGAAATATGTTATTCAAGTTCACTATCGCACGTTTCCTATTGAAACTGGTGTTTGTACCTCTACTGGTTTGTGTACAGGGATACCCGAAAGTATTTCAAAGCATTGTGTTCTATGAGAGGTATTTCTATAAATCATATTTTAATACCTTCACTGTAGACATATCTTAATGAAATTGAAATATGTTATTCAAGTTCACTATTGGATGTTTCCTGTATAAAAGGGAGGGAATACCACCATCGGCTTATACACAGGGACACTCAAAAGTATTCCAAAGCATTGCGTTCTATGAGAGATACTTCTATAAATCAAATTTTCATAACTTTAGTTTCCACAAATTTTAAGGAATTGAAATATGTTATTTTTATGCACAAAAGAAGAAATATGTTATTTAAGTTCACTATCGGACGTTCCTTATAGAAAATGGAGTTTGTACCTCTACTGATTTGTGTACAGGGACACCCGAAAGTATTTCAAAGCATTGTGTTCTATGAGAGGTATTTCTATAAATCATATTTTAATACCTTCACTGTAGACATATCTTAATGAAATTGAAATATGTTATTCAAGTTCACTATTGGATGTTTCCTGTATAAAATGGAGGGAATACCACCATCGGGTTATACACAGGGACACTCAAAAGTATTCCAAAGCATTGCGTTCTATGAGAGATACTTCTATAAATCAAATTTTCATAACTTTAGTTTCCACAAATTTTAAGGAATTGAAATATGTTATTTTTATGCACAAAAGGAGAAATATGTTATTTAAGTTCACTATCGGACGTTCCTTATAATAAATGGAGTTTGTACCTCTACTGGTTTGTGTACAGGGACACCCGAAAGTATTTCAAAGCATTGTGTTCTATGAGAGGTATTTCTATAAATCATATTTTAATACCTTCACTGTAGACATATCTTAATGAAATTGAAATATGTTATTCAAGTTCACTATTGGATGTTTCCTGTATAAAATGCTTTGCATATAATATAGCAACTGCTTTGCATACAATATAAGCATGTATAGCATTATATTTACAGGTTGGCACAAAAATATCCAGATAAATTAAGAGCTATTAATAGAAAAATTGTTAGATATATACTTTTGTTTACGTTAAGCGTTTTTAACACTTTCTAATATTTTTAACACTTTCCAACAAGGTTGAAAAGTATTTATGACTTCGGTTTGTCTGTCTGTCTGTCTGTCTGTCCGTCTGCCTGTCCGCGCTCTAACTCCCGTAAATATTTATGGAATTTCTTGAAACTGATATATGTTATTCAAGTTCACTATCGGACGTTCCTATTGAAAATGGAGTTTACTTATGCCTCTACTAGTTTGTGTACAGGGACACCCGAAAGTATTTCAAAGCATTGTGTTCTATGAGAGGTATTTCTATAAACCATATTTTCATACCTTTAGTGTAGACATATCTGAATGAAATTGAAATATGTTATTCAAGTTCACTATTGGATGTTTCCTGTTTAAAATGGAGGAATTACCACCATCGGTTTATGTACAAGGATACTCAAAATTATTCCAAAGCATTGCGTTCGATGAGAGATATTTCTATAAATAAAATTTTAATAACTTTACTTTCCACGAAGTTTTTGGAAATTTAAGTATGTTAATTATATGCACAAAAGAATGCTTTGCACAGAATATAGCATGATTAGCATTAGAATTACAGGGTGGCACAAAAATATCCAGTTACATTAAGAGCTATTAATAAATAATTGCTAGAATTGTACTTTCGTTTACGTTAAGCGTTTTTAACACTTTCTAACATTTTTTAAGTGTGAATATGATTTCAGTTTTGTGTATCTGCCTGTCCGTCTGTCTGTCTGCCTGTCTGTCTGTCCGAGCTCTAACTCCCGTAAATATTTATGGAATTTCTTGAAACTGATATATGTTATTCAATTTCACTATCGGATGATCCCTATTGGAAATGGAGTTTGTACCTCTACTGTTTTGTTTACAGGTACACCCGAAAGTATTTCAAAGCATTATGTCCTATGAGAGGTATTTCGATAAATCATATTTTCTTACAACTACTGTAGACATATCTCAATTAAATTGAAATATGTTATTTAGATTCCCTATTGGATGTTTCCTGTATAAAATGGAGGAAATACCACTACTGATTTATGTACAGGGACACTTAAAAGTATTCCAAAGCATTGCGTTCTATGACAGTTATTTCTATAAATCAAATTTTAATATCATTACTTTCTACGAAGTTTTAGGAAATTGAAATATGTTATTTAAATGCACAAAAGAAAGCTTTGCATATGAATATAGCGTGGTTATCATTATATTTACAGGGTGACACAAAGATATTCAGTTATATTAAGAGTTATTAATAAAAAATTACTAGAATTGTACTCTCGTTTACTTTACGCTTTTTTGAAACTTTCTATCATTTTTTTAGTGTGAATATAATTTCAATCCCTGTGTCTGTCTGACTGTTTTTCTTTCCGTCTGTCTCTCTGTCTGTTTTACTGCGCTCTAATTACCGTAAACATTCATGGAATTTCTTTAAACCGATATATTTTATTCAAGTTGACTATCGGATGTTCCCTATTGAAAATGGAGTGAATACCTATTCTGGTTTGTATACTGGGACACCCAAAAGTATTCGAAAGCATTGTGTTCTATGGGAGGAGTTTCTATAAACCATATTTTAATACCTTTAATGTATAGAAACTTCAATGAAATTTTAACATGTTATTTAATTCCCTATCGGATGTTTCCTATGTAAAGTAGAGTACATTTCTAACTGGTTTGTGTACAGGGGCACTTGAAAGTATTCCAAAGCATTGTGTTGTATGAGAGTTATTTTTATAAACCAAATTTTAATAATTTTATTCTCCACAAAGCTTAATGCAATTGAAATATATTATTCACATGCACAAAAGAGTGCCTTCTATGTAATATAGTATGGTTAGCATTAAATTTACAGGGCCACACAAAAATAATTAGTTACATTAAGAGCTATAAATAAAAATTTGCTGGAATTGCACTTTTGTTTACCTGAGCGTTTTAAAACTTTCTTATAATTTTAGTGGGAATATGATTTCAATTTGTGCATCTGTCTGTCCGATTGTCTACCTCTCTATCTGTTTCTCTCCGGCTCCTATCATCCGTGAATATTTTGAGAATTTTTAAAAAATGATACACCCAATTTCCCTATGGAATGTTCCCTATTTAAAATGCCATTAATTGGTCCTGTACAACTAGTTTGTTTACAGTGACAACAACAATAAAAAAAAAACAATGTATTACGTTTTAGGACAGAATTTTTTAAAAGTTATATTTAAAAATCTTTCTGCTATAAAAATCATAGAAACATTGACATGCATTATTAATATTCTAAAATGATGTTGTGTATAGAACATGATATGATTAACTTTCAGATTTACAGGGCTACACTAAAATATTCAGAGAGATTAAAAGCTGTAATTATAATCTTACGGCTGCGTTTTCTTTTGCGTCAAGCCTTTTTAACACTTTCCAAAATGCTTAAGAGTAATTTTAAAATCAATTAGTCTATCTGCATGTTTTCAGTTGTTCTGTCTGTTGTGCGATAAAGTAGGCAAAGAATATTAAAAGTTATTCGATACAATTGCGTACAGTTGGAAAGTATTACTAATCAATGCGTACTGCATGATTTTTCTTTCTTGTTTAACATTTCCTTGCACCAATCGACACGAGCCTTCTTTTGAGCGATCCGTGATTGTAATGAAATGCTCGCCCTCTGGTGGGCTAAGGTGAAATTAGCAATACCACGGATAACTTTCGTCGAGACTCCATTGCTTGCTGTATATTCGATGTTTAGTTTCACATATATTTATTGAATAAAAATGAATAAATCCGGTAAAAAAGATAACACATACTGCTGTGTGCCACAGTGTAACACCAAAGGATCAAGAAATTCGGAATAAGCTTCCATTTATTTCCAAATGACAAATTTAAAATTTCAGTTGCTTCGGCTAATGGAAGTACAGAATATTTGAAACTAATATTTGTTCAGCTTCGGTTAAACATCTACTTCCAATCGAACTTCGAATAAACTAAAATATTTTTTTCCAAAGGCAATCGATTTTGCATGATTTAATGGCGAAGAAATTATAGCACGAATATTAAGTAATAACAAAAATACAACAATAATAAATACACGTAGCTATTATATTTACTAACAACAAAAGTTGGAAAACCGCCATCTATCGATCACTACAAACACGGATTGTCAAATTAAGCGGGATCCAACGCGGACAATTTTTTTTTTTTTACTGCCAAATGTTCATGTAATATCTTATTGATACTAGTCATACTAAAGCCGAAAGATGCCCCAATTTCACGGTATGTTACACGGCGATCTTGCTTTATCTTTTCACGCACAGCATTGATATTTTCTGGCACAGTAACTGATTTTGGACGACCTTCACGGAATTCTTCCTGTGGCGATCGTCGACCACGATTGAATTCGCTATACCGGTTTTTTACAGCGCTGTTTGATGGTCCTTTATTTCTGTTTAAAGAATTGAGTTCAACGACCCACTCTTGTCTTGATAATCCACGTCGAAAGTTATAAAAAATAATCACACGAAAATGATCAGGAGTCAATTCAATATTTTGCCGAGATGAATTTTTCAATTTACTGTAAATAATACAAATCACGCTAAAATGGCAAAATGTTCTGAAGAATTTACGGTTAAAATATCAAACTTTCAATTGGCGGTCGCCTAGCAACACGTACTCTTCCCAACACCAGAAATATAAAGAGCAACCCTCGTATACATCAATGTACTGTAACTTACCATTAACTGCATTTCGAAGACTGGAGGTAAAGTGAACGCTTTGTGTTTGGGTGTGCAGTATTTATAAGTGAATGAGCAAGAAAGAATTTCGAAACATTCCTCAAAATACGATTATGTGACTGTTGTGATTAAAATTAAAATTCTTTTCCAGACAATAGAATTCCGGTATTTTTTAATTTATAAAGCGATTACAATAAAAATGAATATTGAATATTTATAACTGATTACCGACATTAATCTTAATTATTATTCTTTTTTTTTTTTTTTTTTCTTGCATGTGATTTCATTTTTGTGTCGTAAACCTTTAATCGAAATCTCATTGTATTCACTTTATCCGCGTTTGTAATGATCGTTAGATGGCACTTTTCCAACTTTTGTTATTAGTAAATCTGCATAATTGTGATGAATCGTTTTCTCTAGAGAACTAAGGATGCCAGATAAGAACGCCATTTTCGAATCAAATTCTCAAAGTATTCACCTAAATGTCCGACATCTCCAATAGATAAGACTGTTTATCTACTATGAGGTTCGAATGTACAGTTGGTAACAAAAGTCTCCGAACACTAGCAAAATTTCTTATATAAAAGAAGTGCACTTAATACAGTTTTGTTAAATAAATCCTTGTCGAAAAGTGTTCTTAGACTGACTAAGAACATGATGATTCGACAAGGATTTATTTAACAAAACTGTATTAAGCGTACTTTTTTTATATAGGAATTTTTGCTAGTGTTCGGAGACTTTTGTTACCGACTGTAGGGAGGAGTGGGGATGAATGGGACAGTAGCAAAATTGTTATGCTTTGCATGCACCAGAAACTTGACAATTTTTCTGATATATGGCAGTACTGAGGTCATTCATCAAGTGTAGTTTCAGAGTTGTGGTATCTATAGAAAGACAAATTTATTAAAGTGTATTTTTCTGCTGCCAAAGTAACTTTTACTGATTCAATTAGGTAGTAGTTAAGAAATTAACTATTTACTTAAAGTTAATATAACTATTATATGATGAAAAGGCATAATCTTTTACTGTGTTTATATGATTTTCAAAAAAAATATTGACAATTGTTCATTAAATATATTTCCTGTTTTATATGATCATGTGGTGGTGGGGATGAATGGGACATTCCCCACTATGTGCTAATTTAAAATTGTACACAAGAATTATATTAAAATAAATCGTAAATAGATTTTCAATATTTTTATAACCTGTAGTTCAGTAGTTATAACATGGAATTATAAAAATAGCATGTATTTAGATAAAAATAGATTAAAATTTTTCGGATTTTTTTTATAATAATTATGATTAAAAAAATTATAAGTTAGAATATTCAATGCAACTTAAATTAATAATATGAATAATTAAAAAAATAAATAAATAAACTAATAATAATTTTATTAAAATCACAATTTCAATCAAGCTAATTAAATAAATTCTGGTGATTATTAATGTAATACAGAATAGAATGCTCAATTTTTCCGATCAGTCGGAAACAAAAATTTATCTGGATAATTTGTACTCTATTCTAATGATTTATATCTTTCTAGTGTCTTATTTATTTATTTATTTTTAGATTAAATCTTATTAGATTAAATTACCAAAGCCTAGAGCGCTAGGAACTGTGCAAACCAAAGGACTTTTGCCTTTCGATGTTAGTTTGAGTCAATACATCAGTTTTTCTTAATTTCAGTAAATCCACAGTGTGTAATAAAATCACATAAACCAATTTAACTTTAAAAATTTATTTACTTTCCATTTTGTTTTCTTTTCTTTGTTAACTTCAGTCCTGTTCCATTCATCCCCGCATGTGGGGATAAATGGGACAATGCACATGCATGTAAAAAAAAATATTATTAATTAAAAACGATAACTTTTTATTAAAGTTAGTAGGTGTATTTGTAACTAATTACTGAAGCGTACTTATGAGCAATGTTACAAAATTCTGAATTACATAAGGTGAACGCTATTAATAAAAATAAAAACATGAAAAATGTCCCATTCATCCCCACTCTCCCCTATATTATTTTATGTGAACTACTTATTTTATATGAACATTTATTAATTTGAGGACTCTTAATAGACTTTGCAGACTATGTTAAGTTAGGTTTCCTCAAATAGACTGTGATCAACAATCGTGATGAACGGTGCAAAAATTGATCATTTCAAGTTCGTCGTCTGTGGGCGTGGGGTAAGTGATTACTCATTAAATAATTAGATTAATGATCAGAGAAATTAATCATTAAAAAAATCAACGGAAAAGAATTTTTTTTTTTTTTTAATTAACTGACTAGCTACATGCTATTTTGTATGTAGCTAGTCATACATAGACATTTTGGTATAATCACCAGGGTAATAATAAAATTTAATTAATAATCAAGAAATAAAACTTATGATAAAGAAAGAAAGAAAGAAATAGTGAAGGAAATGAAAAAAAAAAAAATATCTTGAAGTGCATTTTATAATTGCATATATCATTTCTTAATTGTATAAATATATGCCTAGATATGAATTATGAAGAGCAAAAACAATAAAAATAAATGAATATCCAATGAAAGAAACAAAAATAAATAAATAATAAAAAAGTTAAGTATAAACCAATTGTATTAATAGTCGGATATTCTTTTAAATAACGTGAATTGTTCTTCATAAGCATTTCTCTCTCAGTTTAAGAAGAAGCTGTAGCTAATGAAAATTAAAAAAAAAAAAAAAAAAAAAAAAAAGGCAATATAGGAATAATTAGAAATAGATTATATATTTTATTTAAAGGTTTATAAAATCAATCTGGGATTTTGTGCGGATACTCCCTATACTAATCATTGGCTGAATCTCATAATTGAATGTAAATAAAACTACCATAACTACTTCTCTAGAATGGAAATCGTCTGAATCCATCATGGAATATAATTTTAATAAATAAAAAATTTTAATAAATTTTTTTTACTGAGTGAATTTGTATAGAAATAATTATAAGATGAAAAAAAATTTATATACCATGTTTTTAAATTTTCTGTTAAATCATAGCTATAGAACTACATTAGCACTTTATCAATGTGTTTTAATTTTTTAAAGTGATAATGACATCAATTTTTGTGAGGTGCATAATTTAACTTTTTACATTTTTTAACGTTCACGTTTAATTAAATGTACTTATTTTTATGTCGAAAGAAAATGAATTCGTATTTTTTTTTTTTTTCAATTAAATTATAGCTAATATTTTAATGGTTATTTTTAAAGCTATTAGGAGGTTATTATTTTCATATTTTAATTAATTAAAAGAAAAATAATCGAAAATTCGAAAATCGGGCTTCGAAGCATTGTGTTGTCATCGGGTTCTGAGCTATTCTGAAAGTTTCAAATGTCTAGCTAGTAGGGAATTTAGTTAAAAATCGATTGCAAGATTTGTACCGGATAAACAAGAATAGTTAATGAAAACATAGTAAAATAATTATAAGATTAAAAAAAAAAAAAAAATTTATATACCATGTTTTAAATTTTCTGATGAATCATAGAGCCCAACTTTTTATAATTTTTTAACGTTCACGTTTAATTAAATGTATTTATTTTTATGTTGAAAGAAAATGAACTCGTCAATTTTTTTTTTTTTTTTTTTTTTTAAGCAACAATTGAATTATAGCTAATATTTTAGTGGCTATTCTAACGCTATTAGGATGTTATTATTTTCCTATTTTAATTAATTATAAGAAAACTAATCAAAATTTCGAAAATCGAACTTCGAAGTATTGTGTTGTCACCGGGTCCTCAGCTACTGTGAAAGTTTCAAATGTCTTAGCTAGTAGGGAAGTTAGTTAAAATTCGATTGCAAGATTTGTACCGGACAAACAAACATACAAACAAACAAACAAACAAGAATAGAAGTTAATAAAAGCATGGTAATCATGCGCGTAGTCAGGGGGGGTGCCCTGGGTGCCCGGGCACCCTCCCGCTCACGCACACACATTCAGTATATTTAACAAAAACATATTGAAAACAGAAAAAAAAAAAAAAAAGATTTGAAGGTTTAAAAAAAATTGTTATTACTAATACCAATGATTCTATGCAATAGAAAGACACTTTCTTAAACATGGTAAAAAATATATTTAAAAGAATAATGTAAATTGTTCATAAATCCAAATTTAATGGCACATTTCTTACAAAAATTTGCAAAGTAATTTTTCTTGGTAAACAAAAAAAATAAAATGAAATTAATAGTTTGTTTTTTCTTCAAGGAAAAGAAGCGATAAAATGATTTAGTTTATTTAAACTCGTGGCCTTAACAGAGAGTCAAGTTTTTTCTCATTTCTTTTTAATGAGCTTTTTTTTTTTTTTTTTTTTTTTTAAACATTCTTTTACCTATACATGTTGGAGAATGTAATGTTTTGCGATTCAATTTTTGAATATGAAATAGTTTTTACAATAGTATGTCTTGAGGTCTGCTCAATTGTATAACCAGGTTCTTGTGATTAGTCTGGATGGGCATAACTCAAAAGCTTGTATTGGAAGGAAGTCTAAAAATCGTATTCAATTTATATCATAATGATCCGTATACTATGACATGCAAAGAGTTCAAATACATTATTGTTTAAGTACAAAATTTCCAGTTGATACATATCAACAACATTTTGAAAGTGACTTAAACATAATGAAACTAACATATTCTATTGATACAAAATAATTTTCGTATAAAAGATTGTAAGAAAAGTTAGGTTTGATTAGAAGCATTCATACTAAATTATATTGCGTCCAGTAAAAACGTTTAAAAATGATAATTACGTTCCCCTACCATGAGTTACAGAAAGAATTTCAGGTTTTGAAGTTCTTTGAATACAAAAATAATTTTTTTAGTAATTGTTGATTTGAATGCAAGTCTGGTATCATAATAACTTAGCGGGTAAATTTTTTCCGATTACACTGGTCTGCGAAATCGTACTTTTAAAAATTTTTATGTACTGCGTTGGGTGTCTCTAATGTGTTTTGATATTTTTTTTTTCCTATCACTAAGAAGTTTTCACAAAGTAAGGATGAAAATTGGAAGAATTCGTCTAGAACTTATAACAAATTCGAAACAATTTATATAAAAAATGCATTGAAATAGGCTTTTATTTACACATCTTTTAAATGTATTTTTTCACATCGAATCACCCTTTAGAGCATTTTACTTTGTGCAAGGCTTGAGGGTCTTGTGTGTGTGTAGGGGGGAGGGATTCTCTATGCAACATGCAACAATATTTTGCTAACATGTTAAAAATGTATCGTCTCTGATACCTGCTTTCCATTTCTTTGATGTCTTGATGAAACAGCTCTCCTTGTTCTTCACCCACATCACCCAAATTTTAAGGGAAATAATTTAGATGGGAGTCGAAAAAAAAAATGGAGTTTTAAGCTCAATTAATTCCTTTTTTTTTTTTTTTTTTTTTTTCAAAACTATACATGAGGGAAATTTTTAAATAGATTTTCCTTAAACAGCTTAAAATTTACTGTGGGTGAAAGTTCTTTGAATCATTTTAAAAATATTTTTAATTTAAGCCTTAAATGTTTTAAGAATGCAGGTAGAGTAATCAGAGGGTTTTGAAGGATGCAATAGACATGCTTCCCCTTCACAAAAATACATGCCAAACAAAATTGTTTCTAAAACAATTTTCAACTTTTTTAAAGCACCTCGGAAATGGTCGGTCAAGTCATGCGCGTAGTCAGGGGGGGTGCCCTGGGTGCCCGGGCACCCTCCCGCTCACGCACACACATTCAGTATATTTAACAAAAACATATTGAAAACAGAAAAAAAAAAAAAAAAAGATTTGAAGGTTTAAAAAAAATTGTTATTACTAATACCAATGATTCTATGCAATAGAAAGACACTTTCTTAAACATGGTAAAAAATATATTTAAAAGAATAATGTAAATTGTTCATAAATCCAAATTTAATGGCACATTTCTTACAAAAATTTGCAAAGTAATTTTTCTTGGTAAACAAAAAAAATAAAATGAAATTAATAGTTTGTTTTTTCTTCAAGGAAAAGAAGCGATAAAATGATTTAGTTTATTTAAACTCGTGGCCTTAACAGAGAGTCAAGTTTTTTCTCATTTCTTTTTAATGAGCTTTTTTTTTTTTTTTAAACATTCTTTTACCTATACATGTTGGAGAATGTAATGTTTTGCGATTCAATTTTTGAATATGAAATAGTTTTTACAATAGTATGTCTTGAGGTCTGCTCAATTGTATAACCAGGTTCTTGTGATTAGTCTGGATGGGCATAACTCAAAAGCTTGTATTGGAAGGAAGTCTAAAAATCGTATTCAATTTATATCATAATGATCCGTATACTATGACATGCAAAGAGTTCAAATACATTATTGTTTAAGTACAAAATTTCCAGTTGATACATATCAACAACATTTTGAAAGTGACTTAAACATAATGAAACTAACATATTCTATTGATACAAAATAATTTTCGTATAAAAGATTGTAAGAAAAGTTAGGTTTGATTAGAAGCATTCATACTAAATTATATTGCGTCCAGTAAAAACGTTTAAAAATGATAATTACGTTCCCCTACCATGAGTTACAGAAAGAATTTCAGGTTTTGAAGTTCTTTGAATACAAAAATAATTTTTTTAGTAATTGTTGATTTGAATGCAAGTCTGGTATCATAATAACTTAGCGGGTAAATTTTTTCCGATTACACTGGTCTGCGAAATCGTACTTTTAAAAATTTTTATGTACTGCGTTGGGTGTCTCTAATGTGTTTTGATATTTTTTTTTTCCTATCACTAAGAAGTTTTCACAAAGTAAGGATGAAAATTGGAAGAATTCGTCTAGAACTTATAACAAATTCGAAACAATTTATATAAAAAATGCATTGAAATAGGCTTTTATTTACACATCTTTTAAATGTATTTTTTCACATCGAATCACCCTTTAGAGCATTTTACTTTGTGCAAGGCTTGAGGGTCTTGTGTGTGTGTAGGGGGGAGGGATTCTCTATGCAACATGCAACAATATTTTGCTAACATGTTAAAAATGTATCGTCTCTGATACCTGCTTTCCATTTCTTTGATGTCTTGATGAAACAGCTCTCCTTGTTCTTCACCCACATCACCCAAATTTTAAGGGAAATAATTTAGATGGGAGTCGAAAAAAAAAATGGAGTTTTAAGCTCAATTAATTCCTTTTTTTTTTTTTTTTTTTTTTTCAAAACTATACATGAGGGAAATTTTTAAATAGATTTTCCTTAAACAGCTTAAAATTTACTGTGGGTGAAAGTTCTTTGAATCATTTTAAAAATATTTTTAATTTAAGCCTTAAATGTTTTAAGAATGCAGGTAGAGTAATCAGAGGGTTTTGAAGGATGCAATAGACATGCTTCCCCTTCACAAAAATACATGCCAAACAAAATTGTTTCTAAAACAATTTTCAACTTTTTTAAAGCACCTCGGAAATGGTCGGTCAAGTATACAATATCTTATTTTTGTGACTAAATGCCACATTTTATTTATTTATTTAATTTTTTTACCTTATTTAAAAGCTGTCACTCAAATTTAATAATAATAAAACATTTTATAATCGTTTGCATTACTTTTGAGTTTTGACAAACGATTTATCGCTGAAAATAAATTATGTATTTATGAACAGACGATTTTGTATTTGTAATTAATAAAGAAAGAAAATTATTAAAAATTAGGCTACAGTGCAAATATTTATTCGGATTCCTTCTTCTCATGCGATTTTATGAAACAATTTCCCCTTTCCTGAAAATCCTGGATCTGGAGAAGGTGGTGTATAATTCTATTAAAGTTTTATTGAATGACTAAAGAAACGAAAAACTGTTCTGGAATCATGTGCAAAAATATGAAGGACTTGATAATTATTCCAACCAAAGAAAAAGAGAGAAGAGGAAGCTCAAGACAACACAGAAAATACAAACATCAAAGAAAGGTATGCGCAAAATATGCTCCATTATTTAGTCTTTTAATTTTTTAAATAGCAAAGGCGTTTCTTCGTGTGGGTAGGAAATTTCCGACATTATGTCAGGATGATTTTTCGTGCTATTTTATTAATGAATGTTTCTGGATTCGATTATGTATGTAATTTTGAATTGTGGTGGTTTCTAAACAATATTTTCGGCTTATGGCCGGTGCACAATCGGATAGTGAGACACCCCACTAGCTTTTTATCTGTCCTCCATTTTGATACATTTACTTTGCGGGGATTTTCAGTGCAATTTTATTGGTATGTGTCCCTTTTAATGTTTCCATTTTACTTTATGCAATTTTTCATGGAATTCTTATGTACAGTGGTAATTCGTAAATTTATTTGGCTAATGGTCAATGCTTGGTCGGTCCGGTCTGTGGCGTGTTTCTACACTTTCCACGATTCGATACATTTATTTAATGCTGATTTTATTTTTTGCGACTTTTACACACATCACATTTTTATATTATGGTACATACAACAGTTTATTACAATCTTATTAATAAGTATCACTTCAATTTTATAGCGATCACAGTACCCGTTTGTACTATTCTGTTTGAAACTAACATCACAACTACAACAATGTTTTAAAATATAGAAAATAAATGTTATGCATAAATATGGGAACGAATAAAATAATAATTTTAAAAAAGTAGCTACACGATTGTATTAATTTAATACATATATAAATATATTTAATTAATATATATATATAGGTTCATAATTTGAAACTGGTAAAATAAAAGAAATGAAATGCGATTATAAATAAAGTAAACATATCATTATAATTCTACTTTAACACTTTGTGTGCGCAATTTAAGTTCCATAGTATAAGTTTTTCCGTAGTTTAGTTTTTACGTTTTCGTTTATAACTTAAGGCTTAAGATTTTCATTTAACCTTTTAACGTTCATTGGTTTCGTACTGAAACCAAATATTCGACACCATTTAATATTTTTTATGAAACATTCTTTCATTGTTTTAATCAATTTTCAAACTTCTGTTCCTTTACTGTTAGACGGATAGCGGCACTACTCTGAAAGTCCAAATTTTATCAAATGATATTTCAAAGGAAGCCAAATGCATTGATTTACGCTACCGAAACTGCAGACTGCATTTAACAGTTTTTTACACTGGCCTTTTTAACATTGTGTAAATATTGATATTTCTGTTCTGCGTCAAGTCTAGTTATTTATTCTAAGAGAAAGTTACTTAATTTATGTGTTAAATGTTAAAACATACATGTGTTACCTTGTGTAACTTTTATACATGTGTTAAAACGCACACATGTATACATATGCGCACTACGTTCATAATGTATTCATATATTGTAACTTTTAGTTTAAAATTTGGGCACCTCCCCGCTCGGAAAGCTGGCTACGCCTATGGTAATATAAAAGAAAGGTCATGTGCAGCATACTAATTTAATCAAATGAAGCTATTTTTGCTGTAATAGCTATTTTATTTATTGATTATGTTTATTCAATTTAATTGAAATAAAAGTATAAAGGTCATACAGTAATAAAGAATAAACTAGTATGTTGTGGCCACCACAAGACTTTCTTCTATATTTACCTATACATATTCAATCAGTAACAATATTTAAAAAAAATAAAATAAAAAAATAAAGTACGATTTTTTTTCTTTTTTTTTTGTTTTTGTTTTTGTTTTTGTTTTTGTTAAAAGTAAAAAAAATCGATAACTTTGTTTTAAATTATCACAGATTTATAGTTCAACCATTCGTTTTAAAGGTATTGACGAGACCTTTCGAAAGATACCCATCTTGAAAATTTATCCCTCCCGGGGGGGGGGGTATTTTCCCCCTAGGGGGGGAAGCGATGCCCCCCATGCAGAAAATTTTTTTCCTAGTTACATACTACTATTATCAATAATTCATATTAATTTTACAATTACAAGTTTAAAACAACTCTAATTATGCACATTTATACGAATTTTTGTCCTATGCTGCCATGTTAAAAATTTAGATAAAATGCTATCACAGCGCCACCTGTTGAGCTATTGATCCCCAAACATAATCAGCACCAGTTTATGTCGGGGACCAACTAAATACCAAGTTTGGTTAAATTTCGTTTAAAAAAAAAAAAAAAAAAAAATTGCGATTTTTTTCTAAGTTTTTTTTTTGTTAAAAGTAAAAAAAATCGATAACTTTGGTTTAAATTATCACAGATTTATCGTTCAACCATTCGTTTTAAAGGTATTGACGAGATCTTTCGAAAGATACCCATCTTGAAACTTTGCCCCCCCGGGTGGGTACTTCCCCCCCCCCCGGTGTGGGGGGGGGAACCGATGCCCCCACATGAAAAAAAATTTTTCCCAGTTAACTATTACTATTATCAACGAGACCTTTCGAAAGATACCCATCTTGAAAATTTACTTCCCCGGGGGGGTACTTCCCCCCCCCAGAGGGGGGGGAACCGATGCCCCCACATGCACAAAATTTTTTTCCTAGCTAACTACTACTGTTATCAATAATTCATATTAATTTTACAATCATAAGTGTAAAATAACTCTCTTTATGCCCATTTGTACGGAATTTTGTCCTATGCTGCCATGTTAAAAATTTGCATAAAATGCAATCACAACGCCACCTATTGAGCGATAGATCCCAAAATCTAATCAGCACCAGTTTATGTCAGGGTGCAACTAAATACCAAGTTTGGTTAAATTTCATTCATTGGTTCGTGAGATACAGCGTCCACAAAAAAATGATACAGACAGACATGCAGACAGACATTTTCTAAAAACTATTAATTCGTGTTCTCCACATCCCAAAACATGTAAATCCATCAAAAAGTGGACTTCGAAAATTTTCGCGAATCCAATACTTTCTCTATATTACATATAGAAGAAAGTAAAAATAGAACGATTGTTTTCACACTAATTTCCATAACTTTCTAGAATACCTTGAAACTAATACGGGTTTACTACACCAAGTCTGCAATTTCAGATAATGTAAATAACGTTACAGATTTCTGTACAGGGACATACAGAAGAATTCGGATACATTTCAATCTACAAGATGTGTGTCTTTACAACATATGTTTATATTGTATGCTACTACAAAATAAATAATAATAATAATAATCTATAATAATAAAAGAAGATGTCTGTCTGTCTGTCTGTCTGTCTCTCTGTCTGAGCATCTATACGTTCAGCCCCTACTGAACGCAGAACTACAAAATTTGACATACGGGTGCTTAGAAGCCTGCCCGAGGGGATAGTCAAAACAGAATTTAAAAATTTTAATTAGTTGCGGAGATATTAATTAAAATGCAGACCTATGTCTTAATCAAAAAGCGATCTCAATGACTCAGAATTCCAACAGGCAGACGATTTTCTAAGCGGTCTCGATCGGAAACAAAACACATACGAGACAACTGTCTGTGATGTCTGAGATGAAAACGGAAATGGTTGTAATCAATTAAGATATCATGTGTTTTATACTGGGGGGAAAAATTGCAATTTTCAATTTTTTTCAAATTTTCATTCACGTTACATTTGAATTAATATTCGGCCTAGACAGCATATTATAAAGCTACTGTTCAATTTTCATGAAAATATATGAATAATTAAAAAAATGACATATTTATTGGAAAAAGATTGTCTTCTTTTATTTTTTTTGCAGTATTTGCAGTAGTCGAAATTTCGTAGTATGTAGTTTTAATGCCCGATAATTCGATTGTGAATATTTTTGAAAGAGTACGATTATTAGGGAGGCTTGAGGAACAGGGAAAAAAGGCAAAAAAAAAAAAAAACTAGTATGTTGTGGCCACCACAAGACTTTCTTCTATATTTACCTATACATATTCAATCAGTAACAATATTAAAAAAAAAAAAAAAAAAAGTACGATTTTTTTTTTTTCTAAGTTTTTTTTTTTTTTTTTTTTTTGTTAAAAGTGAAAAAAATCGATAACTTTGTTTTAAATTATCACAGATTTATAGTTCAACCATTCGTTTTAAAGGTATTGACGAGACCTTTCGAAAGATACCCATCTTGAAAATTTATCCCCCCCGGGGGGGGTACTTCCCCCCCAGGGGGGGAAGCGATGCCCCCCCATGCAGAAATTTTTTTTCCTAGTTACATACTACTATTATCAATAATTCATATTAATTTTACAATCACAAGTTTAAAACAACTCTAATTATGCACATTTATACGAATTTTTGTCCTATGCTGCCATGTTAAAAATTTAGATAAAATGCTATCACAGCGCCACCTGTTGAGCTATTGATCCCCAAACATAATCAGCTCCAGTTTATGTCGGGGACCAACTAAATACCAAGTTTGGTTAAATTTCGTTAAAAAAAAAAAAAAAAAAAAAAAAAAAAAAAAAATGCGATTTTTTTTCTAAGTTTAGTTTTGTTAAAACTAAAAAAAATCGATAACTTTGGTTTAAATTACCACAGATTTATCGTTCAACCATTCGTTTTAAAGGTATTGACGAGATCTTTCGAAAGATACCCATCTTGAAATTTTGCCCCCCAGGGTGGGAACTTCCCCCCCCGGTGGGGGGGCAACCGATGCCCCCACATGCACAAAAATTTTTTCCTAGTTAACTACTACTATTATCAACCTGATCTTTCGAAAGATACCCAATGTGAAAATTTACCCCCCCTGGGGGGTATTTTTCCCCTAGGGGGGGGAAGCGATGCCCCCCCATGCAGAAAATTTTTTTCCTAGTTACATACTACTATTATCAATAATTCATATTAATTTTACAATCACAAGTTTAAAACAACTCTAATTATGCACATTTATACGAATTTTTGTCCTATGCTGCCATGTTAAAAATTTAGATAAAATGCTATCACAGCGCCACCTGTTAAGCTATTGATCCCAAAATCTAATCAGCACCAGTTTATGTCAGGGTGCAACTAAATACCAAGTTTGGTTAAGTTTCATTCATTGGTTCGTGAGATACAGCGTCCACAAAAAAATGATACAGACAGACAGACAGACAGACAGACAGACAGACAGACAGACAGACATTTTTTAAAAACTATTAATTCGTGTTCTCCATATCCCAAAACATGTAAATCCATCAAAAAATGGACTTCGAAAATTTTCGCGAATCCAATACTTTCTCTATATTACATATAGAAGAAAGTAAAAAAGAGTTGCAGCGTAGGCAAGGTATTTGGTTTTCTTTCAGTTCTTTTATATTATCGAAAGTATTATTCGAGATTTTACCCGATTTACACGTTTTAAGGTTTCCTTTTTAGGTTTTCTTTTGTATCTCAGCTACTAATTAAAATATTTTCATAAGTAATACATCATTTGAAAGCTTTGTTGATTTGAAATTGAACAATATATTACAGAAATTTCTACCGCCAGATGGCGCTGCTATATTTTAAAATTTCAATAGTTCAAATGAGCCGATTCAAATGACACCTTCAATAGTTCCAATGAGCGATGAAGGTGTTGTAAGTTCTAAAACGGGGAAAAGGCGCCGCAGGCGCCACCGAGCGGGACTTAGCTAAAGTTAGAAATTTGAAATATCAGGGCCGAAGGCGCTACCGCACGGGAGTTTACTGCGATTTAGATAAGCTATTTTCACGATATATCAATAAGCTGTTATTAGACCTGATACGGGAAAAAGGCGCCGCAGGCGCCACCGAGCGGGAATTTCGTAAAGTCGGATTTTTCAGGGATCGCGAACCAGCTGGTCGCCGAAGGCGGCTAGTAATAAATAAATAAACAAATAAATAAAATGAAAAAAAAAAAGTTTAAAGGCCGTAGATTTAAAAGTTTTAAAGCAATAAAAAGAAGTATCTATAATAATAAAAGAAGATGTCTGTCTGTCTGTCTGTCTGTCTGTCTCTCTGTCTGTCTGTCTGTCTGAGCATCTATACGTTCAGCCCCTACTGAACTCAGAACTACAAAATTTGACATACGGGTGCTCAGAAGCCTGCCCGAGGGGATAGTCAAAACAGAATTTAAAAATTTTAATTAGTTACGGAGATATTAATTAAAATGTAGACCTATGTCTTAATCAAAAAGCGATCTCAATGACTCAGAATTCACCGAGATTGCATAAAAGTAGATATTCTAACGGAGTTAAAAGCAGACAAAATGGAAAATAAATTAGAAATATTAGTCCGATCATTACGAATTTGGTACCAAATGAAAGGGGAATTTTTTCCGAATATAAGAGTGCAAGCGGCTTATCGATACGTCAATTAGATTTTTTAAAATTAACTAAACTATGAAATTTAGTTGTCAACAGGCAGACGATTTTCTAAGCGGTCTCGATCGGAAACAAAACACATACGAGACAACTGTCTGTGATGTCTGTGATGAAAACGGAAATGGTTGTAATCAATTAAGATATCATGTGTTTTATACTAGGGGGGAAAATTCCAATTTTCAATTTTTTTAAAATTTTCATTCACGTTACATTTGAATTAATATTCGGCCTAGACAGCATATTATAAAGCTACTGTTCAATTTTCATGAAAATCTATAATAATAAAAGAAGATGTCTGTCTGTCTGTCTGTCTGTCTGTCTGTCTCTCTGTCTGAGCATCTATACGTTCAGCCCCTACTGAACGCAGAACTACAAAATTTGACATACGGGTGCTCAGAAGCCTGCCCGAGGGGATAGTCAAAACAGAATTTAAAAATTTTAATTAGTTGCGGAGATATTAATTAAAATGCAGACCTATGTCTTAATCAAAAAGCGATCTCAATGACTCAGAATTCCAACAGGCAGACGATTTTCTAAGCGGTCTCGATCGGAAACAAAACACATACGAGACAACTGTCTGTGATGTCTGTGATGAAAACGGAAATGGTTGTAATCAATTAAGATATCATGTGTTTTATACTGGGGGGAAAAATTGCAATTTTCAATTTTTTTCAAATTTTCATTCACGTTACATTTGAATTAATATTCGGCCTAGACAGCATATTATAAAGCTACTGTTCAATTTTCATGAAAATATATGAATAATTAAAAAAATGACATATTTATTGGAAAAAGATTGTCTTCTTTTATTTTTTTGCAGTATTTGCAGTAGTCGAAATTTCGTAGTATGTAGTTTTAATGCCCGATAATTCGATTGTGAATATTTTTGAAAGAGTGCGATTATTAGGGAGGCTTGAGGAACAGGGAAAAAAGGCAAAAAAAAAAAAAAGAGTTGCAGCGTAGGCAAGGTATTTGGTTTTCTTTTAGTTCTTTTATATTATCGAAAGTATTATTCGAGATTTTACTCGATTTACACGTTTTAAGGTTTCCTTTTTAGGTTTTCTTTTGTATCTCAGCTACTAATTAAAATATTTTCATAAGTAATACATCATTTGAAAGCTTTGTTGATTTGAAATTGAACAATATATTACAGAAATTTCTACCGCCAGATAGCGCTGCTATATTTTAAAATTTCAATAGTTCAAATGAGCCGATTCAAATGACACCTTCAATAGTTCCAATGAGCGAGGAAGGTGTTGTAAGTTCTAAAACGGGGATAAGGCGCCGCAGGCGCCACCGAGCGGGACTTAGCTAAAGTTAGAAATTTGAAATATCAGCGCCGAAGGCGCTACCGAACGGGAGTTTACTGCGATTTAGATAAGCTATTTTCACGATATATCAATAAGCTGTTATTAGACCTGATACGGGAAAAAGGCGCCGCAGGCGCCACCGAGCGGGAATTTCGTAAAGTCGGATTTTTCAGGGATCGCGAACCAGCTGGTCGCCGAAGGCGGCTAGTATATGAATAATTAAAAAAATGACATATTTATTGGAAAAAGATTGTCTTCTTTTATTTTTTTGCAGTATTTGCAGTAGTCGAAATTTCGTAGTATGCAGTTTTAATGCCCGATAATTCGATTGTGAATATTTTTGAAAGAGCACGATTATTAGGGAGGGCTTGAGGAACAGGGAAAAAAGGCAAAAAAAAAAAAAAAAAGAGTTGCAGCGTTTGAAATTGGTTGGCATAATAAGATTTTAAGGCAAGGTATTTGGTTTTCTTTTTTATCCCAGCTTCTAATTAAAATAATTTCATAAGTAATACATCATTTGAAAGCTTTGTTGATTTGGAATTGAACAGTAGATTACAGAAATTTCTACCGCCAGATGGCGCTGAAATATTTTAAAATTTCAATATTTCAAATTCTAATTATGATTATATAATTTTTAATACATCATTCGAAAGATATTTTAAAGTTCTTTTATATTATCAGAAGTATTATTCGAGATTTTACCCGATTTACACGTTTTAAGTTTTCCTTTTTAGGTTTTCTTTTGTATCTCAGCTACTAATTAAAATATTTTCATAAGTAATACATCATTTGAAAGCTTTGTTGATTTGGAATTGAACAATATATTACAGAAATTTCTACCGCCAGATGGCGCTGCTATATTTTAAAATTTCAATATTTCAAATTCCAATGAGCGAGGAAGGTGTTGTAAGTTCTAAAACGGGGATAAAGCGCCGCAGGCGCCACCGAGCGGGACTTAGCTAAAGTTAGAAATTTGAAATATCAGCGCCGAAGCCGCTACCGCACGGGAGTTTACTGCGATTTAGATAAGCTATTTTCACGATATATCAATAAGCTGTTATTAGACCTGATACGGGAAAAAGGCGCCGCAGGCGCCACCGAGCGGGAATTTCGTAAAGTCGGATTTTTCAGGGATCGCGAACCAGCTGGTCGCCGAAGGCGGCTAGTAATAAATAATGTAATAAAAAATACAATAAAAAAACTTTCATATTATAACAAGAATTAATATAAAGTAAAATTGGGAGAGTTTGCACACAATTAAAAAAAATCTGGAGGGACTCCACTCTACTTTCCGAACATTGAGTAATTAACAGTTTTGCAGATAAAGTAAAGAAAGAGGAGTCGTTAAACAAACAAAAGCAAGAAAACCATAATAGAGTGTTTAAGTATTTTTCTCTATATATTACACGATGTTTTATTTAACGCTACTGAACATTGAGCCCATAGATCATAATGATAAAGAATTTTTCGTGTTGTCCCTGTAAAAACCTATTCACCAAAATGCTTATAGTTAGTGCAACAGTGATTTATAATATTCACATAAATTTTCATCTCAATTGAATAAGGCGTTTAGATGCTATCGCACTTTCCAAAATTTGGTCCCATATAATGATAAAGAATTTTTCTTTGTGTACCTGTAAAAAAAACTATACGTGCTAGATTCGCCAAAGTCAATAGGGTTCGTACTATGGTGACTTACAATATACGTACTAACTTTCAGCTTATACGAACAAAGCGTTTAGATGCTAGCGTGTTCACTCACAGACATACACACACACATACATACACCATCGCAAAAATAGTGAAAACGGACTCATGGGACCTCGAAACGTTGAAACGCATAGAAACATCAAAATCTCAAATTCGGATTTTTGACATGATTACAATACTTTCCTCACTATAGTGTACGAAAAGTAAAAAGAGAGATATAAAAACCCCAAATATAAATTCTTGCTAAACTATTGCTGAATAATTTTGAATTCATCCCTATTCTAAAGGAAGTAACCGATATTTTCTCAAAATAAAGGAATTAATATCATTGATTAGAATTGTCAAAAGAAAATTTGAAGCTTATTAGAAATTATTGATTCTAATTCTTATTCAATAGCTATACATAAAAAAACAAAAAAAAATCCTAATAATTTATCATTAATTTTCTTACTCTTTTATTACGGAAATAATTTTAAACTAGTTGGCATAGGTGGACTCTGCTCAGTTCCCCATCATATATATGTTCTCATAAATTTCTAGTGCGAGACATATTATAACCATGTTAAAAGAAATGAATTTGACCAAAGCTTGGTACAGTGACAGAACGAAATCCCCGCCTAATAGGCTATCCACCGTTCCCTTCGATATATTTATTTCATTCTAATCTATTAATTTATTTTATTAGGGTCAAATCCGTTGTTTAGTTTTCATGCTACTGTTTCCAATGCAATAATCCTCAAAATTCATATTTATATGAAAAATTTACAATTTCGATATGTTGATAAAATCGTAAATTACGAATAATTTACGAAATTTTCTTATTAGAATATTTGTATTCAATCATGTTCAAACAAATATCATAAATGTAATTTTGAAGTTGTCTAATGTATTTATGATCCTCAAAATGGAAATTTATGCTCAATTTTGCTTTATTCTGACATGTTAAGTAAATCGTAAATTCCAAATAACTTACGAATTTTTTAAAATGGAAAAACCATAGTCTATGATATTCATACCAGTATCCTAATAATATTTCGAAAGTGGTTTGACATCTTTACGATGAAAATGTCCCTCAAA
The DNA here is from genome assembly GCA_963930645.1 of Salticus scenicus. Lineage (NCBI taxonomy): Eukaryota > Metazoa > Arthropoda > Arachnida > Araneae > Salticidae > Salticus > Salticus scenicus. The sequence continues at coordinate 143,112,100 of OZ005650.1, read as the reverse complement.
ATTGACGTTTATGTGAAATTTTGCCCTTTACTGCCATGTTAAGAAATTCGTAAATTTCCAATAACTCTCGAAATTTTTATATTGGAAAATTCATAGTCATTAATATTCATGCCAGTGTCCTAAATAATATTTCAAAAGCAGTCTGACATCTTTACCATGAAAATATCGCTCAAAACTGACGTTTATGTGAAATTTTGCCCTATACTGCCATGTTAAGAAATTCGTAAATTTCCAATAACTTGCGAAATTTTCAGAGTAGCATATTTATAGTTACTGATGTTCATTCCGGCATCAAAACTGATATTTAAAAACTGGTCTGACATTTTTACAGTAAAAAGTTTCCATTTAATGCACGTTTAAGTGAATTTTTGTCCTATTCTCCCATGTTAAGAAAATCGCAAATTTCTAATAACTTGCGAAGTTTTTTAATTCGAATGTTCCAAATAAATAGGGTTCTTGCCAGTATCGAAAGTAATATTTCAAAACTGATCTGACCTCTCTGCGATCATTTGTTCGGGAGATATCGTGTAAACAGACTAACAAACTAACGGACTAACACACTAACGGACTGACCCACTAACACACTAACAGACACCCTACAGACAGACACCATAGAAATTTTGTCATTTTCGGATTCCTCACACCTGAAAACGTGTAGAAAAGTCAAAAAACCGAGGTCGAAAATTTTCACGATTACCTAAGTTCCCCATAGTATGATGGGGAACTAAAAATCATAACTTAACTAATATAAAACTAAATATATGTGATTAGTTTTTGTTCTTATAATTAGTATCAGAATTCTAAAAGTTATATATGACTATATATATAATATGTTTTATATTCTTTATTATAAATATTGAAAATTTCCTAAAGTTTTACTTCAGTGAAAACAAAATCATTAGTTCTTTTTTAATTTATTATGAAAATAATGACAATTAAATCAGTTAATCTGGGGTGATAGATCGCCAAAACTATTTTTTTTTTTCTCTCTTGTCTCACTATTATCGTTATTGTGTGTTCATGAAATAGAAAGTTCTAGATTAACGAAAAATAGATATTAATTAAATTAATTGCGGTTGAAAAGTTTTATCAGAAAAACTTACGGTAGAATAACAAACAATTTTATCTGATATAAGCCACACGCGTGAAACTATCTTATTTAGCAGAATATAAAGTAACTTATTTTTATGCTTGATTAAGTTTTGGAAAAACAGAAAAAATAAACATCAATGGATGCACAATTTTCTTCCCAGATTTATTCATTTGTGGTTTAGCATTTAGTTTTATCATCGAATATTTTAATTCGTTTTATGTAATAATATTGGAAAAGAGTAAATGACATTTCTTTTTTTTTTTTTTTTTTTTTTTTCGTATTGGTTGGATAAAGGACCGGCAAAAGAAGAAAATATTTCATTCGCAGCAATATTTCATAGCATTTTTTTTACACATTTCTAATTCCTTCTTCAGTATTTTTTTTTTTTTTTTTTTTTTTTTACTTTCTCTTACCCATAAGGTAGAGAAAGTATTGTTTTTGGCTCAAATTTTCGAACGCGAGATTTTGTTATATTTACACGTTCTGAGGTCCCCTGAATATGAAAATCATGTTTTTAGCAAATGGTCTGTGTGTCTGTGTGTGTGTGTGTCTGTGTGTGTGTGTGTCTGTGTGTGTGTCTCTGTGTGTGTGTGTATGTGTGTGTGTCTGTCTGTTATCAGCATATCTCAAAAACAAATTATGGCAGAAAGTTCAAACTTGGTATTCTAAATGTGTATCATATAGGGATGCTGCAGTAAGCTTTTCGTTAAGATCAAGCAAATGGTTCGTGTACAGGGACAATCAAGAGAATTCTAATACATTACGTCTATGGGGGAAATTGCAGGTAAGTAGAGTTTAACGTCTATAGATTGCACTAAACCAAATGAAACAAATATATATTTTTTGTAATAGAGACAGTTAACTGGGAAAATTTTTTTGTGTATGTAGGAGCCTCGCCTCCCCCCCCCCCTGGGGGGAAGTCCCCCCTCGAGGGGAGTAAATTTTCATGATGGGTATCCTTCAAAGAGCTCGAAAATATCTTTAAAACGAATGGTAGAACCATCGATCTGCGATAATTTAAAACAAAGCTTTTTATTTTTTTTACTTTTAACGAAAAAAAAACTTAGAAAAAAAATCATACTTTTTTTTTTTTTTAATATTGAGAATAAAATGGACTTTTTTTGGATATTTGGTGTTAAACAACTTCTCTAATATGGAAATCGTCTGCCTTATCATAAAAGATAATTTTTTTAAATAATAATTTTAATAAATTATTTTTTAAAAAGAGAAATATTTTTTAATAACCGAATTAAATTCTATATAAATGTAGGTGCATTAATGAAACGGGGGGTTGAGGGGGGCGGTAGCCCCCCTCACACAGAACTAATTATCATATAAAACTCTTCAGAAGCCTAATATGAATTGTTTAACATAGGTTTACATAACAGTACTCGTTATCTTACCTCTTAATCTCCAACCTATATTTATAGTATTAAATTTCAGGGTAAGAGAAAGTCGTGTGAGTGACACACCAGATTATTTTCTATGGTAAAAGAAATACTACTGATTTCTGTCACTCACACCACAAATGTTAAGTAAACTAAACACCGTTAAATATGCACCTTGTTTTCTAAAAGAAAAAAAACTAATTGATTATGTCGCACTGGTTGCGAGAACTTCCGGTTCGTCTGCTACTAGCTGGAAACAAACGTGATGATTGGTTGGAATTATTCACTTTTGTTCTTAACCGGAAGCTCAAAGGACCAGGATTGTCTATTAGAGAACATAGGCTTCGCCTACAAATGTCAAATACCGTGAATACAACTGGAAAGGGATATCACTGTTTCAGAACAATCAACAACAGCTTGTATCAGAGTCCCTCGTAGATAACTGCTCAGCACAATTGTCTGTTGACAAATAAACTGACTTCGGGAGAGACTGTTCACTTTTTATAGTCTCGGCAAAGGTTGACGAACTTCTGGTGTAATTCTATACCAAAATCAGTGGATCCTTCCAGAAAATTCCAGAACTCGGCTCCTATTTAACGTTCAGCTTCTAGGTTTGGTCAAATCTTTTTTACTATAAACTACCCTTTTTGGTCAAATTTCCAAATTCGTAGTTAAATCACCAGATTTGTCGCCAATGCTAATCTCTGTCAAAGTCAACAGTCTTTTTACTTCCATTATCCGACTGCCGTAGATAATCGAAGTATTATGTTCAGTTGAAAATTTTGATTTCTAATTTTTACCTGATTTACATGTTTTAAGGTCTCCTGAATCCAAAAAGTGGGGTTTATATTGCTCAAGTGTGTATGTGTACGTATGCGTGGGGGAAATTGCTTGACTGTCATATCTTCAAAACAAATAACCGAGGTAGCACATAACGCTGTTATAGATTTGAAAATAAGCTTGAACAGTGAAAAATAAGTTATAACAACGTTATGTGCTACCTGGGAAAAATAGAACGACGGAACATCAGAATTAACACAGGTCCGGTGTACAGATGATTTTTCCAAATTTTACTAAAATTTTGAAAACTTGAAGTAGGACATTGAACACCAAAAGCGGGTTGCCATTAAAGTTGCTAGATAAAGTCTCTTAAAGTCGGTATTTTGAAAACGGCTCTAATAATTTTCTTCAAATTTGCGACATAAATCGATTTTTAGCTATCTTTTCATATATGTGTTATTTGGCTACTACAGAAAAGTTTACAGCATTATTCTGATTATGTCGGTTAGTTTTACATCGCGGAACCTGGTATTTTAAAAAACGGATCTATTGTTTTTTTTTTTTTCTTTTTTACTCACTATGTATATCTTTACGATGTGTGTATAAATTTGCCCATATAAGAAAAGTGTATGTCATTTTTATGTCTTCTGACCCCACTACTTCCAAAGTAAACTAAGTCGTGTAATTGTTATAGACCAGATTTTTTCTTCGTAACTCTAATGACCGTATTCACCATTAACTTCAACTCCAGGTTCAACGCAGAAATTTGAAAAGCGTCCAAAATTTGGCACGCTGTTTCTGCCATCTAGCGTCGATGATTTTATATAATCTTTGATTGGTTATTTTCACCTAAAAAATCTGAAAATAACTATACCACTAGATGGCAGAAACAATGCGTCAAAATTTGCTGAAAATTTGCACCCCGCCTTTCTGCACTTTTCAAATTTTCGTGTTCAACTGGGTGTAAGTTATTGGTGAATAACAGCTTAAATGTACTTTTCCTGCAGCAATACTTCTGATGCAGAACAGAAATTCAATCTTTGTCAATTATACGCAGTTTATTAAACATTTTTGTTTAACTTGGTTGTTGTGTTTAGAAAAAATCTTGCAGTCGATTCTTAATCGACTGATGAACCACCAATTCATCGAATCAATTGGTGCCTCAGAGTTATAAAAATCTGCATATATATGCATTACAATATTACAATACCTTTCTGTTCTAAAAAATGTTACTTCCACCACTGTTCATTTTGTGTGTCTGTGATAATATCTTCTGCTCACGAACGAAAGAGTTCTCTAAGTCGCGAGGTTGGTTCGTTGGTTGGGTTTAACGTCGCACTTTTACTGCACTATGGGTAAACCTCTGAGTCGCGCGAGGTACCAATGTTTACAGAATAATTCAAGGAACATGTTTATGTTGGTCTGAAATTTCTATCACCTTTATTAAAGAAGTTATCAATTAAAAATGTCTCGTTAATAAAGATACTCTGCCAAAATGCAAATAATTTTTCATACTCCTTCCCTCTTTTTTTTTTCCTAGTCTGTGATGTCATTCCAGTCACTAAAGAAAAAATAAAATGCCTTTCATGATGTTTAAAAAAAAAAAAAAGCGAAAAGAATTAAAATAAAAAGTTGAAAGGTTGACAACCTTGACAGAAGAAAAAAAATTATAGTAATAGAGAAAGTGAATTTACAATTTCATATAAAAATCCTGATAAGCTACTTTTTAAAAAATTAAACACTTGAACTAAATGTGGAAGATGGAGTAGAGTAGAGTGGGTTTAACGTTGCACTATAGTAGCTACGCATTAGGCGATTGGCGACGGTCTGGATTTCACCCCTAAGGACGGTTTAGAGAGTTGCAATTTTGATGCTGTAGGTAAGGGAGGGTAAATATATGTATTAATAATTTTATATTCATCTTAAGACAGGGTTGGCAAGTTTTTGAAACTTATCGGTTTTATTCGGATTTAACCATGGTTTTAACCGTCCTGTCAAAAAGCCTTTTTTGACATAGTTTTTGACAACAAATGTCAAAAACCTAAGTTCCTGTACAAAAAACATTTTTTAAATACTTTTGAGATAAATATTTATCTATAGTTTATTACATTTTCCTAATTTGTGGTTTTTGGTTCTTGAGTAAATTTTATGACAGTTTTAGATACTATAAACCACGTGTTTCATCAAAAATTTCTAAGTGTGATTTTTGTCCAATCAGCTTCTTTTAAAAAAGAAAATAATTTTTGTCTTCTATAAAATATAGAACAAAAAAATATCAATAGCAATACATTAATAAAGTAATCGATGTACTAATTCTTTTAATTTAAAAAATATATAAATATTTCAATTTTATACTGTTATTTTAGTGATTCGTTCCATTTTAGTTCTTTTTCTCTATATAGTCATGCAATAACAAAATACTAATTATGAAATTCTGTATTATTCTTTTTCATAACTTAGAATGGATTTATACAAAATCAAAAAAAAAAACCTTTACAATCAACGTTGAATTGAATGGTGTAGATTTCAGATGCATTATGAGCTGAATAAATTCTATTGAATATTAAGGCTTTTTAAGGTGATGCAATAACACCTATTATCATTGACAACCAAGCATAAATGTTATTCAATAGTGAACTTTGTAAGTAAAATTACCCATTACCTAAAATACATTTTTAATATTTAATTTTTAAGCTAAAAAATTCATAAAATACATTCAGTCCATGTGCGTTATAGCTTTAAAATAAAATATTGAAAAATTCTGTTTCAGGAAACAGGTTCTAATTTAACAATTGTAAATTTTCAGATTGTGAAAGCTGATTTTTTTTTTTTTTTTTTTTTCACAAGCACTTACAGTCGGTAACAAAAGTATCCGAACACTAGCAAAAATTCGTATATAAAGAAACAAGAAAAAAAAATCATGCAGAACGCATTGGTTAGTAACCCTTTCCAACTGTACGTAATTGTTGTATCGAATAACTTTTAATATTCTATGCCTACGTTATCACACAACAGACAGAAGGACTGAAAAATATACAGATAGACTAATTGATTTTAAAATTACTCTTAGGCATTTTGGAAAGTGCTAAAAAGGCTTAATGAAAAAGAAAATGCAGCTATTAGATTATAATTACAGCTTTTGATATTTCTGAATATTTTAGTGTAGCCCTGTAAATCAGAAAGTTAATCATATCATATTCTATACAAAACATTATTTTAGAATATTAACAATACATTTCAATATTTTTATAATTTTCACAGCAGAAAGATTTTTAAATATAACTTTCTAAAAATTCTGTCCTAAAACGTAATGCATTGGCATTTTTTTTGTTGTTGTTGTCCCTGTAAGCAAACTAGTTATACAGAACCAATTAATGTCATTTTAAATGGGGAACATTCTATAGGGAAAATATTTATAAAAATAACACTCATAGAACACAATGCTTTCGAATGCGTTTGGGTGTCCGTGTACACAAACCAGAAGAGATATTCACTCCATTTTCAATATGGAACATCCGATAGTGAACTTCAATAAAATATATCAGTTTTGAGAAATTCCATAAATATTTACAGGAGTTAGAGCGCGGAGGACAGACAGACAGACAGACAGACAGATGGACAGATACACAAACTGAAATCATATTCACACTTAAAAATATTAGAAAGTGTTAAAAACGCTTAATGTAAACGGAAGTACAATTCTAGCAATTTTTTATTAATAGCTCTTAATATAAATGGATATTATTGTGTCACCCTGTAAATCTAATTCTAATCATGCTATATTCTATGCAAAGCATTTGTTTGCGCATATAAATAACATATTTCAATTTCCTAAAGCTTTGTGGAATGTAAAGTTATTAAAATTTGATTTATAGAAATATCTGTCATAGAACGCAATGCTTTGGAATAACTCTAAGTGTCTCTGTACATAAATCGGTGGTGGTATTTCCTCCATTTTATGCAGGAAACATAAAATAGTGAACTTGACTAACATATTTCAATTTCATTCAGATATGTCTACAGTAAAGGTATGAAAGTATGGTTTATAGAAATACCTCTCATAGAACACAATGCATTGAAATACTTTCGGGTGTCCCTGTACACAAACCAGTAGATGTATAAACTCCATTTTCAATAGGGAACAGCCGATAGTGAAATTGAATAACATATATCAGGTTCAAGAAATTCCATAAGTATTTACGTGAGTTAGAGATCGGACAGACAGACAGGCAGACAGGCAGACGGACAGGCAGATACACAAAACTGAAATCATATTCACACTTAAAAAATGTTAGAAAGTGTTAAAAACACTTAACGTAAACGAAAGTACAATTCTAGCAAGTTTTTATTAATAGCTCTTAATATAACTGGATATTTTTGCGCCACCCTGTAAATTTAATGCTAATCATGCTATATTCTATGCAAGGCATTCTTTTGCGCATATAAATAACATATTTTAATTTTCTAAAACTTTGTGGAAAGTAAAGTTATTAAAATTTGATTTATAGAAATATCTCTCATAGAACACAATGCTTTGGAATAATTTTGAGTGTCCCTGTACATAAACCGATGATGGTATTTCCTCCATTTTATACAGGAAGCATCCAATAGTGAACTTGAATAACATATTTTAATTTCATTCAGATATGTCAACAGTAAAAGTATGAAAATATGGTTTATAGAAATACCTCTCATAGAACACAATGCTTTGAAATACTTTCGAGTGTCCCTGTACACAAACCAGTAGAGGTATAAACTCTATTTTCAATAGGGAACGTCCTATAGTGAACTCGAATAACATATATCAGTTTCAAGAAATTCCATAAATATTTACGGGAGTTAGAGCGCGGACAGACAGACAGACAGACAGACAAACCGAAATCATAAACACTTTTCAACCTTATTGGAAAGTGTTAAATATGTTAGAAAGTGTTAAAAACGCTTAACGTAAACGAAATAACAAATCTAGCAATTTTTTATTAATAGCTCTTAATGTAACTGGATATTTTTGTGCCACCCTGTAAATCTAATGCTAATCATGCTATATTCTGTGCAAAGCATTCTTTTGTGCATATAAATAACATATTTCAATTTCCAAAAACTTCGTTGAAAGTTAAGTTATTAAAATTTGATATATAGAAATATCTCTCCTAGAACGCAATGCTTTGGAATACATTTGAGTGTCCCTGTACATAAACCGATGGTGGTATTTCCTCCATTTTATACAGAAACATCCAATAGGGTACTTGAATAACATATTTCAATTTCATTCTGATATGTCTACAGTGATGGTATGAAAATATGGTTTATAGAAATACCTCTCATAGAACACAATGCTTTGAAATACTTTCGGGTGTCCCTGTACACAATCAGTAGAGGTATAAACTCTATTTTTAATAGGTAACGTCCGATAGTGAAGTTGAATAACATATTTCAATTTCATTAATATATGTCTACAGTAAAGGTATGGAAATAGGGTTTATAGAAATACCTCTAATAGAACACAATGCTTTGAAATATTTTCGGGTGTCCCTGTACACAAACCAGTAGAGGTATAAACTCCATTTTCAATAGGGAATTACCGATAGTAAACTTGAATAACATATATCGGTTTCAAGAAATTCCATAAATATTTATGGGAGTTAGAGCGCGGCGGACAGACGGACAGACAGACAAACCGAAGTCATAAACCCTTTTCAACCTTGTTGGAAAGTGTTAAAAAGTAGAGTTAATGCTGTTTTGTTAAATAAATCCTTGTCGAATCATGTTCTTAGACTGACTAAGAAGAGGATTCGACAAGGATTTATTTAACAAAACAGTATTAACTCTACCTTTTTTATATAGGAATTTTTGCTAGTGTTCGGATATTTTGTTACCGACTGTGCATCAAACAATTCATCGTCAACTAGTAACAAAAATTTAAAAGGTCTCTAAGGGTGTCATATACTAAAGCTGTAACGCAAAATGGTCTAGATATTACGAATTTCTCTCTGTTCTAAAATAAAAATACTGATTTTTAGCATAATATTTCATTTACTTAAAAAAAATGTAGTATTAAATATTATGTTTTTTAATTTGACATTGAATATGGTGATTTCAATAATATTGTTCTGCTTTTAACTTGTGTTATGCACGATTACTATTACTATTCAGTGAAAAACAACGCCGCGAGCAGGCAGGTAGACCCCTTCAGTGGTTTATAAGCGAAGCGAGTCGGGGAAGGAGCGGATCCTTCCTCTGGGGTTGATCAGCGGAGCCAGTAGAGAATAGAGCGCTCTCTCTAGCACTATACAAGAAAAAAAAAAAACTTAGACTAAATGGAGCTGCCACTTTTATAATTAACTAGCAAGCTTTGCCCGCTTCGCTGGTCAATATATTGAAATGAAACCTCAAAACACCATATCATTAATAATAATAAAATAATCGTAAAATAATAATAATAATAATAATAATAATAATAATAATAATAAATATCATTGAAATCAGTCAAAATATAAGTTTAAGTTCCCGCTATTTTCTGTAGAGGTATTCCCGCACGCCACAGTCGATTCTGGAGTACCAATGCAGTCTCTTACCTGCTTTTTACTCTCTGCTTTTTTTTTTTTTTTTTTTTTTTCTTTTCTTTTTTTTTTTTTTTTTTTTTTTTTTTTTTTTCTTTGTTTATATTTTTATAGACTACTTGGCTTAAGGTGGCTGTCCCCAAAAAAAAGTTTCTTGGTGAAAAATGTCTTATCTGCTGATAAACCGCGGAAGGAAGATCCATGGCGTCATCTGTGCATGAGTGAAAATGACTGATCCATTTATAAAATAGGAATATCCGTAGCAGAAAACGAAGAGTATCAATGATTCCGCACATAGCAGACGATTACCGTCTGTCTTCCTTGCTGTGTCTCCTTGCGCGTTAGTGGAATCGTCCTGGCACTTTGCCAACCGGGAATCAATCCGACGCTGTCAAAGTGTATTTTAGCATCAAAAGTTAAAAAAGTACCCAGGATTATCAATAAATAAAGCTCTTTAACCCCTTAACGCGCGGCGTCCTCGCTGCGAGGACGCAAAATTTTAGATCCAGCTGCAAAAATTCATACCGGAAATTTTTTAGCAAAAATTTACGTTTATAACATACCAGAAAAGGCAGGTTATTTTAACCTTAAATTTTAAAATTTCTTTTAGTTTAATTTAGTTTATGAATTCCGGTGGCAGTATAATTTAAATGATCCGAATTGTCTTGCGCCGCAAAGGGTTAATATAGATCTGAATTAGCTTTAATTTTGATAATGACGTCATTTAATATTTAATATATATATATATATATATATATATATATATATATATATTTTATGAAAATATATTATGAAAATTATTATGAAAATATATTTAATTTTTGTCGAAAAATAAATTAACTCGTAAACATTTTTGGGAACAATAAAAAATTAAAATAAATGATTTTAAAATCTTTATTATAGAAAAAATATCTGCATTATATAGAAGATATAATATACATAATGTTTTGCTTCCTCCCCTCCCCTTGGGGACTAAATTTCTAAAATTCCAAAAATTGGTTTTTAGGTATTTGTGTTAGCTATGTTTTAAAGCAAACAAATTACAGATATATCTGTTTTTTAGTTTGGGATCTGAAGGATTTTGTGAAATCACGTTTTGCCCTCCCTCCCTCCCCCTCCCCCCCTTCGGGGCAAATTTTGTAAAATCGCTTCTACGTAACAGAAGGAATATTGTCACAAAATTTCATGCTTCTAGGTCCAGGGGTTTGGGCTAGGCGATGATGAATCACTCACTCAGGACAAACGATTTTATATATAAAGATGAAATGGTAGATATTCTCATTGTTCAGTGAGAAATAAAATACAAAAGAGATGGTAAACAAATCGTGAATTCTGTTGGAATATTAAGGCTTTTTAAGGTGATGTCTTCCCTCCTCCCAATACTCTCAACTTCCCGTTTAAATTTAGTACCTACATTTACAAAAATTCAAGACTTTTATTAAACTTTAAAATTCATTCCAAATTACTTCGCGATTTTCACTCTCAACACTCTTTCAAACCTACTTATCTCGATCAAATTTTTCAAGAGGCAACCTCATATGAGTTTCAAAATACAATTTTGAATTTTCTGTAATTATTTGTTTTAAGCCATGCAGATAACACGTACATGCATACAGATCAACCACTAAAAATTTGACTTCCGTATTCAGGTGACCTCAAAACGCAATATTATACAAAACACCAGAACGGAAAATTAAACTTAAGAAATACTTTATCTACAGTATAAGAAATTAATTTTCATCTCTAGACAGTTCTCATCGTATAATGCACTTCTATCAATTACTTCAATAGAAAAAAATTATTTCGCTTACTTTTGAGTAGCCCTGTATATTGTCTATAACTTAAATACGTACATCACTGTGTATAAAAATTTAGTTCTGTATGAAAAACATTTACACAGCTAGAAATGCACTTTTAATATTTTTCAAGCACAACCCAAATATAACCAAATTCTTTTGGGCGACCTGTAATCAAATGATCAATGTTTCCCTACCATATTCTAAACAAAACATGCATATAATGAATTCATACTCATTTCTTTTTTTTTTTTTTTTTTTTTTTTTTTTAGTGCAGCTTATACATGTTAAACTGTGCCTACCAAAAATTCCTCCCATATACGTCATGTATTCATTACTTCGATACCCCTGTACATGAATCATTTTCTTGGTCTTAACGAAATGTTTGGAGTAGCATATCTATATGATCAGATTTAGAATACCAACTTTGAATACCTTCCTGCTGTTTGTTCTTGAAATGTGCTGATAACATACACACAGACCAACCGCTTAAAAACTCTATTAAGTTGATTTTTTTAGAAATCGACCTCTTACAATCACTTCATTTATCTATATATATACATATCTATATATAATAGAAATTTCGTCATCACGATAACTTCCGAAATAATACTTCAAATCCAACCAAATTTAGACGGTGAACTTATATTATAAATTTCTAGGATGAGTTCGTGAACCAAGTAGCTCCGCCATTTTGTTTTCAAAGTGGCGGCCACTTGAAAATTTCCAATCCACTTTGTGAAAAAAAAATATTTAAGGCTGGATTTGCTTGAATTTTGATGTACGGATAAAAGATATAAGGATTTCAACGAAATTTTTCAATGACCTTTATTCCCCATTTTCAACAAAATGGCGGATACCTTAAATTAAGAGGGGCCACTTGAAATCAGGCTACTATATGAAAATTCATCATCCCGATAATTTTCTAAATACTGAATGAATTCCAACAAAAATTAAACAGTGTACTTACCATTCAAATATCTTTGATAAGTTTGCTGAGCATCTTACTCCGCCCTTTTGTTTCCAAGTACTGGCGATTTGAAAATGTGCCGTCACCATAACTTTTGAAAAACTAAACTGATTCAAACGAAAGTTGGGTAGTGAACTTACGGTTTAAATACCATGGATAAATTCGCTAGGCAGCTTGCTCCGTCATTTTTTTCCAAGTGGCGGCAACTTGAATTTTTGTTATTACGATAACTTTTGTAATACTGAACCAATTCGAATCAAATTTGTGCATTGAACTGATCATTCAAATATTTTAGACAAGTTTTCTGGGCATCTCACTCCGCCCTGTTGTTTCCAAGTGGTGGCCCCTTGAAATCACTGTGCCACTTGGAAATTTCTTCTCACGATAAATTTGAAATACTGCATTAATTCGAACCAATGTTGGAGAGTGAACTTATACTTCAGATATCTTGGATGACCTCGATGAGCAACTTTCTTCGTCATTCTGTTTCCAAGTGGCGGCCACTTGAAAATTTATCATCACAATAACTTTTGAAATTCTTAATCAATTTGAATTAAAGTGGGACAGTGGACTTATCATTCAAATATCTCAAATGATTTTTTTGGACAAGTTATTCCGAAATTTTGCTTCTAAGTTGTGGTTATTTGAACACTGCCACTTGAAAATTTGTTATCACGAAAACTTTTGAAATACTGAATTTATTCGAACCATAGTTAGGCAATGGGCTTATCTTACATATATCTTGGATTAGTTAGAAATGTATTTGATATGTTTGTTTGCCATCTTTATCCATCAATTTGTTTCCAAGTGTCAACCACCTAAAAATTTCAAATTCATTTAAGAAAGGTATTTATGAACCGATTTGCTTAAAACTTTACATGTGCATTTTCTTCATCAATATTTCCACCAAGTCCATTAATAGCCGCTCTTTTGCTAAGAAAAAATAAGAAATCCACATACCCTTCCAAATGATCCGTAAGGACTTGTTTCAGGTTCAGAGGACCTCACACGTGTAAATATAAGAAAATCTCAATTTTGAAATTTTGACCCCCAAAACAATACTTTCTCTATCATATTTACCTATGGTTAAAAAAAAAAAAAGCTAAAAAGTTGAAAAGTTGAAAAGGGGAGAGTGAATATTTTGATTAAAATTAGAATAGACTCAGTTTGAATATAGAAGCTTGTAAAGTTATTTTAAATAAAGTTTGTCAGTGAAATTTAAAAAAAAAAAAAAAAAAAAAAAAAATTGAAATTTCAGTAGTGATATAATTTATCTTTGTAATTTACGAAAGAAGAAAAAAAGTATGTCACTTTTAGCAAAAATTAAAAAAGCAGACTTACAGATTCTTCACAACCGAGCTTGAGTAGATTGTAAAATGTATTCTGAAATGTTGTTACTTAGATACGACGTTAGAAATATAAACTATGTTAGAAACGATTGTAGAAAAATAGAAAGAAGTCCAAACATATGATTATAGAAAAACTACATTTAATCAAATAATGGAGAAAAAATAACGACAATAACGATAATACATTAAGAAATGATAATGAAGTGGTTTAACAATTTTACAAAAATAGTCAAAACCACCCAAAATAATAATAAATTTTATTATTATCATTATTATTAATAAAACCAATAATAATAAAGGAAAAAATAAGAAGTATATAATTCTAATTAGGTATTGCTTAGGCACTACAGTAGGTAGAGATGTGAGCGGGGAAAAAACCCGGGTTTAAACCAAGGAATAAACCTGGTTTTTTGGGAAGGGAATTTTGAAAGTTTCCACAAGTTGCGAATTTATCTTTTTTTTTTTCTTTCTTTCTTAGATTAAATATGTTCTAAGGCATTTCAAAATGTTATCTCACATTCAGATGTTTTTTTTATGGTCTTCCAATTTTTAAATAGTGCTTTTAACGTCTATAAATTTATAAAAGTACAAGTTTCAAATTTCATTAATTAATAGACTTATTCTCTGTTATTGCCGTATATTTATATTTTAGTTCTGACTGTATACACCTTCAGTTCAATATAACACTTTTATATATTTTTTTAGTCGCAATTGCATGTTTCACATGTATATCTTTAACATTTTATTTCAAAAATAAAACAAAAATGCTTCAAAATATTCTGCATTTACTAAAACAGTCAATAATATTACACTGGGAAATATTATGTCAATTAAAATTTCAACAATATTAATATGCAAAAAGTAAATGAAGAAAGAAATAACAGCCAAATTATTAATTATTAGCTATTGAATATTTTTTATGTATTGATTTAATGCATTAAAAAATTATTGCTTGAATTCTTAATAACCGAAGAACTCATGTTCGATTTTGTTCCCCGTGCTCTTTGAGTGATTATAACAAAATTTCATCTTTAGCTCTATAAAATGAGCCTTCAATATGCTATAATGAAACCTTAATTGTAATTTTATTCTGCAAGATTACATTTTTTACAATTTTACGAAAAGAGGACCCTAGTCGAAAAGTTCGGAAGAACTTTATTTTCACACTAAATTTAGATTCACAAAATTATGTGTAGAATTTTTCACAATTTCACAAAAACAGGACCCTGACTGAAAAGTGGACAGACCTCTGCAGACAACTGATAACAAAAATTGCTTATCATTTGAAGATCTCCAGGACATTTTTGATGTAAAAATTCTATTAGCAAAAACCTGGATGATAGTAGATATATTTACAATGGTTATTTAATAATAATATTATAGTTTTAAAAAATTAAAAGAACATGCTTTTATACAGATGTGAACTAAAAAGCACAAAATATCTATCTTAGTATTAAAATTCAGGGTAAGAATATATCGTGTGAGTGACACACCATAATATTCACATACATTTAAATCTTTAATTAAAATAACTTAGAATTAAACAAAAGCCATTTTTAAAAAATCTCCCCTGACGGGGATCGAACGCTAGACCTCTGGGTTCATAGCGCCGAATTTTACCTCCACGCCACGGTGTTCACGTAGAGAAAGTAAATTTTTACAATATAGATTTTTTGTTTGCTCCCAGAGCAGTTACAAACATATATGCATACAGGTGAAGCAAATAAAAGCGTGTTAAAAATAGATAAAAGAATTAACAAAATTCTCCTACTCCTAGATAATGTTTCTGCTTATCCAATAATTAATGTCCAGAAAATTTTTAGACTTAAATTTCTAACACGGAAATCTACATCTCAGTTTCCAACCTATGGATAAAGGAGTAATAAGAATCTTAAATTCATATTTCATTAAATTGCTGAGTTAGATAAAAAAGAGAGAAATAATCACTGTTGAAAATTTAGACATATTAGAAGCCATACACTTGCTAAATTATATCTAGGAGAGTGCTACTCCACAAATAACTGTTGAAAAAAGTTTTTTTTTTAAATATCAGTTTGAAGCTCTTAGAATTAAAAAACAGCAAACAATATCAAGAAACATGTGCTAAAGTGTTTTTATTGTTTAATGATTTAGAAATTAATGAAATGGAATTCCGAGACACTGTTACAGTTGATTAAAAATTAATAACACCATAAATTCAATGTGAAGACTTATTCATCACGGAAGTCAAGAGTTCTGGAAAAAGCATCATTCTATACAGAAACTGAAAAGAATAATGAGAAAGAAGTATTTGAACCCCCACCCCATTCACTTCATATGATGTGTAGTAGGTAGATAAAGTTCAAATTTTCTTCGAATCAAAAGATGTTAATGGTAGTATTTTTTGTGCCCTGAGTATTGTATGTCTGATAATTATGAATGAACAGAAAAGACTAGTATATTATGGCCATAACAAAACTTTCTTCCATATTTTTCTATATAAATTATCACAGTGCAAATTATTTTCAATGATGAGCACAAATGATTTTCATCTCAGAAAAGTTCAACGTTAAATGTCGAAAGAAAACCGGTTTTGTTCCTTACAGGCAGTGTTAGAAATTAAAATGTGAATGTCAGATGTCAGTAGCATTTAACTATTTTTTCTTACTTGCTACTCTTGTCTACTCAGGCATCTGTATATATATATATAATTGTTTGTTGGGATCATAACATGATAAAGCTTTAAAAGTTTTTTATTTATTTAAATAATAAATACATACACAAAAGTGAAAAAATAAATACATTTATACTTAAAAAAAAATAAAATAATTAAAAATTGAAAGCTTAGAACAAACAGTAGAAGGAAATTTTTAATTAATTTACTGGTGAGCTGATTTTCAAAATAAGTCAAAACTATGTATTACATCATCAAGCAAAATGAGAACTACCAGAAAATATCCATTTAAACTATTTACAAATATTTATTTATACATTCAGGTTTCACTCGCAAAAATTTATTTATTTTAAATTAATTAGCATCTCAGAAATTATTACGAAGGCAAATTTCTGATTGTATACAAACTAAAAGAATGCAATAGGTAAAAAAGTTTTTAAGAAAATGAAATTTTTTATGAATTTGAAAAAAATTTCTGCAAACAGCATTTATATATTTTTGTACTTGCTGTTTTTTTTTTTTTTTTTTTTAAGCCTTTGTATATGTGTTAAAACTGATAACATAAGACTTTTTTAGATGATAAAACGAGCATTTTGTAAATCATAAAGAAAAAATTGATTATTACAAAATTGATTTTTTTTTTTTTTTTTTTTTTTTTTTTTTTTTTTAAATCTCTTGCAAAAGTTAGGGAAAAAAATAAAAATAACACCTCAGTGTGATTTTATGGTCGCCAAACTTAAATTTCTAGATGCAAAATATGCCAAATGACTGCTGATTTCGAACCCTGCTTACAGGCGGTATCTTCGAAAATACATCCCCCCCCCCCGTTTTTTTTTTTTTTACTTTATTTCAGATCTGCAGCTGATCTATTTGTTTTTTCAGTACTAAGCAGTGATAATTTCTTTAAAAATAATCCCCATATTAAAAATTTTCAAAGAGTTACTATATAATTTCATAATGTTTGGATTTAATTTTCTTTTATTTTTTTATAAATTTCTGGTTAAAAGATTATTAAAATGTCCTTGATAACATAATTATAATTTTATTTATATAACCAATAAAATATTGTAGATATTTTAGTTAAAAAAAAAAAAAAAAAAAAAAAAAAAAAAAAAGTAATTATTTTAGTTAAAAAAAAAAAAACATGTTAAACTATTAAAATATTACTAGTGGCTTGTAAATAATAAGTAATTAATAAAATTCAATAGTGCAAAGAAGGAAAAAGCCACCCAAGTTCATTCAGCTAATAAATCATTTAAAAATTATGTATATAATCAAGGCTCAGTATATTATATACCTATTGTATTTAAATTATTATTTCTTCTTTCTTTTCAGCTATTGTTTTATGTTGTCTGTTTAAATCACTGGCCAGATGTCGAAGATAATACCTTAAGCTAGATTTTACCTTGTTTTTATTAACTTCGAATCTTGTTTGTTTGTTTGCCCAGTACAAATCTTGCAAGTCTATTCTTAACTGACTTCCGTACTAGCTAGACATTTGAAACTTTCACAGTAGCTCAGAACCCAGTGACAACACAATACTTCAAAGTCAGATTTTCGAATTTTTGAATAGTTTTCTTTTAATTAATTAAAATATAAAAATAATAAGCTCTTAATAGCAATAAAATGGGCATTAAAATATCAGCTATAATTTAATTCTTGCCAAAAAAAAATTACGAGTTAATTTTCTTTCGACATAAAAATACATTTAATTCAACGTGAATGTTAAAAAATTATAAAAAGTTAAATTATGCATCTCACAAAAATTAACTTCATTATCACTTTAAAAAATTTATACACATTGATAAGTGCTAATGTAGTTCACGACGCTAATATACGTTGTTCTAAAAGGAGTAATATTTTATTTTTAAAACCAACTTTTTTTTTTATTATTATTATTATTTCACTGAACTGAGTCCGTATGCTTAAATATTTTTTATCCTCGCATATTTTATTAATGATTCGTCAGAAAATTAAAAAACATGGTATATAAAAAGTTTTTTTTTTTTATCTTATAATTATTTAATTAAATATGATTTAAAATGATTATGTGATTTTATGTTTTTAAATAATTTTATAAACTTAATCAGAAGTAAAAATCAAATGCAGATTTATCACCCTTACTTTGAAACAAAGTGAGATTTCTGAAAAGAAAGCAAAAACAAAAAAAACCTAGAATAAAAACCTAGAATAAAAAACCTAGAAAAATAAAAAAAATAAAATACTCGAGGAAAAATAATTTTCTGAATTATTATAAATTGCTAAAATAATAACACCTATTTTCAAGCTCATTGGTATAATTTAAGTTTTATCAAATGTAATTGCTTAAATGTGTAACTTTTATTCACTGCCCTAGTACTGAAATAAAAAATATTGCACTGCCAATTGACAGTATTTAGTTTTTTTTTTTTTTTTTCGTATGTGTGTGTGTTTTAAAGCTCAATCCTGAATTACCGATTATTTGCCCAAAAAATGGCAAATATTTCACTCTCTTTTATTTTTTATTTATTTTATTTTGTTTTGTTTTTGTTTCATTATTGAAATGTACTGTAATTTGGGGGCTGATTAAAGAAATAAATGTGTGATTTTCGCATGCAAATTGAACAGTTTTAAAATTTATTTGATTTTTTTTTTTTTTAACTTGCTGTTTCTTATGAGGGTCTGATTTAAATTTGTTGTTTTGTAAAAAGCGTTCAGACTAAATATTTTTCTAAATTGACTCCAGAAAAGTGCACAAGTTTCTCTTAATATTAAATTCTTTATGTTAGAAAATGCAAAAACAAACAGATTCTTTTATTTGAAACTTTTTTAAAGCAGTTCAATTTTACCTTGAGCTTTTTATGTTTCTTTTATTCATAATATTACAGGTAGCCACTGGTCAAGGAAATTCGGGGAATTTTGTCAATTTTGTGAAAATAAGCCATATTTGAAAGCTTGTTATTGTAAATTGTTAAATTATTCACTAATATTGGGAATGTTTTGTGGGAAATAAATGCCTAAGTCAGGGGAAATGGTGAAAAATAGTCATGGAAAAGTTCTGATGTTAGCCGCCCTGTATAATGTTTTTTCTTGAATCTTCTTAACGGCCCTCTTCACTCACCGCCGCCAGAAGCCAAAGTTAATGTTATTCTATGGGAAATTTTTCTTTACAAATAATTTATTAACCAATACATATTTTTAAATTCTGTTTTCACATTCTGAAAATTCCCAGCTGTTAAATTGACGGACCTTTTAAAAAAAAAAAAAAAAAAAAAAATATATATTTTTTTTTTTTTTTTAATATTTTATTTTAAAGCTGCAAAATACGAATTTTCAATATGTGAAATTTTTTCATTTTCAAATTTCAAAATAAAATGTTAAAAATTAAAAAAAATACATTTTTAAAGAAGGTCCGTCAATTTAACAACTGGGAATTTTCAGAATGTGAAAACAGAATTTAAAAATATGTATTAGTTAATAAGTTATTTGTAAAGAAAATTTCCCCATAGAATAACATTGGCTCGGGCTTCCGGCGACGGTAAGTGAAGAGGGCCATTAAATGAATCGTGATCAGTGAATTTAAAAAGAACAATGTTGAATAAAAAAGAAGGAATTTATTTGATCAATCTGGGAAACATGCTTATTTAAAGATCTTTGGAAGGTGTATTAAAAATTTTATAAGAATATTGTTATAAAATGAGAAGGTATTTTATAATCTATGCATAACACTAGGTTTTGCTATTTGTTTTACTTGGAAATGTTTTTTATGTATAGTTTCTCAGTTACAAAAAGAAATGTATTTGCTTTTTGTTGTTGATTAAAAGATTTATTTAACTTTTTTATTTATTATTATTATTATTTTTAAGAATATTAAAATTCTGTTATTCTTCTTTGATGTCACTCATGTCATGATGTCAAAAAGTACACTTCATACGGTTTTGTTAAATAAATCCTTGTCGAATCCTGTTGTTAGTCAGTGTAAGTTAGTTAGTGTTGTTAGTCAGTTGTTAAATAAATCCTATGTGATAAGGATTTATTTAACAAAACCGTAAGAAGTGTACTTTTTTTACATAGGAATTTTTGCTAGCGCTGGGACACTTTTGTTACCGAGTGCATGTATGTGTAAATGTAAATGAATAATATAACGTCTAGATGCTTCCTTCATTTGTGCTGGACTTGAACCAATGAAGAGCTTATAGTTCTTTTACAGGGACAAAAAATATATCGATTATTTGACATTATGGCCTATGTATTCAATTATTGCATCTATATGTTTTATCCGATTGAGCTAAAAGTTGTTAAATTTGTTATAAGTCACATTTGCACAATTTGTAAAGATTTTGATGAGTGTAGAGATTATAGTTCTTTCACAGGAACACAACCAAAAACGATTTATACACGCAGACTATGCATCTCTTGTTTGTGGTTTTATTATCGTTATTATTAATCAGAATGTATTCAAGTATTTATTGGAACTGATGTCATGGGCTAATTACTGACAGGTTCCAAAGGACAGATGGTGTTAGGATTAGTAAGCATTGGAAACACATTTAGATTGGGCATAAATGTTAAAAATTGTTCAAAATGATACAAACAATGAAAATTTAGCTTCGGCAGTAACTTCTCTGTTCGTCAAAGAAGCAAAGATCTCTTATTTATGACAATTTTACAAAAAGTCCGAACAAGAGGTACAGCGTCGCATTCAAAAACTTTTTTAACAAACAGTGAAATTTAAGGAAAGTGGTCATTAGGAAAATTCTCTGCCGTGGGCTAAAAATAAGTCTGCTTTTCCGGATAACTTGAGTCTAGCAAAGGAGAAATTAAGCAATGTTACCAAGTTGTTCATAAAACTTGTAATTCTTGAAACCACTCAATGAACGTTTCCTTAGATCCACATGTTATTTCTTCATCCCAGGACATGTTATTTCTTCATCCCTTCCTACTTAGCTCCGTAATTGAATATAATATTAAAAATGGTGATAAATATGATATTGATTTTAAATGTCATCTAGTGGAAAGCTTTAAAGTTGACAATGTTGTTACCAGTATCCGAAAAACAGCAAGAAAATTTTATTGGTGATTCTAAACATCTTATCTCTAAAGGAGGAGGATTTTACCTGAGAGGAGGGGAATGTACAAAATTCCGAGATAATATCGGGGATGGTGAAGATTCTGCTGTGTTAGGATTTCAAAATGACAGGTATCTTGATGTATTAAAAAAATAATACAAATTGGTTAAAAGATATAGAAAAAATGATTAAATGAACTCTGTTTTCTGTAGCACATAAGATTTTTAATCTAATTTGTTTTACATGTCCGATTATGATTTTTTCCTAAGTTACTGATACAAAAAACATGGGAAATGGGACTATCCTGGGATGAAGAAATAACATGTGGATCTAAGGAAACGTACATTGAGTGGTTTCAAGAATTACAAGTTTTATAACAAATTGAGATTTCAAGGTTTATTCAAATATTTCCAAATAATTTAAATAACTGCAGTATTAATATATTTTGTGATGCTAGCAAATATACTTATGCAGCAGTTGTATTTTTACCAATAGAAATTGAAGACAAATTATATCTCCTTGCACAGAAATCACTGATAAGTCCTTTAAAATTTGTAAACATTCTGCGAAAGGAACTGTAAGCTGCTTCGGTTGGTGCCAGACTAGTCAAATCAGTATCTAAGGCATTAGGATGGGAAGCTATAGAAAAATATTTTTCGGGTGATTCTACGATGGATCTTGTATCGAAAATAAGAGTAAATAATTGATCTATTTTTGTTAGCAACCGAGTTCTAGAAACAAGAAAGTTGAATGATCTGTGTTGATGGAGATATGCACCAAGTGAAATTAACCCTTCAGACCTACAATTCATAGGCTGTACAGAAAAAAAACTAGTGACTCTTAAATGGTGAAAGGGTCCATATTGGCTTAAAAATTCCTGTTGGTTATCAAAAACACACAGATGTTCACATTTTTGTAACGATTTTGTAAATTTATATATATGTATAAATATATAAAAGAATTTTATTTTCTAATGTATTCAGTCTGATAGCCCTTCTGTTGATCTATTATATTAGATCTCTATATCTAAGATAACAGAGAATTTCTTTAAACATCGAAGTTGATTTTTTTTACCACTCCCCTTCCAGACTCTTTCATACTCCATTAATTTTTTTGGGATTCCGCTTTAAAAGAGCTTTTTTTTTTAAGACCAAATGTACAGGAATCCATAAGAGGCACGTCCGGAAGCTTCGGTGGAATGCGTTTAAAGGAAATACTATTCTGGTTTCATTTCTCCTTTTTTCAAAGAGAAAAAAAAAAAGAGCAGTAGATTAAAGAGGTGCGGCTTGTAGCCTTATCCTGGTGGAACTCAGCACAGTGAAGATTGTTTGGGTTCAGGGACGGACTTTATCCTTTGAAAATATGTGTTAAAAATTATTTTTGACAGTTATCCGAGTTAATTGTGACATTTTTTCTGCTTTCCTTATTTTAAGTTTTTCAACTATTATAAGTTATATGTTGATGGTGATCGGCATGTTGTTGGTTATTATCACAAGAACCTACAGTTTTATACATATAAGTTTGGGAGGATTTTTTTTTTTTTTTTTTTTTTTTTACATTAAAAAAAAAAAAAAATGTTTGATAGTGCGATTATGGATTTTATAGTTGTTTTATATAAATGCGCAAAATATTTGAATGCAGTACATTAAACAACATGCAATTAGGATAGAGATACTCAAACATATATTATGAATTTTTCTTTTATTTGTTTAACAATTTCTTTCTTTTACGCTTATTTAAACAACGATTAATTAATAAATGTTTCGGAAATTCGAGTGGGATCATTCCAATTTTTTTCGTTTTCTGATAACAGTTTCACAAAAAAGAAGTTATAGTATGTTTTGCAGTAGATAATAAAAATCGTATGGTTGTTTAAACATTGGGGTTTTTATTTGTATTGTTGAAAACGATTTAATTGAAATAATTGAAATAAAGCAAATTTTTATTAATCAGCATACATTTTATAAACAAAATGTCGTAAAACTATAACATTACCATAATTACACAACAGAAATAGGAGTTAACATAATACGTTTAATTTTTATGCATATTAGTCGTGCATTACCAATCAAAAATAAAGTATCAAAAACTGAATGATTTTAGGCTTGGTAAATAAGCTAAAATTTCTTCGCATGGAAAGCGTCGCCTATACCAGGAGCTCCGCGTGCTAAATGCCCA
Organism: Salticus scenicus; assembly: GCA_963930645.1. Classification (NCBI taxonomy): domain Eukaryota; kingdom Metazoa; phylum Arthropoda; class Arachnida; order Araneae; family Salticidae; genus Salticus; species Salticus scenicus. Next base: position 143,088,285 of record OZ005650.1, on the reverse strand, counting down.
GCTGCACCGACATATCCTCGTCCAGTACCGAGATATCCATCGCCAATAGGCATAGCTCCGTCTATAACAGATTTAGCAGCAATATCTGCACCATATGTAGCAGTATCTGTAGCATCAGTGTCCTCCGCTATTAGTTCAATTTCCTTGCCAACTGAACCAGTAACTTCAACAACTGCAAAGAATGCAACTGCTGCAAAGAAGCATGCAATCTAAAAATATAAAACAAAAACAAAAATTCAAATTTTTGAGTTTCCTAGATGTGAGAAAAATCAGTAATAAATAGTATACATCAAGAAAAATGTAGATGTAATAAATGTAAATGTAATTAACAAAAAATAATAAAGGTATATTTGAAAAATCATTGTCGGCAATATTTATACTGGTTTTTAATATCTTTACAGATTTATTTTCCATTAAAAGACTAAAACTTATTATAAATGATACATGACATATATAATAACAAAATATGATATAAAATGTAATTTGCATTTAATTCATATTAAATCTACATGAACCATACATAATTTATAATTTTTAATGAATTAATTTATTTTTCTTTATTTATTTAACGAGCAACGCAAAGAACATACCAAAAAAAAAAAAAAAGTAAAGGAAAAAAGTAAAGAAAGAAAGAAATTATATTTTAAAAAACCCTTTAAACTAATGTCATAGTTTACCTCTTAAGCACCATATTGAATTTAATGCGAGAATGTTTAGTATCAGATATATTAAATTTCATCGGAACTAATTATGAAATCTTTTTTTTTTTTTTTTTTAATTACATATCAGTTACTAGCAGGCTTTGCCCGCTTCGCTGGACACTATATTTAAATGATTTCTTTGTAACTGAATATATTTCGATTTGCGACTATTTTCGTCACAGTTTCAGTATGGGACCTCCTTGGCAATACCAAACATTTTTTGAACTTCTCGAATCTGTACAACAAAACTATTATTAAAACAAATATTTTCGAAAACAGTCCCATAGCTGGTGTTAATTCTTCGAATATTCTGGAAACAGTTGAAGCTGTTACTCGTACAGTATAAGTCATTATTCGATTAATGTTCTGGGACAGTCGAAAAAATAGTCACTTGTTCCACAGGAGTAAAGCAAATAAATCAACTACACCAGGGCAAAAATTTTCGCTCACTCACGAAAAATGTCCAGTCGCTTAGAGCTCAATCCCTAAAGGACCCTTCAGAGTCTGGCTTCAAGTTCGGTTTCTTTTGATATCCCTTTGATGTGGGGAATCCAATTGACGCGAGGCAGGAGAGAGTTTCCTTCGGCTGACAAACCTCCTACTGCGATCGAAATTGGGTCTCTTTTCTAAAAGAGCAATAAAAAGTAATGTCCTTCATTGTAAATGTGTGCAAAATGTCAAGGGTCGCTTTCGGACAATGGATAATTTATGAGTTTTGAAGCGCTGCATAGTAGCTAGTCTCTGAAGGAAGCCTAAAGTGCAATGACTCAGAATAGGTCTCTGAATAACTTTGGATCGCAGTGACTACATACTGTTTCTCACAAAAATCAACTCACACCTACTTATAACTTTTGGCGATGGGGCTTGGAGACGACTTCATCGAGAATCCCTTGGTAAGCTCAAGGTCTATCTTCCCGTGTGTCGGAGAGCTTCGAAACATCGGGAACCCTAAACTACCATTTTTCACCAAATTTGGTAACCCACTCGCCAAGTTTGTCGCCAAGACTATGCTTTCTATGAAACATATCTTTATTTAGTTATTTAAATATTAATTTGAATTAATCAAATATTTCTACCCGACAGCGTGCAAGTGCAGTCACACACAGCAGCTTATTTATTTGTATGTTAAATTAGCGTAGTGATTGGTATAAAAAAAAATAAATGAGTTTAAATTTACATTTAAACCAGTTTATAAAGTTTCTATATTAAAAAAAAAAAACCTTGGACTCATGTCAAAGTTGTACCTTGTGGGGGGGGGGGGGGGGAATCATATCAAAGTTGGGTCTGGGGGGGCTCATGTGCCTTGGGGGGACATGTCAAGGTTGTACCTTGGGACTCATGTCAAAGTTGTGCCTTGGGGGGACTCATGTCAAAGTTGTGCCTTTGGGGGGACTCATGTCAAAGTTGTACATTGGGGGGGACTCATGTCAAAGTTATACCTTGGGGGGACTCATGTCAAAGTTGGGCCTTGGGGGGACTCATGTCAAAGTTGGGCCTGGGGGGGACTCATGTCAAAGTTGGGCCTGGGGGGACTCATGTCAAAGTTGTGCCTTGGGGGGGACTCATGTCAAAGTTGGTCCTTGGGGGGACTTATGTCAAAGATGTGCCTTGGGGGGACTCATGTCAAAGTTGGGCCTGGGGGGGGGACTCATGTCAATGTCATTTTGAAAAGATTTTGATGAAATTCTGGCAAAAGCAGAATTTAGTTTAGGACGGAGGACTATTAGTTTTTTTTTCTTCCCAATTATAACATCGCTTTCAAATTATTCAATTATATTTTCGATAAATTTTAGATTTCGATAAATGTCCAATTATCGAATAATGATTTCGACAAATGTCCAACTATCGAAAACGACAACGCAAAAATCGCTGTCTGAGACTAATATGCCCTCAGTCCTAAAAATAAATAAATAACTAAACATTATCCTGCTACACAACTTTATTATATCTCTCCCTTCGCGGCTTTTAAATTATCGTCGCCATATTAGCGATTTTTTTTTTTTTTTTTTTTTTTGTATAATTTCTTGCATAAAAATAGAAAGCGTTTTATCGGATACCTTATCGTTAACATATAAGAACCCTTCATATTCTGTTTATTTTATTAATGGTTTTTAGGTTTGAAATAGTGCTTGATAAAATAAATTTTCTATTTTTAAAACTGCACTTTTTTTTCTATAAAATTATCTACTCAGATAAAAATAGATCATTTATGTGACTACTATTTCAGTTTATTTTTTTCGTTTTGTAATATTTTTCTTGAACTACCTAGATTAAAATCGCTGTTGCTAAATTAAACCTCTTGGCGAAAAATGTTCGGTGTACTTCAACGCAACAATTTAAAAAATCACCCAGGAGGATCTATAAATAAAACTGATTTTAGTACAACATATATTAGCATCGTAAACTATATTAGCACTTTATCAATGTGTAAAAGAAATTTTAAATTAAAAATGACGTCAATTTTTGTGAGATGCATAATTTATTTTTATTTTTATTTTTAATTTTTTATTGTTCACGTTTAGATAAATGTATTTATATTCCTATTGGAAAAAAAATAAACTCGTGGTTTTTTTTTTTATTATTATTTATTTTTTTTTGGCAACAATTAAATTATTGATAAAATTTAAATGGTTAATTTTTTCCGATTATTAGCTTACAAAATTGCTATTTTATGCATAAAAATCACCAAAACAAAGTTTTTTTTCGGAATAAAAGGTAGCCAACTTTGTAAGTTAGGATATAAGCTATCTCCATTACAAATTTCATCGAAATCCGTCGAGCAGTTTTGGCGTGAAACTCAGTCAAATAAATTCACGGACATTCACATCTATATATATATAAATGAATGTTTTTCTCTATGTCCTTTATAAAATCGTAAACGGCTTGACCGATTTCGATAATTCTTTTTTTGTTTTTTTCCTTATAGGTCAGGGATGGTTTAGGGAAAAAAATTTGAAAAAATAAGAAATTTGAAAGAAGATATTAAATAAAAACTAAATTTTAACTTTAAAGTGAAAAAAAGAAAAATAGATTTGATGCCAAAATAAACAAAGATCACGTTCATTTATTTTTTTCCGGAAGTAAAATATTTTTTATTTCGCGTGATAAATAATAAAAATTAGAACAAAAATTAATATGCTATGAAAATATTCGCGTGTAAATAAATATTTTCATAGAGATACTTGGTATAGGGCAGTTCCTTGTTTTTAAACAAACATCTCAACTTTTATGAGTGGTTGGCAAAAAGGCTTGGGAAAAGCATAGCGATGGCGGATCACCAATATAGTATCAATGGTGGGCGGGGTGCGGGAAAGTCGAGCGCGCTTTTTTGCCAACCACCAGACGTCACGAGGAAATGCTCTATTAGCTTAAAATTTTTATTTAATTGAGTAGTACTTACTTTTCTTTTCTACAGTAAAACAAAATTCTTCGTCTTAATTGATACTTTATATGTAACTTATAAAGGTTCTTTTATGTTTTCACCTTGATTGTAAATAGCAATAATTTCGAATTTATTAGAATTTTTTATTTTGTATATATCATAAAAGTTTTTTTTTTTTTTTTTTTTTTTTTCGTATGGAACATGGAGTTAATTTGGCACCGAAGTACCTCGGACGTTTCTCGCCAAGGTAATTTGAAAATCGGAATCTTCTATCTTATCTCATGTGATGATCTTCAGCAAAGTGTTGTGCATGAGTATACGAAGGTTTCTGAGTTGGTAAGACCAATCTTTATTCAAACGCCTTTTTCGCGAAGTTTACGTAAAATTATGCCTCTAAAGCGACAAGCAACTGGCCGATCTACACCTCAAGTAATGAAGAAAAGAGCATTACGAGCCTCAGAATTAGACGAGCAACGAGCATTAAGGCTGGAAAATCTTAAAATGTATGACGCTGAGACCCGTTCGTCTGAATCATCTGAACAACGAGAAGTGAGGTTAGAAAATGATCGAATACGTACTACTCAGGCACATTCGTCTGAGACAACTGAAAGAAGGCTGCAAAATGTTCAAATAAGCACCGCTCGATCAAGACAAACACTGCACGCTGATTTAAATCTTAGTGCATTCCATTACCTATATACATAAAAATGAATGTTTGTCTGTATGTCCTTTATAAAATCGTAAACGGCTTAGCCGATTTCGATCATTCTTTTTTTGATTTTTTTTCCTTATAGGTGTAGATGGTTTAGGAAAAAAAATTTTGAAAAAATTCGCCCCCCGAGGTGGGGGGGGAGAGGGACAAAATGTGAATTCAAAAAATCCTTCATATCTCAAACAAAAAAACAGATATCCGTAAAATTTTTGCTTTAAAATATAGCTAATACAAATATCTAAAAACCAATTTCTGGAATTTTAAAAATTCAGCCCCCAGGTGGGGCAATAGAGGGGAAGGGGCAGCAGGGGCAAAAACAATTAGAAATACAGTTAGGCCTTTCAAAATTGGTACAGATAGGTTTCAATAGCCTGCAAGTCGAATGGGGATATTTTCGAAAGTGTAACGTTATTACGAGGGACGGGAGGGGGGGGCGGAGGAGCAAAAAAAAAATAGAGGTAGATCATTCAAAATTGGTACATAGAGGTTTTTTATATTTACAAATCGATTGCGGATATTTTCGAATTTGTAAAATTATTAGGATAGACGGGAGGGGGGGGGGGAAGGGGGAAAATAACAGAAATAAGAGCATTTTGGGATTTTTTTCCGAAGGCAGTGAGAACCCAATGCGACATTTTTCCTAATCAGATTTTGTTTAGCTTTTTTTTTTCACGCGATAAAAATTAATGCAATTTTGAGAATTCAGTAATTATAGTGATTCATTTTAAAATAGGGTCCAGCGAAGCGGGCGAAGCCTGCTAGTATATAATAAAAGAACATAAATAAGATTCGCAGTAAACAGATAGTACATGCATGTAAATCAAAAGTTTTTTTTTTTTCTTTTTTACTGTTGTTACCTTACACTAAAACAAAGAAATGTAGAAGCTATAAAGCTAATGTGTCGTGGTCATCAAAAAAATTCTTCTGTATATCATTTTATATACAAATGAAATATACCTATTAACATGCACCAAAACTTAATCATCACAGATTCTCACGATAAAGGTTTTACAAGTGCAATGCAGTTTTATCCAATAAAGGATAAAATATAGTCATCTGGAAAATCACAGAAATTGAGTATTAGCAGCATCGTTTGTCAGCTGATATACATCCAATTTAAATCAGCATAATTTTTCATAATATTCATCTCACATATCAAGTTTTATGAACTTACACATAATAAAAGCTGAGATATAGCTTTCTCATAAACAGAAAAAAACTGCAGTTGGTCGTCGTTGTAGACACAAAGCATTGTTTGTCACACGCATGAAAAATGCACGCAAGGAAACCATAGATAAAGTTTTTTTCTTTTTTCAATATATTGTTGTAGTTATGATATCAGTTTCAAGCGTTTCATAGGAATTCAAGTCTTTTATTATTATTTACAAATAATGTAACAATCTAATTGGGCTTATTTTTCTGTTACCTTACATAATACTTCATATAATTTGTTTACTAACGAATAAAATATATTCATTAATGTCGCACCTTTAACATGCTTAACATTAGTGATTTTTTTTTTTTTTTAAGTATTGCCTAAAACTACATAATGATATCAGTACAATATAAACTACATATAATCTGTCTTTATAGTATTCAAATGCATAGTAAGAGAAAGTCGTGTAACTGACACAACAGACTATTATTTTTTTAAATCAGATATAAATTGTTCAATTTTTTTTTTAAATATTAAGAAAAATAAAAATAAAACAGTAAGATCTACGAAATTGGAGATAATACAAAATTACATACTGAAAGAAATATACCTGTGGATCTAAAAATACCTTTAAAACTTACTTAATAAAAATAAATAAATAAAGTGTTAAATTAAAAAAACTCTTATACGAGGGTTGCTATTTATATTTCTCGCCTAAAAATGAAAAACAAATATTTATGATCGAAATTGGATTTATTGTTTTTCAAAATATCCTCCATGAAGACCCATACACTTCTGCATGTGTCTGAACCAATTTTCGAAGCGCTTTTTCCACTCCGATTGATGTAACTCTAAAACATGTGTTTTGAATGCATCAACCGCTTTTTTGGGTGCAAAAAATCGTTGACCACGCAATTTGTTTTTGATGTGCGGGAATTAAAAAAAACTCATTGGGTGCATAATCAGGGTGCTATACTGTGAATGACCCATCAATTTGATGTTTTGGCCACTCAAAAATTCCTTTGTTTCAGGTGATGTGTGAGAGTTTGCGTTGTCCTGATGAAGAGTGATTCGCCTCTTCTTCTGCTTTTTTCGAATTTCTCCGATGATTTCTGGCAAACAAATGGTCGTGTACTATTCAGAATTGACCATTCTGCAATGATCTAACGCCACTGTAGGTGGGCTAAGGTGAAATTAGTAATACCACGGATAACTTTCGTCCAGACTCCATTGCTTGCTGTATATTCGATGTTTAGTTTCACATATATTTATTGAATAAAAATGAATAAATCCGGTAAAAAAGATAACACATACTGCTGTGTGCCACAGTGTAACTCCAAAGGATCAAGAAATCCGGAATAAGCTTCCATTTATTTCCAGATGACAAATTTAAAAATTCAGTTGCTTCGGCTAATGGAAGTAAAGAATATTTGAAACTAATATTTGTTCAGTTTCGGTTAAACATCTACTTCCAATCGAACTTCGAATAAACTGAAATATTTTTTTCCCAAAGGCAATCGATTTTGCATGATTTAATGGCGAAGAAATTATAGCACGAATATTAAGCAGTAACAAAAATACAACAATAATAAATACACGTAGCTATTATATTTACTAACAACAAAAGTTGGAAAAGCGCCATCTACCGATCATTACAAACGCAGATTGTCAAATTAAGCGGGATCCAACGCGATTTTTTTTTTTTTTTTACAGCCAAATGTTCATGTAATATCTTATTGATGCTAGTCATACTAAAGCCGAAAGATGCCCCAATTTCACGGTATATTACACGGCGATCTTGCTTTATCTTTTCACGCACAGCATTGATATTTTCTGGCACAATAACTGATTTTGGACGACCTTCACTGAATTCTTCCTGGAGCGATCATCGACCACGATTGAATTCGCTATACCGGTTTTTTACAGCGCTGTTTGATGGTCCTTTATTTCTGTTTAAACAATTAAGTTCAACGACCCACTCTTGTCTTGATAATCCACGTCGAAAGTTATAAAAAATAATCACACGAAAATGTTCAGGAGTCAATTCAATATTTTGTCCGATATGAATTTTTCAATTTACTGTAAACAATACAAATCATGCTAAAATTTCAAAAAGTTCTGAAGAATGAGGTCTAGGCTAGGCGGTCGCCTAGCAACACGTACTCTTCCCAACACCAGAAATATAAATAGCAACCCTCGTATACATCAATGTACTGTAACTTACCATTAACTGCATTTCGAAGACTGGAGGTAAAATGAACGGTTTGAGTTTGGGTGTGCGGTATTTATAAGTGAATGAGCAAGAAAGAATTTCGAAACATTCCTCAAAATACGATTATGTGACTGTTGTGATTAAAATTAAAATTCTTTTCCAGACAATAGAATTCCGGTATTTTTTAATTTATAAAGCGATTACAATAAAAATGAATAATGAATATTTATAACTGATTACCGACATTAATCTTAATTATTATTTTTTTTTCCTTGCATGTGATTTCATTTTTGTGTCGTAAACCTTTAATCGAAATCTCATTGTATTCACTTTATCCGCGTTTGTAATGATCGATAGATGGCGCTTTTCCAACTTTTGTTATTAGTAAATCTGCATAATTGTGATGAATCGCCTTCTCTAGAGAACTAAGGATGCCAGATAAGAACGCCATTTTCGGAGAAAATTCTCAAAGTATTCACCAATATGTCCGACATCTCCAATAGATAAGACTGTTTATCTACTATGAGGTTCGAATGTACAGTTGGTAACAAAAGTCTCCGAACACTAGCAAAATTTCTTATATAAAAGAAGTGCACTTAATACAGTTTTGTTAAATAAATCCTTGTCGAAACATGTTCTTAGACTGACTAAGAACATGATTCGACAAGGATTTATTTAACAAAACTGTATTAAGCGTACTTTTTTTATATAGGAATTTTTGCTAGTGTTCGGAGACTTTTGTTACCGACTGTAGGGAGGAGTGGGGATGACTGGGACAGTAGCAAAATTGTTATGCTTTGCATGCACCAGAAACTTGACAATTTTTCTGATATATGGCAGTACTGAGGTCATTCATCAAGTGTAGTTTCAGAGTTGTGGTATCTATAGAAAGACAAATTTATTAAAGTGTATTTTTCTGCTGCCAAAGTAACTTTTACTGATTCAATTAAGTAGTAGTTAAGAAATTAACTATTTGCTTAAAGTTAATATAACTATTATATGATGAAAAGGCATAATCTTTTACTGTGTTTATATGATTTTCAAAAAAAATATTGACAATTGTTCATTAAATATATTTCCTGTTTTATATGATCATGTGGTGGTGGGGATGAATGGGACATTCCCCACTATGTGCTAATTTAAAATTGTACACAAGAATTATGTTAAAATAAATCGTAAATAGATTTTCAATATTTTTATAACCTGTAGTTCAGTAGTTATAACATGGAATTATAAAAATAGCATGTATTTAGATAAAAATAGATTAAAATTTTTCGGATTTTTTTTATAATAATTATGATTAAAAAAATTATAAGTTAGAATATTCAATGCAACTTAAATTAATAATATGAATAATTAAAAAAATAAACAAATAAACTAATAATAATTTTATTAAAATCACAATTTCAATCAAGCTAATTAAATAAATTCTGGTGATTATTAATGTAATACAGAATAGAATGCTCATTTTTTCCGATCAGTCGGAAACAAAAATTTATCTGGATAATTTGTACTCTATTATAATGATTTATATCTTTCTAGTGTCTTATTTATTTATTTATTTTTAGATTAAATCTTATTAGATTAAATTACCAAAGCCTAGAGCACTAGGAACTGTGCGAACCAAAGGACTTTTGCCTTTCGATGTTAGTTTGAGTCAATACATCAGTTTTTGTTAATTTCAGTAAATCCACAGTGTGTAATAAAATCACATAAACCAATTTAACTTTAAAAATTTATTTACTTTCCATTTTGTTTTCTTTTCTTTGTTAACTTCAGTCCTGTTCCATTCATCCCCGCATGTGGGGATAAATGGGACAATGCACATGCATGTAAAAAAAAATATTATTAATTAAAAACGATAACTTTTTATTAAAGTTAGTAGGTGTATTTGTAACTAATTACTGAAGCGTGCTTATGAGCAATGTTACAAAATTCTGAATTACATATGGTGAACGCTATTAATAAAAATAAAAACATGAAAAATGTCCCATTCATCCCCACTCTCCCCTATATTATTTTATGTGAACTACTTATTTTATATGAACATTTATTAATTTGAGGACTCTTAATAGACTTTGCAGACTATGTTAAGTTAGGTTTCCTCAAATAGACTGTGATCAACAATCGTGATGAACGGTGCAAAAATTGATCATTTCAAGTTCGTCGTCTGTGGGCGTGGGGTAAGTAATTATTCTTTAAATAATTAGATTAATGATCAGAGAAATTAATCATTAAAAAAATCAACGGAAAAGAATTTTTTTTTTAATAAACTGACTAGCTACATGCTGTTTTGTATGTAGCTAGTCATACATAGACATTTTGGTATAATCACCAGGGTAATAATAAAATTTAATTAATAAAATCAAGAAATAAAACTTATGATAAAGAAAGAAAGAAAGAAATAGTGAAGGAAAGGAAATAAAATTAAAAAAAAAAATCTTGAAGTACATTTTATAATTGCATATATCATTTCTTAATTGTATAAATATATGCCTAGATATGAATTATGAAGAGCAAAAAAAATAAAAATAAATGAATATCCAATGAAAGAAACAAAAATAAATAAAGAATAAAAAAGTTAAGTATAAACCAATTGTATTAACAGCAGGATATTCTTTTAAATAACGTGAATTGCTCTTCATAAGCATTTCTCTCTCAGTTTAAGAAGAAGCTGTAGCTAATGAAAATTAAAAAAAAAAAAAAAAAAAAGACAATATAGGAATAATTAGAAATAGATTATATATTTTATTTAAAGGTTTATAAGATCAATCTGGGATTTTGTGCGGATACTCCCTATACTAATCATTGGCTGAATCTCATAATTGAATGTAAATAAAACTACCATAACTACTTCTCTAGAATGGAAATCGTCTGAATCCATCATGGAACATAATTTTAATAAATAAAAAATTTTAATAATTTTTTTTTTTACTGAGTGAATTTGTATAGAAATAATTATAAGATGAAAAAAAATTTATATACCATGTTTTTAAATTTTCTGTTAAATCATAGCTATAGAACTACATTAGCACTTTATCAATGTGTTTTAATTTTTTAAAGTGATAATGACATCAATTTTTGTGAGGTGCATAATTTAACTTTTTACATTTTTTAACGTTCACGTTTAATTAAATGTACTTATTTTTATGTCGAAAGAAAATGAATTCGTATTTTTTTTTTTTTTCAATTAAATTATAGCTAATATTTTAATGGTTATTTTTAAAGCTATTAGGAGGTTATTATTTTCATATTTTAATTAATTAAAAGAAAACTAATCGAAAATTCGAAAATCGGGCTTCGAAGCATTGTGTTGTCATCGGGTTCTGAGCTACTGTGAAAGTTTCAAATGTCTAGCTAGTAGGGAAGTTAGTTAAAATTCGATTGCAAGATTTGTACCGGACAAACAAACATACAAACAAACAAGAATAGAAGTTAATAAAAGCATGGTAATATAAAAGAAAGATCATGTGCAGCATACTAATTTAATCAAATGAAGCTATTTTTGCTGTAATAGCTATTTTATTTATTGATTACGTTTATTCAATTTAATTGAAATAAAAGTATAAAGGTCATACAGTAATAAAGAATAAAAAATGGAACGATTGTTTTCACACTAATTTCCATAACTTTCTAGAATACCTTGAAACTAATACGGGTTTACTACAGCAAGTCTGCAATTTCAGATAATGTAAATAACGTTACAGATTTCTGTACAGGGACATACAGAAGAATTCGGATACGTTTCAATCTACAAGATGTGTGTCTTTACAACATATGTTTATATTGTATGCTACTACAAAATAAATAATAATAATAATAATAATAATAATAAATAATGTAATAAAAAATACAATAAAAAAACTTTCATATTATAACAAGAATTAATATAAAGTAAAATTGGGAGAGTTTGCACACAATTAAAAAAATCTGGAGGGACTCCACTCTACTTTCCGAACATTGAGTAATTAACAGTTTTGCAGATAAAGTAAAGAAAGAGGAGTTGTTAAACAAACAAAAGCGAGAAAACCATAATAGAGTGTTTAAGTATTTTTCTCGATATATTACACGATGTTTTATTTAACGCTACTGAACATTGAGCCCATAGATCATAATGATAAAGAATTTTTCGTGTTGTCCCTGTAAAAACCTATTCACCAAAATGCTTATAGTTAGTGCAACAGTGATTTATAATATTCACATAAATTTTCATCTTAATTGAATAAGGCGTTTAGATGCTATCGCACTTTTCAAAATTTGGTCCCATAGGCCATAATGATAAAGAATTTTTCTTTGTGTACCTGTAAAAAAAACTATACGTGCTAGATTCGCCAAAATCAATAGGGTTCGTACTATGGTGACTTACAATATATGTACTAACTTTCAGCTTATACGAACAAAGCGTTTAGATGCTAGCGTGTTCACTCACAGACATACACACACACATACATACACCATCGCAAAAATAGTGAAAAATAGGGACCTCGAAACGTTGAAACGCATAGAAACATCAAAATCTCAAATTCGGATTTTTGACATGATTACAATACTTTCCTCACTATAGTGTACGGAAAGTAAAAAGAGAGATATAAAAACCCCAAATATAAATTCTTGCTAAACTATTGCTGAATAATTTTGAATTCATCCCTATTCTAAAGGAAGTAACCGATATTTTCTCAAAATAAAGGAATTAATATCATTGATTAGAATTGTCAAAAGAAAATTTGAAGCTTATTAGAAATTATTGATTCTAATTCTTATTCAATAGCTATGCATAAAAAAACAAAAAAAATCTTAATAATTTATCATTAATTTTCTTATTCTTTTATTACGGAAATAATTTTAAAAAATCATAACTTAACTAATATAAAACTAAATATATGTGATTAGTTTTTGTTCTTATAATTAGTATCAGAATTCTAAAAGTTTCATATGTCTATATATATAATATGTTTTATATTCTTTATTATAAATATTGAAAATTTCCTAAAGTTTTACTTCAGTGAAAACAAAATCATTAGTTATTTTTACTTTCCGAACACTATAGTGAGGAAAGTATTGTAATCATGTCAAAAATCCGAATTCGAGATTTTGATGTTTCTATACGTTTTGAGGTCCCCTGAGTCCGTTTTCACTATTTTTACGATGATGTATGTATGTGTGTGTGTATGTGTGTATGTATGTGTGTATGTGTGTATGTCTGTGAGTGAACACGCTAGCGTCTAAACGCTTTGTTCGATTAACCTGAAAGTTGGTACGCATATTGTAAGTCACCATAGTACGAACCCTATAGATTTTGGTGAATCTAGCACTTATAGTTTTTTTACAGGGACACAAAGAAAAATTCTTTATCATTATGGCCTATGGGATCAAAATCTTAAAAGTGCGATAGCATCTAAACGCCTTATTCAATTGAGCAAACATTTTATACACATATTATAGATCACAAATACTCAATCTGTATAGATTTTGAAGAATCTAGCACTTATAGTTTTTTTACAGGGACACAAAGAAAAATTCTTTATCATTATGCCTAGGGGGCAAATTTTTAAAAATGTGATAGCGACTAAACGCCTTATTAATCCGAGCAAAAAATTTGTACACATGTTATAGATCACAGTTGAACTAACTGTATAGATTTTGGTGAATCTAGCACTTACAGTTTTTTTACAGGGACACAAAGAAAAATTCTTTATCATTATGGCCTATGGGACTAAATTTTTAAAAGTACGATAGCATCTAAACGCCTTATTGAATTCAGCTGAAAATTTATATGAGTATTATAAATCACTGTTGCACTAACTATAAGCATTTTGGTGAATCTAGCATTTATAGGTTTTTACAGGGACACAACGAAAATTTCTTTATCATTATGATCTATGGGCTCAAAGTTCAGTAGCGTTAAATAAAACAACGTGTAATAGATGGAGAAAAATACTCAAACACTCTATTATAGTTTCCTCTCTTTTGTTTGTTTAACAACTACTCTTTCTTTACTTTATCTAAAAAACTGTTAATTACTCAATGTTCGGAAAGTCGAGTGGAGTCACTCCAGATTTTTTAATTTACTATGAAAATAATGACAATTAAATCAGTTAATCTGGGGTGATAGATCGCCAAAATTTTTTTTTTTTCTCTCTTGTCTCACTATTATCGTTATTGTGTGTTCATGAAATAGAAAGTTCTAGATTAACGAAAAATAGATATTAATTAAATTAATTGCGGTTGAAAAGTTTTATCAGAAAAACTTACGGTAGAATAACAAACAATTTTATCTGATATAAGCCACACGCGTGAAACTATCTTATTTAGCAGAATATAAAGTAACTTATTTTGATGCTTGATTAAGTTTTGGAAAAACAGAAAAAATAAACATCAATGGATGCGCAATTTTCTTCCCAGATTTATTCATTTGTGGTTTAGCATTTAGTTTTATCATCGAATATTTTAATTCGTTTTATGTAATAATATTGGAAAAGAGTAAATGACATTTCTTTTTTTTTTTTTTTTTCGTATTGGTTGGATAAAGGAATGGCAAAAGAAGAAAATATTTCATTCGCAGCAATATTTCATAGCATTTTTTTTACACATTTGTAATTCCTTCTTCAGTATTTTTTTTTTTTTCTATGGTAAAAGAAATACTACTGATTTCTGTCACTCACACCACAAATGTTAAGTAAACTAAACACCGTTAAATATGCACCTTGTTAAAAAAACTAATTGATTATGTCGCACTGGTTGCGAGAACTTCCGGTTCGTCTGCTACTAGCTGTAAACAACCGTGATGATTGGTTGGAATTATTCACTTTTGTTCTTAACCGGAAGCTCAAAGGACCAGGATTGTCTACTAGAGAACATAGGCTTCGCCTACAAATACCGTGAATACAACTGGAAAGGGATATCACTGTTTCAGAACAATGAACAACAGCTTGTATCAGAGTCCCTCGTAGATAACTGCTCAGCACAATTGTCTGTTGACAAATAAACTGACTTCGGGAGAGACTGTTCACTTTTTATAGTCTCGGCAAAGGTTGACGAACTTCTGGTGTAATTCTATACAAAAATCAGTGGATCCTTCCAGAAAATTCCAGAACTCGGCTCCTATTTAACGTTGAGCTTGTAGGTTTGGTCAAATCTTTTTTACTATAAACTACCCTTTTTGGTCAAATTTCCAAATTCGTAGTTAAATCACCAGATTTGTCGCCAATGCTAATCTTTGTCAAAGTCAACAGTCTTTTTACTTCCATTATCCGACTGCCGTAGATAATCGAAGTATTATGTTCAGTTGAAAATTTTGATTTCTAATTTTTACCTGATTTACATGTTTTAAGGTCTCCTGAATCCAAAAAGAGTGGTTTATATTGCACAAGTGTGTATGTGTACGTATGCAAGGGGGAAATCGCTTGACTGTCATATCTTCAAATCAAATAACCCAGGTAGCACATAACGTTGTTATAGATTTGAAAATAAGCTTGAACAGTGAAAAATAAGTTATAACAACGATATGTGCTACCTGGGAAAAATAGAACGACGGAACATCAGAATTAACACAGGTCCGGTGTACAGATGATTTTTCCAAATTTTACTAAAATTTTGAAAACTTGAAGTAGGACATTGAACAACAAAAGCGGGTTTCCATTAAAGTTGCTAGATAAAGTCTCTTAAAGTCAGTATTTTGAAAACGGCTCTAATAATTTTCTTCAAATTTGCGACATAAATCGATTTTTAGCTATCTTTTCATATATGTGTTATTTGGCTACTACAGAAAAGTTTACAGCATTATTCTGATTAGGTCGGTTAGTTTTACATCGCGGAACCTGGTATTTTAAAAAACGGATCTATTGTTTTTTTTTTTTTTTTACTCGCTATTTATATTTTTACGATGTGTGTATAAATTTGCCCATATAGGAAAATTGTATGTCATTTTTATGTCTTCTGAACCCCACTACTTCCAAAAAAGAGTATATAATATTTTTAATAGTGGGTAAACTAAGTCGTGTAATTGTTATAGACCAGATTTTTTCTTTGTAACTCTAATGACCGTATTCACCATTAACTCCAACTCCAGGTTCAACGCAGAAATTTGAAAAGCGTCTTAAGGCAGGGTGCAGCTTTCCACAAAATTTGGCACGCTGTTTCTGCCACATAGCGTCGATGATTTTATATTATCTTTGATTGGTTATTTTCACCTAAAAATCTGAAAAAACTATACCGCTAGATGGCAGAAACAACGCGTCAAAATTTGCTGAAAATTTGCACCCCGCCTTTATGCACTTTTCAAATTTTCGTGTTCAACTGAGTGTTGAAGTTATTAATGAATAACAGCTTAAATGTACTTTTCCTGCAACAATACTTGTGATGCAGAACAGAAATTCAATCTTTGTCAACTATACGCAGTTTATTAAACATTTTTGTTTAACTTGGTTGTTGTGTTTAGAAAAAATCTTGCAGTCGATTCTTAATCGACTGATGAACCACCAATTCATCGAATCAATTGGTGCCTCAGAGTTATAAAAATCTGCATATATATGCATTACAATATTACAATACCTTTCTGTTCTAAAAAATGTTACTTCCACCACTGTTCATTTTGTGTGTCTGTGATCCTATCTTCTGCTCACGAACGAAAGACTTCTCTAAGTCGCGAGGTTGGTTCGTTGGTTGGGTTTAACGTCGCACTTGTACTGCACTATGGGTAAACCTCTGAGTCGCGCGAGGTACCAATGTTTACAGAATAATCCAAGAAACATGTTTATGTTGGTCTGAAATTTCTATCACCTTTATTAAAGAAGTTATCAATTAAAAATGTGTCGTTAATAAAGATACTCTGCCAAAATGCAAATAATTTTTCATACTCCTTCCCTCTTTTTTTTTTTTTTTTTTTTTTTTTTTTTTTCCCTAGTCTGTGATGTCATTCCAGTCACTAAAGAAAAAATAGAATGCCTTTCATGATGTTAAAAAAAAAAAAGTGAAAAGAATTAAAATAAAAAATTGAAAGATTGACAACCTTGACAGAAGAAAAAAAATTATAGTAATAGAGAAAGTGAATTTACAATGGTATATAAAAATCCTGATAAGCTACTTTTTAAAAGATTAAACACTTGAACTAAATGTGGAAGATGGAGTAGAGTAGAGTGAGTTTAACGTTGCACTATAGTAGCTACGCATTAGGCGATTGGCGACGGTCGGGATTTCACCCCTAAGGACGGTTTAGAGAGTTGCAATTTTGATGCTGTAGGTAAGGGAGGGTAAATATATGTATTAATAATTTTATATTCATCTTAAGACAGGGTTGGCAAGTTTTTGGAACTTATCGGTTTTATTCGGATTTAACCATGGTTTTAACCGTCCTGTCAAAAAGCCTTTTTTGACATAGTTTTTGACAACAAATGTCAAAAACCTAAGTTCCTGTACAAAAAACTTTTTTTAAATACTTTTGCGATAAATATTTATCTATAGTTTATTACATTTTCCTAATTTGTGGTTTTAGGTTCTTGAGTAAATTTTATGACAGTTTTAGATACTATAAACCACGTGTTCCATCAAAAATTTCTAAGTGTGATTTTTGTCCAATAAGCTTCTTTTAAAAAAGAAAATAATTTTTGTCTTCTATAAAATATAGAACAAAAACATATTAATAGCAATACATTAATAAAGTACTCGATGTACTAATTCTTTTAATTTAAAAAAAATATAAATATTTCAATTTTATACTGTTATTTTAGTGATTCGTTCCATTCTAGTTCTTTTTCTCTATATAGTCATGCAATAACAAAATACTAGTTATGAAATTCTGTATTATTTTTTTTCATAACTTAGAATGGATTTATACAAAATCAAAAAAGAACCTTTACAATCAACGTTGAATTGAATGGTGTAGATTTCAGATGCATTATGAGCTGAATAAATTCTATTGAATATTAAGGCTTTTTAAGGTGATGCACTAACACCTATTATCATTGACAACCAAGCATCATGTTATTCAATAGTGAACTTTGTAAGTAAAATTACCCATTACCTAAAATACATTTTTAATATTTAATTTTTAAGCTATAAAATTCATAAAATACATTCAGTCCATGTGCGTTATAGCTTTAAAATAAAATATTGAAAAATTCTGTTTCAGAAAACAGGTTCTAATTTAACAATTGTAAATTTTCAGATTGTGAAAGCTGATTTTTTTTTTTTTTTTTTTTTTTTTTTTTTCACAAGCACTTACAGTCGGTAACAAAAGTATCCGAACACTAGCAAAAATTCGTATATAAAGAAACAAGAAAGAAAAATCATGCAGAACGCATTGATTAGTAACCCTTTCCAACTGTACGTAATTGTTGTATCGAATAACTTTTAATATTCTATGCCTACGTTATCACACAACAGACAGAAGGACTGAAAAATATACAGATAGACTAATTGATTTTAAAATCACTCTTAGGCATTTTGGAAAGTGTTAAAAAGGCTTAACGAAAAAAAAATGCAGCTATTAGATTATAATTACAGCTTTTGATATCTCTGAATATTTTAGTGTAGCCCTGTAAATCAGAAAGTTAATCATATCATATTCTATACAAAACATTATTTTAGAATATTAACAATACATTTCAATATTTTTATTAATTTTACAGCAGAAAGATTTTTAAATATAACTTTCTAAAAATTCTGTCCTAAAACGTAATGCATTGGCATTTTTTTTGTTGTTGTTGTCCCTGTAAACAAACTAGTTATACAGGACCAATTAATGTCATTTTAAATGGGGAACATTCTATAGGGAAAATATTTATAAAAATAACACAATGCTTTCGAATGCGTTTGGGCGTCCGTGTACACAAACCAAAACATATTCTTTTCATTTTCAATATGGAACATCCGATAGTGAACTTCAATAAAATATATCAGTTTTGAGAAATTCCATAAATATTTACAGGAGTCAGAGCGCGGAGGACAGACAGACAGACAGACAGATGGACAGATACACAAACTGAAATCATATTCACACTTAAAAATGTTAGAAAGTGTTAAAAACGCTTCATGTAAACGGAAGTACAATTCTAGCAATTTTTTATTAATAGCTCTTAATATAAATGGATATTTTTGTGTCACCCTGTAAATCTAATTCTAATCATGCTATATTCTATGCAAAGCATTTGTTTGCGCATATAAATAACATATTTCAATTTCCTAAAGCTTTGTGGAAAGTAAAGTTATTAAAATTTGATTTATAGAAATATCTGTCATAGAACGCAATGCTTTGGAATACTTCTAAGTGTCTCTGTACATAAATCGGTGGTGGTATTTCCTCCATTTTATACAGGAAACATAAAATAGTGAACTTGAATAACATATTTCAATTTCATTCAGATATGTCTACAGTAAAGGTATGAAAGTATGGTTTATAGAAATACCTCTCATAGAACACAATGCATTGAAATATTTTCGGGTGTCCCTGTACACAAACCAGTAGATGTATAAACTCTATTTTCAATAGGGAACGTCCTATAGTGAACTCGAATAACATATATCAGTTTCAAGAAATTCCATAAATATTTACGGGAGTTAGAGCGCGGACAGACAGACGGACAGACAGACAGACAGTCAGACAAACCGAAATCATAAACACTTTTCAACCTTATTGGAAAGTGTTAATATGTTAGAAAGTGTTAAAAACGCTTAACGTAAACGAAAGTACAATTCTAGCAATTTTTTATTAATAGCTCTTAATATAACAGGATATTTTTGCGCCACCCTGTAAATTTAATGCTAATCATGATATATGCTATGCAAAGCATTCTTTTGCGCATATAAATAACATATTTTAATTTTCTAAAACTTTGTGGAAAGTAAAGTTATTAAAATTTGATTTATAGAAATATCTCTCATAGAACACAATGCTTTGGAATAATTTTGAGTGTCCCTGTACATAAACCGATGATGGTATTTCCTCCATTTTATACAGGAAGCATCCAATAGTGAACTTGAATAACATATTTTAATTTCATTCAGATATGTCAACAGTAAAAGTATGAAAATATGGTTTATAGAAATACCTCTCGTAGAACACAATGCTTTGAAATACTTTCGAGTGTCCCTGTACACAAACCAGTAGAGGTATAAACTCTATTTTCAATAGGGAACGTCCTATAGTGAACTCGAATAACATATATCAGTTTCAAGAAATTCCATAAATATTTACGGGAGTTAGAGCGCGGACAGACAGACGGACAGACAGACAGACAGTCAGACAAACCGAAATCATAAACACTTTTCAACCTTATTGGAAAGTGTTAATATGTTAGAAAGTGTTAAAAACGCTTAACGTAAACGAAATAACAATTCTAGCAATTTTTTATTAATAGCTCTTAATAGAACTGGATATTTTTGTGCCACCCTGTAAATCTAATGCTAATTATGCTATATTCTGTGCAGAGCATTCTTTTGTGCATATAAATAACATATTTCAATTTCCAAAAACTTCGTTGAAAGTTAAGTTATTAAAATTTGATTTATAGAAATATCTCTCCTAGAACGCAATGCTTTGGAATACTTTTGAGTGTCCCTGTACATAAACCGATGGTGGAATTTCCTCCATTTTATACAGAAACATCCAATAGGGAACTTGAATAACATATTTCAATTTCATTCTGATATGTCTACAGTGATGGTATGAAAATATGGCTTATAGAAATACCTCTCATAGAACACAATGCTTTGAAATACTTTCGGGTGTCCCTGTACACAATCAGTAGAGGTATAAGCTCTATTTTTAATAGGTAACGTCCGATAGTGAAGTTGAATAACATATTTCAATTTCATTAATATATGTCTACAGTAAAGGTTTGAAAATAGGGTTTATAGAAATACCTCTAATAGAATACAATGCTTTGAAATATTTTCGGGTGTCCCTGTACACAAACCAGTAGAGGTATAAACTCCATTTTCAATAGGGAATGTCCAATAGTAAACTTGAATAACATATATCGGTTTCAAGAAATTCCATAAATATTTACGGGAGTTAGAGCGCGGCAGACAGACGGACAGATAGACAGACGGACAGACGGACAGACAGACAAACCGAAGTCATAAACACTTTTCAACCTTGTTGGAAAGTGTTAAAAAGTAGAGTTAATGCTGTTTTGTTAAATAAATCCTTGTCGAATCATGTTCTTAGACTGACTAAGAAGAGGATTCGACAAGGATTTATTTCACAAAACAGTATTAACTCTACCTTTTTTATATAGGAATTTTTGCTAGTGTTCGGATACTTTTGTTACCGACTGTGCATCAAACAATTCATCGTCAACTAGTAACAAAAATTTAAAAGGTCTCTAAGGGCGTCATACTAAAGCTGTAATGCAAAATGGTCTAGATATTACGAATTTCTCTCTGTTCTAAAATAAAAATACTGATTTTTAGCATAATATTTCATTTACTTAAAAAAAAAAATGTAGTATTAAATATTATGTTTTTTAATTTGACATTGAATATGGTGATTTCTATAATATTGTTCTGCTTTTAACTTGTGTTATGCACGATTACTATTACTATTCAGTGAAAGACAACGCCGCGAGCAGGCAGGTAGAACCCTTCAGTGGTTTATAAGCGACGCGAGTCGGGGAAGGAGCGGATCCTTCCTCTGGGGTTGATCAGCGGAGCGAGTAGAGAATAGAGCGCTCTCTCTAGCACTATACAAGAAAAAAAAAAACTTAGACTAAATGGAGCTGCCACTTTTATAATTAACTAGCAGGCTTTTCCCGCTTCGCTGGTCAATATATTGAAATGAAACCTCAAAACACCATATCATTAATAATAATAAAATAATCGTAAAATAATAATAATAATAATAATAATAATAATAATAATAATAAATATCATTGAAATCAGTCATAATATAAGTTTAAGTTCCCGCTATTTTCTGTAGAGGTATTTCCGCACGCCACAGTCGATTTTGGAGTACCAATGCAGTCTCTTACCTGCTTTTTACTCTCTGCTTTTTTTTTTTTTGTTTGTTTGTTTGTTTATATTTTTATAGACTGCTTGGCTTAATGTGGCTGTCCCAAAAAAAAAGTTCCTTGGCGAAAAATGTCTTATCTGCTGATAAACCGCGGAAGGAAGATCCATGGCGTCATCTGCGCATGAGTGAAAATGACTGATCCATTTATAAAATAGGAATATCCGTAGCAGAAAACGAAGAGTATCAATGATTCCGCACATAGCAGACGATTCCCGTCTGTCTTCTTTGCTGTGTCTCCTTGCGCGTTAGTGGAATCGTCCTGGCACTTTGCCAACCGGGAATCAATCCGACGCGGTCAAACTGCATTTTAGCATCAAAAGTTAAAAAAGTACCCAGGATTATCAATAAATAAAGCTCTTTAATATACATCTGAATTAGCTTTAATTTTGATAATGACGTCATTTAATATTTAATATTTTTTTTTATTTATTTATTTGTTTATTTTTTTTTTATGGAAATATATTATGAAAATTATTATGAAATTATATTTAATTTTTGTCGAAAAATAAAGTAACTCGTAATCATTTTTGAAAACAATAAAAAATTAAAATAAATGATTTTAAAATCTTTATTATAGAAAAAATATCTGCATTATATAGAAGATATAATATACACAATGTTTTGCTTCCTCCCCTCCCCTTGGGGACTAAATTTCTAAAATTCGAAAAATTGGTTTTTAGGTATTTGTGTTAGCTTTGTTTTAAAGCAAACAAATTACGGATATATCTGTTTTTTAGTTTGGGATATGAAGGATTTTGTGAAATCACGTTTTGCCCTCCCTCCCCCCCCCCCCCCCTTCGGGGCAAATTTTGTAAAATCGCTTCTACGGAACAGAAGGAATATTGTCACAAAATTTCAAGCTTCTAGGACCAGGGGTTTGGGCTAGGCGATGATGAATCACTCACTCAGGACAAACGATTTTATATGTAAAGATGAAATGGTAGATATTCTCATTGTTCAGTGAGAAATAAAATACAAAAGAGATGGTAAACAAATCGTGAATTCTGTTGGAATATTAAGGCTTTTTAAGGTGATGTCTTCCCTCCTCCCAATACTCTCAACTTCCCGTTTAAATTTAGTACCTACATTTACAAAAATTCAAGACTTTTATTAAACTTTAAAATTCATTCCAAATTATTTAGCAATTTTCACTCACAACACTCTTTCAAACTTACTTATCTCGATCAAATTTTTTAAGAGGCAACCTCAAATGAGTTTCAAAATACAATTTTGAATTTTCTATAATTATTTGTTTTAAGCCATGCAGATAACACGTACATGCATACAGATCAACCACTAAAAATTTGACTTCCGTATTCAAGTGACCTCAAAACGCAATATTATACAAAACACCAGAACGGAAAATTAAACTTAAGAAATACTTTATCTACAGTATAAGAAATTAATTTTCATCTCTAGACAGTTCTCATCGTATAATGCACTTCTATCAATTACTTCAATAGAAAAAAATTATTTCGCTTACTTTTGAGTAGCCCTGTATATTGTCTATAACTTAAATACGTACATCACTGTGTATAAAAAATTTAGTTTTGTATGAAAAACATTTACACAGTTAGAAATGCACTTTTAATATTTTTCAAGCACAACCCAAATATAACCAAATTCTTTTGGGCGACCTGTAATCAAATGATCAATGTTTCCCTACCATATTTTACACAAAACATGCATATAATAAATTCATGCTCATTTCTTTTTTTTTTTTTTTTTTAGTGCAGCTTATACATGTTAAACTGTGCCTACCAAAAATTTCTCCCATATACGTCATGTATTTGAATTACTTCGATACCCCTGTACATGAATCATTTTCTTGGTCTTAACGAAATGTTTGGAGTAGCATATCTATATGATCAGATTTAGAATACCAACTTTGAATACCTTCCTGCTGTTTGTTCTTGAAATGTGCTGATAACATACACACAGACCAACCGCTTAAAACCTCTTTTAAGTTGATTTTTTTAGAAATCGACCTCTTACAATCACTTCATTTATCTATATATATACATATCTATATATAATAGAAATTTCGTCATCACGATAACTTCCGAAATAATACTTCAAATCCAACGAAATTTAGACAGTGAACTTATATTATAAATTTCTAGGATGAGTTCGTGAACCAAGTAGCTCAGCCATTTTGTTTTCAAAGTGGCGGCCACTTGAAAACTTCCAATCCACTTTGTGAAAAAAAAATATTTAATGCTGGATTTGCTTGAATTTTGATGTACGGATAAAAGATATAAGGATTTCAACGAAATTTTTCAATGACCTTTATTCCCCATTTTCAACAAAATGGCTGATACCTTAAATTAAGAGGGGCCACTTGAAATCAGGCTACTATATGAAAATTTATCATCCCGATAATTTTCTAAATACTGAATGAATTCCAACAAAAATTAAACAGTGTACTTACCATTCAAATATCTTTGATAAGTTTGCTGAGCATCTTACTCCGCCCTTTTGTTTCCAAGTACTGGCCATTTGAAAATGTGCCGTCACCATAACTTTTGAAAAACTAAACTGATTCAAACGAAAGTTGGGTAGTGAACTTACGGTTTAAATACCATGGATAAATTCGCTAGGCAGCTTGCTCCGTCATTTCTTTCCAAGTGGCGGCAACTTGAATTTTTGTTATTACGATAACTTTTGTAATACTGAACCAATTCGAATCAAATTTGTGCATTGAACTTATCATTCAAATATTTTAGATAAGTTTTCTGGGCATCTCACTCCGCCCTGTTGTTTCCAAGTGGTAGCCCCTTGAAATCACTGTGCCACTTGGAAATTTCTTTTCACGATAAATTTGAAATACTGCATTAATTCGAACCAATGTTGGAGAGTGAACTTATACTTCAGATATCTTGGATGACCTCGATGAGCAACTTTCTTCGTCATTCTGTTTCCAAGTGGCGGCCACTTGAAAATTTATCATCACAATAACTTTTGAAATTCTTAATCAATTTGAATTAAAGTGGGACAGTGGACTTATCATTCAAATATCTCAAATGATTTTGTTGGACAAGTTATTCCGAAATTTTGCTTCCAAGTTGTGATTATTTGAACACTGCCACTTGAAAATTTGTTATCACGATAACTTTTGAAATACTGAATTTATTCGAACCATAGTTAGGCAATGGGCTTATCTTACATATATCTTGGATTAGTTAGAAATGTATCTGATATGTTTGTTTGCCATCTTTATCCATCAATTTGTTTCCAAGTGTCAACCACCTAAAAATTTCAAATTCATTTAAGAAAGGTATTTATGAACCGATTTGCTTAAAACTTTACATGTGCATTTTCTTCATCAATATTTCCACCAAGTCCATTAATAGCCGCTCTTTTGCTAAGAAAAAAAAAGAAATCCACATACCCTTCCAAATGATCCGTAAGGACTTGTTTCAGGTTCAGAGGACCTCACACGTGTAAATATAAGAAAATCTCAATCTTGAAATTTTGACCCCCAAAACAATACTTTCTCTATCATATTTACCTATGGTTAAAAAAAAAAAAAAAAAAAAAAAAAAAAAAAAAAACTAAAAAGTTGAAAAGTTGAAAATGGGAGAGTGGGATATTTTGATTAAAATTAGAATAGTTTCAGTTTGAATATAGAAGCTTGTAAAGTTATTTTAAATAAGGTTTGTCAGTGAAATTAAAAAAAAAAAAAAAAAAAAAAAATGAAATTTCAGCAGTGATATGATTTATCTTTGTAATTTACGAAAGAAGAAAAAAAGTATGTCACTTTTAGCAAAAATTAAAAAAGCAGACTTACAGATTCTTCACAACCGAGCTTGAGTAGATTGTAAAATGTATTCTGAAATGTTGTTACTTAGATACGACGTTAGAAATATAAACTATGTTAGAAACGATTGTAGAAAAATAGAAAGAAGCCCAAACATATGATTATAGAAAAACTACATTTAATCAAATAATGGAGAAAAAATAACGACAATAACGATAATACATTAAGAAATGATAATGAAGTGGTTTAACAATTTTACAAAAATAGTCAAAACCACCCAAAATAATAATAATTTTTATTATTATCATTATTATTAATAAAACCAATAATAATAAAGGAAAAAATAAGAAGTATATAATTCTAATTAGGTATTGCTTAGGCACTACAGTAGGTAGAGATGTGAGCGGGGTAAAAACCCGGGTTTAAACCAAGGAATAAACCTGGTTTTTGGGGAAGGGAATTTTGAAAGTTTCCACAAGTTGCGAATTTATCTTTTTTTTTCTTTCTTTCTTAGATTAAATATGTTCTAAGGCATTTCAAAATGTTATCTCACATTTAGATGTTTTTTTATGGTCTTCCAATTTTTAAATAGTGCTTTTAACGTCTATAAATTTATAAAAGTACAAGTTTCAAATTTCATTAATTAATAGACTTATTCTCTGTTATTGCCGTATATTTATATTTTAGTTCTGACTGTATACACCTTCAGTTCAATATAACACTTTTATATATTTTTTTAGTCGCAATTGCATGTTTCAGATGTATATCTTTAACATTTTATTTCAAAAATAAAACAAAAATGCTTCAAAATATTCTGCATTTACTAAAACAGTCAATAATATTACACTGGGAAATATTATGTCAATTATAATTTCTACAATATTAATATGCAAAAAGTAAATGAAGAAAGAAATAACAGCCAAATTATTAATTATTAGCTATTGAATATTTTTTATGTATTGATTTAATGCATTAAAAAATTATTGCTTGAATTCTTAATAACCGAAGAACTCATGTTCGATTTTGTTCACCGTGCTCTTTGAGTGATTATAACAAAATTTCATGTTTAGCTCTATAAAATGAGCCTTCAATATGCTATAATGAAACCTTATTTGTAATTTTATTCTGCAAGATTACATTTTTTACAATTTTACAAAAAGAGGACCCTAGTCGAAAAGTTCGGAAGAACTTTATTTTCACACTAAATTTAGATTCACAAAATTATGTGTAGAATTTTTCACAATTTCACAAAAACAGGACCCTGACTGAAAAGTGGACAGACCTCTGCAGACAACTAATAAGAAAATTGCTTATCATTGGAAGATCTCCAGGACATTCTTGATGTAAAAATTCTATTAGCAAAAACCTGGATGATGGTAGATATATTTACAATGGTTATTTAATAATAATATTATAGTTTTAAAAAATTAAAGAACATGCTTTTATAGAAATGTGAACTAAAAAGCATAAAATATCTATCTTAGTATTAAAATTCAGGGTAAGAATATATCGTGTGAGTGACACACCATAATATTCACATACATTTAAATCTTTAATTAAAATAACTTAGAATTAAACAAAAGCCATTTTTAAAAAATCTCCCCTGACGGGGATCGAACGCTAGACCTCTGGGTTCATAGCGCTGAATTTTACTTCAACGCCACGGTGCTCACGTAGAGAAAGTAATTTTTTTACAATATAGATTTTTTGTTTGCTCCCAGAGCAGTTACAAACATATATACATACAGGTGAAGCAAATAAAAGCGTGTTAAAAATAGATAAAAGAATTAACAAAATTCTCCTACTCCTAGATAATGTTTCTGCTTATCCAATAATTAATGTCCTGAAAATTTTTAGACTTAAATTTCTAACACGGAAATCTACATCTCAGTTTCCAACCTATGGATAAAGGAGTAATAAGAATCTTAAATTCATATTTCATTAAATAGCTGAGTTAGATAAAAAAGAGAGAAATAATCACTGTTGAAAATTTAGACATATTAGAAGCCATACACTTGCTAAATTATATCTAGGAGAGTGCTACTCCACAAATAACTGTTGAAATAAGTTTTTTTTTAAATATCAGTTTGAAGCTCTTAGAATTAAAAAACAGCAAATAATATCAAGAAACATGTGCTAAAGTGTTTTTATTGTTTAATGATTTAGAAATTAATGAAATGGAATTCCGAGACACTGTTACAGTTGATTAAAAATTAAATAACACCAGAAATTCAATGTGAAGACTTATTCATCACTGAAGTCAAGAGTTCTGGAAAAAGCATCATTATATACAGAAACTGAAAAGAATAATGAGAAAGAAGTATTTGAACCCCCACCCCCACCCCATTCACTTCATATGATGTGTAGTAGGTAGGTAAAGTTCAAATTTTCTTCGAATCAAAAGATGTTAATGATAGTATTTTTTGTGCCCTGAGTATTGTATGTCTGATAATTATGAATGAACAGAAAAGACTAGTATATTATGGCCATAACAAAACTTTCTTCCATATTTTTCTATATAAATTATCCCAGTGCAAATTATTTTCAATGATGAGCACAAATGATTTTCGCCTCAGGAAAGTTCAACGTTAAATGTCGAAAGAAAACCGGTTTTGTTCCTTACAGGCAGTGTTAGAAATTGAAATGTGAATGTCAGTTGTCAGTAGCATTTAACTATTTTTTCTTACTTGCTACTCTTGTCTATTCAGGCATCTGTATATATATATAACTAGCTGACCCGTCCTACTTCGCACGGATGAACAAATTTAAGTTAACGATGAATTGATATGCAAAAAATAAAAAATATATCAGTTTATATGTTATATGCAGGCAATATTATCAACTGAAAAGTCAAAATATAATTTTACAATTATTTTTTTCAATCAGTTGTTAAATGTTGGTAATTTTTACTGTATGTTATTTATTTATTTATTTCATAAAAAGAAGCATGTCTTTACTCATGAATAAAAAATATTGAAAAATAAACCTATAACATGAATATGTGTTTGATAAAGTTGACGTCATAATTGCTTTAATTATTATTTATTTGTTCTTATAATATTAATTTCTATTAAACACAGAGCTTATGTGTTTTTAATTTTCTTAAATTTAACATCCGCAAAGTAATCTGGTTATTGTTTTAGTAATGGTTCTCCATTAGTGATCGTTAATATTTTTTGTGATTTTGGCGGTGAATTAAAAAGGTTATCGCAAATACATAAAGTCCTTCGAGTGAAACGTCCTATAGCTATTGCGTTGCCAAATTTTAAATATCGCCAAAGAAGCCCTATACAAAAGTAGATTTCTAACGCGAATGCATATTTAATTTATTTTAAATGAACCGTGTTTCCAATCAACATAATGAAACTTGCAAAATCAAATGTCATTTGCAATTCCCTAGAGACTGTATATTGCGTACTTGCTTTCGGAAAAGATTTTATATCAATCATCCTTGGCGGAAAAAAAAAAAAAAAAAAAATGATAGCCAAGTTATCTCGCAAATATATTTAATTTTTTCCATAACTGATGGTTTTTAATAATGTATATTAAGGGAAAAATCAATAATATGAAACAATATTCGTATAATATATACTATTACAAAATCTGGTGTGAAACAATTACACGACTTCC
Organism: Salticus scenicus; assembly: GCA_963930645.1. NCBI lineage: Eukaryota > Metazoa > Arthropoda > Arachnida > Araneae > Salticidae > Salticus > Salticus scenicus. The sequence continues at coordinate 143,058,724 of OZ005650.1, read as the reverse complement.
ATTACCCACTATTAAACGTATTATATACATTTCTTGGAGATATTAAGTACATGCATTTTTTTTTTTTTAGATTTTCCAGTAAAAGAAACTTGATACACGTATAAAGACACCTACAACAAAGTTTACATAGTGAGTTAAAAAATAAGGGGAAAAAATAGATAGTTATTTTTTTAAACACGAATTACCGAGATCTAAAACTGAACTTCCTAATCAGGATGACCGTTAGTATTCCTGTAATATGCACGTAATACTTGAGAAAGGTTATCTAAATTGAATTAATGAAACAATTTTCAAGAAAATCGTTAGAGCCGTTTTTGAGATACCAACTTTTACCAAAACTTGGCATACTCAATTATTGACCGGAAAACAATAATTACATACAAAAGGATATTTAGTATTAAGTTAACATGGCGAGTTTGAAAAAAATTCGTACAGCCGTTTTTAAAGGAAGGCACTTATGAGATCTGAAATTGAGCTGTTTATAGAGGACGCCTATCAATTTTCCTGAACTAACCAATTATATCATTCGAAAGGACATCTAATAGATTGTTTATATAGCAACTTTGAAGAAAATCGTTAGGGCTGTTTATGAGGTACGGGCTTACAGTCCCATTTCCAATTTTCGATGACCCAGTTCCGGTTTTTCAATTTTCACCAAAATTTGGAAAATTCATCTGTACATCAGACCTGAATCAATTGTGAAGATTTGTAGTTCTATCTTTATTAATTTTGGAGATATGACACCCGGAAAATTTCACACATTCGTACACACACACACACACACTGACCAATTGCCAAAAACTACTTTTTTGGACTCAGGAGGCCTTAAAACATATAAATCAGGTGAAACTCTATATCAAATTTTTGGACCGAATACAATACTTCCACTACCTACGGTAGTACGGTAATTGAAGTAAAAACATAGATCTCGTATTTAATACGAAAATATACAGATTTTCGTATTACGTTTTCGATCTCGAAATACAAAAATCGCCAAGGACGACCGATATCAAATCTATCCTTTGGTTTCAATTAAAATATTGAAAATTTGAATTAAAAATATATTTTACCAAAATTTATTATAGCCTCTAGCACTTAGAGACAGTGTAACTTTTGATTAGTATAAAAAAAGAAAGAAATAGAAATCGGCTTTTTAGTTCTAGCAATCGTTCTCTACATATAAACCTTTCCTCTTTATATATTAGTATAGAGCATAGATAGATTAAATAGGTTTCTAATCAACATAATGTAACTCAAATAATTAAATGCTATTTGCATGCAGTAATGGTTGTATGCGCTATGTATATTGAGCTACTTGTCATAACTGTTAGTTGCTAAAAATAGTCGTCAAATAAATTTAAACTTCTCAATTATTCTTTTAACAAATGCATAATGAAATGCAGACGATATTTTTTTAATTCACTTTTTATATTATTATTCGCGAGAAAATATATTTTATTATATGTCGAAAAATGAATTAACCCGTAAATTTTTTGGGCAACAATTATAAAATAAATAATTTAATAAAAGTTTAGAAGTAACGCTTAGATCATTACATTATATCATATCATATCAAATTATATCATTAGAAAAATAAATACTTTAAATTTATAATGACGTCAGATTTAACGTGTAAGTTTAACATTTTGCAAAGCTTTATATGAATTTCAATTTAATTCACGTGCAAATATATTTCTTTTCTTTTCATGTCAAGATATTTTAAAAACAAAATGTAAATGTTTCTTTTATGTTGGCAACAGCTAATTTTTTTAATATTTCATTATTTCCATTTCTATTATGGCTTTTATGGGAATTTTAATTAAAATGCTCAGATTTTAAACTAAAATTTATTTTATCAAAATTAAATATAGCCTATAACAATCAGGGATAGTGTAGCTTTTGGTCAGTGAAAGAATTTTTTAAATCGGTTCAGTAGTTTCAGAGATTACCCTCCACAAACATACAATTTTTTGCGCTTTATATAATGATATAGATTGTTTGTTGGGATCATAACATGATAAAGCTTTAAAAGTTTTTTATTTATTTAAATAATAAATACATACACAAAAGTGAAAAAATAAATACATTTATACTTTTAAAAAATTAAATAATTAAAAATTGAAAGCTTAGAACAAACAGTAGAAAGAAATTTTTAATTAATTTACTGGTGAACTGATTTTTAAAATATGTCAAAGACTATGTATTACATCATCAAGCAAAATGAGAACTACCAGAAAATATTCATTTAAACTATTTACGAGATATTTATTTATACTTTCAAGTTTCACTCGCAAAAATTTATTTATTTTAAATTAATTAGCATTTCAGAAATTATCACGAAGGCAAATTTCTGATTGTATACAAACTAAATGATAGCAATAGGTAAAAAAGTTTAAAAAAAAAAAAAATGAAATTTTTTATGAATTTGAAAAACTTTTCTGCAAACAGCATTTATATATTTTTGTACTTGCTGTTTTTTTTTTTTTTTTTTTTTTTTTTTTTTTTTTAAAGCCTTTGTATATGTGTTAAAACTGATAACGTAAGACTTTTTTTAGATGATAAAACGAGCATTTTGTAAATCATAAAGAAAAAATTTATTATTACAAAATTGATTTTTTTTTTTAATCTCTTGCCAAAAGTTAGGAATAAAAAATAAAAATAACACCTGAGTGTGATTTTATGGTCGCCAAACTTAAATTTCTAGATGCAAAATATGCCAAATGACTGCTGATTTCCAACCCTGCTTACATGCAGCATCTTCGAAAATACACCCCCCTCCCTTTTTTTTTTTTTTTTTTTTTTTTTTTTAACTTTATTTCAGATCTACAGCTGAACTATTTGCTTTTTCAGTAGGGAGCAGTGATAATTTCTTTAAAAAAAAATCCCCATATTAAAAATTTTGAAAGAGATACTATATAATTTCATAACTTTTGGTTTTAATTTATTTTTATTTTTTTATAAATTTCTGGTTAAAAGATTATTAAAATGTCCTTGATAACATAATTATAATTTTATTTTTATAACCAATAATATATTGTAGATATTTTAGTTTAAAAAAAAAAAAAAAAAAAAAAAAAAAAGGTAATTATTTTAGTTAAAAAAACATGTTAAACTATTAAAATATTACTAGTGGCTTGTAAATAATAAGTAATCAATAAAATTAAATAGTGCAAAGAAGGAAAAAGCCACCCAAGTTCATTCAGCTAATAAATCATTTAAAAATTATGTATATAATCAAGGCTCAGTATATTATATACCTATTATATTTAAATTATTATTTCTTCTTTCTTTTCAGCTATTGTTTTATGTTGTCTGTTTAAATCACTGGCAAAATGTCGAAGATAATACCTAAGTAAGCTAGATTTTACCTTGTTTTTATTAACTTCTATTCTTGTTTGTTTGTTATATAAAAAGTTTTTTTTTTTTTTTATCTTATAATTATTTAATTAAATATGATTTAAAATGATTATGTGATTTTATGTTTTTATATAATTTAATAAACTTAATCAGAAGTAAAAATCAAGTGCAGATTTATCACCCTTACTTAGAAACAAAGTGAGATTTCTGAAAAGAAAGCAAAAACCAAAAAATAAAATAAAATAAAATACTCTAGGAAAAATAATTTTCTGAATTATTATAAATTGCTAAAATAATAACACCTATTTTCAAGCTCATTGGTATAATTTAAGTTTTATCAAATGTAATTGCTTAATGTATAACTTTTATTCACTGCCCTAGTACTGAAATAAAAATTATTGCACTGCCAATTGACAGTATTTAGTTTTTTTTTTTTTTTTTTTTTTTTTGTATGTGTGTGTGTTTTAAAGCTGAATCCTGAATTACCGATTATTTGCCCAAAAAATGACAAATATTTCACTCTCTTTTATTTTTTATTTATTTTATTTTGTTTTGTTTTTGTTTCATTGTTGAAATGTACTGTATTTTTGGGGCTGATTAAAGAAATAAATGTGTGATTTTCTCATGCAAATTGAACAGTTTTAAAATTTATTTGATTTTTTTTTTTTTTTAACTTGCTGTTTCTTATGAGGGTCTTATTTAAATTTTTTGTTTTGTAAAAAGCGTTCAGACTAAATATTTTTCTAAATTGACTCCAGAAAAGTGCTCAAGTTTCTCTTAATATTAAAATCTTTATGTTAGAAAATGCAAAAACAAACAGATTCTTTTATTTGAAACTTTTTTAAAGCAGTTCAATTTTACCTTGAGCTTTTTATGTTTCTTTTATTCATAATATTACAGGTAGCCACTGGTCAGGGAAATTCGGGGAATTTTATCAATTTTGTGAAAATAAGCCATATTTGAAAGCTTGTTATTGTAAATTGTTAAATTATTCACTAATATTGGGAATGTTTTGTGGGAAATAAATGCCTAAGTCAGGGGAAATGGTGAAAAATAGTCATGGAAAAGTTCTGATGTTAGCCGCCCTGTATAATGTTTTTTCTTGAATCCTCTTAACGGCCCTCTTCACTCACCGCTGCCAGAAGCCAAAGTTAATGTTATTCTATGGGAAATTTTTCTTTACAAATAATTTATTAACCAATACATATTTTTAAATTCTGTTTTCACATTCTGAAAATTCCCGGCTGTTAAATTGACGGACCTTTTTTTAAAAAAATATATATATATATATTTTTTTTTTATTTTTTATATTTTATTTTAAAGCTGCAAAATACGAATTTTCAATATGTGAAATTTTTTCATTTTGCAATTTCAAAATAAAATATTAAAAATTAAAAAAATACATTTTTAAAAAAGTTCCGTCAATTTAACAGCTGGGAATTTTCAGAATGTGAAAACAGAATTTAAAAATATTTATTAGTTAATAAGTTATTTGTAAAGAAAATTTCCCCATAGAATAACATTGGCTCGGGCTTCCGGCGACGGTAAGTGAAGAGGGCCATTAAATGAATCGTGATCAGTGAATTTAAAAAGAACATTGTTGAATAAAAAAGAAGGAATTTATTTGATCAATCTGGGAAACATGCTTATTTAAAGATCTTTGGAAGGTGTATTAAAAATTTTATAAGAATATTGTTATAAAATGAGAAGGTATTTTATAATCTATGCATAACACTAGGTTTTGCTATTTGTTTTACTTGGAAATGTTTTTTATGTATAGTTTCTCAATTACAAAATGAAATGTATTTGCTTTTTGTTGTTGTTTAAAAGATTTATTTAACTTTTTTATTTATTATTATTATTTTTTTTAAGAATATTAAAATTCTGTTATTCTTCTTTGATGTCACTCATGTCATGATGTCAAAAAGTACACTTCATACGGTTTTGTTAAATAAATCCTTGTCGAATCCTGTTGTTAGTCAGTGTAAGTTAGTTAGTGTTGTTAGTCAGTTGTTAAATAAATCCTATGTGATAAGGATTTATTTAACAAAACCGTAAGAAGTGTACTTTTTTTACATAGGAATTTTTGCTAGCGCTGGGACACTTTTGTTACCGAGTGCATGTTATGTGTAAATGTAAATGAATAATATAACGTCTAGATGATTTCTTCATTTGTGCTGGACTTGAGCCAATGAAGAGCATATAGTTCTTTTACAGGGACAAAAAATATATAGATTATTTGACATTATGGCCTATGTATTCAATTATTGCATCTATATGTTTTATCCGATTGAGCTAGAAGTTGTTAAATTTGTTATAGGTCACATTTGCACAATTTGTAAAGATTTTGATGAGTGTAGAGATTATAGTTCTTTCACAGGAACATAACCAAAAACTATTTATAACGCAGACTATGCATCTCTTGTTTGTGGTTTTATTATCGTTATTATTAATCAGAATGTATTCAAGTATTTATTGGAACTGATGTCATGGGCAAATTACTGACAGGTTCCAAAGGACAGTTGGCGTTAGGATTAGTAAGCATTGGAAACACATTTAGATTGGGCATAAATGTTAAAAATTGTTCAAAATGATACAACCAATGAAAATTTAGCTTCGGCAGTAACTTCTCTGTTCGTCAAAGAAGCAAAGATCTCTTATTTATGAAAATTTTACAAAAAGTCCGAACAAGAGGTACATCGTCGCATTCAAAAACTTTTTTAACAAACAGTGAAATTTAAGGAAAGTGGTCATTAGGAAAATTCTCTGCCGTGGGCTAAAAATAAGTCTGCTTTTCCGGATAACTTGAGTCTAGCAAAGGAGAAATTAAGCAATTTTACCAAGTTGTTCATAAAACTTGTAATTCTTGAAACCACTCAATGAACGTTTCCTTAGATCCACATGTTATTTTTTCATCCCATGATAGTCCCATTTCCCATGTTTTTTGTATCAGTAACTTAGGAAAATGTCCAAGTTGTTCATAAACATCCTTTTTGAAGAAAATGAAAAAGAATATTCCAGATATTGTCGTAAGATTAAAATAAAATAAATTTTGTGTTATAGCTGACATCAGGAAGGCATTCTTATATATAAGTACTTAAAAGAAGATTGAGAATTTTTACGTTTCTCTTTGGCGGGTTGATCTAGAAAGAGAAGACGTAGAATATTTCTTCACTCTAGAGTTGTTTTTGGATTTAAAATTTCCCCTTCCTACTTAGCTCCGTAATTGAATATAATATTAAAATAAATATAGTTTAAAAAAACTAAAAAACACGCTTTTAAAGAACATCAAACTAAAAAGTGAAAAATAATTCTTAATATAAGCTGAAAACAATAATGAACGAAAAATACTAGTATAATTGTGAAAAAAGCGTGGGTTGCTCGATGTACGAAAAATATGGCACAAAGCACACCACGCTTTTTTCACAATTATACTAGTATTTTTCGTTCATTATTGTTTTCAGCTTATATTAAGAATTATTTTTCACTTTTTAGTTTGATGTTCTTTAAAAGCGTGTATTTTAGTTTTTTTAAACTATATTTATTTTTCACTTTTTAGTTCGATGTGCTACGAAAGCATGCTTTTTAAACTATATTTATTATTTTATTATTTATCACATAAATAACTACAGTATGTAAGTTTTTGGTTAAAATTTACACACAATCGAAAATATCCCCATTCGACTTGCAGGCCTCTTAAATCTATCTGTACCAATTTTGAACGGCCTAACTGTATTTCTATTTGTTTTTGCCCCATAGCCCCCCCCCTTACACCATCACCCCCCTACCCGCCCCTCCTAATAATTTTACAAATTCAAAAATATTCGCAATCGATTTGTAAGTATCGAAAACCTCTATGTACCAATTTTAAACGATCTGACACTATTTTTATTTTTTTGCCCCCCCCCTCTCTCCCCCCCTTTTTGCCCCTCCTAATAACTTTACACAATCGAAAATATCCCCATTCGACTTGCAGACCTTTAAAACCTATCTGTACCAATTTTCAACGGCCTAACTGTATTTCTATTTGTTTTTGCTCTATAGCCCCTCCTTGCCGCCCCACCCCCTACCCGCCCCTCCTAATAATTTTACAAATTCAAAAATATCCGCAATCGATTTGTAAGTATCGAAAACCACTATGTACCAATTTTGAACGATCTGACACTATTTTTTATTTTTATGCCCCCCCCCTCCCCTCCCACACGTCTTGCCCCTCCTAATAACTTTACACAATCGAAAATATCCCCATTCGACTTGCAGGCCTCTTAAATCTATCTGTACCAATTATGAACGGCCTAACTGTATTTCTATTTATTTTTGCCCCATAGCCCCCTTACCCCCCTACCCGCCCCTCCTAATAATTTTACAAATTCAAAAATATCCGCAATCGATTTGTAAGTATCGAAAACCTCTATGTACCAATTTTGAACGATCTGACACTATTTTTATTTCCCCCCCCCCTCCCTCCCCCCCTTCTTGCCCCTCCTAATAACTTTACACAATCGAAAATATCCCCATTCGACTTGCAGACGTTTAAAACCTATCTGTACCAATTTTCAACGGCCTAACTCTATTTCTATTTGTTTTTGCTCCATAGCCCCCCTTACCGCCCCACCCCCCTACCCGCCTCTGCTAATAATTTTACAAATTCAAAAATATTCGCAATCGCTTTGAAAGTATCGAAAACCTCTATGTACCAATTTTGAACGATCTGACACTGTTATTATTTTTTTGCCCCCCCTCTCCCTCCCGTTCTTGCCCCTCCTAATAACTTTACACAATCGAAAATATCCCCATTCGACTTGCAGGCCTCTTAAATCTATCTGTACCAATTTTGAACGGCCTAACTGTATTTCTATTTGTTTTTGCCCCATAGCCCCCCCTTACCCCCTCACCCCCTACCCGCCCCTCCTAATAATTTTACAAATTCAAAAATATCCGCAATTGATTTGTAAGTATCGAAAACCTCTATGTACCAATTTTGAACGATCTGACACTATTTTTATTTTTTGCCCCCCCCCCTCCCTTCCCCCCCCCTTCTCTTGCCCCTCCTAATAACTTTACACAATTGAAAATATCCCCATTCGACTTGCAGACCTTTAAAACCTATCTGTACCAATTTTCAACGGTCTAACTGTATTTCTATTTTTTTTTTTTTTTGCTCCATAGCCCCCCCCCTTGCTGCCCCACCTGGGGGCTGAATTTCTAAAATTCCAGAAATTGGTTTTTAGATAGTTGCCTTAGCTATATCTTAGAGTAAAAATTTCACGTATATCTATTTTTTTTGTTTGGGATATATAGGATTATGCGAAATCACGTTTTACGCATGTTAAATCACGTTTTGCCCCCCTCCCACCGCCCCCCTTGGGGACCGAATTTCAAAAATTCCAAAACCGATTTTTAGACATTTGTATTAGCTATAATTTAAAGCAAAAATTTTACGGATATCTGTTTTTTTGTTTGAGATATGAAGGATTTTGTGCAATCACGTTTTGCTCCAGGAGAAGTTACAAACAAACATACATACATACATACAGGTGAAGCTAATATAAGCGTGTTAAAAATGATGATAAATATGATATTGATTTTAAATGTCATTTAGTGGAAAGCTTTAAAGTTGACAATGTTGTTTGGGTTCAGGGACGCACTTTATCCTTTGAAAATATGTGTTAAAAATTATTTTTAACAGTTATCCGATTTAATTGTGACATTTATTCTGCTTTCCTTATTTTAAGTTTTTCAACTGTTATAAGTTATATGTTGATGGTGATCGGCATGTTATTGGTTATTATCACAAGAACCTACAGTTTTATACATATAAGTTTGGGAGGATTTTTTTTTTTTTTTTTTTTTTTTTTTTTTTTTTTTTAAATAAGGATACAAAGTAAAATATTAATACATTGTAGTTTATGGGCTTAAAATAACTAAAGTTCGTTTAAGCATTAAATTGTTTATTACATTAAAAAAAAAATGTTTGATAGTGCGATTATGGATTTTATAGTTGTTTTATATAAATGCGCAAAATATTTGAATGCAGTACATTAAAAAACATACAATTAGGATAGAGATACTCAAACATATATTATGAATTTTTCTTTTATTTGTTTAACAATTTCTTTCTTTTACGCTTATTTAAACAACGATTAATTAAAAAAAATTTCGGAAATTCGAGTGGGATCATTCCAATTTTTTTCGTTTTCTGATAACAGTTTCACAAAAAAGAAGTTATAGTATGTTTTGCAGTAGATAATAAAAATCGTATGGTTGTTTAAACATTGGGGTTTTTATTTGTATTGTTGAAAACGATTTAATTGAAATAATTGAAATAAAGCAAATTTTTATTAATCAGCATACATTTTATAAACAAAATGTCTTAAAACTATAACATTACCATAATTACACAACAGAAATAGGAGTTAACATAATACGTTTAATTTTTATGCATATTAGTAGTGCATTACCAATCAAAAATAAAGTATCAAAAACTGAATGATTTTAGGCTTGGTAAATAAGCTAAAATTTCTTCTCACGAAGAGTGTCGCCTATACCAGAAGCTCCGCGTGCTAAATGCCCAGCTGCACCGACATATCCTCGTGGAACACCGAGATATCCATCGCCAATAGACATAGCTCCGTCTATAACAGATTTAGCAGCAATATCTGCACCATATGCAGCAGTATCTGCAGCATCAGTGTCCTCCGCTATTAGTTCAATTTCCTCGCCACCTGAACCAGTAACTTCAACAACTGCAAAGAATGCAACTGCTGCAAAGAAGCATGTAATCTAAAAATATAAAACAAAAACAAAAATTCAAATTTTTGAGTTTCCTAGATGTGAGAAAAATCAGTAATAAATAGTATACATCAAGAAAAATGTAGATGTAATAAATGTAAATGTAATTAACAAAAAATAATAAAGGTATATTTGAAAAATCATTGTCGGCAATATTTATACTGGTTTTTAATATCTTTACAGATTTATTTTCCATTAAAAGACTAAAACTTATAATAAATGATGCATGACATATATAATAACAAAATATGATATAAAATGTAATTTGCATTTAATTCATATTAAATCTACATGAACCATACATAATTTATTCTTATAATTTTTAATGAATTAATTTATTTTTCTTTATTTATTTAACGAGCAACGCAAAGAACATACAAAAAAAAAATAAAAGTAAAGGAAAAAAGTAAAGAAAGAAAGAAATTATATTTTAAAAAACCCTTTAAACTAATGTCATAGTTTACCTCTTAAGCACCATATTGAATTTAATGCGAGAATGTTTAATATCAGATATATTAAATTTCATCGGAACTAATTATGAAATCTTTTTTTTTTTTTTTTTTTTTTTTATTACATATCAGTTACTAGCAGGCTTTGCCCGCTTCGCTGGACACTATATTTAAATGATTTCTTTGTAACTGAATATATTTCGATTGGCGACTATTTTCGTCACAGCTTCAGTATGGGACCTCCTTGGCAATATCAAACATTTTTTGAACTTCTCGAATCTGTACAACAAAACTATTATTAAAACAAATATTTTCGAAAACAGTCCAATAGCTGGTGTTAATTCTTCGAATATTCTGGAAACAGTTGAAGCTGTTACTCGTACAGTATAAGTCATTATTCGATTAATGTTCTGGGACAGTCGAAAAAATAGTCACTTGTTCCACAGGAGTAAAGCAAATAAATCAACTACACCAGGGCAAAAATTTTCGCTCACTCACGAAAAATGTCTAGTCGCTTAGAACTCAATCCCTAAAGGACCCTTCAGAGACTGGCTTCAAGTTCGGTTTCTTTTGATATCCCTTTGATGTGGGGAATCCAATTGACGCGAGGCAGGAGAGAGTTTCCTTCGGCTGACAAACCTCCTACTGCGATCGAAATTGGGTCTCTTTTGTAAAAGAGCAATAAAAAGTAATGTCCTTCATTGTAAATGTGTGCAAAATGTCAAGGGTCGCTTTCGGACAATGGATAATTTATGAGTTTTGAAGCGCTGCATAGTAGCTAGTCTCTGAAGGAAGCCTAAAGTGCAATGACTCAGAATAGGTCTCTGAATAACTTTGGATCGCAGTGACTACATACTATTTCTCACAAAAATCAACTCACACCTACTTATAACTTTTGGCGATAGGGCTTGGAGATGACTTCATCGAGAATCCCTTGGTAAGCTCAAGGTCTATCTTCCCGTGTGTCGGAGAGCTTCGAAACATCGGGAACCCTAAACTACCATTTTTTACCAAATTTGGTAACCAACTCACCAAGTTTGTCGCCAAGACTATGCTTTCTATTAAACATATCTTTATTTAGTTATTTAAATATTAATTTGAATTAATCAAATATTTCTGCCCGACAGCGTGCAAGTGCAGTCACACACAGCAGCTTATTTATTTGTATGTTAAATTAGCGTAGTGATTGGTATATAAAAAAATAAATGAGTTTAAATTTACATTTAAACCAGTTTATAAAGTTTCTATATTAAAAAAAAAAAAAAAAAAAAAAAAAAAAAAAAACACTTGGACTCGTGTCAAAGTTGTACCTTGTGGGGGGGAGACTCATGTCAAAGTTGGGCCTGGGGGGGGGCTTATGTGCCTTGGGGGGACATGTCAAGGTTGTACCTTGGGGGGACTCATGTCAAAGTTGTGCCTTGGGGGGACATGTCAAGGTTGTACCTTGGGGGGACTCATGTCAAAGTTGTGCCTTGGGGGGGACTCATGTCAAAGTTGGGCCTTGGGGGGACTCAATTTTTGTGAGATGCATAATTTATTTTTATTTTTATTTTTTATTTTTTATTGTTCACGTTTAGATAAATGTATTTATATTCCTATTGGAAAAAAAAAATAAACTCGTGTTTTTTTGTTTTTTTTTTTTTGGCAACAATTAAATTATTGATAAAATTTAAATGGCTAATTTTTTCCTATTATTAGCTTACAAAATTGCTATTTTATGCATAAAAATCACCAAAACAAAGTCTTTTTTTTTTCGGAATAAAAGGTAGCCAACTTTGTAAGTTAGGGTATAAGCTATCTCCATTACAAATTTCATCGAAATCCGTCGAGCAGTTTTGGCGTGAAACTCAGTCAAATAAATTCACGGACATTCACATCTATATATATATAAATGAATGTTTGTCTCTATGTCCTTTATAAAATCGTAAACGGCTTGAACGATTTCGATCATTCTTTTTTTGTTTTTTTTCCTTATAGGTCAGGGATGGTTTAGGAAAAAAAAATTGAAAAAATAAAAAATTTGAAAGAAGATATTAAATAAAAACTCCATTTTAACTTTAAAATGAAAAAAAAGAAAAATAGATTTGATGTCAAAATAAACAAAGTTCACGTTTATTTATTTTTTTCCGGAAATAAAATATTTTTTATTTCGCGTGATAAATAATAAAAATTAGAACAAAAATTAATATGCTATGAAAATATTCGCGTGTAAATAAATATTTTCATAGAGATACTTGGTATAGGGCAGTTCCTTGTTTGTAAACAAACATCTCAACTTTTATGAGTGGTTGGCAAAAAGGCTTGGGAAAAGCATAGCGATGGCGGATCACCAATATAGTATCAATGGTGGGCGGGGCGCGGGAAAGTCGAGCGCGCTTTTTTGCCAACCACCAGACGTCACGAGGAAATGCTCTATTAGCTTAAAATTTTTATTTAATTGAGTAGTACTTACTTTTCTTTTCTACAGTAAAACAAAATTATTCGTCTTAATTGATACTTTATATGTAACTTATAAAGGTTCTTTTATGTTTTCACCTTGATTGTAAATAGTAATAATTTCGAATTAGAATTTTTTATTTTTTTATTTTGTATATATCATAAAAGTTTTTTTTTTTTTTTTTTTTTTTTTTTTTTATGGAACATGGAGTTAATTTGTCACCGAAGTACCTCGGATGTTTCTCGCCAAGGTAATTTGAAAATCGGAATCTTCTATCTTATCTCATGTGATGATCTTCAGCAAAGTGTTGTGCATGAGTATACGAAGGTTTCTGAGTTGGTAAGACCAATCTTTATTCAAACGCCTTTTTCGCGAAGTTTACGTACAATTATGCCTCTAAAGCGACAAGCAATTGGCCGATCTACACCTCAAGTACGGAAGAAAAGAGCATTACGAGCCTCAGAATTAGACGAGCAACGAGCATTAAGGCTGGAAAATCTTAGAGTGTATGACGCTGAGACCCGTTCGTCTGAATCATCTGAACAACGAGAAGTGAGGTTAGAAAATGATCGAATACGTACTACTCAGGCACATTCGTCTGAGACAACTGAAAGAAGGCTGCAAAATGTTCAAATAAGCACCGCTCGATCAAGACGAACACTGCACGCTGATTTAAATCTTGGTGCATTCCATTATCTATATACATAAAAATGAATGTTTGTCTGTATGTCCTTTATAAAATCGTAAACGGCTTGGCCGATTTCGATCATTCTTTTTTTGATTTTTTTTCCTTATAGGTCAGGGATGGTTTAGGAAAAAAATTTTTGAAAAAATTCGCCCCCCGAGGGGGGGGGAGAGGGGCAAAATGTGATTTCAAAAAATCCTTCATATCTCGAACAAAAAACCAGATATCCGTAAAATTTTTGCTTTAAGATATAGCTAATATAAATGTCTAAAAACCAATTTCTGGAATTTTCGAAATTCGGTCCCCAAGGGGAGGGCGGGGGCAAAAGGGGATTTCACATGCGTAAAACGCGATTTTGCATAATCCTATATATCTCAAACAAAAAAAAAAAAACAGATATACGTGAAATTTTTGCTATAAAATATAGCTAATACAAATATCTAAAAACCAATTTCTGGAATTTTAAAAATTCAGCCCCCAGGTGGGGCAGTAGAGGGGGAGGGGCAGCAGGGGCAAAAACAATTAGAAATACAGTTAGGCCTTTCAAAATTGGTACAGATAGGTTTCAATAGCCTGCAAGTCGAATGGGTATATTTTCGAAAGTGTAAAGTTATTAGGAGGGGAGGGGGGGGGCAAAAAAAAAATAAAAATAGAGTTAGATCGTTCAAATTTGGTATATAGAGGTTTTCGAAACTTACAAATCGATTGCGGATATTTTAGAATTTGTAAAATTATTAGGAGGTGCGGGAAGGGGGGGAGGCTATGGGCAAAAACAAATAGAAATACAGTTAGGGCATTCAAAATTGGTACAGATAGGTTTTAAAGGCCTGCAAGTCGAATGGGGATATTTTCGAAAGTGTAAAGTTATTAGGAGGGGCGAGAAGGGGGGAGGGGGCAAAAAAATAAAAATAGAGTTAGATCGTTCAAAATTGGTACACAAATGGTTTTCGATACTTAAAATCGAATGCGGATATTTTTGAATTTGTAAAATTATTAGAAGGGGCGGTAAGGGGGGCTATGGGCAAAAACAAACAGAAATGCAGTTAGGCCGTTCAAAATTGGTACAGATTGGTTTTAGAGGCCTGCAAATCGAATGGGGATATTTTCGAAAGTGTAATGTTATTATGAGGGACTTGAGGGGGGGGGCGGAGGAGCAAAAAAAAATAGAGGTAGATCATTCAAAATTGGTACATGGAGGTTTTTGATATTTACAAATCGATTGCGGATATTTTCGAATTTGTAAAATTATTAGGATAGACGGGAGGGGGGGCGAAGGGGGAAAATAACAGAAATAAGAGCATTTTGGGATTTTTTTTCCGAAGGCAGTGAGAACCCGATGCGACATTTTTCCTAATCAGATTTTGTTTAGCTTTTTTTTTCACGCGATAATAATTAATGCAATTTTAAGAATTCAGTAATTATAGTGATTCATTTTAAAATAGGGTCCAGCGAAGCGGGCGAAGCCTGCTAGTACATAATAAAAGAACATAAATAAGATTCGTAGTAAACAGATAGTACAATGCATGTAAATCAAAAGTTTTTTTTTTCTTTTTTACTGTTGTTACCTTACACTAAAACAAAGAAATGTAGAAGCTATAAAGCTAATGTGTCGTGGTCATGAAAAAAATTCTTCTGTATATCATTTTATATACAAATGCCATATACCTATTAACATGCACCAAAACTTAATCATCACAGATTCTCACGATAAAGGTTTTACAAGTGCAATGCAGTTTTAACCAATAAAGGATAAAATATAGTCATCTGGAAAATCACAGAAATTGAGTATCAGCAGCATCGTTTGTCAGCTGATATACATCCAATTTAAATCAGCATAATTTTTCATAATATTCATCTCACATATCAAGTTTTATGCACTTACACATAATAAAAGCTGAGAAATAGCTTTCTCATAAACAGAAAAAACCTGCAGTTGGTCGTCGTTGTAGACACAAAGCATTGTTTGTCACACGCATGAAAAATGCACGCAAGGAAACCATAGATAAAAATTTTCTTTTTTCAATCTATTGTTGTAGTTATGATATCAGTTTCAAGCGTTTCATAGGAATTCAAGTCTTTTATTATTATTTACAAATAATGTAACAATCTAATTGGGCTTATTTTTCTGTTACCTTACATAATACTTCATATAATTAGTTTAATACCGAATAAAATATATTCATTAATGTCGCACCTTTAACATGCTTAACATTAGTGATTTTTTTTTTAAGTATCGCCTAAAACTACATAAGGATATCAGTACAATATAAACTACATATAATCTGTCTTTATAGTATTCAAATGCATAGTAAGAGAAAGTCGTGTAACTGACACAACAGACTATTATTTTTTAAAATCAGATATAAATTGTTCATTTTTTTTAAATATTAAGAAAAATAAATATAAAACAGTAAGATCTACGAAATTGGAGATAATACAAAATTACATACTGAAAGAAATATACCTGTGGATCTAAAAATACCTTTAAAACTTACTTAATAAAAATAAATAAATAAAGTGTTAAATTAAAAAAACTCTTATACGAGGGTTGCTATTTATATTTCTGGCCTAATAATGAAAAACAAATATTTATGATCGAAATTGGATTTATTGTTTTTCAAAATATCCTCCATGAAGACCCATACACTTCTGCATGTGTCTGAACCAACGAGATATATAAATTAGAGTGCTGATTCAATGGATGAAGGATTAGCTTTCTGTGATTCAAGATGAATCACGTGACATGCTCGAATAGGTTGCTGTGTTTGGCCCTTTATCGCTATTTTGGCATTTAAAATATCAGTTCAACAAATTATCATTATTATTAGGTAACATGACAGTCCTATGACCGAAATAAATTGCTTTTAAAATAATTTTACACATATTTCACATTTTAATAAATAATAAAATACCTTTCTTTTCATCGTTTCTCAACAAACTTTAAAAGTGTTTATAAAACAAAATTTAAACTTTTAAAGAGCTAAATTTAACAACAAATAATAATTTTTCAACTATTTTTAAGCATTTTGTCGGTTAAAGTTCAACTACACGAAATAAAAAAGAAGTAAAATCAAAATCAAAATGGTTTAGAACAAAAGAATATTAAACTACGTAAAGTAAACAAAATCATTGAAACCGTTGCCATAGAAATGTACTGAAAATGAGCTGTTACCAAGGAAACCACCGAATACGCATGTGCAAGGAAAGCATGTCACATGACTCATCTTGGACCTTCTCAAGGGTTACCATTTATCACTCTAATTTATATATCTCGTTGGTCTGAACCAATTTTCGAAGCGCTTTTTCCACTCCGATTGAGGTAACTCCAAAACATGTGTTTTGAATGCATCAACCGCTTTTTTGGGTGCAAAAAATCGTTGACCACGCAATTTATTTTTGATGTGGGGGAATTAAAAAAAACTCATTGGGTGCAAAATCAGGGTGCTATACGGTGAACGACCCATCAATTTGATGTTTTGGCCACTCAAAAATTCCTTTGTTTCAGGTGATGTGTGAGAGTTTGCGTTGTCCTGATGAAGAGTGATTCGCCTCTTCTTCAGCTTTTTTCGAATTTCTCCGATGATTTCTGGCAAACAAATGGTCGTGCACTATTCAGAATTGACCATTCTGCAATGATCTAACGCCACTGTAGCCTCCAGTAATTCCGAAGAAACAGGCAGCCATTTGCTTTCATGTGCTTCTTCCACGAACAACTTTTGTTGGATTTGGCTCGTCTTGGAAGACCCATACTGTCGATTGCTGTTTTGTTTCGGACTCATATGCATAGATCCATGATTCGTCTCCTGTGTAGATGTAATACACAGCCTTTGATGTACCTTGAACGTATTTTTTTAACATTTCCTTGCACCAATCGACACGAGCCTTCTTTTGAGCGATCCGCGATTGTAATGAAATGCTCGCCCTCTGGTGGGCTAAGGTGAAATTAGCAATACCACGGATAACATTCGTCGAGACCCCATTGCTTGCTGTATATTCGATGTTTAGTTTCACATATATTTATTGAATAAAAATGAATACATCCGGTAAAAAAGATAACACATACTGCTGTGTGCCACAGTGTAACTCCAAAGGATCAAGAAATCCGGAATAAGCTTCCATTTATTTCCAAATGACAAATTTAAAATTTCAGTTGCTTCGGCTAATGGAAGTACAGAATATTTGAAACTAATATTTGTTCATCTTCGGTTAAACATCTACTTCCAATCGAACTTCGAATAAACTAAAATATTTTTTTCCAAAGGCAATCGATTTTGCATGATTTAATGGCGAAGAAATTATAGCACGAATATTAAGTAGTAACAAAAACACAACAATAATAAATACACGTAGCTATTATATTTACTAACAACAAAAGTTGGAAAACCGCCATCTATCGATCACTACAAACACGGATTACCAAATTAAGCGGGATCCAACGCGAACAATTTTTTTTTTTTTTTTTTTTTACTGCCAAATGTTCATGTAATATCTTATTGATACTAGTCATACTAAAGCCCAAAGATGCCCCAATTTCACGGTATATTACACGGCGATCTTGCTTTATCTTTTCACGCACAGCATTGATATTTTCTGGCACAGTACCTGATTTTGGACGACCTTCACGGAATTCTTCCTGTGGCGATCGTCGACCACGATTGAATTCGCTATACCGGTTTTTTACAGCGCTGTTTGATGGTCCTTTATTTCTATTTAAAGAATTGAGTTCAACGACCCACTCTTGTCTTGATGATCCACGTCGAAAGTTGTAAAAAATAATCACATGAAAATGTTCAGGAGTCAATTCAACATTTTGTCCGAGATGAATTTTTCAATTTACTGTAAACAATACAAATCACGCTAAAATGGCAAAAAGTTCTGAAGAATTTACGGTTAAAATATCAAACATTCAATTGGCGTCGCCTAGCAACACGTACTCTTCCCAAAACCATAAATATAAATAGCAAACCTCGTATACATCAATGTACTGTAACTTACCATTAACTGCATTTCGAAGACTGGAGGTAAAGTGAACGGTTTGAGTTTGGGTGTGCAGTATTTATAAGTGAATGAGCAAGAAAGAATTTCGAAACATTCCTCAAAATACGATTATGTGACTGTTGTGATTAAAATTAAAATTCTTTTCCAGACAATAGAATCCCGGTATTTTTTAATTTATAAAGCGATTACAATAAAAATGAATATTGAATATTTATAACTGATTACCGACATTAATCTTAATTATTATTCTTTTTTTTTTTTTTTTCCTTGCATGTGATTTCATTTTTGTGTCGTAAACCTTTAATCGAAATCTCATTGTATTCACTTTATCCGCATTTGTAATGATCGATAGATGGCGCTTTTCCAACTTTTGTTATTCATAAATCTGCATAATTGTGATGAATCGCCTTCTCTAGAGAACTAAGGATGCCAGATAAGAACGCCATTTTCGGAGAAAATTCTCAAAGTATTCACCAATATGTCCGACATCTCCAATAGATAAGACTGTTTATCTACTATGAGGTTCGAATGTACAGTTGGTAACAAAAGTCTCCGAACACTAGCAAAATTTCTTATATAAAAGAAGTGCACTTAATACAGTTTTGTTAAATAAATCCTTGTCGAAACATGTTCTTAGACTGACTAAGAACATGATTCGACAAGGATTTATTTAACAAAACTGTATTAAGCGTACTTTTTTTATATAGGAATTTTTGCTAGTGTTCGGAGACTTTTGTTACCGACTGTAGGGAGGAGGGGGATGAATGGGACAGTAGCAAAATTTTTATGCTTTGCATGCACCACAAACTTGACAATTTTTCTTATATATGGCAGTACTGAGGTCATTCATCAAGTGTAGTTTCAGAGTCGTGGTATCTATAGAAAGACAAATTTATTAAAGTGTATTTTTCTGCTGCCAAAGTAACTTTTACTGATTCAATTAGTTAGTAGTTAAGAAATTAACTATTTGCTTAAAGTTAATATAACTATTATATGATAAAAAGGCATAATCTTTTACTGTGTTTATATGATATTCAAAAAAAATATTGACAATTGTTCATTAAACATATTTCCTGTTTTATATGATCATGTGGTGGTGGGGATGAATAGGACAGGTTGAATGGGGATGAATGGGACATTCCCCACTATGTGCTAATTTAAAATTGTACACAAGAATTATATTAAAATAAATCGTAAATAGGTTTTCAATATTTTTATAACCTGTAGTTCAGTAGTTATAACATGGAATTATAAAAATAGCATGTATTTAGATAAAAATAGAGTAAAATTGTTCGGATTTTTGTTTATAATAATTATGATTAAAAAAATTATATGTTAGAATATTCAATGCAACTTAAATCAACAATATCAATAATTAAAAAAATAAATTAATTAATTAATAATAATTTTATTAAAATCTCAATTTCGATCAAGCTAATTAAATAAATCCTGGTGATTATTAATGTAATACAGAATAGAATGCTCATTTTTCCCGATCAGCCGGAAACAAAAATTTATCTGGATAATTTGTACTCTATTATAATGATTTATATCTTTCTAGTGTCTTATTTATTTATTTATTTTTACATTGAATCTTATTAGATTAAATTACCAAAGCCTAGAGCACTAGGAACTGTGCGAACCAAAGGACTTTTGCCTTTCGATGTTAATTTGAGTCAATACATCAGTTTTTGTTAATTTCAGTAAATCCACAGTGTGTAATAAAATCACATAAACCAATTTAACTTTAAAAATTTATTTACTTTCCATTTTGTTTCCTTTTCTTTGTTAACTTCAGTCCTGTTCCTTTCATCCCCGCATGTGGGGATGAATGGGAAAATGCACATGCATGTAAAAAAAAAAAATTATTATTAATTAAAAATGATAACTTTTTATTAAAGTTATTAGGTGTATTTGTAACTGATTACTGAAGCGTGCTTATGAACAATGTTACAAAATTCTGAATTACATAAGGTGAACGTTATTAATGAAAACATGAAATATTTTAATGGCCATTTTTAAAGCTTATTTTTAGGAGGTTATTATTTTCATATTTTAATTAATTAAAAGAAAACTAATAAAAAATTTGAAAATCGGGCTTCGAAGCGTGGTGTTGTCATCGGGTTCTGAGCTATTCAGAAAGTTTCAAATGTCTAGCTAGTTGGGAAGTTAGTTAAAAACCGATTGCAAGATTTGTACCAGATAAACCAGAATAGAAGTTAATAAAAACATAGTAAAATATAAAACAAAGGTCATGTGCAGCATACTAATTTAATCAAATGAAGCTATTTTTGCAGTAATAGCTATTACATTTATTGATTATGTTTATTAAATTTAATTAAAATAAAAGTATAAAAGTCATACAGTAATAAAGAATCAAAAATGGAATGATTGATTTTTTTTTTTTTTTTTTTTTAATTTTTTTACATTTTACAATGTTGAAAAGTATTTATAAATTCGACCCAGCATCTGCTGTGTGTCTACCCTTCTATCTGTTCACTCGTCTGTTAACTTGTTTTCACTCTAATTTCCATAACTTTTTAGACTGACATGAAACTAATACGGGTTTACAGCAAGTCTACAATTTCAAATAATGTAAATAATGTTACAAATTTCTGTACAGGGACATACTGAAGAATTCGGATATATTTCAATCTACGAGATGTGTGTCTTTACAACATGTGTTTATATTGTATACTAGCAGGCTTTGCCCGCTTCGCTGGACGTTAAACTTAAATGATTTGTCAAAATGCCATATCTTTATTAATAACCTAATTTCTCGCTGTGATTGGTAGAGGTTTTCTCGCTCCCAATGTTAGGAGTCTGGGTCCCCACTGTCTTCGGCACAACTTACCCACTTCTTACTTCCCCACCCTCAGCGGGTGAGTTCGAAGTTTTGCAAAATCCCACTAATGTACATAATGCGTACACTTAATCAATATCCACACACCAAAATTCGCCATTCTAAGATAATTCAAAGCGAATTCAAACGGAAAAACATGTTTTTACAGATGTTTATTGCCATCCGACTCCGAGAAGGGGGGGGGGGGGAATTTCGAATTTCATGAAATGCAGTTACAATAAGTGCCGGATGCATACAAACAAATTACGCACCAAATTTCGTGACCACAGAAGTCTTTAATACACAGTATTATAAATAAAAAAAAATAAATAAGAAATAAAAATTATACAGACACGACATTATTTCATTATTTAAAACATGAAAATCTGACATTGACAGATTTTAATTTAGTGCCAGAGTCCTACTGCTAAACTTGTTAATATCGACAAATTCTTCTTTAGTTAATTCGTGACGATCTAAATTCCATGATAAAGTTTTCATTAAATCAAACCAATGTGTTTCAGCTGCAGATATTGTAACAAATAACGTTGGAAGTCCAAACTGTCTTATAGCCGCAAAACAACGTTTTTTCTCTTTTTCCAAATGAGGGGGAGGTGTGCCTTGGTGGGACTCATGCCAAAGGTGTGCCTTGGGGGGGGGGGAACTCATGTCAAAGTTGTACCTTGGGGGGCGACCCATGTCAAAGTTGGGCCTTGGGGGGGACTCATGTCAAAGTTGTGCCTTAGGGGGACTTCATTCAATAAATCCCCATTCAATAAACCGACTGAAATAGGTCCTTAGCACTATTAAGAGTGTATTATAAAAATTCGACAAAGCTGTACCGACTGAAATAGGGGTACCTTGGGGGGGACTCATGTCGAAGTTGTGCCTTGGGAGGACTTCATTCAATAAATTCCCATTCAATAAACCGACTGAAATAGGCCCTTAGCACTATTAAAAGTGTATTATAAAAATTCGACAACGCTGTACCGACTGAAATAGGGGTACTTTGGGGGGGGGAGTCATGTCAAAGTTGGGCCTGGGGGGGGGACTCATGTCAAAGTTGTGCCTTGGGGGGACTTCATTCAATAAATCCCCATTCAATAAACTGACTGAAATAGGCCTCTAGCACTAATTAAGAGTGACCTATAAAAACTCGACAAAGCTGTACCGACTGAAATAGGGGTACCTTGGGGGGGACTCATGTCGAAGTTGTGCCTTGGGAGGACTTCATTCAATAAATTCCCATTCAATAAACCGACTGAAATAGGCCCTTAGCAGTATTAAGAGTGTATTATAAAAATTCGACAACGCTGTACCGACTGAAATAGGGGTACTTTGGGGGGGGGGAGTCATGTCAAAGTTGGGCCTGGGGGGGGGGACTCATGTCAAAGTTGTGCCTTGGGGGGACTTCATTCAATAAATCCCCATTCAATAAACTGACTGAAATAGGCCTCTAGCACTAATTAAGAGTGACCTATAAAAATTCGACAACTGCACCGACTGAAATAGGCCTCTAGCACTAATAAATACAAAAAGCACAGCTTAAGTATCGGAACCCTTTGGTGACTTTAAATATTTTAAGCCATTTTTGCGATGAACTGAATTGGCTATCTCAATTGTGCAATTAAAGATCTTGGCGAGAAACGTCCGAGCTACTTTGGTGCCGAATTTCAAATTTTGCCAAAGGGATCCAATACTAAAGCTGTTCCATATCGAATCTGGGTTGAAAACGGAAAAAGGGTAAAATAAATTAGAAATATCAGACCTATATTTATAAATTTGATACCGAATGAAAGGGGCGATTTTGCTGAATCCAGGGGTTCAAACAGTTTTTCGATGCGACAATTAGATTTTTATAAAATAACTAAAGTATGAAATTTAAGTGGCAACGGAAAAACGGATAAAGGGAAAAATAAATTAGAAATATCGGACCTATCATTACAAATTCAGTACCAAATGAAAGAGGTGATTTTTCTGAATCCTGGGGTGTAAACAGTTTTTCGATACGACAATTAGATTTTTTAAAATTAACTAAAGTATGAAACTTAGATGGCAACACTTCATTTCAATCTTTTCATAATTTGTAGTGAAAATCACGCGAATACAAAAGTATTTAACTTAAAAATTTATTTTTATATTTCATTTTTTCATTCAAAGCATTTTAGTGAAAAGATATTTATGGCGCATGCGCAGGCGTTTTTTACCCACAATTTAAACACTAATTATAATTTTGAAAATTTCTATATATATAATTTCAAGTTGGGTGAAGACCTAAGTTTCTGCCAAGCGCCATTGAATTCCGTCCAGCCATTCTCGAGTGATGCCCGGACAAACGTGTTTTAGTCTTTTACCCCCTAGGGGGGAACGGGGGGAATTTCCGAAAAGTTGATAGATATAATTTCAAGTTGGGTGAAGACCTAAATTCCTGCCAAGCGTCGTTGAATTCCGTCCAGCCGTTCTCAAGTGATGCCCGGACAAACGTGTTTTAGTCTTTTACCCCCTAGGGGGGGAACGGGGGGGAATTTCCGAAAAGTTGATAGATATAATTTCAAGTTGGGTGAATACCTAAATTCCTGCCAAGCGTCGTTGAATTCCGTCCGGCCGTTCTCAAGTGATGCCCGGACAAACGTGTTTTAGTCTTTTACCCCCTAGGGGGGGAACGGGGGGGAATTTCCGAAAAGTTGATAGATATAATTTTAAGTTGGGTGAAGACCTAAATTCCTGCCAAGCGTCGTTGAATTCCGTCCAGCCGTTCTCGAGTGATGCCCGGACAAAAAAAGCGACATTCGGACACGATGACATACACACAGACACACACACACACACACACACACAGGCAAAATTTTCTGAAGTCATTTTCGGCTTTCATGGGGTGTGAAACGTGAAGATATCGCAAAATTTTTCGATTCCGACAAATTTACAGACAAAACTCTGATTTTATTAATATAGACTACAACAAAATAAAAAAAATTAATAATCTATATTAATAAAATCAGAGTTTTGTCTGTAAATTTGTCGGAATCGAAAATTTTTGCGATATCTTCACGTTTCACACCCCATGAAAGCCGAAAATGACTTCAGAAAATTTTGCCTGTGTGTGTGTGTGTGTCATCGTGTCCGTATGTCGCTTTTTTTGTCCGGGCATCACTCGAGAACGGCTGGGCGGAATTCAACGGCGCTTGGCAGGAATTTAGGTCTTCACCCAACTTAAAATTATATCTATCAACTTTTCAGAAATCCCCCCCCCCGTTCCCCCCTGGGGGGTAAAAGACTAAAACACGTTTGTCCGGGCATCACTCGAGAACGGCTGGACGGAATTCAACGGCGCTTGGCAGAAACTTAGGTCTTCACCCAACTTAAAATTATATCCATAGAAATTTTCAAAATTATGAATAGTGTTTAAATTGTGGGTAAAAAACGCCTGCGCATGCGCCATAAATATTTTTTCACTAAAACGCTTTGAATGGAAAAATAAAATATAAAAATAAATTTTTAAGTTAGACTTTTTTATTCGCGTGATTCGGACTACAAATTATGAAAATATTGAAATGAAGTTTCGCCATCTAAGTTTCATACTTTAGTTAATTTTAAAAAATCTAATTGTCGTATCGAAAAACTGTTTACACCCCAGGATTCAGAAAAATCCCCACTTTCATTTGGTACTGAATTTGTAACGATAGGTCTGATACTTCTAATTTATTTTTCCCTTTTTACGTTTTTCCGTTGCCACTTAAATTTCATACTTTAGCTATTTTTAAAAAATCTAATTGTCGCATCGAAAATCTGTTTGCACCCCTGGATTCATAAAAATCGCCCCTTTCATTTGGTATCAAATTTATAAATATAGGTCTGATATTTCTAATTTATTTTACCCTTTTTCCGTTTTCAACCCAGATTCCGTAGACGGTTTTATATTTATATATATTTTTATTTTCCAGAAATAAAATGAAATATTTTTAATTTCACGTGAATTATAATAAAAAGTAGAGAGAAAAATACTTACAGAAGTTGGTGTTTTTTTTTTTTTTTTTTTAATCAGGAATTTGTATGTGGATAAATATTTTCATAGATATATTTGGCATTAGTTTAATATTTTTATTTAATTAAGCAGACTTTTCTTTCCTGCAGTAAAACAAATTTTTTTGTTGTTATTATGTACCTTATAAAGTTCTTTTATGTTCTCCCCTTAATTGTAAATGATTATAATTTGGATTTTATTAAGAATTTTTATTTTTAACTATCAGAAAAGAGTCTTTATTTTATTTTATTTATTTATTTATTTTGTGTATGGAACAGCTTTAGTATTGGATCCCTTTGGCAAGATTTGAAATTTGGCACCAAAGTAGCTCGGCCGTTTCTCGCCAAGATCTTTAACTGCACAATTGAGATAGCCAGTTCAGTTTATCGTAAAAATGGCTTAAAATATTTAAAGTCACCAAAGGGGTCCCATACTAAAGCTGTGCTTTTTGTATTTATTTATTTATAATATTTTCTATTAAAGACTTCTGTAGTCACGAAATTTGTTGCGTAAATTGTTTGTATGCATCCGGCACTTATTGTAACTGGATTTCACGAAATTCGAAATCCCACCCCCCCCTCTCGGAGTTGGAGGGCAATAAACATATGTGTAAAAACATGTTTTTTCGTTTGAATTCGCTCTAAATTATCTTAGAATGGCGAATTTTGGTGTGTGGATATTGATTAAGTGTGCGCATTATGGAAAAACGCATTATGGGTACGCATTATGTATTTTGCAAAACTTCGAACTCACCCACTGAGGAAGGGGAAGTAAGAAATGGGTAAGTTTCTGCCAAAGGCAGTGGGGATCCAGACTCTTCACGTTGCGAGTGAGGAACACCTCTACGAATCACAGCGAGAACTTAGGTTATTTATTAAGATATAGGATTTTGGTATAACCTCTCTATACCCCCACAGCTGAATTTGGCGATTTTTCTTTGGCTCCGTTTTGAACGATAACGATGTCGTTCTGGACTGTTTGCGATATGATATGGCAGCCTATATGTTGTTTATTTTGGATTTATGATTTTATGTTTTATGATTTGTGATTTAGATTATTATTTTATCATTTAGGATTTAGGATTTAGCCATAATCGCCAATAGAAAATCGCCAAATATCGTTGTGGGGATATACTGAAGTTGTTCCGGGATTTTGACAACTCATTTAAGTTTAATGTCCAGCGAAGCGGGCAAAGCCTGGTAGTAAAAAATATAATAAAAATACAATAAAAAAAATTTCATATTATAGCAAGAATTAATATAAAGTAAAATTGCGAGAGTTTGCACACAATAAAAAAAAAAAAAAAATACGTGTGGCACTCGAGGACTGCCGCGGTAAAGCTATTGCATAGCATTTTTTATCAACTTATGCAATTATAATTATTTATTTATTTTATTTATGCAGTATTTTTTTTTTTTCTTTGATATTAATTCAAGTTTTTTCTTTGATATTAATTCAAGTTACACTTTTTGAGCGTGGTGACTGATAAGAAAACAAATTTTTTTCTTTTATTGAATAAATGAGAATATATCCGCAATGAGAATACATCAAAAATATCCGCAATCGATTTGTAGGTATCGAAAACCTCGATGTACCAAATTTGAATGATCTAACTCTATTTTTTGAGAAAAGGTATTTTAATAGGTTTTTAAAGGCCTGCAAGTCGAATGGGGATATTCAAGTTTTTTCTTTGATATAATTTCAAGTTACACTTTTTGAGCGTGGTGACCGATAAGAAAACAAATTTTAATAGAGAAAAGGTATTTAATAGGTTTTAAAGGCCTGCAAGTCGAATGGGGATATTCAAGTTTTTTCTTTGATATTAATTCAAGTTACACTTTTTGAGCGTGGTGACCGATAAGAAAACAAATTTTAATAGAGAAAAGGTATTTAATAGGTTTTAAAGGCCTGCAAGTCGAATGGGGATATTCAAGTTTTTCCTTTGATATTAATGAATAAGATAACAATAATGATAAGAAAACAAATTTTAATAGAGAAAAGGTATTTTAATAGGTTTTAAAGGCCTGCAAGTCGAATGGGGATATTCAAGTTTTTTCTTTGATATTAATTCAAGTTACACTTTTTGAGCGTGGTGACCAATCAGAAAACAAATTTTAATAGAGAAAAGGTATTTAATAGGCTTTAAAGGCCTGCAAGTCGAATGGGGATATTCAAGTTTTTTTCTTTGATATTAATTCAAGTTACACTTTTTGAGCGTTGTGACCGATAAGAAAGCAAATTTTAATAGAGAAAAGGTATTTAATAGGTTTTAAAGGCCCGCAAGTCGAATGGGGACATTCAAGTTTTTTCTTTGATATTAATGAATAAGATAACAATAATGATAAGAAAACAAATTTTAATAGAGAAAAGGTATTTTAATAGGTTTTAAAGGCTTGCAAGTCGAATGGGGATATTCAAGGTTTTTCTTTGATATTAATGAATAAGATAACAATAATGATAAGAAAACAAATTTTAATAGAGAAAAGGTATTTTAATAGGTTTTGTTTTAATGGCCTGCAAGTCGAATGGGGATATTCAATTTTTTTCTTTGATATTAATTCAAGTTACACTTTTTGAGCGTGGTGACCGATAAGAAAACAAATTTTAATAGAGAAAAGGTATTTAATAGGTTTTAAAGGCCTGCAAGTCAAATGGGGATATTAAAGTTTTTTCTTTGATATTAATTCAAGTTACACTTTTTGAGCGTGGTGACCGATAAGAAAAAAAATTTTAATAGAGAAAACGTATTTAATAGGTTTTAAAGGCCTGCAAGTCGAATGGGGATATTCAAGTTTTTTCTTTGATATTAATGAATAAGATAACAATAATGATAAGATAACAATAATGATAAGAAAACAAATTTTAATAGAGAAAAGGTATTTTAATAGGTTTTAAAGGCCTGCAAGTCGAATGGGGATATTCAAGTTTTTTCTTTGATATTAATTCAAGTTACACTTTTTGAGCGTGGTGACCGATAAGAAAACGAATTTTAATAGAGAAAAGGTATTTAATAGGTTTTAAAGGCCTGCAAGTCGAATGGGGATATTCAAGTTTTTTCTTTGATATTAATTCAAGTTACACTTTTTGAGCGTGGTGACCGATAAGAAAACAAATTTTAATAGAGAAAATTTATTTAATAGGTTTTAAAGGCCTGCAAGTCGAATGGGAATATTCAAGTTTTTTCTTTGATATTAATGAATAAGATACAATAATGATAAGATAACAATAATGATAAGAAAAGAAATTTTAATAGAGAAAAGGTATTTTAATAGGTTTTAAAGGCCTGCAAGTCGAATGGGGATATTCAAGTTTTTTCTTTGATATTAATTCAAGTTACACTTTTTGAGCGTGGTGACCGATATAAAACAAATTTTAATAGAGAAAAGGTATTTAATAGGTTTTAAAGGCCTGCAAGTCGAATGGGGATATTCAAGGTTTTTCTTTGATATTAATGAATAAGATAACAATAATGATAAGAAAACAAATTTTAATATAGAAAAGGTATTTAATAGGTTTTAAAGGTCTGCAAGTCGAATGGAGATATTCAAGTTTTATCTGATCTACTTTATACACAAATTTTACGCGTACAGCTATTCACTGTTGTACATAGATGATAGATACCTATACACCTATATACTTTCTCACAAACAGCTCCTTATGTATTCGTCCGATTTCGGAGCAGCTCGTCTCGATCTGTGCGAGCTTCGTACAGCCGAAGTCTACCGAACTGCGTTAGGTTTTTTTTTCGTTACGGAATTTTTCGATTCGGTCGCCGCGCTCAAAGCCCGCGATAAAAGCTATACAATAGCTTAAAAAATTACAGAAAAAACCCAAATATAAATTCTTGCTAAACTATTGCTGAATAATTTTGAATTGATCCCTATTCTAAAGTAATAGTAACCTATATTTTCTCAAAATAAAGGAAATATTGTCATTGATTAGAATTGTCAAAAGAAAATTTGAAGTTTATTAGAAATTATTGTTTCTAATTCTTCTTCAATAGCTATACATAAAAAAAAAAAAAAAAAAAAAAAATTCATAATAATTTATTATTAATTTTCTTATTCTTTTATTACGGAAATAATTTTAAACTAGTTGGCATAGGTGGACTCTGCTCAGTTCCCCATCATATTTATGTTCTCAGAAATTTCTAGTGCGAGACATATTACTAGTGGATCTGCAGATCAGGAGCCTCAACGTCCTATTTGCATCAGACATTATTCAATAGGTCATTTTTATTTATTCCTTATTATATAATAGTATATATTGATTCGATCGACTTATTACCAAAATGAAATACATTCCTGAGGGGGGCGGCAGCCCCCCTCAACCCCCCGTTTTATCTCTCTTTGTATACCTATTTGTATATGATATAAAGTGTTACGAAATTGTAAATAATTGCATTTATTTTTGTATAAATTCTTTCAAAGAGGTTTAGTAAGTTGATAAAATGCTAATTT
This sequence comes from Salticus scenicus, assembly GCA_963930645.1. Classification (NCBI taxonomy): domain Eukaryota; kingdom Metazoa; phylum Arthropoda; class Arachnida; order Araneae; family Salticidae; genus Salticus; species Salticus scenicus. Next base: position 143,028,683 of record OZ005650.1, on the reverse strand, counting down.
TGTGCCTTTATAGTCGTTTTAGCGTTAAAATAGCCAAATTTTCATTTAAAAACGCATTAAAAAGCTCCTATAAGGAAAGAAATAAATTTGGCGCCAAATTTGGCGACTATTTCCCTCCTTGGCGATTTTTTTTTGGCGATCTTGGCGAGAAAATCCTTATTAGGGATATACCAAATATGGAAGCTCTAATCTCATTGGCTGATGTGATACGAGAATTTTCCAGAACAGTCTGTTTTCGATAGAAAAGTATAAAAGGAGCATTATTTTCGCCAAGGCGGTCAGTCTCAGATCTATATCAGTTTCGTCAAATGCTTGCTCAATGGGCTCATGAATATGTGTACCAAATTGCAAGTCAATAGCGTTATTTTGGGGGCCGCTATCGCGGTACATACAAATTCTTCCCATAGGCCATAATGGTAAAAAAAACTTTGGCGTGTCCCTGTACACGAACTTACAAATGGAATGCGCACCGAAAACTATACAGCTAATTTCGTGGGCACCATGAACATGTGTACAAAATTTCAAGTCAATAGCGTGTTTTTTGCGGCCGCTATCGCATGACAGACAGACAGACGGAATCCAAAATCCTTTTGAGTCTCAACAGAGGGCCTCCATTCACATTTCGGCAAAAATTGGAAGTCAATAGCTTGATTTTTGCGGTGGCTATCGCGGTACATACAGATTCTTCCCATAGGCCCTAATCATAAAAAATCTTTCGCGTGTCCCTGTACACGAACTACAAATGGAATATACACCTAAAATATACAGCTGATTCCGTTGGGCTCATGAACACGTGTACCAAATTGCAAGTCAATAGCGTAATTTTTGTGGCCGCTATCGCGGTACATACAAATTCCTCCCATAGGCCGTAATGATAAGAAAAACTTTGGCGTGTCCCTGTACACAAATTACAAATGGAATACACACCCAAAACTATACAGCAGATTTCGCGGGGCACATAAACACGTGTACCAAATTGCAAGTCAATAGCGTGATTTTTGTGGCCGCTATCGTGATACATATAAATTTCTCCCATAGGCCGTAATGATAAGAAAAACTTTGGCGTGTCCCTGTATACGAACTACAAATGGAATACATACCAAAAACTATACAGCTGATTTCGTGGGGCTCATGAACATGTGTACCAAATTTCAAGTAAATAGCGCTTTTTTGGCGGCCGCTATCGCGCGACAGACAGACAGACACAGCCCAAAACCATTTTGAGTCTCAACAGAGGGCCTCCACTGACGTTTCGGCAATAATGTTAAAAGAAATCAATTTGACCAAAGCTTCATACAGTGACAGAATGAAATCCCCGCCTAATAGGCTATCCACCGTTCATTTCGATATATTTATCTTATTCTAATCTATTAATTTATTTTATCAGGGTCAATTTCGTTGTTTAGTTTTCATGCTACTATTTCCAATGCAATAATCCTCAAATTCATATTTATATGAAAAATTTACAATTTCGCTATGTTGATAAAATCGTAAATTACGAATAATTTACGAAATTTTCCTATATTAGAATATTTGTATTCAATCATGTTCAAACAAATATCATAAACGTAATTTTGAAGTTGTCTAACGTATTTAGGATCCTCAAAATGGAAGTTTATGCTCAATTTTGCTTTATTCTGACATGTTAAATAAATCGTAAATTCCAAATAACTTACGAATTTTTTAAATTGGAAAAATCATAGTCTATGATATCCATGCCAGTATCCTAAATATTATTTCGAAAGTGGTTTGACATCTTTACGATGAAAATATCCCTCAAGATTGACGTTTATGTGAAATTTTGCTCTTATTCAGCCATGTTAAGAAATTCGTAAATTTCCAATAACTTACGAAATCTTTATATTGGAAAATTCATAGTCATTATTATTCATGCCAATGTCCTAAATAATGTTTCAATAGTAGTCTGACATCTTTACGATGAAAATATCTCTCAAAATTGACGTTTATGTGAAATTTTCCCCTATACTGCCATGTTAAGAAATTCGTAAATTTCCAGTAACTTGCGAAATTTTCAAAGTAGCATATTTATAGTTACTGATGTTCATTCCGGCATCAAAACTGATATTTTAAAACTGGTCTGACATTCTTACAGTAAAAAGTTTTCATTTAATGCACGTTTAAGTGATTTTTTGTCCTATTCTCCCATGTTAAGAAAATCGTAAATTTCGAATAACTTACGAAGTTTTTAAAATCGAATGTTGCAAATGAATAGGGTTCTTGCCAGTGTCGAAAGTAATATTTTAAAACTGATCTGACCTCTCTGCGACAATTTGTTCTTGAGATATCGTGTACACAGACTAACAAACTAACGGACTGACCCACTAACACACTAACAGACTAACAGACACCCT